>OX463868.1:2396680-3034887 GCA_949825065.1 Odontocerum albicorne
AGTCCAATGCGTTACCGCGCGGCCGCCATGCACCTCAAGGCCTACAGGTACACACCATCTATATATTTCATGGCTGGCATGAAAAATATTAAGCAATGGCAATACTGCCTGAGATGATCGGGAAGACATCCAGAATCGTCACTATCACCATCATTTGTATTCTATTGTAATTCAATCATAGATTTTACTAAGCAATTCTTAATTCTGTAGGTTTTTTCAGTATTATGTAACTTAGAATATTTATATCAATACAGTTTAGAGGGATTAACTGTTAACCTCAAAACATACCATATAAAAAATAATTATATTTTAAGTTATATTAATTTGAGTTCTTGTATAAAAAAATAAATATTTATAATTAAAAAAAAAAAATGTTTTTATTTAAATGACATTTTTTTTTATTTTCCACAATACAACATTTAGTCAAAATCAGCGAAGATGATAGTCCACAACAGTATTTTCTCAGATGATGGATGAGTTAAGAGGGATATGGGACGGTGTGTAGCGATAGGAAACACTATAGTCAATGGGGCACTAAAACATATATACTCTAACCGGACAGTATCAAAATCTGCTAAGATGATAGTCCACAACAGTATTTTCTCAGATGATGGAAGAGTTAAGAGGGATATGGGACGGTGTGTAGCGATAGGCAACACTATAGTCAATGGGGCACTAAAACATATATACTCCAACCGGACAGTATCAAAATCTGCTAAGATGATAGTCCACAACAGTATTTTCTCAGATGATGGAAGAGTTAAGAGGGATATGGAACGGTGTGTAGCGATAGGAAACACTATAGTCAATGGGGCACTAAAACATATATACTCCAACCGGACAGTATCAAAATCTGCTAAGATGATAGTCCACAACAGTATTTTCTCAGATGATGGAAGAGTTAAGAGGGATATGGAACGGTGTGTAGCGATAGGAAACACTATAGTCAATGGGGCACTAAAACATATATACTCCAACCAGACAGTATCAAAATCTGCTAAGATGATAGTCCACAACAGTATTTTCTCAGATGATGGAAGAGTTAAGAGGGATATGGAACGGTGTGTAGCGATAGGAAACACTATAGTCAATGGGGCACTAAAACATATATACTCCAACCGGACAGTATCAAAATCTGCTAAGATGATAGTCCACAACAGTATTTTCTCAGATGATGGAAGAGTTAAGAGGGATATGGAACGGTGTGTAGCGATAGGAAACACTATAGTCAATGGGGCACTAAAACATATATACTCCAACCGGACAGTATCAAAATCTGCTAAGATGATAGTCCACAACAGTATTTTCTCAGATGATGGAAGAGTTAAGAGGGATATGGAACGGTGTGTAGCGATAGGAAACACTATAGTCAATGGGGCACTAAAACATATATACTCCAACCGGACAGTATCAAAATCTGCTAAGATGATAGTCCACAACAGTATTTTCTCAGATGATGGAAGAGTTAAGAGGGATATGGAACGGTGTGTAGCGATAGGAAACACTATAGTCAATGGGGCACTAAAACATATATACTCCAACCGGACAGTATCAAAATCTGCTAAGATGATAGTCCACAACAGTATTTTCTCAAATGATGGAAGAGTTAAGAGGGATATGGAACGGTGTGTAGCGATAGGAAACACTATAGTCAATGGGGCACTAAAACATATATACTCCAACCGGACAGTATCAAAATCTGCTAAGATGATAGTCCACAACAGTATTTTCTCAAATGATGGAAGAGTTAAGAGGGATATGGAACGGTGTGTAGCGATAGGAAACACTATAGTCAATGGGGCACTAAAACATGTATACTGCAACCGGACAGATTCAACTAAGATTATAGTCTACAACAGTAATTCCTCAGATAATGGCAGACGAAACACTAAATGTTATATAAAGGATCTTTCAAATTGAGCGGTTTTATAAATTCTTGGATAAAACACAGATGGCGTCGCAAACTTGCCTGGGTCTTGTGACATTTGAGAAGTGTAACATGTGACATTTATAAAAATGAAGTCGTATACAATACAACAACGCATTCAAATTATTGAATTATTTTATGTATTGAAATCTCCGGAAACGGTGATGTTAATTGTCCACCAAGATCATGTGATCTGACACCGTTGGACTATTTAGGGGTTACATGAAAAGTCAGGTCTATAAGAATGGACCCCGATCAATTCTTGAGCTGAAGGACGATATTATTCGCGTTATCGGTGAGTTAGAACCGCAATTATGCCTAAATGTCATCGAAAATTTTGACAAAAGAGTGGACATCTGTGGAGCTGCAAGAGGTGGACATTTGGCGGATATTGTTTTTTGTGTTTAAAAGTCATACATTATACTTCAATGACCAATAAAAAGTTTTTTGAAATCAAAGCAATTTGTGTGTTTTATTCAAAAATTTAAAAAACTGCTCGATTTAAATTAACTTACTATATATATGTAAAGAATGAAATGTAAAATGTGAGAGAAATCGTAGAAAGTATATGTTATGGATGTATATGTAAGGAATGAAATGTAGAAAGTAAGACTAACAAAACTAATATACAGTGTAAATGTAAATAAAATTAGTGTGGGATGGATGAAGTTTAGATGAATGACGGGAGTTCTATGTGATCCGAAAATGCCAGTAAAGTTAAAAGGAAAAGTATACCAAACGATTGTCAGACCCGCACTCCTCTATGGCTCCGAATGCTGGACGATGTATAACTCTTACTCTAGGCAACTAGAAACTGCTGAAATGCGCATGCTAAGATGGTCAGCTGGTGTGTCCCTAAGAGACAAAATAAAAAGCTCACGCATTCGTGGAAGCCTAGGTGTTACAGACATCAACAGTAAGATGGAGGAGAGGCGGATGGATTGAGATGGTACGGGCACGTTGGATGCAGAGCACCCGATCACATTGTGAACCAGACAATCTCCATGGATCTTCCTCGAATAACAACCAGAGGAAGACCAAAGAATTCGTGGGTGGTGCAAAAAGATAACCTGATGCAGAGGCACGGCCTGGGGGACGTAGTCCGGGACAGAAGAGCATACACCTGAGGACGAGGAGAGCTGACCCCAACAATCTTCGCAGACAATGAGTTGGGATGGAGCCAGGGAGAAGTGTAAATGTAAGTAAAACGTGTGGTAAAGGAAGACCAAGGAAAGTATGGTTGGATCAAGTTTATATTTTGAAACAAGGAAATGTAAAGTCAGAAAGATTTTAGGAGCTGTTTGAGAAGGTGTACAGATGTAGAAGAGGCGATAGATATGTGTTACGATAGGAAAGTCTGGCACTCTCTCCTAAGTGCACTACCGAATAAGGAGATTACATGATGGTATGTATGTAAAGCTGAAATGAAATGTAACAAACATTGAAAATTAATGTTTCGTTACGGAGTGTTTGAACAAATGTCATTCTAAAATAGTGTAAACATTTGCAGAACTATATTGGATCACCTCAAACAAGACAAAGCAGGCTAAAGATAAAGTGTTGTTCGACAGTATAACACGAAGAGGAGAGAATAATTCAGAGAGTCGTGCTAAGCAACAGAGTGAGACGAAGACGAGACAGTATAACACGAAGAGGAGAGAAGAATTCAGAGAGTCGTGCTAAGCAACAGAGTGAGACGAAGACGAGACAGTATAACACGAAGAGGAGAGAAGAATTCAGAGAGTCGTGCTAAGCAACAGAGTGAGACGATGACGAGACAGTATAACACGAAGAGGAGAGAAGAATTCAGAGTCGTGCTAAGCAACAGAGTGAGACGAAGACGAGACGGTATAACACGAAGAGGAGAAAAGAATTCAAAGAGTCGTGCTAAGCAACAGAGTGAGACGAAGACGAGACGGTATAACACGAAGAGGAGAGAATAATTCAGAGAGTCGTGCTAAGCAACAGAGTGAGACGAAGACGAGACAGTATAACACGAAGAGGAGAGAAGAATTCAGAGAGTCGTGCTAAGCAACAGAGTGAGACGAAGACGAGACAGTATAACACGAAGAGGAGAGAAGAATTCAGAGAGTCGTGCTAAGCAACAGAGTGAGACGATGACGAGACAGTATAACACGAAGAGGAGAGAAGAATTCAGAGTCGTGCTAAGCAACAGAGTGAGACGAAGACGAGACGGTATAACACGAAGAGGAGAAAAGAATTCAAAGAGTCGTGCTAAGCAACAGAGTGAGACGAAGACGAGACGGTATAACACGAAGAGGAGAGAAGAATTCAGAGAGTCGTGCTAAGCAACAGAGTGAGACGAAGACGAGACAGTATAACACGAAGAGGAGAGAAGAATTCAGAGAGTCGTGCTAAGCAACAGAGTGAGACGAAGACGAGACGGTATAACACGAAGAGGAGAAAAGAATTCAAAGAGTCGTGCTAAGCAACAGAGTGAGACGAAGACGAGACGGTATAACACGAGGAGGAGAGAAGAATTCAGAGAGTCGTGCTAAGCAACAGAGTGAGACGAAGACGAGACAGTATAACACGAAGAGGAGAGAAGAATTCAGAGAGTCGTGCTAAGCAACAGAGTGAGACGATGACGAGACAGACATATAGACCAAAGAAATTATAACAAGAAAATTTGCAATTATGTATATGAGGAGGTAACATTCAAAAAAGATTATGTCCATTGGATACAAGAAATGAGTTGATAAAGCAGATTTCTTCTTATCGATGGTACGGAACCGTTTAACATTTTCATTTAAATGAAAAAAAGCGCATAAATCATTTAAAAATTATAATAAACTAGTATTTTTTCAAAAATAATCATGTCCAGGCTTCGAACCAATCCAAAAAGATCATGTCCGAATTGACCAATCGTAGCTTTCCAATTGTGTCTAACTTCATACCAGTTCACCGGCAACTGTCAGTTTTAAATCGTAAGTGCAGTGTAACATACACGAGCATACGCCCACGAACCACACAAAGATGGGACAATCACCCGAACATTATTTTTCATATAAAGTGAGATATCATCAATCAAAAGGAAAGGAAGGGGTGGTGGAGAGGAAAGGAAAAGAAAATTCAGGAATGAAACACGTTATTTTACTGACTAGAAATTAAGAGTTTTTTCAGTCGCTTCTTAAAGCATGCCAAGGACGGAGCGAGTCTTATATTGGTTTGTAACTGATTCCAGAGTCTCGCCACATGGACGGTAAGGGACGACGTAAACAAAAAGAGGAGCGGTGAACTGGAAAGGCCAATAGACAATCTCTGTTTGAGCGTAGTGCTAATCCACGATTGGAAAGACGCTGAAAATTTTCGACGAGATAAGAGGGAGCGGCAGGACAGTTAAGGATATTATACAATACAATAGAGACCGTATGTGAATTTGTCGTCTATTTCTAACATTCAACCGGTTCAATGCCTTCTGGTATGAAGTTACATGGTCAAGTATTCAAGTGTTGCAAGATGTTAACATAAATAACTGACATCTAGGGTCAACGGTTGAAACTTTGTTTTTACAACACTGATAACGCAGCACATTTTTTCAATAATAACACCGAAGAGATAAAACTCTGTTGGATAGATACTAAACTAAATCAGAAAAGATTAGATGACCGAACTCCTATATAGAGTTGAAATAGAGAGCTACCAACTAGTACTAGAAATAAACAGAAGGCTTTTCTTCATCATGCACAATGCTCTATTATTCTCACTTCAAGGTGGGTACCAACATCACAAACATTCCATAAATCAAGGTGGGTAGCAACATTCCATACATCAAGGTGGGTACCAACATCACAAACATTCCATAAATCAAGGTGGGTAGCAGCATTCCATACATCAAGGTGGGCACCAACACTCTCGAATGTATTGTCATTTTATATATCCCGGTTGTTGCATATAACATGAAGTGCTCCGTCTACCTTTGCTGTCCCCTGTCGCTACCCTTCTCCCAATGTCCCTTTCAACTCTCCCATCACACGTAAACATACTGCCCAGATAACAGAACCCATCAACCTGCTCCAGTTTCGATATTACACCGTTATTGTATATAACATGAAGTGCTCCGTCTACCTTTGCTGTTCCCTGTCGCTACCCTTCTCCCAATGTCCCTTTCAACTCCCCCATCACACGTAAACATACTGCCCAGATAACAGAACCCATCAACCTGCTCCAGTTTCGATATTACACCGTTATTGTATATAACATGAAGTGCTCCGTCTACCTTTGCTGTTCCCTGTCGCTACCCTTCTCCCAATGTCCCTTTCAACTCTCCCATCACACGTAAACATACTGCCCAGATAACAGAACCCATCAACCTGCTCCAGTTTCGATATTACACCGTTATTGTATATAACATGAAGTGCTCCGTCTACCTTTGCTGTTCCCTGTCGCTACCCTTCTCCCAATGTCCCTTTCAACTCCCCCATCCCACGTAAACATACTGCCCAGATAACAGAACCCATCAACCTGCTCCAGTTTCGATATTACACCGTTATTGTATATAACATGAAGTGCTCCGTCTACCTTTGCTGTTCCCTGTCGCTACCCTTCTCCCAATGTCCCTTTCAACTCTCCCATCCCACGTAAACATACTGCCCAGATAACAGAACCCATCAACCTGCTCCAGTTTCGATATAACACCGTTATTGTATATAACATGAAGTGCTCCGTCTACCTTTGCTGTTCCCTGTCGCTACCCTTCTCCCAATGTCCCTTTCAACTCTCCCATCACACGTAAACATACTGCCCAGATAACAGAACCCATCAACCTGCTCCAGTTTCGATATAACACCGTTATTGTATATAACATGAAGTGCTCCGTCTACCTTTGCTGTTCCCTGTCGCTACCCTTCTCCCAATGTCCCTTTCAACTCTCCCATCACACGTAAACATACTGCCCAGATAACAGAACACATCAACCTGCTCCAGTTTCGATATAACACCGTTATTGTATATAACATGAAGTGCTCCGTCTACCTTTGCTGTTCCCTGTCGCTACCCTTCTCCCAATGTCCCTTTCAACTCTCCCATCCCACGTAAACATACTGCCCAGATAACAGAACCCATCAACCTGCTCCAGTTTCGATATAACACCGTTATTGTATATAACATGAAGTGCTCCGTCTACCTTTGCTGTTCCCTGTCGCTACCCTTCTCCCAATGTCCCTTTCAACTCTCCCATCACACGTAAACATACTGCCCAGATAACAGAACACATCAACCTGCTCCAGTTTCGATATTACACCGTTATTGTATATAACATGAAGTGCTCCGTCTACCTTTGCTGTTCCCTGTCGCTACCCTTCTCCCAATGTCCCTTTCAACTCTCCCATCCCACGTAAACATACTGCCCAGATAACAGAACCCATCAACCTGCTCCAGTTTCGATATAACACCGTTATTGTATATAACATGAAGTGCTCCGTCTACCTTTGCTGTTCCCTGTCGCTACCCTTCTCCCAATGTCCCTTTCAACTCTCCCATCACACGTAAACATACTGCCCAGATAACAGAACCCATCAACCTGCTCCAGTTTCGATATTACACCGTTATTGTATATAACATGAAGTGCTCCGTCTACCTTTGCTGTTCCCTGTCGCTACCCTTCTCCCAATGTCCCTTTCACCTCTCCCATCACACGTAAACATACTGCCCAGATAACAGAACCCATCAACCTGCTCCAGTTTCTCTTAGTTAACCCATACATCACACACTTTATACCACACTCCTTTCTATAACCATAACCTTTGATTCCGTTTCATTCATTTCCAACCCTTTCACTAGACATCTCTCATATAACTCACTTATCATATCCCTTAAATAACCTCCATTCCCAGCAAGCATAACCATATCATCTGCATACAGAAGTCCACATACATTTACATCACTCATTCTTACATCTCTGGGATTATTAAAGATCTGGGTGTCTTGTTCCACAACAATCTCGCGTTTAGTCCTCACATAGAAGTTATGTGCAACTCAGCTTATAAAACTCTAGGATTTGTAATGAGAATCTCTAAGTCGTTTGAAAACCAAATGGTGCTCAAAACACTGTTTAATTCATTGATCCGTAGCAAACTAGAAAGCAATGCTTGTATTAGGAGCCCACTGTGGGAGTGCAGCACTCACTCATGGTGGAGAAAGTACAAAAAAAATATCTACGATATCTCTATATGAGAGAGTTCGGTGTCTATCCGTGGCTTTATCCTACTCAGTTTCTACTGGGCATGCTCGGGTATACCTCCTTGAGCGTAAGGAGAGATCTGCGTCTCCTGGTATACGTTGTCAGACTCGTTTGAGGAGTTGTGATGAGCTGTCCAGCATTACTACAAATATTAGCGTTAAATGTTCCTAACAATTACACTAGACTGCGCCGACAAGAACTGTTCTCAGTAACATACGCAAGAACGGGGCCTTCCAGCCGCTATGCCTGTTGGAAGGGCCTTAACTCTTCTGAACGGGACTGCTTCGGATGAAATGTGCTGACTGTGATAATTTCTTTATATGAAAGACAGGAAGATCTTTTGAAAAGAGATTTCGTGAATACAAATCCGACTTAACAAATCCTCTAATTTATTCTGAAATGTCTAATCATTGTCACCGTGAAAACCATAATTTTTCTATTGATGATGCCAAATTCTTACATATCAGTAGTAACGGAAATAAATTGGACAGATTAGAGACCCTAGAAATTTCTAAGTCAGTACACCGATCCGAACATCTGTTGAACAGTTATATCCCAAAAATCTCTCCGCTCTTGGCCGAAATCGTCGTCCCATGCCTCCCTCACCCCTCAGCCCCCAACCGTTGAAGCGTGTATATCGGTACTAGTTCGAAAACAGCATTTAGTCTTGTTTGCGCTCCCCTTGAAGATGAGGTGAAAGCCTTGAAACCGGTAGGGTTATACCGTCACAAAAAAGTGGAATAAACAGTGTTTGATAAAAATAAATTACAAAGACATTTTTGCCCGTTTCATCGATTACGAGAAGGCATTCGATAGAGTGGAACACGCAGACCGTGTTAAGATGCTTCAGGAACGGGGTATAGGTGATAAGGGTATAAATATTATTAAAAACCTGTACTGGAACCAAGATGCTGTCATTAAATTGGAAAATAACAAATCCAAAGGCATACCAATTCAACATGTGGAGTCCCACAAGGTTGTATCTTGTCACCTATGTTATTCAATCTGTACTCTGATATAGTTTTCAAGGAAGCACTATATACCATAGCTTGAATCTGGGGGTCAAAGTGAATGGTGTATGCGTCAATAACATCAGGTACGCAGATGGTACGGCTGTTCTGGCAGACAGTATTGACCACCTTCAAACCCTGCGCCATAGATAGAATTAATGGAGCCGGTGTGAGGCTGGGGCTGAACATGAACGTTAGTAAAACTATGTTCATGGTGTTTGGCCGGGCAGGATCACGCAGGAGCACGTCTTACATTGAACGGTGCCGATATAGAGAGAGTGGAAACATTTAAATACCTCGGAAGTATCCTAGTGGAAGACCTCGACCCAGAAACTTAAGTCAAGTGCAGAATTGAAACATCTCGTGCGGCTTTTAATAAAATGAGCAGCGTATTCTGCGATGATAATCTAAACTTGAAACTTGGACAACGGTTAGTCAAATGCTACGTTTGGTCAGTGTTATGATATGGAATGGAATCATGGACCCTCAAAGTTGGTAGTATGAACCGACTGGAAGCATTCGAAATGTGGATGCACCGGAGAATGCTACGGATACCCTGGACGGATATAGTCCGCAACATGAGGGTTCTTCAAAGAGCCAAAGTTGATAGAGAGTTGCTGACTAATATTAAAATCCAAAAGGTGTCTTATTTGGGTCATGTACTTAGAGGAGAAAATTACAAATTACTGCACCTGATCATCCAAGGCAAAATAGAGCGTCAAAGAGGTGTTGGCAGGAGGCAAATCTCCTGGCTCCGCAATATACGTGATTGGACTGGTATAAGGAGCGTCGGGGATCTTTTTCGGGCTGCCGGGGACAAAGATGTCTACTCTCAGGTGATAGTCAACGTTGGGGGTACCTGACATGACACTGGGAAGAAGTATATGTGAACATAAATGTCGTTTTTTTCCAGTTTTATTATAATGTATTTTCAGTATAACGAAATGATTCCATTGAAGTTTGTTATAACACATTATAACGCTTGAAGTTCGTCATAACAAGATTTGACTGTATACAGTGCAAATTTAAATGAAAGGCATTGTAGTAAAAGAAGGCAAGTATTGTTGCGTCAAGTGATACTTTGAAAGAAGGAAATGCAGAGAGTGTTGAATGAGGTGTCTCTCTCCGTGGTTGCAGTCCTAAGACTGGTTTGCAGCAATTTCAACTCTTCTCCTCCATTCCCCCCTGTCCTGTGCGGCTCTTTTTAAATCTGTATATGTTGAGCAGCGCACGTCCACCGACAGGTCCTCCAGGTACTCTCGGCGTGGGCGTCCCCTAGAGTTTGTCCCCTCGGTCATACCCTCCATTATGGCATGCAAGAGGCTTTCTTGTCGTATTATATGACCGATCCATCTTGCACGCCTTTCGGACAGGATCCTGAGCAGGTGCCTTCCTCCTTCGATTCGTTGGAGAACCTCTTCATTTGTGATGCGGTCTCTCCAGGAAATTCCTAATAATCTTCTATAGGACCATATCTCAAAAGCCTCTAGTCTTCGTCTATCTCTTTCGGATAGGCACCATGTCTCGCAGCCATACATCAAGATACTCCATACATAGGTCTTGATGAGGAGTATTCTCAGTTTTAGGTCTATATTATTTGATTCTATTATTTTCGACCTTTTATTAAATGCAAGTCTAGCCTGATGTATACGGCTGTCGACCTCGCTCTTGGACCGACCGTCCCAAGTTATTTTGCTCCCGAGGTAGACAAACTCCTCGGTGTTCTTTAGTGGTTTACCCGACATCACTATTCTCATCTGGTGTTGCGCTCGACCTACAGTCAGCAGCTTTGTTTTGTCTTTATTTATCTTCATACTGTAGTTATTTTGAAGAATGCTTTCCATAGTTGTTAAGGCCTCTTGTAGTTCCTCTTCACTTTCAGCAACCATAGCAATATCGTCAGCGAACCTTATCATATCCACCTTTTGCCCGTGTATCTTTACACCTTCTCTGTGACTCATTCTCTCTCTCAAGTCGTCAATCGCGCTCTGTATATAGGCGTTAAAAAGAACAGGTGACAGAGAGCATCCCTGCCTTACCCCTTGTCTTATATTGGCTTCCTTTGTGTCCTCGTCACATCTGATTATAGCGGCCTCATTCTTGTATAGCGCCTGGATGAGGTGTATGGATGGAGAAAAGGCGAAGAAAGAAAGACTTGCACACTGTCCACTTTGATAAATTTCGTGGTGGTATGTATGTACGCAAAATTCAACTAAAAAACATCGTTAATTGAATTGTGTACATAACCTCAAAATTCAAAACTGATATCAAATCATATTTCCGTATAATGGAGCGTAAACATGAAACAATTGACCTTTGTGATACTGAAACGCATTAAAACGTCAGAATAAATACAAATTATTAAGCTATATTAATTATATGATATATTGAGTTAACCTATTTTAATTGAAATTATACAAAAAAAAATAAGATAATCTTGTGATAAAATTAAAAGTATTTAACCAAGATTAATGATAAAAAAATAAATCGATATTAATATGTGATTAAAATTTTAACTTTTGAAAAAAATAGCGATAAATTTTATTATGAAAAAAAAAAAGGCGGGTTGATAAGGCCGACGGTCCACAGAGCAAATATACAGCGTGATATAGCACCATTACGGATGTATAGTATTAAAATGACGCAATATTTCAAGGATACAGAGCATTCACATTTTACACCACAATTTTTATTTTTTTATTTCTTTATTTTACACATGACAAGAAATATACATAATTTGCGAAAAAAAACAACAATTGGTAATTTAATTCGGACACACAATTTTAATGGATCCGGGTTTGTTGCCTTTCATTTGTCGTGTCCCCGGTAAACTAGGCTTTTGCCTGTATCTCACTGAGGACATATAGCATGAAAAAATAAATCGATACTTCAGATTTTCGACTATATAAAACCCCGTTGCACATTCTAATCAACCTGACAAACAGTGACACTCAATTACATATGTGTACTTCTTCTTCTTCTCAGTGTCATACCAGGTCAGTGTCATACCTCCCAACGTTGACTATCACTTGAGAGTAGACATCTTTGTCCCCCGGCAACCCGAAAAAGATCTCCAACGCACCTTATGCCAGTCCAATCACGTATACTGCGGAGCCAGGAGATTTTCCTCCTGCCAACACCTTTTCGACCCCCTATTTTGCCTTGGATGATCAGGCGCAGTAATTTGTAATTTGCTCATTTAAGTACATGACCCAAATAGGACAGGCCAAGCGGTATTCACAGCACATATACTTATGTCGAAGTTGACTACAAACAAGTCCTGAAGATGAAAACTGCTACGTTTTCGAAACTTCGGCATCATAAGTCAAACCATGCAATATGAAAGACCTTATCAATTATTTATACAAAGTATCACAAATAACATTTAATACTAAGCAAAATTTACTCACCGATTACGTCGACTTGAAAAACGCTCGTTCTAAGGAGGCGATGTTCCGGATTCGACTCCAAGTTGAACGATTCAAATACTCGTATATAGGAAGCAGCGCGGACACTGTCGTGATTGATGTCAAATCTAACGTGTAGGAAACGGTGCAGTCTCCATTCTCAGGATGTTTTTCTTATATACATACATACATATGTCACATACCATCACGTCATTTCCCTGTCGGTTAAACAAATAGGACAGAGTACCAGACTTTCCTGTCTCGATACGCGTCATTCGCCTCTTCTAAATCCATACACCTTCTCATACAACTCATACGACTTTTCTTATTACGTTTCCTTCTTTTAAAACATCACACTTGATCCCACAGTGCTTTCTTAAGGTTTCTTCTACCACGTATCCCACTCACATTTGTACTTTATATTCGTATTATTAGTATTTCTTCTTCCACACGTTGTACAGTACCCGGCGGTAAGTAATACACATCGGGCTTAAAAAAGAGACTGTCTGCCATAATCGGTTAGCTTCAGCTTTGTAGAGCGTCGTCTCTGTCATTCATATACTTTGAAGTGGACGCGACCACACCCTAGAAAGCTTGACAACGACTGACAAATCGCGACGGAACACGTGTATGAATAACAGAGACGACGCTCTACAAAGCCAAAGTTAGCCGATTATGGCGGACAGTCTCTTTCTTAAGCCCGGTGTGTATTACTTACCGCCGGGGACTGTAATTTTTTTAGTCAAACACTTTGTTCCACTTGATATAACGGTATAACCCTACCGGTTTCATAGTTTTCCCTTCATCATCAGGGGAGCACAAATAAGACTCCTGTTTGTGCTCCCCTAACGATGAGGTGAACATTTTGAAACCAGAAGGGTTATACCGGGCATGTGATATGTATAGGCGATCATAGACTCCCAAAACTTTGTCGCACGATGGGCTAACAGTCTCGCGACGGAACACGTGTATGAATGACAGAGACGACGCTCTACAAAGCCGAATTTAGCCGATTATGGCCGACAGTCTCTTTCTTAAGCCCGATGTGTATTAATTACTTTCTGTACATGCTCAATCCATCTCAGAATGCTCTTCATCATCTTACTCAACACATCAACAACAAAAAATCAGTGTTAAAAAAGTTAATTCATGGTATTTAAGGCTAAAAGTCTGAATTCACAGTCTGAACTTAACACTAAATCCCAACATTTTTTTGCTGAAGAAATTTAAATTTGTCGTAGCTTCCTTAACCTTTCCTTCCCGGTGTTGGGTATCTTCTACACGTTGCTTCAAATAACCATCAATATCTCTATAAATATAATAAATAAAAGGTTAAGATTTTAGGTATTCCTCCATAATATATTTACGCATTGATTTAAAAAATAATATTAATAATAATCAGAATTTATCGACTACATCGTAAGTATTTTCTGAATATCGGAAACAAATTCGCATTTAAACGCTGTGAGTGCCTCGATCTTGGGTCTTGACGATAGGTGAAAAGTATGCGGGAAGCGCGACACTATATTCGCATCTCACTTTTGCATACGTCACTGAATAGCGAGGAGCGCAATTGTCTCAACCTCGCAAGTGTAAGCCACGCCCGATTTAGCCACCAACCCTGCCGCGTCGCAGTAGCTGTTGAGCTGGCAACGAGACTAGACCTACGCCCGTTCCGTGAGCGTTGCCAGATGGTTTTTTAATGTTTTCAGCAAATAAATCTCAATTATTATAATTTTTAACTTCAATTATAATTAATTAAGGGGATTATCTATGAATGTTCTTATTTTTCCGATTTAAAATCGCTAATTTTTTATCGCGTACTCACTACCCATCACCGGAACACGCGTTTCATTTTTATTACCGTAAGGGAAGGGTTAAATAACGGAGTCGCGTGGCCTCATATGACTTTAAAGTTTGGACCGTACGAGATCCGACTCTGAATACAAATTTTCATTTTCCCTTGTCAAGTTTTCTGCGCCTTGCTTTCTTACCAAATATGTTTTTTTCTATACGTATATAAAAGCGAGGAGTTTACAATCTAATGGCTGCAGTCACCGCCGTATTAAACTGTTCTTAAATGACGAGATTTTCACGTAAGAAATTCGAGTGCAATGACTAGGCTGTTAGAATTTGGACCTTGATTATACGGTTTAAGAAATACGCTCGTATTTCAGTCGAATTGCTAACGACGCTAAACGTGAAATAGCTTACAATGGTATTATGCCGAAACGAATTTCCATTTTCAAAACGAATTATGACACTCGGATGGCTATACGAATATTACTGACTATGTTCAGATATCACATTACATAGATTAAATTACTGTTTAGATGCTGATGTCGTTTAATTTCGACCAGATGTTTCCCTTATGTTGATGGACACTTGATAACCGCGCGATGTTCCATTTTTTAACATTTCAGAATATAACGAAACAATACGTATTCTATAGGCTCTAGTTGACATACTACTGAAGGTGGAGCTATGTCTGACAATACAATGGGTGTAGGCGGCGTGGTATATTCCATAAGTCACTCGACATGTTTATTCTTCGCTGACGACATGAAAATTTTCAAAAAGATCAATTCACCTCACGACTGTGCACAGTTACAACAGGACCTAGACCCCCTTCCCTAGTCTCCTGGAGTGAGCAAAATCATCTTCTGTTCAACATTAATAAATGTGTCTGTGTATCTTATAATCGAACGTTTTCACCAATCCACCATCAGTATACTATACAGGGAGTGGCACTAAACAGAGTTTCTGAATTCAAGGATTTGGGCGTAACCTTCGATGTCGGACTCACGTTCGTTAACCATGTCTCACGTTTGATATCGGACTGTTACAAACTACTCGGTTTTATAATGAGAATATCAAGAGAATTTAACAGTACCCATATCCTCCGAAACTTATATAATTATCTAATTAGAACCAAATTAGAATATGCATCTACGGTTTGGGCTCCTCATCAGCTCAAATATAAAAACAATATAGAACAAATACAAAAAAAAATCCTCAGATATCTATGGTACAGAACAAAGGGCGATTACCCAAAATATGCTCACCATGCCGAACTTCTCACGGTGTGTAACTATAGAAGCCTCGAAACAAGAAGGCAAGAATCCATTGCGATATTCCTAATAAAGATTTTCCAAGGTTCATTTAACTGTCCCGCGATTCTAGAAACACTAAGTTTATATGTACCCAATAAATATAGCCGTGCAAGGAATCACCCTCTGTTCTATATAATACATACCAACTTACAGAAGGAATATCATGGCTAAACACTCAGCTATAGTCACGCGTGGTATAGAGATATTGAACCGACTGAGTGACACTGTGGATATAGTCTCGGCCCCGTCTAGCAGTATGAGAAGAGTCCTGGCTGATATTAGTCCTAACGAATAAGCTAATGCTAGAAGCAGACCCTCTTTGTGTAACAGGAGAAATTCGTGCAAAGTGGATAAAAAATAAAAAAAATAACGAAACAATACGTCTTCTATCGGTTTTAATTGACAAACTACTGAAGGTGGAGCTATGTCTGACAATGCGATGGGTGTAGGCGGCGTGGTATATGTCCATACACTAATTTACTCAGGCCTAAAACTTTTGAATCTTAGTGATATATCCTTCGAAACTTATATAATTATCTAATTAAAACGAAATTAGAATGTGCATCTACAGTTTACATATATGTTACATATTAATATATTTATATTTGTATGTACTAGGTAAGTCCAGAAAGTAAGTGTACTGAATTTTTGTAGGTTACAATTTTTTTTATTTAAACAAAAAAATTACGTGGTTACCGTAGTACATATGTAAGCTATTTTTCAACATAGTCGCCATTCCTCTCAATGCAGGTGGTGAAGCGGGGTATCAACTTTTTGATGCCTTCCTCGAAGTAGTTTCCCGCCAACCCCTCCGTCCACTTCTCCACCTCCTCCTTTACCTCCTCGTCGGTTGAAAACCATTTTCCACCCATGTGCAGCTTCAGGGAGGTAAAGAGATAGTAATCTGAAGGTGCTAGGTCAGGGGAATGCGCGGGATGGTTCAGGACATCCCATTTAAACGAGGCGAGCAGTTCCGTCTGGCATTTTCGTGCAGCAGGCAGACTCCCTTTGTCAGCATGCCTCTCCTCTTGTTCTGAATCGCCCTCCGCAATTTTTTTAGGGTCTCACAGTATCTTGCAGAGTTGATGGTCTCCCCTTGAGGCATATATTCAATTAAAATTATGCCTTGACAGTCCCAAAACAATTTCGTCAGTCACAATTCAAGGTCTTCCGCTCCTCTGATCATCATGCACAGACGTACGACCGTTTTTAAACTCGCGACACCACTTGTACACACTCGTACGATTCATAGCTTTATCACCATATGCAGTTTTCACCTCATTATAAACCTCAACCGGAGGTTTTCCCTTCCAAACGAGATAACGGATGACGCCGCGTATTTCGCACTTGGCGGGAGATTGGATTTACATTTTTCACGAAACGTGTTGTCGCGTCAACACTTCTCAACGTACTGACCTCGAACCAGTCTCGTTGCGGAGGGGAAGGGTCAGGCTACACGGAAGTGTAGCCAACATGTCGAAAATAAAATCCATCCGGTCGTGAGAGCCTCAGTACACTTACTTTCTGGACTTACCTCGTATATCACGAGCGTTAATATATCGATCGTCCAGTTCATTACTCAGAGAACTCCAAATAACCTGTTTTGAGATAATGAGAAAAGCAATATAATCGTCACTATAAATCAAATACTATTAATTTTTGCCCGAGTTTTATATATTTTATTAATAGATGTTGATAAAATATATAAAACTCAGGCAAAAATTAATAGTATTTGATTTATGGTGACGATTATAATATTGCTTTTCTCATTATCTCAAAACAGGTTATTTGGAGTTGTCTGAGTAATGAACTGGACGATCGATATGTGTACATATATAGAGAGAAAGAATAGAGATGTAAATCGTAAATAGAATGAACGATTGTCCGAAACTCTTGCAACTGATTAGCATTCGAGTTCCGACAAGAATGACCAGACTGCAAGACACATTTCTATGTGAAAATTATTGAACTAACTATTTTGTGAATTCTCCCATACCTAGACTACACAGGATCGGAAATTAGTACGCTGCGGTCTCGGATATTTTTTTAATTAGTTTTTTTTTCTATAAGGACCTATAAGGAGCCTTGAAGTGGGATCCCGGGATTTTTTAAAATCTATTTTTGTGATTTTTCCCCTTACTGAAGGAGATTTGTGAAATTGGTCCCGTCTGATTCCGTCTTTTATCTTTTGTTTTCAATTTGTATTTTGTTTTTCTATAATTTGTCTTTTATGTTTGTATTTTTATCGCAGTGCGGGCTGTGCCCCCGTATTGTGTTGATAACATTTGATTTTGTACGATTTGATATATACATGTTTCTTTTTGTTTTTTTTTTGGTAATTGTGTAAAATTATTTGTATATGGTATATTCTGTCCTATTTAATGTGTTGAACACTCACTACCGACATTTATTTTTTATTATTTTTGTTATAAGGTACATTGTACCGTTTATTTATCTAAAAAAATTAATTATAATGTGAAAAAATATGAAAGCAACCGATCTGAGACACCAAATAAAAATATTATATAAATTGAACATATTTCTTGAAAATCATTCGTCGTAACGTACGCTATATATATAATGGAACGTACACCTTAAAATAAAACGAGAAAATAACCTATAATTGATATCGTAAAACAAACACTCCTTTGACACTTGACACATAAACACAACAACTTATAATTATGCAAAAAAATATACTATAGCGTTGTTTAAGAAGAATGCAAAATTTCTAAACCGAACGACGCCATATCAGAAACAATAATACGTCCTGATAACACTTGTACAAAACAACCGCACGACATTCGGGTACAGACTGGCGCGAAACAGTGGTATAATTTAATAAAATATTTCACTTACCATTTTTCTCTGCCGGCGGCACTATCTGTACGGCTGGCATCAATATTGCATTTTGCATAAATTCGTCTATCGTCAATCCAGTAACGGCAGAGGACAATAAAGGATTTTTAACATTTTTGTTTGACATGTCACCAGATTTTCTTTCGGCCATGTTTCCATCGCGTCAGCTGTTCGGATTTCGCGATTAACTTCACGCCGATAGGATGACGTTTTCCAAACTTCTTTACCTGCATTCAATAATTAAGATTGATACACATTATGTAAAGGCCAATTCACAATTGAGCAAATCTGATTTGTCCGTGTTTAGGGTGTGGGTTGAAAAATATCTGACGTCCTCGCGGCTAGGATTACCCTATATTGGGTTTATCTCGACCGGGGGATGTTATGAGATGAGGCCAAACCTTTTGATAACATATCTCACGTTGATATTTATAATAATTTCAACGATTAAATATTAAATATGTTTTAATCGTTTCAATAAAGGAAAACTTAGTTCCGCGGAATAGGTTTTTAATGATGTGCATAAATAAAATGTGTAAATATGTATTTGGATAAACAGTTTCTTTTTTTGCTGATTACTAGTTTGTTAAAATGTAGGATTAAACAGCTATGGTTTGTATACGATATTAAATTTGAATTGTAGTTAATACACACTTCCATAAATAATTTATCTGAATCGTTCTTTTACGTATTTTATAACCTATTTATGAATCTTTGTGCACCCCTAGTCAAATACCTAAATTTGTCTGTTAGCAAACGCGGCTCTGCTCGTTGCTGAAAATCATGACCCTCTTGCATTTCTGATGACCCTTTTCTGTAAGTCCCTGCACTCAGCAACATCGATTACAAAAAGCAATGTGACACCCACAACGATCCAATGAATTTTAATTGACGTGTTTTACAAAGTACTCGCAAAACTTGACGAGTTCTCATCTTCTTCGCGGAAGATTTTTTCGACATATTGCAATATTCGTCTCAAATACATAGTCAAAAATTTGTCCTCAATGCTGCTGCTCCAATATGGAAGAGTTTTTACTCATCGCTGTCTTTGGAATGTTTACTAATGCAATTGTAGGATTAACTTTCCTTAATAAGATTAATGAAATCTTAAATCTGATTTTTCAGTGAAATAATGAAATGTTGATGGATTAATTGATAATTCCAGCTCTCTTAGCTATTTTAATGAAAGCATCATATTGCAACATAAAAACGGTTATTTTACATGTATGCTTACATATTATCGCTCAACGAAGCAGAAAAACATATATAGTATCCACATATTTCCACCCAGACACTCTCATATGCTTCATATACATTATAATATTATTAAAAATATATCTGGGCACCATTAATTTATTTTGTCATTCAGTGGTCGCCATTATTGCAAATCTTTAAAATAATTTCAACGAAAACGAATTCTAAGATAGTTAAACCATATAACGAGTATTAATATAGAAAGACTTATTAAATAAAGACATACTCATCTGAAATAAATTGAGATTGAGGGAAAAGTATAGAAGAACGTGTAAGGACATTGGAAGATGTTAAACAAAGATAAATTTGAGTTATATGTAAAATAACTGAAGGGATATTTTTATTTGAAAGACGCGTACAGGAAATTAATAAAATAATGTTAGCAAAACAAATAATATCTAAATAATAAATTGTATCTACGATTAAGATCCCACTTACCAGTGTTCATCTTATACACACTTCAGTCAATCCAACAGTTTTGTGAAAATGTCATAATTACGCAGGTAGATATAATTATAGCACTCATTGTTTCGTCAGTTTAATCACCATCCTTCTTAACCTAGAGTCAAATATATTATTTTTACTATCAAGTTATATAAATTAGTGTTATTCCTGAATTTAATTACGTAAGTGAAAGTAAATCGTCTAAGAGAGTGAAAGTGGGCTCTTAAATTAATAAGTTCCAGAGTCGCGGGTGAGTACACAAGATCATTTAAGATTTGCTTCAGTAACACATTATTAAAGGTCAGAAAATATTATTATGTGAATGTACACATATTTTCCATCTGCTAAAAAAGACGACGTGGTGATATTATTTAGTATATTTTTTAAAGCACTCATGTTTTTTAATGTTTATAAACATGCTAACAGTGAAAACGTTTTTGGAATGACTCCGGCCATTTCTTGGCTCTGATGAATGTTTAAATTTTATGTCGGAAGTAGATGGCTATGAGGGAAAATACGCACTTACTTTGATATTTTATGTACAATGAATAACAATGCAATATATCACGGAGATAAATTTACGGGTTGGAACGTCATACTAACCTTGTTCCTCTCTTGTCTAAATTGTACATGAATAATTCAGGTCGTATGAACCCTTAATAAAACAAAAAAGTTGTATATATTGAAGAATATCTATGATTAAATTAATTAAAGGAAAATTAACATTGGTAAAATTGAAATATGGTACTTTTCTCAAATTGGAATGTGAAATCTATTAATATTTTTCAAAATAAATTTCACACTCCTTATGGTATACAAAATACATTGTTTATATTGTCAGCCCTGTGTACGAGGCATGTGTCAAAAAGCCCGCGCAATTTTTTCACGTCTGATGAAACTTTCGACTGTTTGAAAGCGTGTTTTGTTTTAACAATTTAAACATAAACTAATAAGAAAACCATTTTAAACTTTAAACAAGATATATATCGCAATATGGCACGAACAAAAGCATCAGTGGGAGCGAAATGTAAGTAGTATTAAATTGAAAATATTACAAAACGATCCGTGTAAAAAATATGCTCATACGAAAACTCGTCAATTAATTGTCATGATTTTGTATATCCGTTACTTAACAGGCTTAACTTTTATAGATCAGACAATATATAATCGTTCCAACTAATGATCAGACGAGATATAATCATTCCAACGAATGAGACAGGATTCTGTGTGAAATTAATAACTGATTTTGATCAACATAGCTTTGTTTTAATAAAAATTGTCCTTGAGTCCAAATGTATAGGGAAATATATGGAGAAACGACGCTTAATGTGATGGTTTGATTAATATTGGATATATCCCTCGTGATTAATTATGATTGTCAGTTATTCTGTGGATGGAAGACATCTGTGCGTGTGTCGTTTTATTATGTGGACTATAAACTATCGGTGTCTGTTTTAATAGAAAGCTCTCCTTCGACAAATTAATATTAATTAATAGTCTAAAAGAGTTAAAATTTATACGTCGCTGTTTTCCAACAATGTCAAAGCTAGAAAGATATCGTCGCCGATATTGCAAGAACACGTAACTCGATTTTTTGGTATAAGTCCTGTAGCGTGGAATGGTCTGCCTCCTAGTGTCAGAGATATGGGTGGTCTGTCTGTGCAGCTTTAGGAAGTACTTAAAAACAATCCTTTTCGGAGTCTTATCAAAATTTACAAGTGGGTTCGAATCCTCAGTTAGAGCACCCTTGAGGAGTCTGCTTTCTAAATGGCACTATATAAATTGTCCTTTTATTATTATTATACTTCAGTATTGTTTATTGAGTTAGGCCTCGGACACACAGATAGGAGCCTCGCTTGATGCTTAGAGCTACGCTGCGAGCTAGGTGACATCCTAGCGAACCAACGCACCGCTTACTATTGCAATGGCCACACTGCACGCTTCGCGCCACGCTACGTGACTATTAGTCACCTAGTGAGTGTCCTAGCGAACAGACGTGTTGGTTAATTTTATTGTGTCACCAAGTGATTTACAAGATGGAGAAAGTTTTATTTCGCGATTCTTTGTAGAGAAATTAAAACTCTCCACTCCATACTTGTACATAACATTAACATTATGCACCCAACAAGTTCCAATTTGAGATGTTGGCAATTTTAAACTTAAATTCTCTGAGGCTTCGGCCACACAGGTAGGATCCTTGCTTGATGCTTAGAGCTACGCTGCGAATAAGGGACATATCCTAGCAAACCAACGCACCGCATACTATCGCAGTGGCCACACTGCACGCTTCGCGCCACGTTGCATGACGATTAGTCACAGAGTGAGTCTCCTATCGAACAGACGTGTCGGTTAATTTTATTGTGTCACCAAGTGATGTTACAAGATGGAGGAAGTTTTATTCCGCAATTCTTTGTAGAGAAGTTGAAACTGTCCACTCCATACTTCTACATAACATTAACATTATGTTATGCAACCGACATGTTCCTATTTGAGATGTTGGCAATTTTAAAGTTAAATTCTCTGAGGCCTCGGCCACACAGGTAGGAGCCTCGCTTGATGCGTAGAGCTACGCTGCGAGTTAGGCGACATATCCTAGCGAACCAACGTACTGCATACTATCGAAGTGGTCACACTGCACTCTTCACGCCACGCTACGTGACGATTAATCATCGAGTGAATCTCGTAACGAATAGACATGTTGGTTAATTTACAAGATGGCGGAAGGTTTAATGACAGCTGTGTATAAAAGGGAGCCTTTGTGGAATCCATCGAGCAAATTATACAAAAATGTACCTGTAATAAAATCACTTTGGAATGAAGTTGCACAGAGAGTAAATAAAGATAAGGTAAGTTGTAATGGAATTGGTTAGTTTTGAGAGTGGCATCGTGTGTTGACTCAACCGCTCCCAACTGTCAAATGAATTTGTGCGTAGCACTTTGGTGTGGCCATGCATGAAGTCATCTAGTATATGAGTCACGTAAAACCTAGCTTAGCACCTAACGAAGCATTTTGGTTTAGCCGTAACCTTAGTAAATAAACTTGTGACTTTTTAAAAATATTTTTCTGTTGAATACAAAAAAAACTAATGTCTATCCACAGTGTCCTGTGGAAAGAGCAGTAAAGCGAGGAACCTTTGTGCTGCGTCTCCGAACAGTACTGCTTCTCCGTGTAAGTATATCATAGTTTTCAACAATTTTACGTCAATTTACCAGGTCTGTAAATATGAAACCGGAATTCGCTCATAGATGACTCTAGTTGTCAATTTAGTGAATATGAAACCGTGTCATTGGCGCCTTTTTCTTTTGTTTACATTTGTCAGTCTTTTAACTCTCAACAATACAAGTTTAATACAACTACATATGTTTTCATAGCGTTGAACATGTCTGTTTTTGAGCCTGAAAAGTACGATTTGCGTACAGCATTGATTTTCTGTTACTATTTGAAGAAAACTGCTGTAGAATCGCATCGAATGCTTGTCTATGTATGGGCAATACTTTGAATAAAATATTTTTTACCATTTTCATACAATAAATGTGTATTTTCTATAAAAAAATTACGATTTCATATTAACAGACCTGATATATATTTTATAAAATTTACATATATAAATTATGAACCAAACGATTGTCAGACCCGCACTCCTCTATGGCTCCGAATGCTGGACGATGTATAACTCTTACTCTAGGCAACTAGAAACTGCTGAAATGCGCATGCTAAGATGGTCAGCTGGTGTGTCCGTAAGAGACGCCTAGGTGTTACAGACATCAACAGTAAGATGGAGGAGAGGTGGATGGATTGAGATGGTTTGGGCACGTTGGACGCAGAGCACCCGATCACATTGTGAACCAGGCAATCTCCATGGTTCTTCCGCGAATAACAACCAGAGAAAGACCAAAGAATTCATGGGTGGTGCAAAAAGATAACCTGATGCAGAGGCACGGCCTGGGGGACGTAGTCCAGGACAGAAAAGCATACAACCTGAGGACGAGGAGAGCTGACCCCAACAGTCTTCGCAGACAGTGAGATGGGATGGAGCCAGGGAGAAGAAGATTTTAAAGTCACATGGAAAATAAATTAATTGAACTAAACTTAACTTAGGTGTAGACTTGTTATTTAAAAAATACACATTAGCTTAATGAGTTGGATTGTTTTACGTATATTAAATGAACTCATTAAAGAATGACTAAGCGAATATACAATTAAGGAGTGCAAGGTGTGCGTGGAATAGGTCGACGGAGGAAAACTTGGCTGGACCAAATGGATCAGATTTTGAAATTAGGTAAAGTGAGAAGTGTGAATAATAGATGATTATGCATGACGAGATGTATGAACGTGGAGAAGACGATAGCTGTGTGCTTGGATAGAAAACTTGGGAGATCTGTTCTCTCTGCCTGCCTCGCAAGGGACACAGTGTTATGATATGTACGTACGTACTGCCTATTTTCACATTTTAATTGTTTATTTTATCTCGTTACAGCTTCATCGAAAGCTGGAGGCAGTGGTAACCCATATTGCCCCAGACCCACTCCGGGTTGGCAGAGACCCATCACCAACTTCTTCATCGGAGGAATGGAAAAGAGTAATGATGATGACATTGGTAAAAATCTTATTTATTTGTTAATAGTTTTATCGGTATGAAGGGACTCCAATGTGGGGCATACAAAGTCAAATAGGATTGTGTGAGGATTGCTGTATACTATTGGGAGTAAAAATTAGTTTGGTCCGTTTCCAAAAGATGGCTCTGGCTGTTATGAATGGTTCATAGTGACAGCCGATTTTGGCTGTTTCAGAGAGGTTAGACATCTGCCAATAATATTCAGTTTATATCGCTTTGAGTTTCATGCAAAAACTTTGTTTTGTAGTGTTGAAAATGTCGAATTTTGTGTTAACTAAGCAACATTTGCGGAAGGTTTTAATTTTCCGCTTTAATTGGAAGAAAAGTGTAGCTGAAACCCGTCGAATGCTTGTTGAAGTTTATGGTGACGCTGCTCCAACTGATAAATCATGTAGGGAATGGTTTCGACGTTTCAAGGATGGAGATTTCAGCGTCGAAGACAAGCCTCGCTCTGGACAGCCAAAAAAATTCAAGGACAAAGAATTAGAGGCATTACTCGAAGAAGATCAGAGTCAAACGCAAGAGGAGCTTGCAGAATCATCGGGAGTGACTCAACAAGCCGTTTCCGTACGATTGAGAGCCATGGGAATGATTCGAAAACAAGGAAATTGGGTGCCTTATGAACTGAAACCGAGAGACGTTGAAAGGCGATTTTTCACTTGCGAGCAGCTGATTCAAAGGCAACAAAGAAAAGGTCTTTTGCATCGGATTGTAACTGGAGATGAGAAGTGGATATTCTACGACAACCCCAAGAAGAAAAAATACTACGTTAAGCCCGGTCAATCATTGCCATCGACCTCAACATCAACACAAAAACCGAACATACACGGTTCGAAGATCATGCTCTGTATCTGGTGGGACCAAAGGGGTGTTGTTTACTATGAGGAGATGGAATTCGCAAATTGCCCTCGAGATGGGAAAAAGTAGTAGCCAGCGATGGACAATACTTTAATTGATCTGTTCATTCATTTTGTTTAGAAATAAATGCATTTTTGAACACAAAAAAACGGACCGAACTAATTTGTACGCCCAATAATTACAATTATTATTAATATTAATAATAATTTATTAATTATTAATAATTATAAATAATATATAATTGATTATTAATTAATAATTATAATGATTAATTACTTTGTCAAAGCTCCTCACGAGATATTACGAGTTGTACTCATTACAAATCATTAACTAATTCCAGGAGTGGGCAGCAGTGCCGGAGGCAGGAGGCCGAGGAAGGTGAACGTGCTGAACTCCGACACGGAGTCAGACGAGGAGGCCAGTGTGAGGGACTCGGAGAAGGGGGCCAGCGTGCCTGAGGAGAATGCGGCCACCACTCCTCTCGAGGACGCTGACTTCGGTGAGCAAAATATCCTCGCATTAGAAATTCATTAACAGAACATTAGTTTATTTAATTATTTTCATTCATTTTCAACATGTTTCTTTACATAACACGAAAACAATAGCACACAAGGAAAGTTAATTTAACAATTATCTAACACTAAGGTACAATGAAATAATAATATACAGTTATTGGTGTCATTATATGCCGAAAGTATAGTTGTCTCGATTGAATAGTTTAATATTTCTAAAGGAGTAAAGCAAGGATGTCTTATGTCACCCTGGTTGTTTAATATTTATTAGGTGTTAACATAAGTTGTGTCCGTTATTTTTCAAATTTAAAAATGAGCATCAAAAGTAAAACAAAATGGTAAAGGTTATACGTCATTTGAAAGAAAATTTTCTGCTCTACAAGATATTGCGTTTGCTTTTACGTTACATATATTATTTTATTTGATTACAAGCCTTCAAAATGGAATGTCAAGTAGACGAAAATGAGCATTTTCGACACCTCCTTCTGTTCGCGTTCAATCGAGGGAATAAAGCTGCCAAAGCTGCTCGCGATATTTGCGAAGTGTACGGTGAAGATGCTATGAATGAAAGGACAGCTCGTCGATGGTTTTTCCTTCAATAATGACGTTGAATTGCGGACATGGTTGGACGAATTCCTCGAGTGAAGACCGGATGGTTTTTTTATTGCACAGCCATTGAAAAACTTGTAAAACGTTGGCAAGAAGTTGTAAATAATGAAGGAGAATACATTATTGACTAATTTGTTGTAATTTCTTTTTGTTGTGTCCTCTTGATTTGGAAAAAAACGGACACAACTTATGTTAACACCCAATACATAGATTCATGTGTGAAGGAACTAGGAAGGTCAATGGGTGGCATATAAATGTCAAATGAGAATGTGTGCAGATTGTAATTTTTATATAGAAAATACACATTTATTCTATGAAAATGGTAAAAAATATTTTATTCAAAGTATTGCCAATCGCTAGCTACACATTTTTCCCATCTCTCTGGCAATTTCTAGATGCCACGCCAAAAAACCTCTTGCTCTTTTGAGGCAAACCAATCGTCGAGCCATTTTCGTAAGAAGTGAAGCGCTGCTCAGCAAGTGCGTGTCCCATCGATGCAAATAAGTAGTAATCAGATGGAGCCAAGTCTGGTGAGTAAGCCGCATGCGAAAGTATTTGCCAATTAAACGCCTCAATCGTTTCCTTGACCGGTTTTGCTGTGTGCGATGGTGCATTATCATGAAGCGAAATCACTTTGTGTTGCATCTTTTGATATTCTGGTCGTTTTTCACGCAATGCTCGGTTCAAATCCATCATTTGTTGTCGGAAGCGTTCAGTATTAACGGTTTCGCCAGATTTTAGCGGCTCATAATAGATAACACCCTTCTGATCCCACCAAACACAGAGCATTGTCTTCTGTCCATAGCGATTTGGCCTTGCAGTCGGTGTCGCTGGTTTGCTTGGAGTTACCCATGATCTTTTATGCTTAGGATTATCGAAATATGTCTATATTTCATCGCCAGTCACAATTCGATGGAGAAATGATTTTCTTTTGTACCTGGTGAGCAGCATTTCTCAAGTGTTTTTTCGGTTTTCCTGCTGTCTTTCATTCAGTTCATGTGAAACCCATTTTCCCACCTTCTGGATCTTTCCCATGACTTTCAAACGTACGGAGACGGCTTCTCGTGTCACATTTAATTATTCCGCGAGTTGTTGCGTTTGAGCGTCATCCTCATCCGACAATGCTCGCAATTCGGCGTCTTCAAACTTTCTCGGTGGTCTTCCACGTTCTTCGTTTGTCACGTCAAAATCGCCACTTTTGAATTTTTTAAACCACTCAAAGCACTGCGATTTACCAAGAGCATGCTCACCGTAAGCTTCGACAAGCATTCGATGTGATTCTGCAGCAGTTTTCTTCAAATGGTAACAGAAAATCAATGCTGTCGGTGAATCGTAGTTTTCAGGCACAAAAACAGACATGTTCAACGCTATGAAAACATATGTATTAGGTGTACAAATAAGTTTCCGCCGTTTTTTATAAAAAATGGGCATTTATTGTGAAAGAACGGAACCTCATGTTTTATTCGAAGTAGTACCCATCGTTTGCCACTACTTTTCCCCATCTTTCTGTCAGCATACGAATACCGCGTCAGTCATCATCATCATCTTTTGAGGCTATCCACGAATCGACTCAATTTTTGGTATCTTCATATGATGTGAAGTGCTGCTCAGACAGGCCATGCGTCTTCGATCAAAACAAGTGGTAATCAGAAGGAGCAATGTCTGGTGAATACAGCGGGTGGGGTAAAACTTCTCAATTGAGTGTTTCCAAATAGGTTTTGACCGGTGCCGCAACATGTGGACTAGCATTATCATGCAGGAGAATAATTTTGTCGTGTCTGGCGTAGTAGTGGGCGCGCTTTTCCTCGAGTGCTCGACTCAATCTCATCAATTATGTTCGGTAGACAGCCCCAGCAATGGTTTCATTCGGTTTGAGCAACTCATAATACACGACACCAAGCTGATCCCACCAAATACACAACAAGAGTTTTTTTCCATGAATATTTGGCTTAGCCGTAGATGTTGAAGCATGACCAGGGGATCCCCATGATTTCTTCCTTTTTAGATTATCATAATGGATGCATTTTTCATCACCAGTGACTATATGGTGCAGAAAACCCTTTCGTTTATGCCTGGCAAGCAGCAATTCACATGTGGAAAATTGGCATTCAAAGTTTCTCCGTGTCAGTTCATATGAATCCCAATTTCTTTGTTTTTGAATCATTCCCAATGATTTCAACCCATGTGAAATTGCTTGTTGAGTCACTCCTAATGTAAGTGCAAGTTCTTCTTGCGTTTGGCACGAATCTTGATCCAATAATACTTCCAATTCCGCGTCTTCGTACACTTTCGGCCTTCCGCTACGTTCTTTGTCTTCGATGTCAAATTCACCGTTCTTAAACTTTTGAAACCACTCACGACAACTTCTCTCACTTAAGGCAGCCTCACCATATGCTTCTACAAGCAATCGATGCGCCTCAGCTGCAGATTTCTTCAAATTGAAGAAGTAAATCAAAAGTTCCCGCAAATGACGCTTATTCGGCTCAAAACTTGACATTTTCGAACACAAAAAAATATGTTATACTGATAAAAATTCACTAATATTTCAAGGTCATGTTGTTGACAGATGTCCAACCTTACGATAATGACATTTTACATTTGACAATTTTAACCATAACTTACTGGTGGCGCCAACTTTTGTCAAACGGCGGTGACTTATTTGTACACCCAATAGTTGTATCAAACTTGTATTGTGAGTTAAAAGTCTGACAAATGCAAACACAAGAAAAAGGCGCCAATGACGTGGCTTGACAGTCACTACAATGATAACTAGAGCCATCTACGAGGGTGGTCCCAGAAGTACCCGACCTGATGTATAGATGGCGGTTGTCGCTTTAAAAAATGACTATGGTAGAAAGTACTAAACTTATAAAGCTCAAGTTTCAAGTTTTAAGACGCTACGTTGTTTAGTATTTGTTTGGGGCAGCCATCAATAGTGAACACTCTCAGTGAATTTGTAAACATGGAAAATATTGGTCATCGTTATGTGATACAATAATTTCAATTGAAAGGAAAGGTCCAAGTCCTACCGATATCAAAGCCGAGCTAGATTCTACTCTGGGGGAGTCTGTGGTTGATGGCTATTTTGAGGCGCTCGACGGTTCTCACTATAAACGGGAATCGAAGCTATTGAACATCGCTGGGAAAAGTGTGTCGAGCTGAAAGGAGACTATGTTGAGAAATAAAAATATTTTTTCCCAAATTTTTTTTGTTTTCTTTGTTAGGTCGGGTACTTTTGGGACTACCCTCGTATGAGCAAATTCCGGTTTCATATTTACAGACCTGGTATATGTAATTAAAGTACAAAAATAGAAACATTAAAACTATTTTTTTTTTCTTTTCTTTACAGGTGATGACTTGGATACATCAATTTTAAGCAACGCCGAGTTACCTCCGTTGACCGAGGATGAGAATTCTCACAAGATAGTCGAGTATTTCGAAAAAGCGAACCCGAAGACCGACGACGGCACGTTCAGAGTTAAGATCGCTTCGGCGAAAGGCAAAGGAAAGGGAAAGAAATCAACTAAATCCACCACGAACATCGATAAGGACACTTCGAAGGACATTAGCGAGAAAGATAAATTAGCGACGGACAAGAAGACGGTCATCGATACGGAAGAAAAAGAGAATAAACCGGATAACGAAGAGAAAGACGCTAAGACTGTCAGAGCGGAGAAGAGAGATTTAGAAGAGCATGAAATGAACCAAACCAAACGAGTCAAAATTGCGTAGTTCAAATTAGTTTTAAAACTTCAGTGATGGCGTCGTACGGTTCGAATTAGTAGAATATTTCAATTTATAGAACGTGACTCGTTATAGTCAGAAAGGGACATGACTGTATCGCCATTTCTACGCTGCTGTTTCTCCGCTTGACGTTTGTGCACTACAATGTTTTCCGCGCGACGACAGCAACTCCACCGTTTTATACATCTGTGATCAAATTTCATGCCAAAATGTACAAATTATTTTTCATTCCCATTTATCAGGTCTGTAAATATGAAACTGGATTTTTTTTATAGAAAATACACATTTATTGTATGAAAATGGTAAAAAATATTTTATTCAAAGTATGTTATTGCCCACCGTATTTTGTGCATTCAGAAAACTAATGACGCTACGCACTTCACATTTGGCGAGATTTTCGATGGGCGCAGCCATTTTGAAAGGTTACAGAACGCACGACCGTTCAGCAACAAAACTCGGTTCGCACTGAAGCAAGGGAAGGAGCTAACTGGCGCGCATACGATCGCGGTGGTGGGGGATCGGCGCAGGGCTTGGTGCGCAATCGTTCTTTACTTTCTGGACATATATATATCTATATATATATATATATATATATATATATATATATATATATATATATATATATATATATATATATATATATATATATATATATATATATATATATATATATATATATATATATATATATATATATATATATATATATATATATGTATATGTATATGTATATGTATATGTATATGTATATGTATATGTATATGTATATGTATATGTATATGTATATGTATATGTATATGTATATGTATATGTATATGTATATGTATATGTATATGTATATGTATATGTATATGTATATGTATATGTATATGTATATGTATATGCATATGCATATGCATATATACAGGGTGTCCCAAAGGGCAATGTCAAGCCGGTATCGAGGAAGAGGCCAGCTTATGAGGGTTCAGAATTAAAAAAAAAGTTCTTGCAAAAGCCTTACACTTTTCGAGTTATAGGCATTTCTTTGAAAATTGTGAAAGTAGCTGCTACCCTGCGCCAAATGTTTATACGCTGCGACTACAAATTGCCATATTTTATGATTTTAATGGTTGTATCGCAATCCTAGATAGCCCTGCTATCAGTCGGAGTCAGAAATAAAACAAAAAAAAAATTGCATGTTTGAAAAAAAAATTGTTTTTGTCCGATCATAAAATATAATATTTTTTATCAGCCAACTTTAACTCATCATACTGTAAAAATAATGTACTACGCTAACCTGGCAAGTTACATTAAAAGTTGGCCTGTTTAGTCAGGATTTCAAAATGGTACAATACATATCTACTACTCCTTTAAAAATAATTTTAAAACATTAATTTCTGGAATTAAAGATCTACTTCAAAATATTTGAGCGAGACAAATGATACGGCGCATGAACGAGTTAGAGTAAGACACAATTTTTGACAGGAACTAGATATTACATATAAAAAATGGCGACACTAGCTGTATGACTAACTCGTGCATGCGCAGTATCGTTTGTCTCGCTCAAAATTTTTGTTTTCGTCTCGCTCAAAATTTTTCAAAATTTTTAGTGCCATCATTGAAGTCTGTTTTCACTGTTACGTTTAGATTTTATATAATATTGTACATGTTAGTATTAATCTTAGATAAGTTCTTGTTTCCATTGTTTTAAAACCTAATCGGTGCGAACCGTAAATAGTATTTTTTGTCTTAATGTAGATCTTGGATATGTTGTTGCAAAAATCTTTCTTGGAAGGGAGAAGACCAGTTGTCTTTCTACCTTTCGAGTAGCGTTTCTGGCATGCGATGTCCTGCGAGGATCTCGTGTGCCTCTACGTACGGATTCCTGTCTCTGCCCTTTCTCCGTTGCTTTATTGTTAAGACGCTTGACTTCCGAATAGAGGTTTTGCGTTCGATTCCCAGTGATACCCAAAAAGATTTAATATTAATTGTGACGAAATATTTGATTGGTGATCTCCATGGCCTAATTTGTAAGACGTTTGCCTTCTTCTCGGGAATTTCGGGACCGTTGATCAATTCAAAATCTAAAAAAGAAAGGTCCCAGTCTGGTGAAAGACTTCGTCCTGTAACGATTTTCAGTGTGGTGGTGTCGATCTTGTCGCATGCAGTAATGTTGGCAACACTGTATAATGACGAACTGCAAATTCCGTACTTATTCCTGCAGGCTTGATTACCAACGTTCTCTCTAAGGTGTGTGGCCGGCCACACATCTGTTAACAATTGTCCACACACATGTTTCCATCTTCCGCACATATCTCATAGAAAAGAACTTGTAATCATGTTTTTGACCCGATGACACACTAATACTAGAAACTGACCAATCAGTTTCAGCTGATTGGTCAGTTTCTAGTATTAGTGTATCAGCACACATGAGTTGACTAATACAATCACACGCTCTATGTACCTACGCTATAGTACAATACAGTCATAGATTCTTTCCTTACGCCGCGTGGACTGCAACAATCGAACACGCGATACGTAAAAACCATTTTTCAAAAAGATTTACTTACGGTTTGCACCGATTCAGTTAGTCTTAATTCGCATATTACCCGCAGATGAATGACTTCAAATTCTTTTTTGATAAAAAAGATTTTAACATTTTTTTCAGATTGAAAACATTTTTGATAAGGTAACCGATACACCTGTTTCGATACTACGGCGATGTTGAAACCGTTTTCGTTATTATTTACGGAACAAAATTAATTGAGATCAATTAAGTGCACTTGTCCAAATCATCCGAGTGCTCATATTCGTGTGTTCTAAGGCTAAGGCCACACCAAAGTGCTTTGCTAGGTGCTACGTGATTAATAGACTAGGTGACTTCATGCCTGGCCACACCAAAGTGCTTCGCACAAATTCATTTGACATTTGGAAGCGGTTGAGTCAACACACGATGCCACTCTCAAAACTAACCAATTCCATTACAACTTACCTTATTTTTATTTACTTCTTACGCAACTTCATTCTGTAATATAATATAATTTGCTCGATGGGTTCCCTTTTATACACAGCTGTCATTAAAACTTCCGCAATCTTGTAAATTAACCAAGTAAGTGTAAGTTTTCAAGGCTTTCACCTCATTTTGAGGGGTTTTTTTTATGTTTTCTGGTGTAACAGCTTCATTTGGACGACCAGAGCGTTCAGCATCATTTGTGTCTGTACGACCACGTTTGAAATCAGCATACCACCGACAAATGGTTGTTTTCGATGGAACAGAGCCCGGATAACACTTTTCAAGCCATCGCTGAGTTTGAACGGTATTTTTTCCCATTAAAAATCAATGTTTTATCAACACACGAAATTCGGTTTTTTCCATTGTTTTCAAAATAGCAAAAGTAGCGTCACTAAAACCACTGTAACTCAATGACACAATGTCATTAAAGTTTGACACGTAACTTCTAAAGGTTTGTACTAATTGAGAATGGTATGGATTTGTTATTAGAGGCGCCATATGTTGGTTAGTCCCGGGACTTATTAATCGATGTGTTACATAAAGTGGACTAAACAGTGTTTGATAAAACAAATTACAATGTCTTTAAACCTCCACAGTGTTAATGCCTTAACTATATATAAAATATATGTCTACACATTTCCACAGCATCTATTCGGATCATTTCAGTCTTTCTCCATGGCCGAGTTTCACTCCCATACATAAAGTTGCTACCGTTATGGACTATCATCTTAGTATTATAGTCGTCATCGTCGAAGCTGGGCATTGTGGTCGAGGATCTCCTCATCATTAGAATGTCAATTGAGTTGGAAAGTGTAGCTGTTCCGTGGAGTTTTCGTCTCTTATTTTTTTCTCTTTGAGTGAGTGAGCTATTGCACACCAGCAAACTCACTGGCCACACCGATGTCCTGAATCCGTTGGCATACCTGACGTGAGACGATCGGAGCATACCAGCATGTTTTTTTCTCTATGCTTACGGTCGACAAGGAAATAACATGATGGTATGTATACAACAAACTCAAAGGTACGTTTGTGAGTCTAGAGCCATTGAAGATAATCTATCACTTCTTCTTCTTCCCAGTGTCATGTCAGGTCCCCGCAACGTTGACTGTCACCTGAGAGTAGGCATCTTTGTCCCCGGCAGCCCGTAAAAGATCCCCAAATGCTCCTTATACCAGTCCAATCACGTATATTGCGGAGCCAGTAGATTTACCTCCTGCCAACAACTCTTCGATCCTCTATTTTGCCTTGGACGATCAGGTGCGGTAATTTGTACTTTGACTCCTCTAAGTACATGACCCAAATAGGACACCTTTCGGAATTTAATATTAGTCGGCAACTCTCTATCAACTTTGGCTCTTTAAAGAACCCTCGTGTTGCTGACCATATCCGTCCAGGGTATCCGTAGCATTCTCCGGTGTATCCACATTTCGAATGCTTCCAGTCGATTCATACTACCAACTTTGAGGATCCATGATTCCACTCCATATAATAACACTGACCAAACGTAGCATTTGACTAACCGCTGTCGAAGTTTCAAGTTTAGATTATCATCGCAGAATACGCTTCTCATTTTATTAAAAGCCGCACGAGATGATTCAATTCTGCACTTGACTTAGGTTTCTGGGTTGAGGTCTTCCACTAGGAGGTTCCGAGGTATTTAAATGTTTCCATGCTCTCTATACCAGCACTGTTCAATGTAAGACGTGATCCTGCCGGCCAAACACCATGAACTGAGTTTTACTCACGTTCATGTTCAGCCCCAGCCTCACACCGTCTCCATTAATTCTATCTATAAGCGTTTGAAGATCATCAATACTGTCTGCCAGAACAGCCGTATCACCTAATAACGTTTATATTGTTCCATCTTAATTTAACGGTAATACATAAGTGTGGTATCGAAACAGTTCCTGACCACGGTTACTTTATTTTGTTGAAATTCACGAACAAGCACTTAAGCTACGGTTTCCTAAGAAAACGGGTTCATTATATAGCGCGCATAACATGACGTGATGCTGGCGCGCCGCCAGACGGCAGAACCCACAACTGTCAGCTGGAAACCAAATCTGATTCCTCATATTTTCTTTCAACTGGGCTTTTCTTTAGTCTTTGCTCTTCACTTTGTATAAACCTTCATTATTTCTTACAAAATCAATAAATATTTCGTCATTTTCGCTGGTCCAAATTACGTTTGCACTCAATTTTTTATTTTAAAGCGGTGTCCGCTACACGGGAAAAATCGTTCCACGACTGTTTGCTCCGCTATCACGGCCGTCATGCAGATGGCAGCATTGCTATTTGACATTACGCTCACAATCAACGCACTCGAAGAAACCAACACCATTGGTTTGCATAGACAATGTTTTGGAACGTGCGCTATATAATGACACAACCAACGTTCTCTAGGAAACCACGCCATATGGTTTGCATAGACGTTTTGTTACGGGCGCTATATAATGACACAACCAACGTTCTTTAGGAAACCACGCCATATGGTTTGCATAGACGTTTTGTTACGTGCGCTATATAATGACAACCAACGTTCTTTAGGAAACCACGCCATATGGTTTGCATAGACGTTTTGTTACAGGCGCTATATAACGACACAACCAACGTTCTCTAGGAAACCACGCCATATGGTTTGCATAGACAATGTTTTGTTACGTGCGCTATATAATGACACCACTTTCTTAGAAAACCAATGCTTTAAGAAAGCGATAACGTCACTATTGCCAGTTCTGACTACGGGTTGCTCTTTGCTTTTGAAGTGACTTTAAGCAAACGATAACGTCACTATTGCCAGTTCTTTGATTACGGGTGGCTCATTGCTTTTAAAGAGACTTGAAGCAAATGATAACGTCACTATTGCCAGTTCTTTGACTACGGGTTGCTCATTGCTTTTAAAGTGACTTGAAGCAAATGATAACGTCACTATTGCCAGTTCTTTGACTACGGGTTGCTCATTGCTTTTAAAGTGACTTTAAGCAAATGATAACGTCACTATTGCCAGTTCTTTGACTACGGGTTGCTCATTGCTTTTAAAGTGACTTTAAGCAAATGATAACGTCACTATTGCCAGTTCTTTGACTACGGGTTGCTCATTGCTTTTAAAGTGACTTTAAGCAAATGATAACGTCACTATTGCCAGTTCTTTGACTACGGGTTGCTCGTTGCTTTTAAAGTGACTTTAAGCAAATGATAACGTCACTATTGCCAGTTCTTTGACTACGGGTTGCTCATTGCTTTTAAAGTGACTTTAAGCAAATGATAACGTCACTATTGCCAGTTCTTTGACTACGGGTTGCTCATTGCTTTTAAAGTGACTTTGACCTTAGTTATTAATTGTATTATTTTACTGTTGACCTTTTAAATGATCTTTGTATGTAAAAAAAAAAACTTTTATATGATATGAAATCTCACTATAATTAAAAACTATTTTATATGATATGAAATCTCACTATAATTAAAAAGAATACCAAATATACATTGTGTTTTTTTTATAACCCTTTCTTAAGCAGATAAAAACAATAGTTTACTATTGGGTTGATGCAAAAGTTATGACCGTTTTTTACATATACAATTTAACATTTTTTTTTTTAGATTTGTATTATTTATTTAATCAATTATATAATTTCCATCAATTCTTATAACCTTCTCCCATCTTTCTATCAACTTATTAATACCATTAGTGTAAAATTCCGTGGATTTTGATGCGAAAAATGTAGTAAGGGATGTTTTTACCTGCTCTATTGCATCAAATTTTTTATCATTTAAAAATTTTTGCAGCGATCGGAATAAATGAAAATCGGAAGGAGCAAGATCTGGAGAATACGGTGGATGCTTGATAACATCCCAAAATTCAACTCATTTAGCTTGTGTTGGGTCATCATAGCCACATGTGGTCGCGCGTTGTCGTGATGAAACACTACCCCTTTTCTGTTTACCAATTCTGGTCTATCCTTTTGAAGGGCGATGTTCAATTTGGATAATTGCTGACAATATCGTTCTGCTGTAATTGTCTGATTGCGTTCCGAGAGTTCAAAATACACAATAGTGAAAAATCCCCAGATCAGAATTTTGTAAACCATCTTCGTACCTGTCGAACTTTGATGACATCTGCTCCATACACTTGGCAAATGTTTTTGGTTGCCACACTCGCGGTATTGTCTACGGAATTCATAAACTAAACAATGACGTAAATGCACTTTATCGACCGACATTTTGAAAACATACAAGGGCTCTTCACTGTACTCTGGCCAGGCCAAAACTGAATAGAAAGTAGAGGGAAAGCATCCTGTATACAATGGAATCATTTAAAAGAAGATACTATTCATCATTTCTTACCTGGGAATTTTTTTACCTGGGATCATAAAAAACGGTCATTACTTTTGCATCAACTCAATATTTACACTTGCAGAAGAAATATATTGTAAACAATTTAGTTTATCTTCACCTGACGATGAAGGTCTTCGAAACCGGTAGTAAACTCAAAAGAAAGCAGTGGTGAACACAAAAAAAAAAAGAAAACTATCTTTCCAAGAGCAATTTCCCAATCTGTCCTAAACAAAGTGGACAAATGACTCTGTCCTTGTAAATGGAAAAAAAGCAATGCATAAAATCAACTTTTTCTTTGCTTGGGAAATTCTAGGGTGAGTCCTGTGACAGCTCACAAATTTGTCCCAATACAACCTTATGTAATGTATTTACCTAAATAACTCGCTATTTATTAGAATCGAGGCTTATGTTAACCTTTCCTTCCCTGTGTTGGGTATCTTCTACACGTTGCTTCTAATAACCATCAATATCTCTATAAATATTATAAATACAAGGTTAAGGTTTTAGGTATTCCTCCATAATATATTTATGCATTGATTTAAAAAATAATATTAATAATAATCAGAATTTATCGACTACATCGAGGTGTTTTGTAAAGATCGAAAACAAATTCGCATTTAAACGCTGTGAGTGCCTCGTCTTGACGATAGGTGAATAGTATGCGGGAAGCGCGACACTATATTCGCATCTCACTCTTGCATACTTCACTGAATTGCGAGGAGCTCAATCGTCGCAAGCGTAAGCCACGCCGGGAGTAAGCCACTACCGCTCCGCGCCGCAGTAGCTTTTGGGCTTGCAATCAGATTAGACCTACGCCCGTTTCGTGAGCGTTGCCAGATGGTTTTTTAATGTTTTCAGCAAATAAATCTCAATTATTATAATTTTTAACTTCAATTATAATTAATTAAGGGGATTATCTATGAATGTTCTTATTTTTCCGATTTAAAATTGCTAATTTTTGATCGCGTACTCACTACCCAACACCGGAGCGCGCGTTTCAATTTTATCGCTGTAAGGGAAGGGTTAAAGTTGATAAAATTACTAAATGTCGTTACAAGGTTGTATTGGGGTAAATTTGTGAGCTGTCACAGGGACCATGCTACATTTTCTGAACTATAGAAGCTAAGAAGTTTCACTTCTACTGCGCGAGAGTCTCAACGCATCTGTTTTTTTTGTACTTGTCATGTTTGGTCCATGTACTATAGTAATTAGGTAAACCTGTAATGTGCAAAGGACCTGAAAAAAATAAATTAATAAATGGATTTTATTAACAATGAAAATAAGACAATATTTCAAAATGTTTATATTTATTTAAGAATCAAAATACAAAACAAGATAATTCAACAATTGATATACATAGTCAAATCCAAAAGTTTTTGGTCCAAGGATATCAAAAAGGTGATCACACCACGTCATGTACATGTACCAGAAGCAGAACCAAAGGGTAAATCCAGGAGGAGCTTCTCGACCACCACCGTAGTAGGCCTGACTATCTCGCCAGGAGTGGAGAGTGTGGTGGATCGGCGTTGCTGGGCCTCGTAGTCGAGGGTCCCCTCGCCATTCCAACGTCAATTCAGTTGGAGAGTGAAGCTGTGCTGTGGAGTATATTTTATTAAGTGGGTACACCAATGGCCACACTGCAGTACGGGATTCGATGGCACACTGAAGTGAGATGATCGAGGACACTGGCATGTTTTTTTTTCTGTTCTTCGAAGGAAGTAAGTAGCACAGTGCAGGGTTCAAACCGGTGATCTTCCGTACGGAAGCCCAGTGTGTTACTGTGCAGCCATGCATCTCTAAAGCTTGGAGAGCGTAACTGGTTACAATAATGTTGAGTGTCTCCCTCCTGGAGGAAACCTCGACTACTGCACATGGAAGGGTCTGACTCAGACTCCACACAAAGCTGAGTTGGACCGGAGACATTCTAGTCAAATGGGGGATCTTGGAGGGCCCTCCATGTGCCTATGGCATGCTGCAAAGCATTGACCACCTCGGTGACTTAATTTAAATGTGGGTTCAACAAAATCCAATGCGAGAGCGGTGTTGCCTTCGCCAAGCATTGACCACCTCGGTTACTGTTAATTTAAATGTGGGTTCGACAAAATCCAATGCGAGAGCGGTGTTGCCTTCACCAAGCATTGACCACCTCGGTTACTGTTAATTTAAATGTGGGTTCGACAAAATCCAATGCGAGAGCGGTGTTGCCTTCGCCAAGCATTGACCACCTCGGTTACTGTTCATTTAAATGTGGGTTCGGCAAAATCCAATGCGAGAGCGGTGTTGCCTTCACCAAGCATTGACCACCTCGGTTACTGTTAATTTAAATGTGGGTTCGACAAAATCCAATGCGAGAGCGGTGTTGCCTTCGCCAAGCATTGACCACCTCGGTTACTGTTCATTTAAATGTGGGTTCGGCAAAATCCAATGCGAGAGCGGTGTTGCCTTCGCCAAGCATTGACCACCTCGGTTACTGTTCATTTAAATGTGGGTTCGACAAAATCCAATGTGAGAGCGGTGTTGCCTTCGCCAAGCATTGACCACCTCGGTTACTGTTAATTTAAATGTGGGTTCGACAAAATCCAATGCGAGAGCGGTGTTGCCTTCACCAAGCATTGACCACCTCGGTTACTGTTAATTTAAATGTGGGTTCGACAAAATCCAATGCGAGAGCGGTGTTGCCTTCGCCAAGCATTGACCACCTCGGTTACTGTTCATTTAAATGTGGGTTCGACAAAATCCAATGTGAGAGCGGTGTTGCCTTCGCCAAGCATTGACCACCTCGGTTACTGTTCATTTAGATGTGGGTTCGACAAAATCCAATGCGAGAGCGGTGTTGCCTTCACCAAGCATTGACCACCTTGGTTACTGTTCATTTAAATGTGGGTTCGACAAAATCCAGAGCGGTGTTGCCTTCACCAAGCATTGACCACCTTGGTTACTGTTCATTTAAATGTGGGTTCGACAAAATCCAGAGTGGTGTTGCCTTCACCAAGCATTGACCACCTCGGTTACTGTTCATTTAAATGTGGGTTTGGCAAAATTCAATGCGAGAGCAATGTTGCCTTCGCCAAGTATTGACCACCTCTGTTACTGTTCATTTAAATGTGGGTTCGACAAAATCCAATGCGAAAGCGGTGTTGCCTTCACCAAGCATTGACCACCTCGGTTACTGTTCATTTAAATGTGGGTTTGACAAAATCCAACGCGAGAGCGGTGTTGCCTTCGCCAAGCATTGACCACCTTGGTTACTGTTCATTTAAATGTGGGTTCGACAAAATCCAGAGCGGTGTTGCCTTCACCAAGCATTGACCACCTCGGTTACTGTTCATTTAACCTGTACACCGCGTTAAAATCAAATTCCACGAATCCTGTGCGCGGCACAATTTCGGCGTTTTTTAATTTCTAAGTTTAAACGCGTATTTTGTTTAGAACCACTGATATTTGATTACAACACCAAGTAAACATGACATTCAAGTAATTTTCTGATAATAAATAATAGTCATTACTCTTAAGGAGATTTGAAACTTGGATTGTCGTCAGATCACAGGCGTTTGTGCTTCCCGCGAGGAACACGTTAAATGTGGGTTTGACAAAATCCAATGAGAGAGCGAGAGCAGTGTTGCCTTCGCCAAGCATTGACCACCTCGATTACTGTTCATTTAAATGTGGGTTCGACAAAATCCAATGCGAGAGCGGTGTTGCCTTCGCCAAGCATTGACCACCTCGGTTACCGTTCATTTAGATGTGGGTTCGACAAAATCCAATGCGAGAGCGGTGTTGCCTTCACCAAGCATTGACCACCTTGGTTACTGTTCATTTAAATGTGGGTTCGACAAAATCCAGAGCGGTGTTGCCTTCACCAAGCATTGACCACCTTGGTTACTGTTCATTTAAATGTGGGTTCGACAAAATCCAGAGCGGTGTTGCCTTCACCAAGCATTGACCACCTCGGTTACTGTTCATTTAAATGTGGGTTCGGCAAAATCCAATGCGAGAGCGGTGTTGCCTTCACCAAGCATTGACCACCTCGGTTACTGTTCATTTAAATGTGGGTTCGACAAAATCCAGAGCGGTGTTGCCTTCACCAAGCATTGACCACCTCGGTTACTGTTCATTTAACCTGTACACCGCGTTAAAATCAAATTCCACGAATCCTGTGTGCGGCACAATTTCGGCGTTTTTTAATTTCTAAGTTTAAACGCGTATTTTGTTTAGAACCACTGATATTTGATTACAACACCAAGTAAACATGACATTCAAGTAATTTTCTGATAATAAATAATAGTCATTACTCTTAAGGAGATTTGAAACTTGGATTGTCGTCAGATCACAGGCGTTTGTGCTTCCCGCGAGGAACACGTTAAATGTGGGTTTGACAAAATCCAATGAGAGAGCGAGAGCAGTGTTGCCTTCGCCAAGCATTGACCACCTCGGTTACTGTTAATTTAAATGTGGGTTCGACAAAATCCAATGCGAGAGCGGTGTTGCCTTCGCCAAGCATTGACCACCTCGGTTACTGTTAATTTAAATTTGGGTTCGACAAAATCCAATGCGAGAGCGGTGTTGCCTTCACCAAGCATTGACCACCTCGGTTACTGTTCATTTAAATGTGGGTTCGACAAAATCCAGAGCGGTGTTGCCTTCACCAAGCATTGACCACCTCGGTTACTGTTTATTTAAATTGGATTCGACAAAATCCAATGCGAGAGCGGTGTTGCCTTCGCCAAGCATTGACCACCTCGGTTACTGTTAATTTAAATTTGGGTTCGACAAAATCCAATGCGAGAGCGGTGTTGCCTTCACCAAGCATTGACCACCTCGGTTACTGTTCATTTAAATGTGGGTTCGACAAAATCCAGAGCGGTGTTGCCTTCACCAAGCATTGACCACCTCGGTTACTGTTTATTTAAATTGGATTCGACAAAATCCAATGCGAGAGCAGTGTTGCCTTCGCTAAGCATTGACCACCTCGGTTACTGTTCATTTAAATGTGGGTTCGACAAAATCCAATGCAAGAGCGACAGCGGTGTTACCTTTGCCAAGCATTAGGGAGACGTCTTTTAGTGAAATTCAACAAATCCGACACAATGAAGAAGTGAGCTATTTTCAGCGTGTTTTATAATAACACTAAATTACACAAAAATATATCATAATGCTATTCGCTGGCCACACTAAGAGGTTGATGGAGATGAGGCTTAGAATGTGGAAGGTATGTTGTCCAAAGTGTTGAAGACTCTAAATGTCTCCCATTCGTCCTGGAAGTTGAATGGATCAGGGGAAGTGATGTCCAACTGCTTGTCCATTAGAGTGATTCTCAACCTGTAAAGACAATCATGTTTGTTGAAACAGGGTAACAATCAGTTAAAGTCTTTCGGAGTGTTGTACTCCTGACTATTAATGTTTCGAAAACAAACTTTAGAATTTTGTTATAAGTATTGTTTGCCGGATACCGTTTAGCCTACAGTGAAGTCTCAATCGTAATGTGACGGGTCCGTCGCAGATCGCGACCACAATGCATAGTAATCGCACGGGTCCGTCCCGGATCGCGACCACAATGTAAACGCATGGGTCCATTAAGTTATTGTTCATTTTCCTTTTTTTTTGTCGGTTATTTTCGATTATGGGGCACCATGTTGATTTGAGGTGGAATCCGCCGTCTCTGTTAATATTGTTTGGATGATTATAAATTTCTCTTATTCTCAATTAATCAGATGTGATAACTCTTTGATTTGCGGAGTACTTTCACTATAGGCCACGCGGTAACTGAGGTGCATCTTATGGTGAAATTGATTACAAATAACCCCTGCACATGAAAATGCTAAGGCCTCGGACACACAGGTAGGAGCCTCGCTTGGTGCTTAGAGCTACGCTGCGAGCAAGGTGACATATCCTATCGAACCAACGCACCGGATACTATCGCAATGGCCACACTGCACGCTTCGCGCCACACTACATGACGATTAGTCACCTAGCGAACAGATGTGTTGGTTAATTTTATTGTGTCACCAAGTGATTTTACAAGGTTTTAATAACAGCTGTGTATAAAAGGGAACCTTTGTGGAACCCATTGAGCAAATTATACAAAAATGTACCTGTAATAAAATCACTTTGGAATGAAGTTGCGCAGGAAGTAAATAAAGATAAGGTAAGTTGTAATGGAATTGGTTAGTTTTGAGAGTGGCATCGTTTGTTGACTCAACCGCTTTCAAATGTAAAATTAATTTGTGCGAAGCACTTTGGTGTGGCCGAGCATGAAGTCACCTAGTCTATTAGTCATGTAGCACCTAGCGAAGCACATTGGTGTGGCCTTAGCCTAATATTTTCGAAATATCGACAAACTGTAAATAAGCCAAACCACGCAGTACAATACTTCAAAAGACTTTATACAACTGATACGTAAAACCGCAAAAGGCTTAGAACATATTTGATAAAGCAATTTCATTTTTCTCACTGATTGCTTTTGAAGTAATTGTAATTATTTTGAAGTCTAGAGTCAGACGCACATTGTGAACCAGGCAATCTCCATGGATCTTCCTCGAATAACAACCAGAGGAAGACCAATGAATTCGTGGGTGGTGCAAAAAGATAACCTGATGCGGAGGCACGGCCTGGGGGACATAGTCCGGGACCGAAGAGCATACAACCTGAGGACGAGAAGAGCTGACCCCAACAGTCTTCGCAGACAGTGAGTTGGGATGGAGCCACGGAGAAGAAGAAGAAGCTTTGTAGAGCGTCGTCTCCTCTATGGCTCCGAATGCTGGACGATGTATAACTCTTACTCCAGGCAACTAGAAACTGCTGAAATGCGCATGCTAAGATGGTCAGCTGGTGTGTCCCTAAGAGACAAAATAAAAAGCTCACGTATTCGTGGAAGCCTAGGTGTTACAGACATCAACAGTAAGATGGAGGAGAGGCGGATGGATTGAGATGGTATGGGCACGTTGGACGCAGAGCACCCGATCACATTGTGAACCAGGCAATCTCCGTGGATCTTCCTCGAATAACAACCAGAGGAAGACCAAAGAATTCGTGGGTGGTGCAAAAAGATAACCTGATGCGGAGGCACGGCCTGGGGGACATAGTCCGGGACAGAAGAGTATACAACCTGAGGACGAGGAGAGCTGACCCCAACAGTCTTCGCAGACAGTGAGTTGGGATGGAGCCAGGGAGAAGTGTAAGTGTAAGTAAAATGTGTGGTAAAGGAAGACCAAGGAAAGTATGGTTGGATCAAGTTTATATTTTGAAATAGGATTCCAGTCTGGTTAACACTTAGGGCCTATAAAAACATCTTTCTGGTTGGTTGGAAGAGATTGCCACATGGCAATAAACTCGCCAGGTTATATAATTTAATATTTAATAAACAAATAAATTTATCGTTCATTTATCAAATTATTAAATGTATTTATTAATATGAATATAAATAAATATTAAAGATCATTTGAAATATTCCCATTAACTCTTCAGGCCGTATGCCTAACACATTTTTTCAATCCCAGGGATGTTTAATTTTTTTTTATAGAGATCGTTTCTAACGAAATCGTTCAACTATTGTTCATATAAATAGATGATAAAACAGGGCACTGTTTTCATCCATCTTTGTGTGCGCGTGCGGTGCACGTCATACGTCCCTGTGGGAAGTTTTGGTGCGCATGCGGTGCACGCTATACGTCCCTGTGGGGAGTTTAGGTGCGCGTGCGGTGCACGTCATACGTCCCTGTGGGGAGTTTTGGTTTTAATGCGCTTGCGGTGCACGTCATACGTCCCTGTGGGAAGTTTTGGTGCGCATGCGGTGCACGTTATACGTCCCTGAGGGGAGTTTAGATGCGCGTGCGGTGCACGTCATACGTCCCTGTGGGAAGTTTTGGTGCGCATGCGGTGCACGCTATACGTCCCTGTGGGGAGTTTTGGTGCGCGTACGGTGCACGTCATACGTCCCTGTGGGGAGTTTTGGTGCGTGTGCAGTGCACATCATACGTCTATGTGGGGATTTTTGGTGCGCGTACGGTGCACGTCATACGTCCATGTGAGGAGTTTTGGTGAGCGTGCGGTGCACGTCATACGTTCCTGTGGGGAGTTTTGGTGCGCGTGCGGTGCACGTCATACGTCCCTGTGGGGAGTTTTGGTGCGCGTGCGGTGCACGTCATACGTCCCTGTGGGGAGTTTTGATGCGCGTACAGTGCACATCATACGTCCATGTGAGGAGTTTTGGTGCGCGTACGGTGCACATCATACGTCCCTGTGGGAAGTTTTGGTTTTGATGCGCGTGCGGTGCACGTCATACATGCCTGAAGGGTTAAAGTGGGTAAAGGGGAAGTGTTTCACTTTTCGTGACGTTCAGGACAATTTGCACTATCGCATAGATACAAGTTTCACTTCAAAAACTTAATTTAGACTAACTGCGCTTTTCAATTATCCGGGCTCGAGTGTTACCCGATTACCATAGATAATCGACGCTCTACTGTACATATTACGTCATCGATAAACCTATATTTATTTATTTTATGTATTGCGAATTTCATAACAAAGAATAAACAAAAGCCCACAACTACCTGTGGGCATGCAAGAACATCCTGTAGGTGCGCATGTCCAGTCCTCCGCTGTACGTGAAGTCCCCCATCACGTGGTGCCCCAGAAGCAAGCAGTGCAACCTCAGCTGATGTCGTCTCCCTGCGGGGACAGCAGAGCAATAGAAGTGAGATACAAAATCAAGTTGTCTATTATTGTATTCCTCTTGTTGTATTGGATGCTGGCTGAGTGATCAATGGGACCAGTATCAATAATAATAAGACAATTTATATAGTGCTGTTTAGAAAATAAACTTTCCTCAAGGGCGCTCCAACTCAGGATTCGAACCCACTCATCAATTTTGATAAGATTTATCAAAAATAATTGTCTTTAAGTATTTCCTATGGAAGTCCAGCGCTTAACTGGTTCACTGCCACGAGCGTGTTGACGCGCTCTCCAATTCAGTGCTCGCCAGGCCGGCCATACAAAATAAACGTGCTCTCCTTTGAGCTTGTCGCAAGCTAATATCAAATCCAATTGTAATAATTTATAAATTATAGCACATAGTGACATCTATTGGGATGGCCAAGAAATACTTAAATATTACAATTTATCGATATTATCAAAGTTACAGTCATCTTTCTAAAAGCTTTCACTGACAGTCAATACGTGTCTCTGATACAGGGTTACCGACTACAGTTTTTTTGCGTCGTAATTACGATGATTTATAATGACTTCGTTTGTAGTTTTGTTCAGTGGTTGATTTTTAACTTTTGTGCGTTATTTTTGTTAATTTTTCAAAGCATTTATTTACAAAGTGTGTTTTCATGTATTCTTTGGTTATTGGCGGTAGTTTTGCGGCATAATACGACGTTTATATAGACTTTTTACGGTTTTATTTTATAGTTTATTTACCTTTTGCGCTTTATTATACATCATACAGATTATTTGTTGATTTTAGTTTACAAAGTATACTATAGTATATTCCGCTATATTTATAAGTAAACGTGTTTTCTGTGTCAAGTTGTGACAACCCTGACATTGTGTGAATATTTAAACTGTGTTTTTCTGAGTGAACGGCAGCTCAAACGCCCCACGGTGTATATATTTAGTAAGTTTTCATAATATCCTTTATATCTGTATACAAAAACTATTAATTATTTAGGTTTTATTTTTGTTGAAAAAATCACGGCCTGCTGGGTACGGCCATACTAATACCTTCCGGCACTTAAAGGGTTAACCATGCGGTCATGCGCCTGGTATTGTATGGATTGCTAGAATCCTTTCCTTCCTTACACTTTAAGTCGGAGATTCCTTAGCCGGTTTATTGCGTCATTGTCAATTTTAAAATTTGATCTCACCTGTGACCGGTTTCAAGAGCACTTTGGACACGGGAGAATCCTGGTAGTGTCCCGTCTCCAAGAGTAGAACTTTTGTGGTGGATTTCCTGGGCTTGATACAATGTGGCCCCGCTTCACACATCATTTTGTTGCTTTCCAGATATCTCGAATCGTAGCCTGGGAAAAAAATCATCGTTAACAATCAAGACGATGAATTAATGGAGCCGGTGTGAGGCTGGGGATGAACATGAACGTGAGTAAAACTAAGTTCATAATGAAGCCGCTTCCTTAGGAAACTGTAACTAAAGTGCTTGTTCGTGAATTTCAACAAAATAAAGTAACCGTGGTCAGGAACTGTTTCGATACCACACTTACGTATTACCGTTAAATTAAGATGGAACAATATAAACGTTATAAGGTTATAGCGGGTTGCTTATCTTGATACGCGTGATTATCTTGATTTGTATTCAATGAATATAGACTCAGGAATGCGGATATAAAACGATAAGTGGACAGCGGGTAAATAAATAACAAGTCTTGACAGTTGAATGAATGACAATAATAATATGTTTATTTCTCGGCGCGCGGACAATTTATACAAATGAGTGAATACATTCGCGATACATATCTGCCTTGCTCTAGCGCATGAATTGGCGGTAGATTAATTATTTGTATTTGGAGATGGCTAGCCAAGTCGCAGACACTGTAAATAGTAAACATTGTTGTTGCTCGTAGCGTGTAACAATATATGAATGCTTCATCGGTCATTGACCCTGTATGTTTACTATTAACAATAATTAATTTAATTTAATTGTGTTTAACAATTCACTTATTATTTTGACAATTATTTATTTACTAGGTAGGTGTCCTACAAGGTGATACGGTTGTTCTGGCAGACAGTATTGACGATCTTCAAACCCTGCGCCATAGATAGAATTAATGGAGCCGGTGTGAGGCTGGGGCTGAACAATGAACGTGCGTGAAACTAAGTTCATGGTGTTTGGACGGTAGGATCACGCAGGAGCACGTCTTACATTGAAGGGTGCTGATATAGAGAGAGTGGAAACATTTGAATACCTCGGAAGTATCCTAGTGGAAGACCTCGACCCAGAAACTGAAGTCAAGTGCAGAATTGAATCATCTCGTGCGGCTTTTAATAAAATGAGAAGCGTATTCTGCGATGATAATCTAAACTTGAAACTTTGACAACGGTTAGTCAAATGTTACGTTTGGTCAGTGTTATTGCATGGAGTGGAATCGTGGACCCTCAAAGTTGGTAGTATGAACCGACTGGAAGCATTCGAAATGTGGATGCACCGGAGAATGCTACGGATACCCTGGACGGATATGGTCAGCAACACGAAGGTTCTTCAAAGGGCCAAAGTTGATAGAGAGTTGCTGACTAATATTAAAATCCGAAAGGTGTCCTACTTGGAACATGTACTTAGAGGAGCAAAGTACAAATTACCGCACCTGATCATCCAAGGCAGGATAGAGGGCCCAAGAGGTGTTGGCAGGAGGCAAATCTCCTGGCTCCGCAATATACGTGATTGGACTGGTATAAGGAGCGTCGGGGATTTTTCCTCCGATATGCCACTCACAAAGAAATAAGTTGGCCCAGATACACATATTCCTGGACAAGTTCCAGCGGCTTTCCATCTACGTTTATTGGTTTTGGGGTAGCAAAGCTGTTCATCATATATTTGGTTTTTGAAATATTCATTTTCAAACGAACTCCCTTACTGACCTCTGCCAATTCTTGCAGTTGGTGCTGAAGATAATTCGGGTTTTGTGAGAATATAACGATATATATATCGTCTGCAAATCGCAAATGGCTCAGGTATTTTCCATCAATCACCAGGCCTTTATTGTCCCATTCTAGTTTATTAAAGACGTATTTAAGTGTAGCTGTGAATAATTTTGGGGAAATAGTGTCTCCTTGACGAACTCCTTTACCGATTCGGAAGGTTTCCGAGGATTTGTGGAGATGTATTTTTGCTGTTGCATCCTTATAGATGTTATTGAACAACTGAATGTATACTCTATCAATGCCTTGTGTCTTAAGAGCTTCTAGTATGGCAGCTTTCTTGAGTGAGTCAAATGCCTTTTCGTAGTCCACAAAGGCTAGGTACAGAGGGAGTTCGTATTCCTCACATCGTTCTATTATTTCCCGCAGCACCTGAATATAATCCACGGTACTGAAACCTTTCCTGAATCCAGCTTGTTCTCGTGGTTGGTTCGCAATATAACAAAGGTAGAAGACGTTATAAAGGTGTGCAAAAGAATGAAGTGGCAATAATTATGGCATTAACGTTGTGGAGGTTTAAAGACATTGTAATTTATTTTATCAAACACTGTTTATTCCACTTTTTGTAACGGTATAACCCTGCCGGTTTCAAGGCTTTCCCCTCATCATCAGGGGAGCACAAAGAAGACTGAATTATGTTCGAACTGGTACTGAGATACACGCTTCTAACGGTAAACATTCGGGTTGGGGACTGGGGGCTGAGGGAGGCACGGGACGACCTCAGCGAGCAGCGGAGAGATGCTTGGTATATATGTGTTCCTTGAAGCGAAAGGTCTACAACCAATGTATTCTCCCAGTACTTAGGTATGGCTGCGAGACATGGACGCTCACAGTAAAGAACATACAAAAGCTCCAGACCGCACAAAGGGGCATGGAGACATGCATGTTGGGATATACTAAAAAAGACCGTAAACGAAACACCTGGATTCGCAATATAACAAAGGTAGAAGACGTTATAAAGGCGTGCAAAAGAATGAAGTGGCAATGGGCAGGACACGTAGTCAGAATGTCAGACTCCCGATGGACATCCGAAATAATCCAATGGTACCCAAGAGGCATAAAGAGGCCCAGAAGAAGACTGAAGGTACGCTGGATAGATGAAATCAGGAAGCATGGCAGCATCACATGGCATCAACGAGCAAAAAACCGAACTATTTGGAGTCAACTTGGGGAGACCTTCACCCAGCAGTGGATCGACCCTGGTTGACAATGATGATGATATGTACATACATTCATATGTACATATCATATATACAATGTTAACAATGTTTGTATTTTTCAATGTAATTGGGCTAAGCCTGTATTGAGAAAATAAATAAATATTTCTCACCAATGGGTGTATCCACTGTCACTTGCTCCTCGTGTAGGTGTCCTCTGAGTATTGCCAGGTAGTGCTTGTCCACTAGCCTGTATTGGAAGGACTGGCATGCCCGAGATGCGGCGACACTGTTCTTAGCGAGACAAATTATACCGCTAGTTGCGTAATCTAACCTGAAAATTGAACATATTTAAGAGTGGTGCATAGCCGAGCGTCGACGACAGGAATTCCGAGCGGAAGGTTACTTGTTCGAACCCCGCACGGTGCAACTTACCTAGAATGACACAAGACATTTTTTCTGTCTAGTATTCGAGGGTGTAAGGATACGTACAACTTTGGTCATATCTGTTCTTTTAACCGGTTCACTGCCACGAGCGTGTTGACGCGCTCTCCGATTCAGTGCTCGCCAGGCCGGCCATACAAAATGAATGCATAAACGCGCTCTCGTTTGAGCTTGTCGCAAGCCAATATCAAATCCAATTGTAATAATTTATAAATTAGAACACATAGGGACATCTATTGGGATGGTCAAGAAATACTAAAACATTACTATTTACCGATATTATCAAAGTTACAGTCATCTTTCTAAAAGCTTTCACTGACAGTCAATACGTGTCTCTGATACAGGGTTACCGACTACAGTTTTTTACGTCGTAATTGCGATGATTTATAATGACTTCGTTTGTAGTTTTGTTCAATTTTTAACTTTTGTGCGTTATTTTTGTTAATTTTTCAAAGTATTTATTTACAAAGTGTGTTTTCATGTATTCTTTAGTTATTGGCGGTAGTTTTGCGGCATAATACGACGTTTATATAGACTTTTTACGGTTTTATTTTATAGTTTATTTACCTTTTGCGCTTTATTATATATCATACAGATAATTTGTTGATTTTAGTTTACAAAGTATATTATATTCCGCTATATTTATAAGTAAACGAGTTTTCTGTGTCAAGTTGTGACAACCCTGACATTTTGTGAATATTTAAACTGTGTTTTTCTGAGTGAACGGCAGCTCAAACGCCCCACGGTGTATATATTTAGTAAGTTTTCATAATATCCTTTATATCTGTATACAAAAAATATAAATTTTTTAGGTTTTATTTTTGTTGAAAAAATCACGGCCTGCTGGGTACAGCCATACTAAACACTTCCGGCACTTAAAGGGTTAAAAAAACTTACATTAAATTGAAAGAAGGGTAGTGACAGAGAACAAGGTAAACGGAACACTTAATCTTGTTTACAACAACTGAAGAGTTAAACTCATAAGCCACTCGAGAGCCAAAAAAATACATTAAGCGTTATAAGAAAAAACTGTGCGGCATTTGAGGAAATTGCTTGTGGAGATGTGCCCAGTGACATCTTTGGTTGTAAAACAGAATCACTTTTAGTTTGAATTCACATATATGCCATTTATGGGTATATTGTCGCTTGTTGATAGACTGTTTTTCCATAAAATGTTATTTGGTTTATGAGTTTAACTCTCCAACTATGTAATATCAATAATAACAAAAATAACTATACATACATAATAGTGTATCGGTACCCACCTTGATGTATAGAAGTGAAACTTGGACTTGAATGATAAAAGTAAGATTAATGCTATGGAGATGCGAGATCGCTAAGGAAAATTGTTGGCGTGTCAATGTTTGAAAGAAGGCGGATGTGTTAAGTAAGATAAAAAAAGGAGCTCTAAGATGGTTTGCACATGTTGAGAGAATGACTGATGAAAGAGTGACTAAGCCGATTAATGCTACGGAGATGCGGGCGCAAAGGAAAATTGTTGGCGTGTCAATGTTTGAAAGAAGGCGGATGTTTTAAACAAGATAAAGAAAAGAGTTTTAAGATGGTTTGCACATGTTGAGAGAATGACTGATGAAAGAGTGACTAAGCAGATTAATGCTACGGAGATGCGGGCGCTAAGGAAAATTGTTGGCGTGTCAATGTATGAAAGAAGGCGGATGTTTTAAACAAGATAAAGAAAAGAGTTTTAAGATGGTTTGCACATGTTGAGGGAATGACTGAGTGTCTATAATAAATATACAAGTTAGAAGTGTAAGGTGTGCGTAGAAGAGGTAGACCGAGGAAAACATGTCTGGACCAAATGGACCAGATTTTGAAAGAAGGTGAGACTCACTTAAAAGAAAAACTCCACAACACAGTTTCGCTTTCCAGCTTAATTAACGTTGGAATGACGAAGGGATCCACAACTACCGAGGTCCAGCTACGGCTATTCTTCTTGGAGTACATACGCATTATACCAGGTCTTTAAATATGAAACTGGAATTTTCTCATAGATGGCTCTAGATGTCAATGTAGTGATTGTCAAACCGCGTCATTGGCGCCTTTTTCTTGTGTTTACATTTGTCAAAGACTTTTAACGTGCAACAATACAAGTTTAATACAACTACATATGTTTTCATAGCGTTGCACATGTCTGTTTTTGTGCCTGAAAACTACGATTCGCGGACAGCATTGATTTTCTGTTACCATTTGAAGAAAACTGCTGCAGAATCGCATCGAATGCTTGTCGAACCTTACGGTGAGCATGCTCTTGGTAAATAACAGTGCTTTGAATGGTTTAAAATATTCAAAAGTGGTGATTTTGACGTGAGAAACGAAGAACGTGGAAGACCACCGAGAAAGTTTGAAGACGCCGAATTGCGAGCATTGTCGGATGAGGATGACGCTCAAACGCAACGACAACTCGCGGATCAATTAAATGTGACACGAGAAGCCGTCTCCATACGTTTGAAAGCCATGGGAAAGATCCAGAAGGTGGGAAAATGGGTTCCACATGAACTGAATGAAAACCGAAAGTGACAGCAGGAAAACTGAAAAACCACTTGCGAAATGCTGCTCGCCAGGTACAAAAGAAAATCATTTCTACATCAAATTGTGACTGGCAATGAAAAATGGATATATTTCGAGAATCCTAAGCGTAAAAGATCATGGGTAACTCCAAGCAAACCAGCGACATCGACTGCAAGGCCAAATCGCTATGGACGGAAGACAATGCTCTGTGTTTGGTGGGATCAGAAGGGTGTTATCTATTATGAGCTGCTAAAACCTGGCGAAACCGTTAATACTGAACGCTACCGACAACAAATTATGGATTTGAACCGAGCATTGCGTGAAAAACGACCAGAATATCAAAAGAGGCAATGCAAAGTGATTTTGCTTCATGATAATGCGCCATCGCACACAGCAAAACCGATCAAGGAAACGATTGAGGCGTTTAGTTGGCAAATACTTTCGCATGCGGCTTACTCACCAGACTTGGCTCCATCCGATTACTACTTATTTGCATCGATGGGACACGCACTTGCTGAGCAGCACTTCACTTCTTACGAAAATGGCTCGATGATTGGTTTGCCTCAAAAGAGCAACAGTTTTTTTGGCGTGGCATCCACAAATTGCCAGAGAGATGGGAAAAATGTGTAGCTAGCGATGGGCAATACTTTGCATAAAATATTTTTTACCATTTTCATACAATAAATGTGTATTTTCTATAAAAAAAATCCGGTTTCATATTTACAGACCTGATACAATAAATAAACAAATAAATGTGAGACTCCAGCCAAAATGTCAACATCTATTTCTTACCTATGGACGTAATGAAAGTAGTGGTTGCCAATTTTGTTCTTCGGAAGTACAAATCCAAGTTCTAGCTCTTTTTGTTTGATAAGAAGACAGTCGAGGGTATTCTGGAAGACACAGTTTACGATTATTGTAAATTTTATTTCATTTATTTATTATTACACATGACAAGAAATATACATAATTTGTGAAAACACAACAAGCAATTTAATTAGGACACAATTTTAATGGACCTGGGTTTGTTGCCTTTCATTTGTCGTGTCCCTCAGTAAACTAGGCTTTTGCCTGTATCTCACTGAGGACATATAGCATGAAAAAATAAATCGATACTTCTTACCAATTTTTAATTATATAAAACCTTCTTCTTCTAGATCTTGCGATTTGTTTAAACAGGATTTCAGTTTTGGTCCTGTGACGAACATGTCCAACTTTCTTTCTTTGGTGGACGTCCCGGTGGTCGACGGCCCTCTGGAATCTCGTGCATTACAATCTTAGGTATTCTCGCGGGGTCAATCCTCTCAACGTGGTACCTTCAGAATCGTCTTCTCGGCCTACTCCATCTCACGATGTCCTCAATGTTACAACTTCTGCGGATTTCCTCATTAGGTATTCTATCTCTGAGGGTTCTACCTACGATAGGCTGCAGTGTTTTCATTGCTGTTGTTCTGAGGAGGTGTTTCGTTCTTACAGAGTCTGCTCTTGCTTCGATTCCGTAAGTCATAACAGGTCTTATGCATGTTTTGTATATTCTGACTTTGCTTTCCACCAACATGTGTTTATTGCCCGAAACAGTGTTCCTCAGGCATCCGGAGATAACTGCTGCTTTATTGGTCTGTTGTTTGACTTCATTATACAGATCGTTGCAGCTAGATATCTCCACACCCAGGTATTTAATATATAAAACCCTGTTGCACATTCTCATCAACCTGACAAACAGTGACACTCAATTACACATACTACCTTGATCAAAAAGTTTTAGGACCGGCCACCGTGTGGCGCTGTCAGTCACCCGATTGGAATTCTTTTTTTTTTGTTAGGTTACCACATCTATCATTGACATTTCCCTCCAAATTTCAGTGTTATAGCTTGACATTTGTAAAAGTTACGCTGTACTGAGTACATCTACCTTTGTGCGTGTTTTCGATTTTTTACAAGTTTGAAAATGGCATCAACTGTGCATCAACGAGTTTGCATTAAATTTTGTGTGAAAAACGGATTTAACGGTCCGCAGACCTTGGAAATGTTGGAAAAGTGTTTTTTAGTGGCACAAACGCTTCAGAAGTGGTCGTGAGTCGGTCGAGGATGATGAACGCAGTGGCAGTCAAAAACCGATGAAAACATCGATAAAACCAAAGAAATGTTGGCTGAAAACCACAAATTGACCATCAGAGAGCTGGCAGAGGACTTGAACATCGCTTATGGATCCGCTCAAGACATTTTGGTTAGTGATTGGGCCTCAGACGTGTCGCTGCAAAACTGGTGCCGAAAGACCCCAATTTCATGCAAAAAAAGGAACGCGTTGAAATGGCGAAAAACATGATTTCCACGAGTTTTTGACCAAAAACAACACGATTACTATCCAGCAGCCTTCGAATTCGCCTGATCTGGCTCCCTACGGTTTTTTCCTGTTCAACCGACTTAAAAAACCGCTTCACGGAACGTGTTACAGCACCCGAGAGGATGTCATGAAAAAATCGAAGACGGCTCTGATGGACATACCGAAAATTGAATATCAGCGGTGTTTCGAGGATTGGATCAAGCGCTGCTGGTGTAAGTGCGTTGCAGTCGATGGGGAGTACTTTGAAGGGGACCATATCGATTTTGATGAATAAACTTGTATTTTCGATTTTATGAATAAAGTCCTAAAACTTTTTGATCAAGTTAGTATATACATCACGCGAATCAAACCCCTCACACTTCATCACTCCAGACAGACCGAAATGTTCATCCCACAATATACCGCACATAATCATAAAAAAAATACCACACTCAAGAGCTCACACAAACCTTTGCTACAAGTCATTCCTCTTGCAAGCTCAATTATTCAAACTCCTGTCACAATAACAACCACGCTCCGATCAACTGCCTAAATTGTTTTCCTCCTTTTGCCCTTATTGAATTCGGCACCCCATTGTATGTAATGGGAGCAAAATAAGCATATTGCCTTTGGGCAAAAGAGGTTTTAACTCTAGGGATGGTGAACATTTGATCAGTTGCCTGCCATGCGTGTCATGTGTCTCTGCTGAGTCTGCATCTTCCTTTCCTCTCGATGATAGTGCCAGAGAATGGATTTGAGATGTAAATTGGCTATGTTCAGGACCCGATACTCCCTGAAAAGCTCCGCCGTGGGATACCGGGCAGGAAGTTTATTCATAATAATAAAACTAAAAAGCCATTTCCCCGTCAGAGTAGGCCGACTTTCCTATCTCAACACACATCTTTACCCTCTTCTACATCCGTACAACTTCCACGACCACTCTGCCTTTCTACGTTTCCATATTTCAGAATATCCTTCGCTAACAGTATGCGTTCAATGTTATCAATATGGACATTATACTGGGTCAACCATATTACCCAATCGTAATCCAAAATTATTCTAACCAGAGAAGTATACAAAATTATTCTAACCAGAGAAGTGTACAAAATTATTCTAACCAGAGAAGTATACAAAATTATTCTAACCAGAGAAGTATACAAAATTATTCTAACCAAAGAAGTATACAAAATTAGTCTAACCCACTGATTGGGATCTAACAGTAATCAAACAATGATAGTCAAATGCTACGTTTGGTCAGTGTTGTTGCATGGAGTGGAATCATGGACCCTCAAAGTTGGTAGTATGAACCGTCTGGAAGCATTCGAAATGTGGATGCACCGGAGAATGCTACGGATACCCTGGACGGATATGGTCAACGAGAGTTCTTCAAAGAGCCAAAGTTGATAGAGAGTTGCTGACTAATATTAAAATCCGAAAGGTGTCCTATTTGGGTCGTGTAATTAGAGGAGCAAAGTACAAATTACTGCACCTGATCATCCAAGGCAAGATAGAGGGCCGAAGAGGTGTTGGCAGGAGGCAAATCTCCTGGCTCCGCAATATACGTGATTGGACTGGTATAAAGAGCGTCGGGGATCTTTTTCGGGCTGTCGGGGACAAAGATGTCTACTCTCAAGTGATATTCAACGTTGGGGGGGGGACCTGACATTTTTTTTTTTTTTTTTTTTTTTTTTTTTATCCACTTTGCACGGATTTCTCCTGTTACACAAAGAGGGTTTGCTTCTAGCGTTAGCTTATTCGTTAGGAATAATATCAGCCAGGATTCTTCTCATACTGCTAGACGGTACCGAGAATATATCAACCGTATCATTCAGTTGGTTCAATATCTCTATACCACGCGTGACTGAGTGTTTAGCCATGATATTCCTCCTGTAAGTTGCTATGTATTATATAGAACAGGGGGTGATTCCTTGCACGGATATATTTATTGGGTACATATAAGCTTAGTGCTTCTAGAATCGCGGGACAGTTAAAGGAACCTTGGAAAACCTTTATTAGGAATATCGCAATGGATTCTTGCCTTCTTGTTTCAAGGCTTCTATAGTTACACACCGTGAGAAGTTCGGCATGGTGAGCATATTTTGGGTAATCGCCCTTTGTTCTGTACCATAGATATCTGAGGAATTTTTTTTGTATTTGTTCTATATTGTTTTTGTATTTGAGCTGGTGAGGAGCCCAAACCGTAGATGCATATTCTAATTTGGTTCTAATTAGATAATTATATAAATTTCGGAGGATATCGGTGCTGTTAAATTCTCTTGATATTCTCATTACAAAACCGAGTAGTTTGTAACAGTCCGATATCAAACGTGAGACATGGTTAACGAACGTGAGTCCGACATCGAAGGTTACGCCCAAATCCTTGAATTCAGAACTCTGTTTAGTGCCACTCCCTGTATAGTACTATATACTGATGGTGGATTGGTGAAAACGATCGACTATAAGATACACAGACACATTTATTAATGTTGAACAGAAGATGATTTTGCTCACTCCAGGAGACTACGGAAGGGAGTCTAGGTCCTGTTGTAACTGTGCACAGTCCTGAGGTGAATTGATCTTTTTGAATATTTTCAAGTCGTCAGCAAAGTACATGACACTTGGAGCAAAGTACAAATGACTGCACCTGATCATCCAAGGCAAGATAGAGGGTCGAAGAGGTGATGGCAGGAGACAAATCTCCTGGCTCCGCAATATACGTGATTGGACTGGTATACGGAGTGTCGGGGATCTTTTTCGGGCTGCCGGGGACAAAGATGTCTAATCTCATGTGATATTCAACGTTGGGGGAACCTGACATGACACTGGGAAGAAGAAGTAATCAAACATACTCGTAAATACATATATATATATATATATATATATATATATATATATATATATATATATATATATATTATATATAAAATACTTACCATATCGCTTTCGTCATTTGAATTGATGACAAGATCGTACGGTTTGTTGACAATTACGTAATTGTCGTCTTCGAATAGTATCTCAATCTTGTTCACGCTTCTCAGAGGTGCTCCAAAATCGTTATCACCATTTCCTCCACTCATAAAATTCCCGATGTCGCTTGTATTCTCCTTCGAACTTTCGCCTTTATTTTCAGCACTGGCAATATATTCATCCAAACTGTCGTTTGACTTTGAATTTTTATCCCGGCACTGTCCAATAATCTTCACTACTGTCACTTCCTCAAATACATCTTTTTTATGGTATTGATTTCTTTTACTACTACTCTTATTGTGTTCTTTACTTCTCTGATGACCACTTTTATAGTTTTGCTTCTTTCCGTTTTGTCCATTACATTCTGCGTTTTTATTTTCTCCATTCAATTCTATATTCCAATCAACTCCATCAAATTTTGTCATATTTTCCTCGTGCAATTCTGTTTTATTTTCTCCACCAAATTCTAATATATATTCTCTACTATCTTCTTTAAATTCTGCATCACATTGTGTGTTTCTATTTTCTACATTAAATCCTGTCTTCATATTTTCTTCGTTCAACTCTACCCTCCTTTTATTATCATTATATTCTCCATTTTCTCTTTTCAAATCTACATTACATTCTGTGTTTCTATTTTCTCCATTCAACTGTACATACTCTACCATCCTTTTACAATCATTATATTCTCTATTTTCTCCATTCAAATCGGCATTAAATTCTGTGTTTCTATTTTCTCCATTCAAATCTGCATTACATTCTGTGTTTCTATTTTCTCCATTCAACTGTACATACTTATTATCCCCACTAATTTCTGTCACATTTTCTTCATGAAATTCCGTTTTATTTTCTCTATTACATTCTAATCCATCTTCATTAATAATTACATTACATTCTGTATTTCTATTTACAACATCAAATTTCGTCTTCCTATATTTTACAATTGACTCCACATCCCCATTTGCTCCATCAAATTCTTCATTACATTTCATACTGTATTCTCCATTAAATTCTCTGTCTCTATTATAATTTCCCTTACAATCTATCTTCTTATTTTCTACACTTGATTCCGTCGCATTTATTTCTCCAATAAATTCTAAAAACTCTCTTTTATTCGAATCATCAACAGCCACAGGTCCATTTCCCAATTCCCCATCACCAATTTTATCTAAACAATTGTAACTAATTTGTTTCCTATCCGGATCACTTCTAATTTCTTCCTCGAAGAATTCGTCTGCATTCGAAATAGTTTCAACAAATATTTGACCTTTTTCAACAGTTCCTTTTGTATTTCCACGGTCACAAAACATCTGACCTATTTGTTCGCTAATATTCGGTTTTATTTCTAACTTGTGATATTCAGTTTCGGTTGTATTACGAAAGAAACTTTTTTTTAATAATATATTATTTTCACGTACAGTGTTATACGTTTGGCTCGTATTTGATATTTGGTTTTTATGACAGATATCATCGTTGATATTATCAACACAACTTTGAATCACATTTCGTAAATTAATTTGATCTTTTTCAATATTAAGTTGATTGGAATTTTGCGGATTTTTCTCTCTCATTTTCTCACAGTGCGTATCCGTCGTGATTTTACCATAAATTCCTATACTTTTGTTAGTGACTTCTAAATTATTTACAATATTTTGATCTGTACTTAACAAGTGTTTGTCCATTTTGAATAATTTACGTTTTAAATGTCTGTAGAAATCTGTAAGAAAATGATAATAATAATAATAATAATTCAAGGACAATTTGTAAAGTACCATTTAGAGAGTAGACTCTTCTAATGGATGGTCTAATTCAAGAGTCAACCCCACTATTATAACACTATTGATTAAAAAGATTCATTCATACAAAATTGAAATATGGAGTGGAATCATGGACCCTCAAAGTTGGTAGTATGAACCGACTGGAAGCATTCGAAATGTGGATGCACCGGAGAATGCTACGGATACCCTGGACAGATATGGTCAGCAACACGAGGGTTCTTCAAATAGTCAAAGTTGATAGAGAGTTGCTGACTAATATTAAACTACAAAAGGTGTCCTACTTGGGTCATGTACTTAGAGGAGTAAAGTACAAATTACTGCACCTGATCATACAAGGCAAAATAGAGGGTCGAAGAGGTGTTGGCAGGAGGCAAATCTCCTAGCTCTGCAATATACGTGATTGGACTGGTATAAGGGTCGTCGGGAATCTTTTTCGGGCTGTCGGGGACAAAGATGTCTACTCTCAAGTGATATTCAACGTTGGGGGGACCTGACATGATACTGGGAGCAAAATACACATTACTGCACCTGATCATCCAAGGCAAAATAGAGGGTCGAAGAGGTGTTAGCAGGAGGCAAATCTCCTGGCTCCGCAATATACGTTATTGGACTGGTATAAGGAGCGTCGGGGATCTTTTTCTGGCTGCCGGGGACAAAGATGTCTACTCTCAAGTGATATTCAACGTTGGGGGGACCTGACATGACCTGGGAGCAAAGTACAAATTACTGCACCTGATCATCCAATGCAATGGCTTTGTAGAGCGTCGTGTCTATCATTCATACACGTGTTCCGTTGCGATTTGTCAGTCGTTGTTAAGCCTTCTAAAGTGTGATCGTGTCCACTTCAAAGTATATGAATGACAGAGACGACGCACTACAAAGCCGAAGTTAGCCGATAGTCTCTTTCTTAAGCCCGATGTGTATTACTTACCGCCGGGTACTGTACATATTATCAAGTCATATCCCTTACGGGGTAGGGAGATAGAAAAGATCACCTAACTTTTAAGCTTTATAAATAATTTGTTTATTATTTACAGTTAAGGCATTAACACTGTGGAGGTTTAAAGACATTGTACTTTATTTAGTCAAACACTGTTTATGCCACTTTATGTAAAGGTATAACCCTACCGGTTTCAAGGTGCACACCTCCTCATCGGGGCAGCTTCAACAAGACTAATTAATGCTGCGATTAGACTATGATAATATATTATTTATAGTTAAGGCATTAACACTGTGGAGGTTTAACCGGTTCACTGCCACGAGCGTGTTGACGCGCTCTCCGATTCAGTGCTCGCCAGGCCGGCCATACAAAATGAGCCTTTGAGCTTGTCGCAAGCCAATATCAAACCAATTGTAATAATTTATAAATTGTAACACATAGTGACATCTATTGGAATGGTCAAGAAATACTTTAATATTACAATTTACCGATATTATCAAAGTTACAGTCATCTTTCTAAAAGCTTTCACTGACAGTCAAGATGTGTCTCTGATACAGGGTTACCGACTACAGTTTTTTGCGTCATAATTGCGAAGATTTATAATGACTTCGATTGTAGTTTTGTTCGATGGTTGATTTTTAACTTTTGTGCTTTATTTTTGCTAATTTTTCGAAGTATTTATTTACAAAGTGTGTTTTCGTGTATTCTTTGGTTATTGGCGGTAGTTTTGCGGCATAATACGACGTTTATATAGACTTTTTACGGTTTTATTTTATAGTTTATTTACCTTTTGTGCTTTATTATGCATCATACAGATAATTTGTTGATTTTAGTTAACAAAGTATATTATATTCTGCTATATTTATAAGTAAACGTATTTTCTGTGTCAAGTTGCGACAACCCTGACATTTTGTGAATATTTAAACTGTGTTTTTCTGAGTGAACGGCAGCTCAAACGCCCCTCGGTGTATATATTTAGTAAGTTTTCATAATATCCTTTATATCTGTATACAAAAAATATTAATTTTTTAGGTTTTATTTTTGTTGAAAAAATCCCGGCCTGCTGGGTACGGCCGTACTAATATAGTCCGGCACTTAAAGGGTAAAAGACACTGTAATTTTTTTAGTCCAACACTGTGTATGCCACTTTATGTAAAGATATAACCCTACCGGTTTCAAGGTGCACACCTCCTCATCAGGGGAGCTTAAACAAGACTGAATAATTCTGCGATTAGACTACAATATTTTCTCATTTAAAGACATTGTAATTTGTTAAAATAAACCCTGTTTATACAATCTTTTATAACAAACTCATCATCGTTGCTGAGCCTCGTAGTCTAAATTGTAAACAAAAGTATAAATTGTAAACAAAAAATCAAGAAAATGAAACGGAATAAGATGGAATTTGTATTTATTTCATGATTGTGATGTTTTGATTTCACCTGATATTATCCAATGTGATGATTTCACCGGATATTATCCAATGTGATGATTTTACCGGATATTATCCAATGTGATGATTTCACCGGATATTATCCAATGTGATGATTTCACCGGATATTATCCAATGTTTTGATTTCACCTGATATTATCCAATGTGATGATTTCACCGGATATTATCCAATGTGATGATTTCACCGGATATTATCCAATGTTTTGATTTCACCTGATATTATCCAATGTGATGATTTCACCTGATATTATCCAATGTGATGATTTCACCTGATATTATCCAATGTGATGATTTCACTGTATATTATCCAATGTGATGATTTCACTGGATATTATCCAATGTGATTATTTCACCGGATTTTATTCAATGTGATGATTTCACCGGATATTATCCAATGTGATGATTTCATCTGATATTATCCAATGTGATGATTTCACTGAATATTATCCAATGTGATTATTTCACCGGATATTATCCAATGTGATGATTTCACCGGATATTATCCAATGTGATGATTTCACTTGATATTATCCAATGTGATGATTTCACTGAATATTATCCAATGTGATGATTTCACCGGATATTATCAGCCTGTCATAAAAAATGGCTAAACAACTTACATTTTTTACTCAGCTTTGTGAGTTTTCGATGTATCATTTTCGTACGGTATTGCTTCGCTTTTCCACAGTCGATTTCTCAATCTAACCATTAAAACATTGACATAACTGTTGTAGAATAACGGGACCACCCTATCGCTGATCGCTTTCGATACTTTCGTGCCAAATAATTTTATTAAAGACTGTAAAGCACGATCAAAAACATATATTAGGTTATCCATCTGAGAGTTACAAATTATTTATTATAACTTTATATATCACGAGAAATATATAAAATAAATTATAAAAAGAACCGAGATGAAATTAAAACACTTTCTCTCCTAAATATTTAAGAGTTTTTACCGTTTCTAATCGATTTATTTTCAACAGGTGAGAAATGTCAAAAATCAAATTGACATTTTACCATAAATATTTTTCACATTTGAACCATAGACAAATAAAATCCATATTATAATAAATTATTACAAATTTTACATAGGTTTCATATACATACATACCATTTCTATAGGTTTAATATACATGAATTGAATAATACACTCTATATTATTATATAGGTTTAATATACATACATAATATAGCTCTGCATGGGGTACCGGATGGACGGCGTCCACCAGGGAGGCCCTTGAAACGATGGAGAGATAGCTGGAGCTAAGCATCACAGGAGGACAATCCTGCAGTAACAGACTCTTGAGTCTGTGGGAACCACGGTCGTCGCTGAATATTGTCAACACATACGGTCAACGACCGACGAAACGACCTTTGGATATGTCCAAAGGTCACATACCAAAACATTGACGCGGCCGGACATCGCGCCGGTTCCGTAAACAAATTGTTTACCCACAATACTATTTACGATACATTCCACAGTAGAAAGAGAACGCGTCACGCTGTCTCGCCGGTTCCGTAAACAAATTGTTTACCCACAATACTATTTGCGATGTCTGCAATACTTCAATTAACCATTTCTGCACGCACAGAAGCGAGATAAAAATATATCGCGGGCGCACTCCCGCGCCCATTCTGAAATGTATAAATACCCACATACCGATAAATAAAACATTCATTCACTCTCTCCTTCCGCATTGCTAATTGAAGTATTTTATTTATTTACCATCATCAAAATCATCATCACGTCCCACTAGAACCATTCCGCTAAAAGTCTATATAAAGTTTAAGAAGAACATATACCATTTCGCCATCTCTCTTTCGGGGTAGACGGAGAGGATAGAATGCCAGACTTTCCTATCTCGAAACATATCCTTAGCTTCTTCTACCTTATACAATTTCTTCCATTTCTCTGAATTTCAACGTTTCTTTCTTTCATAATATTATTCACTTGATCCAACCACACGTTCCTTGGTCTTCCTCTCACACCTACTAATCATATTTGCACTTTACGTTAGTCTATCTTCATTCATTCGTTCCACATGCCTAAACCTTCTCTGCGTTCTCTTTTTCATCTTAATCAACACTTTATTATCAACACTTATCACTTTATTCTATATTCTGTTATACATTGTCATTGTCAATGCGCGCATTTTACAGCATTTATTCGGGTCGTTAAATATAACGCGTCATCATTAACCCTGCCGCTTAAAATACGAACAAACGAAAAATATTGAATGTAACGTCAAATAAAAAAAATGAAGTCATAAAAATGTTGGGAGTCGAGCGCTCGTGTCTCGTTTATGTGAGCAATATGGCATAAAAAAGCAAACTGAATGACTTGTAGCAAAGATTTATGTGAACTCTTGAGTGTGGTATGTATTTTGATGATTCTGTGTGATAGATAGACTATGGTATAGACTTGGTTTGTCTGTAGTAATGAAGTGTGAGGGGTTTGATTCGCGCGATGTATACATATGCAATTGAGTGTTACTGTTTATCGAGTGGATGACAGTATGCAACGGGGTATTTTTTTCCCTTTCTGGGTTACAATCCTTGGATTGGTCTGCACCAAGCACTCGATCTCTCCACTCATCTCTGTCATCCGCCAGTCTCTTCATCTCCTGGTAGCTGCCACAGAGTCCATCTCGGATCACCCGGTCCATTTAGCTATATCTAGGGTGGCCTCTATGGTTATTGCCCTCAATCATTCCCTCGACGATAGTAAGAAGCAGGCCTGGGTGCCTGATGTTATGGCCTATCCAACTGGATCGTTGTTGGGCAACTCTATTTAGGAGTTGCCTTGTTTCTCCAACCCCGCTCAATAATACCTCGTCGTTTCGGATGTGATCTGACCAACGGACCCTGGCCATGCGTCTGTAGCACCACATCTCAAAGGCAGCCAGACGCCCGGACTCGCTCTGGCCGATGGTCCACGTTTCGCAGCCATACAGCAGCACACTCCAGACAAGAGTTTTCATTTAATTCTTCCTAACATTGATATCACTGTTAGGAGATTCAAATATCTTGGATTTCTTGTTGAAAGCAACTCTTGCCTGTTGACCCCTTCTTATTATTCCTGCCTCTGGATCGGCCATCTTGGGTTACTCTGCTGCCCGAGTAAACAAACTCCCTCACTTGCTCAACACTGACGCCACCCAGAACAACACCTCCTATCGCGGTCACCTCCTCTCTTCCAGTAACCATACATTTTGTTTTACCTTTGTTTATTTTCATATTGTAATTGGACGACAAAACATTTTCCATCTTTCTTAAGGCCTCGTTCGATTCATGTTCCGTCTCCTCAAGCATATCGTCGACATACCTTATCATGTCAATATTTCTCCCCTGGATCCTCACGCAGGGGCCAATCTCTCATCTCCTCTCTCATCTCGTCAATAGGCTGTTGTATATAACAATTGAACAATGTCAGTGATATTGAACATCCCTGTCTCACTCCCTGACTAACACTAGCCTCACCACTGCTGTCTCCATATAATATCACAGCGATTTCATTTCTATATAAGCTCCATATTGCTCGTCTATCTTTGAAGCTCAACCCTATCCTATTAAGCACTTTAAAAGCTGTCTCCAGTCCACCCTGTCAAAATCCTTTTCTAGGTCTATAAAAGCTATGTATGTGTCATTGCCTTTCCTTATTCCCTTTTCCAGTATAAGTCTTAGACTCAGAATTGCATCTCTTGTGCCTGTTCCTCTTCTAAAGCCAAATTGATCTTCCGACAGCACATTTTCAATTTTTGTTTCTGCTCTTTTCATAATTATATTTGTCAGTGTCTTCGATGCATGCGACTGAAGGTCCTATATTGCTCGCATTCTCGGTTTTGGTTTAGGAGGCTGCGGACGGAGCGTCTTAGGTGGCGGCGGGGCAGGAGCTTCCGTCTCGTCGTGATCGCACGCCTCTTCGGGATCGTACTGCGTGGAGCTGTCTGTCACGTCAGTAACAAGCGAGGAATCATCTGGAGTTTCGTTGGTGATATCTGGAATACAAGGTGGCTCAGGAGTCGTGATATAACATGATTTAGTAGGCGGTCCAGTAGGCGGTCCAGTTGGAGGTCCGGTTGGCGGTCCTGTTGGTGGTCCAGTTGGCGGTCCAGTAGGTGGCCCAGTTGGTGGTCCCGTTGGAAGTCCGGTTGGCGGTCCTGTAGGCGGTCCAGTTGGAGTTCCCGTAGGAGGTCCCGTTGGAGGTCCGGTAGGAGGTCCAGTTGGATCTTCGATGCATGCGATATCAGACTGAAGGTCCTATATTGCTCGCATTTAGTTGTGCCGGGTTTCTTTGGTAATGTTTTTATTAGGCATTTGGTAAAATCCTTAGGTATTTCTCCCGTGTCATATATTCTGCAGACAAGTCTGTATAGTATGTCAAGTGTACCGCTGCCTGCACATTTAAGCAGTTCCGATGGGATATTGTCTATTCCAGGTGCTTTGTTGTCCTTCAATCTTGAGATAGCATCATCAAATTCACATCTCAGAATAGCATCTCCATTACGGAGGGAACGGGGTATTGCATAATCAAAAAACAGATGTGTGAGAGTCTCGCGTGGTAGAAGTGAAACTTCTTAGCTCCTAGGAAAAGTTGATTTTATGCATTGCTTTTTTTCCATTTAAAAATATTCTTTTGGATTAGGAAATGGTTATATGAATTAAATTATGTAAATAAATTAAATTAACACATTCACTGCGTATAAAATGTCATACAGAGATGTTGAAAATTCGCGAATTTTTGAAAACCTATAACTTTGTTAAAAATCAAATTCTACTTTCTATTGAAACATCATATACAAGTGTATTCCTTCGTGTTTTCAAAACACATGAAACCGGCGACAAATCCTTATCGGGAGACGTTTATGAGTGCACTAAACATTCAAGGCTATTTTGTATGGACACGGGAGCCGTGTTCGACGCAGTGAACGTGTTAATTAATTAAAAATAATTAATGTTATGAATAATTATTTAATAATTAATTATATTATATTAATTAATTATAATTAATTAATTTAATTTAATATTATTTAAACCAATTAATGAATACGTTCAAACTAACCAGATTTCTATAGCGGAATGGGAAAAACATTTTATAGACCTGTTTAACAACACATCTCCACCAGCAACTCCAGATAATAATAACAACTCCAGAATTAACGAACCCACAACATTGGAGGAGAGTGAAATTAGACAAGGAATGAAAAAACTCAAAAATAGAAAAACTCCTGGAAGTGATAATATACCAAAACGAACTCATAAAATATGGCGGCAAAGAACTAGCGAAAAGTCTCCAAAAACTTTACAGCTTGATCCTTTAAACTACAACAATAACAGATGACTGGAGGGCGAGTACAACGATAATGATTCCCGTCTTCAAAAAAGGACAAAAATCTGATTCTGGCAACTATAGAGGAATATCTCTTTTAAGTGCATTTCTCAAGCTCTTCACCAACATCCTAAAAGTAAAATTAGGACAACAAACTGAAAATAGAGATTAACAACAAGGATTCCAAAGAAACAGATTTACTACAGATGCTATATTCATACTGCGGGAAATTAAAGAAGTCTCTGGAATACAACAAGACTGCTTACCTTGCTTTTATCCATCTGACCAAGGCCTTTGATAGAATCCAACTAGAAGATGTAATAAGCATTTTACTCGAAAGGAACGTGTCACCCTCCATCGCCAAAACCGTTAGAGACAGAAACCTGAATAGCTCCACAAGAATTCTCGTAGACGGAGAACTCTCTAATGACGTTCTAACATCAACCGGAGTAAAACAAGGAGATAGTTTAAGCCCATTTCTGTTTAACTTGGTTATGGATAAAATTATAGAAAAAGTTGCCGACATTAACCTGGGATACAAGATGGGCGACAATATGCTAAACATCATATGCTATGCTGACGATGCCACCATCATAGCCGAATCAGAGCAAGACCTGCAACAAATGCTACATCGATTCCACACTGCTTCCAAATAATACAACATGTCTATCTCCATCAGCAAGACTAAATGCATGACTCTAGCCAGAGAGCAAGTTGGATGCAGTGTGGCGATCGACGACACAACCAATTGAACGAATAACAAAATTTAAATACTTGGATTCTAGTTTAGCGGGATGCTTTATTGATACGTCGTGATGATTATGATTGTTTTGTATTTAAAATAAAATACGTCGATTCAGGAATGCGGAAAGTGAGAGTGAACAATCAATGAATAGTAAACAGCAATTAATGGTCAAGTGGATAATAATCTTTATTTGTCGATAAGTAGGTATTTATAGATGTGCGTGAATGCGCCCGCAATGTATACTTTATCTCACTCCTGCGCGTGCAGAGGTGTTTGCAGACGTTGCGGATAATATAGTGGGTAGAATATTTATTGGCGAAAACGGTGAGACAACGCGATGCGTTCTCATTCCACCGTGGAATGTAACGTAAATATTATTTGCGTGTAAACAATATTAGTGTTCTGGTATGCGACCTTTGTACATGTCCGAAGGTTGGTTCGTCGGTCGTTGACCGTGCGTGTTGACAATATTTAGGGACGACGGTATTCCCTACACTAGCATAATTTGCAATAATGACCTCTATGGCGAAGTGCTTGAACAATCACAAAATGCCGCAGCTATTTCCGGATGTTTAAATAACACTATTTGGAAAAACAACCATATGAACATCCAAAGCAAGGTGAGGATATACAAGACCTGTGTCCGCCCCATAATGACATACAGCAAAGAGTCCAGAGCCAACACTGTCAGAACCAAAAATCTCCTTCGAACCAGTGACATGAAGGTACTCAGGAGTATCGCTGGCAAAACCCTTCGTGAATCCGAAGGACGTGCGAAGTTGAAGATATTGTCAGGTGGGGACGACAGAGAAGAAGGTCCTGGAATTAACACGTATCAAGAATGGTGGAACCGAGAGCCGTAAGAATGGCCAGGGACAGTATCCCCCAAGCGAGTAGACCTCCAGGACGACCTCCCAAAAGATGGAAAGACAGCTGGCAGTCGACATCACAAGAGGCAAACAATGATGCAGGACCATAACAGGCCAACAGGCCTAAAATAAGATCTCACTGAGGATAATTGAAGATCATTTGAAATATTACCATTAAAGTCTAAAAAACAACAGGTAATTTAATTTGGACATACAATTTTAATGGATCTGGGTTTGTTGCCTTTCATTTGTCGTGTCCCCAGTAAACTAGGCTTTTGCCTGTATCTCACTGAGGATAATTAAATATTAAAGATCATTTGAAATATTACCATTAAAGTCGGAGAAGGGGAAGCGTTTCACTTTTCGTGACGTTCTGGCCAATTTGTCCTACAGCGCCTATAGAAGTTTCACTTCAAAAATGTAAAATGACAAAAGTCAAATAGGAATTTTGATAAAACCGAATTTAAAGTTTGAGGAAAGTAAAACGAACAAATAGTAAAATGAATCGATTTATTTTGTTTTCAGCTGTGACATTGCATTTCTTATGCGTGAATCAAAAATAATTTACAAATTCGATAAAACTACTTCAATGATGCGAAGTTTGTGATTTAAAATACAAAATTAACGCTTTTCTGATGTAAAGAAAATTAATATTAAATGATGTGATGTTTATATAGCTATTATTTATTAACTCAGTGACAACTGTTTCACAATACAATGGCCTCGTCAAACAAGAGCTTAGTTGTATGTCATTTTATTGCGAAATATCTGTCACTGAATAGATAGATAAAGAATAATCAACGAGTTAATTTAAGATTTGCCAAATTAAAACTTGAGTTCGATGAACTGAAACCTCAGCATCTATATCATATATGTACTTCCGACGTTATTTGCAGCAAATCCGAATACAACTATATATTGCGAAACTAATATTCGTCTAGTATTTCCTGCCATACTTCTTCTTTCCCATAGAAGCTCTCGGTGCATACCCTGGTTTTGGTTTAGGAGGCTTCGGACGGAGCGTCTTAGGTGGCGGCGGGCCAGGAGCATCCGTCTCATCGTGATCGCACGCCTCTTCGGGATCGTACTGCGTGGAGCTGTCTGTCACGTCAGTAACAAGCGAGGAATCATCTGGAGTTTCGTTGGTGATATCTGGAATACAAGGTGGCTCAGGAGTCGTGATATAACATGATTTAGTAGGCGGTCCAGTAGGCGGTCCAGTTGGCGGTCCAGTTGGAGGTCCGGTTGGCGGTCCTGTTGGCGGTCCTGTTGGTGGTCCAGTTGGAGGTCCCGTAGGAGGTCCCGTTGGAGGTCCGGTAGGAGGTCCCGTTGGCGGTCCAGTTGGCGGTCCAGTTGGCGGTCCCGTTGGAGGTCCCGTTGGAGGTCCGGTAGGGGGTCCGGTAGGGGGTCCGGTAGGGGGTCCGGTAGGGGGTCCGGTAGGAGGTCCAGTTGGCGGTCCAGTTGGAGGTCCTGTTGGCGGTCCTGTTGGCGGTCCTGTTGGCGGTCCAGTTGGCGGTCCGGTTGGCGGTCCTGTTGGCGGTCCTGTTGGCGGTCCAGTTGGCGGTCCTGTTGGTGGTCCAGTAGGTGGTCCAGTTGGTGGTCCCGTTGGAGGTCCCGTTGGAGGTCCCGTTGGAGGTCCCGTTGGAGGTCCAGTTGGAGGTCCGGTTGGCGGACCGGTTGGCGGCCCTGTTGGTGGTCCAGTTGGAGGTCTCGTAGTAGGTCCGGTTGGAGGTCCCGTTGGAGGTCCCGTTGGAGGTCCAGTAGAGATCGGTCTAGTTGGTGGTCCGGTTGGAAGTCCCGTTGGAGGTCCTGTTGGAGGTCCAGTTGGAGGTCCGGTTGGCGGACCGGTTGGTGGTCCTGTTGGAGGTCTGGTAGGAGGTCCGGTCGATGGTCCGGTCGGTGGTCCGGTCGGTGGTCCAGTTGGTGGTCCAGTTGGCGGTTCAGTTGGCGGTCCAGTTGGCGGTCCAGTTGGCGGTCCAGTTGGCGGTCCAGTTGGCGGTCCAGTTGGCGGTCCAGTTGGCGGTCCAGTTGGCGGTCTGGTAGGAGGTCCGGTTGGCGGTCCAGTTGGCGGTCCAGTTGGTGGTCCGGTTGGTGGTCCCGTTGGAGGTCCCGTTGGAGGTCCAGTTGGCGGTCCAGTTGGCGGTCCAGTTGGCGGTCCAGTTGGCGGTCCAGTTGGCGGTCCAGTTGGCGGTCCAGTTGGCGGTCCGGTTGGAGGTCCCGTTGGAGGTCCTGTTGGAGGTCCAGTTGGAGGTCCGGTTGGCGGACCGGTTGGTGGTCCTGTTGGAGGTCTGGTAGGAGGTCCGGTCGGTGGTCCGGTCGGTGGTCCGGTCGGTAGTCCAGTTGGCGGTCCAGTTGGCGGTCCAGTTGGCGGTCCAGTTGGCGGTGCAGTTGGCGGTCCAGTTGGCGGTCCAGTTGGTGGTCCAGTAGGCGGTCCAGTTGGCGGACTAGTTGGCGGTCCAGTTGGCGGTCCAGTAGGTGGTCCGGTTGGTGGTCCCGTTGGAGGTCCCGTTGGAGGTCCGGTCGGTGGTCCAGTTGGCGGTCCAGTTGGCGGTCCAGTTGGCGGTCCAGTTGGCGGTCTAGTTGGTGGTCCGGTTGGAGGTCCCGTTGGAGGTCTTGTTGGAGGTCCAGTTGGAGGTCCGGTTGGCGGACCGGTTGGTGGTCCTGTTGGCGGTCCAGTTGGAGGTCCCGTAGGAGGTCCAGTTGGCGGTCCGGTTGGCGGTCCGGTTGGCGGTCCGGTTGGCGGTCCGGTTGGTGGTCCAGTTGGCGGTCCAGTTGGCGGTCCAGTTGGCGGTCCAGTTGGCGGTCTAGTTGGTGGTCCGGTTGGAGGTCCCGTTGGCGGTCCGGTTGGCGGTCCGGTTGGCGGTCCGGTTGGCGGTCCGGTTGGTGGTCCAGTTGGCGGTCCAGTTGGCGGTCCAGTTGGCGGTCCAGTTGGCGGTCTAGTTGGTGGTCCGGTTGGAGGTCCCGTTGGAGGTCCAGTTGGCGGTCCAGTTGGCGGTCCAGTTGGCGGTCCTGTTGGCGCTCCAGTTGGCGGTCCAGTTGGCGGTCCAGTAGGCGGTCCAGTTGGCGGTCCAGTTGGTGGTCTGGTAGGAGGTCCGATTGGCGGTCCAGTTGGCGGTCCAGTAGGTGGTCCGGTTGGTGGTCCCGTTGGAGGTCCCGTTGGAGGTCCGGTCGGTGGTCCAGTTGGCGGTCCAGTTGGCGGTCCAGTTGGCGGTCCAGTTGGCGGTCCAGTTGGCGGTCCAGTTGGCGGTCCAGTTGGCGGTCCAGTTGGTGGTCCAGTAGGCGGTCCAGTTGGCGGTCCTGTTGGAGGTCCCGTTGGAGGTCCGGTAGGAGGTCCCGTTGGAGGTCCAGTAGGAGGTCCAGTTGGCGGTCCGGTTGGCGGTCCGGTTGGCGGTCCGATTGGCGGTCCGGTTGGCGGTCCGGTTGGCAGTCCGGTTGGTGGTCCAGTTGGCGGTCCAGTTGGCGGTCCAGTTGGCGGTCCAGTTGGCGGTCTAGTTGGTGGTCCGGTTGGAGGTCCCGTTGGAGGTCTTGTTGGAGGTCCAGTTGGAGGTCCGGTTGGCGGACCGGTTGGTGGTCCTGTTGGCGGTCCAGTTGGAGGTCCCGTAGGAGGTCCAGTTGGCGGTCCGGTTGGCGGTCCGGTTGGCGGTCCGGTTGGCGGTCTAGTTGGTGGTCCGGTTGGAGGTCCCGTTGGAGGTCCAGTTGGCGGTCCAGTTGGCGGTCCAGTTGGCGGTCCTGTTGGCGGTCCAGTTGGCGGTCCAGTTGGCGGTCCAGTTGGCGGTCCAGTTGGCGGTCCAGTTGGTGGTCTGGTAGGAGGTCCGGTTGGCGGTCCAGTTGGCGGTCCAGTAGGTGGTCCGGTTGGTGGTCCCGTTGGAGGTCCCGTTGGAGGTCCGGTCGGTGGTCCAGTTGGCGGTCCAGTTGGCGGTCCAGTTGGCGGTCCAGTTGGCGGTCCAGTTGGCGGTCCAGTTGGCGGTCCAGTTGGCGGTCCAGTTGGCGGTCCAGTTGGTGGTCCAGTAGGCGGTCCAGTTGGCGGTCCAGTTGGCGGTCCAGTTGGCGGTCTAGTTGGTGGTCCGGTTGGAGGTCCCGTTGGAGGTCTTGTTGGAGGTCCAGTTGGAGGTCCGGTTGGCGGACCGGTTGGTGGTCCTGTTGGCGGTCCAGTTGGAGGTCCCGTAGGAGGTCCAGTTGGCGGTCCGGTTGGCGGTCCGGTTGGCGGTCCGGTTGGCGGTCCGGTTGGTGGTCCAGTTGGCGGTCCAGTTGGCGGTCCAGTTGGCGGTCTAGTTGGTGGTCCGGTTGGAGGTCCCGTTGGAGGTCCAGTTGGCGGTCCAGTTGGCGGTCCAGTTGGCGGTCCTGTTGGCGGTCCAGTTGGCGGTCCAGTTGGCGGTCCAGTTGGCGGTCCAGTTGGCGGTCCAGTTGGCGGTCCAGTTGGTGGTCTGGTAGGAGGTCCTGTTGGCGGTCCAGTTGGCGGTCCAGTAGGTGGTCCGGTTGGTGGTCCCGTTGGAGGTCCCGTTGGAGGTCCGGTCGGTGGTCCAGTTGGCGGTCCAGTTGGCGGTCCAGTTGGCGGTCCAGTTGGCGGTCCAGTTGGCGGTCCAGTTGGCGGTCCAGTTGGTGGTCCAGTAGGCGGTCCAGTTGGCGGTCCTGTTGGAGGTCCAGTTGGAGGTCCAGTTGGCGGACCGGTTGGTGGTCCTGTTGGCGATCCAGTTGGAGGTCCCGTAGGAGGTCCAGTTGGAGGTCCCGTTGGCGGTCCAGTTGGCGGTTCAGTTGGCGGTCCAGTTGGAGGTCCCGTAGAAGGTCCAGTTGGAGGTCCCGTTGGCGGTCCAGTTGGTGGTCCAGTTGGAGGTCCCGTTGGAGGTTTAGTTGGCGGTCCAGTTGGCGGTCCAGTTGGCGGTCTAGTTGGCGGTCCAGTTGGCGGTCCAGTTGGCGGTCCCGTTGGCGGTCCAGTTGGCGGTCCAGTTGGCGGTCCAGTTGGCGGTCCAGTTGGCGGTCCAGTTGGCGGTCCAGTTGGTGGTCCGGTTGGAGGTCCCGTTGGAGGTCCTGTTGGAGGTCCAGTTGGAGGTCCGGTTGGCGGACCGGTTGGTGGTCCTGTTGGCGGTCCAGTTGGAGGTCCCGTAGGAGGTCCAGTTGGAGGTCCCGTTGGAGGTCCAGTTGGCGGTCCAGTTGGTGGTCCGGTTGGAGGTCCCGTTGGAGGTCCGGTAGGAGGTCCCGTTGGAGGTCCAGTAGGAGGTCCAGTTGGCGGTCCGGTTGGCGGTCCAGTTGGCGGTCCAGTTGGCGGTCCAGTTGGCGGTCCAGTTGGCGGTCCAGTTGGCGGTCCAGTTGGCGGTCCAGTTGGCGGTCCAGTTGGCGGTCCAGTTGGCGGTCCAGTTGGCGGTCCAGTTGGCGGTCCAGTTGGCGGTCCAGTTGGCGGTCCAGTTGGCGGTCCGGTTGGAGGTCCCGTTGGAGGTCCCGTTGGAGGTCCAGTTGGAGGTCCGGTTGGCGGACCGGTTGGTGGTCCTGTTGGAGGTCTGGTAGGAGGTCCGGTCGGTGGTCCGGTCGGTGGTCCGGTCGGTGGTCCAGTTGGCGGTCCAGTTGGCGGTCCAGTTGGCGGTCCAGTTGGAGGTCCCGTAGGAGGTCCGGTTGGCGGTCCGGTTGGCGGTCCGGTTGGCGGTCCGGTTGGCGGTCCAGTTGGCGGTCCAGTTGGTGGTCCGGTTGGAGGTCCCGTTGGCGGTCCCGTTGGCGGTCCAGTTGGCGGTCCAGTTGGCGGTCCAGTTGGCGGTCCAGTTGGTGGTCTGGTAGGAGATCCGGTTGGCGGTCCAGTTGGCGGTCCAGTAGGTGGTCCGGTTGGTGGTCCCGTTGGAGGTCCCGTTGGAGGTCCGGTCGGTGGTCCAGTTGGCGGTCCAGTTGGTGGTTCAGTTGGCGGTCCAGTTGGCGGTCCAGTTGGCGGTCCAGTTGGCGGTCCAGTTGGCGGTCCAGTTGGCGGTCCAGTTGGCGGTCCAGTTGGTGGTCCAGTAGGCGGTCCAGTTGGCGGTCCTGTTGGAGGTCCAGTTGGAGGTCCGGTTGGCGGACCGGTTGGTGGTCCTGTTGGCGGTCCAGTTGGAGGTCCCGTAGGAGGTCCAGTTGGAGGTCCCGTTGGCGGTCCAGTTGGCGGTCCAGTTGGCGGTCCAGTTGGAGGTCCCGTAGGAGGTCCAGTTGGAGGTCCCGTTGGCGGTCCAGTTGGTGTTCCAGTTGGAGGTCCCGTTGGAGGTTTAGTTGGCGGTCCAGTTGGCGGTCCAGTTGGCGGTCTAGTTGGCGGTCCAGTTGGCGGTCCAGTTGGCGGTCCCGTTGGCGGTCCAGTTGGCGGTCCAGTTGGCGGTCCAGTTGGCGGTCCAGTTGGCGGTCCAGTTGGCGGTCCAGTTGGCGGTCCAGTTGGCGGTCCAGTTGGCGGTCCAGTTGGTGGTCCGGTTGGAGGTCCCGTTGGAGGTCCCGTTGGAGGTCCAGTTGGAGGTCCGGTTGGCGGACCGGTTGGTGGTCCTGTTGGCGGTCCAGTTGGAGGTCCCGTAGGAGGTCCAGTTGGAGGTCCCGTTGGAGGTCCAGTTGGCGGTCCAGTTGGTGGTCCAGTAGGCGGTCCAGTTGGTGGTCCAGTTGGTGGTCCGGTTGGAGGTCCCGTTGGAGGTCCGGTAGGAGGTCCCGTTGGAGGTCCAGTAGGAGGTCCAGTTGGCGGTCCGGTTGGCGGTCCGGTTGGCGGTCCGGTTGGCGGTCCGGTTGGCGGTCCGGTTGGCGGTCCGGTTGGCGGTCCAGTTGGCGGTCCAGTTGGCGGTCCAGTTGGCGGTCCAGTTGGCGGTCCAGTTGGCGGTCCAGTTGGCGGTCCAGTTGGCGGTCCAGTTGGCGGTCCAGTTGGCGGTCCAGTTGGCGGTCCAGTTGGCGGTCCAGTTGGCGGTCCAGTTGGCGGTCCAGTTGGCGGTCCAGTTGGCGGTCCAGTTGGCGGTCCAGTTGGCGGTCCAGTTGGCGGTCCAGTTGGCGGTCCAGTTGGCGGTCCAGTTGGCGGTCCAGTTGGCGGTCCAGTTGGCGGTCCAGTTGGCGGTCCAGTTGGCGGTCCAGTTGGTGGTCCAGTAGGCGGTCCAGTTGGCGGTCCTGTTGGAGGTCCAGTTGGAGGTCCGGTTGGCGGACCGGTTGGTGGTCCTGTTGGCGGTCCAGTTGGAGGTCCCGTAGGAGGTCCAGTTGGAGGTCCCGTTGGCGGTCCAGTTGGCGGTCCAGTTGGCGGTCCAGTTGGAGGTCCCGTAGGAGGTCCAGTTGGAGGTCCCGTTGGCGGTCCAGTTGGTGTTCCAGTTGGAGGTCCCGTTGGAGGTTTAGTTGGCGGTCCAGTTGGCGGTCCAGTTGGCGGTCTAGTTGGCGGTCCAGTTGGCGGTCCAGTTGGCGGTCCCGTTGGCGGTCCAGTTGGCGGTCCAGTTGGCGGTCCAGTTGGCGGTCCAGTTGGCGGTCCAGTTGGCGGTCCAGTTGGCGGTCCAGTTGGCGGTCCAGTTGGCGGTCCAGTTGGTGGTCCGGTTGGAGGTCCCGTTGGAGGTCCTGTTGGAGGTCCAGTTGGAGGTCCGGTTGGCGGACCGGTTGGTGGTCCTGTTGGCGGTCCAGTTGGAGGTCCCGTAGGAGGTCCAGTTGGAGGTCCCGTTGGAGGTCCAGTTGGCGGTCCAGTTGGTGGTCCAGTAGGCGGTCCAGTTGGTGGTCCAGTTGGTGGTCCGGTTGGAGGTCCCGTTGGAGGTCCGGTAGGAGGTCCCGTTGGAGGTCCAGTTGGCGGTCCAGTTGGCGGTCCAGTTGGCGGTCCAGTTGGCGGTCCAGTTGGCGGTCCAGTTGGCGGTCCAGTTGGCGGTCCAGTTGGCGGTCCAGTTGGCGGTCCAGTTGGCGGTCCAGTTGGCGGTCCAGTTGGCGGTCCAGTTGGCGGTCCAGTTGGCGGTCCAGTTGGCGGTCCAGTTGGCGGTCCAGTTGGCGGTCCAGTTGGTGGTCCAGTAGGCGGTCCAGTTGGCGGTCCTGTTGGAGGTCCAGTTGGAGGTCCGGTTGGCGGACCGGTTGGTGGTCCTGTTGGCGGTCCAGTTGGAGGTCCCGTAGGAGGTCCAGTTGGAGGTCCCGTTGGCGGTCCAGTTGGCGGTCCAGTTGGCGGTCCAGTTGGCGGTCCAGTTGGCGGTCCAGTTGGCGGTCCAGTTGGCGGTCCAGTTGGCGGTCCAGTTGGCGGTCCAGTTGGCGGTCCAGTTGGCGGTCCAGTTGGCGGTCCAGTTGTCGGTCCAGTTGGCGGTCCAGTTGGCGGTCCAGTTGGCGGTCCAGTTGGCGGTCCAGTTGGCGGTCCAGTTGGCGGTCCAGTTGGCGGTCCAGTTGGCGGTCCAGTTGGCGGTCCAGTTGGCGGTCCAGTTGGCGGTCCAGTTGGCGGTCCGGTTGGAGGTCCCGTTGGAGGTCCTGTTGGAGGTCCAGTTGGAGGTCCGGTTGGCGGACCGGTTGGTGGTCCTGTTGGAGGTCTGGTAGGAGGTCCGGTCGGTGGTCCGGTCGGTGGTCCGGTCGGTGGTCCAGTTGGCGGTCCAGTTGGCGGTCCAGTTGGCGGTCCAGTTGTAGGTCCCGTAGGAGGTCCGGTTGGCGGTCCGGTTGGCGGTCCGGTTGGCGGTCCGGTTGGCGGTCCAGTTGGCGGTCCAGTTGGTGGTCCGGTTGGAGGTCCCGTTGGCGGTCCCGTTGGCGGTCCAGTTGGCGGTCCAGTTGGCGGTCCAGTTGGCGGTCCAGTTGGCGGTCCAGTTGGCGGTCCAGTTGGCGGTCCAGTTGGTGGTCTGGTAGGAGGTCCGGTTGGCGGTCCAGTTGGCGGTCCAGTAGGTGGTCCGTTTGGTGGTCCCGTTGGAGGTCCCGTTGGAGGTCCGGTCGGTGGTCCAGTTGGCGGTCCAGTTGGCGGTCCAGTTGGAGGTCCGGTTGGCGGTCCGGTTGGCGGTCCGGTTGGCGGTCGGGTTGGCGGTCTGGTTGGCGGTCCGGTTGGCGGTCCGGTTGGCGGTCCTGTTGGCGGTCCTGTTGTTGGTCCAGTTGGCAGTCCAGTTGGTGGTCCAGTTGTTGGTCCCGTTGGAGGTCCTGTTGGAGGTCCAGTTGGAGGTCTGGTTGGCGGACCGGTTGGTGGTCCTGTTGGCGGTCCAGTTGGAGGTCCCGTAGGAGGTCCAGTAGGAGGTCCCGTTGGAGGTCCGGTAGGAGGTCCAGTTGGCGGTGCGGTTGGCGGTCCGGTTGGCGGTCCGGTTGGCGGTCCGGTTGGCGGTCCGGTTGGCGGTCCGGTTGGCGGTCCGGTTGGCGGTCCGGTTGGCGGTCCGGTTGGCGGTCCGGTTGGCGGTCCGGTTGGCGGTCCGGTTGGCGGTCCGGTTGGCGGTCCGGTTGGCGGTCCGGTTGGCGGTCCGGTTGGCGGTCCGGTTGGCGGTCCGGTTGGCGGTCCGGTTGGCGGTCCGGTTGGCGGTCCGGTTGGCGGTCCGGTTGGCGGTCTGGTTGGCGGTCCGGTTGGAGGTCCTGTTGGAGGTCCAGTTGGAGGTCCGGTTGGCGGACCGGTTGGTGGTCCTGTTGGCGGTCCAGTTGGAGGTCCCGTAGGAGGTCCGGTTGGCGGTCCGGTTGGCGGTCCAGTTGGCGGTCCAGTTGGTGGTCCGGTTGGAGGTCCCGTTGGAGGTCCGGTAGGAGGTCCCGTTGGAGGTCCGGTAGAAGGTCCAGTTGGCGGTCCGGTTGGCGGTCCGGTTGGCGGTCCGGTTGGCGGTCCGGTTGGCGGTCCTGTTGGCGGTCCAGTTGGAGGTCCCGTAGGAGGTCCAGTAGGAGGTCCGGTAGGAGGTCCAGTTGGCGGTCCGGTTGGCGGTCCGGTTGGCGGTCCGGTTGGCGGTCCGGTTGGCGGTCCGGTTGGCGGTCCGGTTGGCGGTCCAGTTGGCGGTCCGGTTGGCGGTCCAGTTGGTGGTCCAGTTGGTGGTCCCGTAGGAGGTCCTGTTGGAGGTCCTGTTGGCGGTCCAGTTGGAGATCCCGTAGGAGGTCCAGTAGAAGGTCCCGTTGGAGGTCCGGTAGGAGGTCCAGTTGGCGGTCCGGTTGGCGGTCCGGTTGGCGGTCTGGTTGGCGGTCCGGTTGGCGGTCCGGTTGGCGGTCCGGTTGGCGGTCCGGTTGGCGGTCCGGTTGGCGGTCCGGTTGGTGGTCCGGTTGGTGGTCCTGTTGGTGGTCCAGTTGGTGGTCCAGTTGGTGGTCCAGTTGGTGGTCCCGTTGGAGGTCCTGTTGGAGGTCCAGTTGGAGGTCCGGTTGGCGGACTGGTTGGTGGTCCTGTTGGCGGTCCAGTTGGAGGTCCAGTTGGCGGTCCAGTTGGCGGTCCAGTTGGCGGTCCAGTTGGAGGTCCCGTAGGTGTTGTTGATATCGGACAGTAGTAGCAGCGAATGCATTTAGGATAGTAGATCTTTCTGTGTTTGTTGTTCTTCAGACTTGGGAAGTACTTGGGGCACTTCTTCTGGATCTCCTTCCAGCCGATCCTTCTATTACCGACGTAAAAGAACTTTCTCTGCTCGAGGTATTGCGGCGCCACGTTGTTAGGCCACTTTCCATTAGCCGCGTAGTAGCACATTTTTTCTGCAATAGATCAACATGTCTTATTAACACTTTTGTTCATAGGTCGATATTATTTAGTTGCTTGGATAGTTATTTCGTGTTCATAGTTCAAATTCGTACTCAAAATTGCGCCAAATAATGATTTAGAGATATAAGACATGGTATGAGTATACCACAAGGGAGTACTGGCATGAGTACCGCATGGCGGTACTGGCATGAGTATACCATATGGAATAGGATAGACAGTGACAGGATACCGTGCTATAGCTTTCCGTTTATAGACATTCCAATAATACGAGTTTCATATGTACTCGTATAATTACGGTTCATAACCGCTTCAATGCCGTAAAACGGAATTATGTTAATCCATACCGCACAGACTTTACAAATACTTGCGTTCATATTATTGAGTTTATACTACCAATTTGACGTATGGTTATACTATGTACAGATACTGCCATCTCTGTTGAAGATTATGAATATTTTTGTCACTTGTTAAGACGTTGATGACCTCCGTGGCCTAAGACGCTTGTCTCCTAGCCCGGAGGTTGTGGGTTTGATGCCCGTTGTCACCCTGATTTTTTTTTAAATGATTCTAGTTTCCCTTAAGCCCTCTTTAAATATATTTCTGGTTGGCTGGAAGATATTGCCACATAGCAATAAGCCCGCCAGGTTGTACTGTATACAACAAAAGTGTTATACAGATTAGATTGAAAAACAATTAATTGTGTTGTTTTATAGCACTTGAAGAATTTACGATTGACAGCATATAAATTACGGAAAAACATTAATTCAAATGCAAAACGCTCTAATAGTTAAACTAGTCCGGAATTCAAACGGCTAGGAATCGAACATGGGGCGCTCGTTTGCTTATCGTGTATTTTTACCGCCAGACCACGGCTTCCGACTATAAGAATTTGCTTTAACCTTTCCTTCCCTGTGTTGGGTATCTTCTACACGTTGCTTCTAATAACCATCAATATCTCTATAAATATTATAAATACAAGGTTAAGATTTTAGGTATTCCTCCGTAATATATTTACGCATTGATTTAAAAAATAATATTCAAAATAATCAGAATTTATCGACTACATCGAGGTGTTTTGTAAAGATCGAAAACAAAATCGCATTTAAACGCTGCGAGTGACTCGTCTTGACGATAGGTGAATAGTATGCGGGAAGGGCGACACTATATTCGCATCTCACTCTTGCATACTAGACTGAATTGCGAGGAGCTGAATTGTCTCAACGTCGCAAGCAAAGGCGTAAGCGCCGGGGTATGCGACTGACGTTGCGCGCCACTAGTAGCTTCTAGGCTTGCAAATAGGTTAGACGTACGCCCGTTCCGTGAGCGTTGCCAGATGGGTTTTTAATGTTTTCAGCAAATAAATCTCAATTATTATAATTTTTAACTTCAATTATAATTAATTAAGGGGATTATCTATGAATGTTCTTATTTTTCCGATTTAAAATCGCTAATTTTTTATTGCGTACTCACTACCCAACACCGGAGCATGCGTATTATTTTTATCACCGTAAGGGAAGGGTTAAGAAGCGACTGAAATACTCTTAATTTCTAGTCAATAATATAACGTGTTTCATTCCTGATTTTCGTTCCCTCTGGACCATCCTTTCCTTTTCCTTTGATCGATGATATCTCACTTTATATGAAAAGGAATGTTCGGGTGATTGTCCGTCTTTGTGGATTTCGTGGGCATATGCTCACGTATGTGTTTATGGATTTCGTGGGGATTGATAGTCATTTGAATGTTTTTGCTACCGTGTAACATAACTTGTTCAATTTCCTTTGTCTGGTTGCTTGGAAGAATTTGCCGCCTGGTAATAAGCCTGGTAATAGGATACAACCGTGTGGGACTTTATTTTTTATATCGAATTTTATATATAGGATAGTTCTCAGGCTGTATGTTCTTCGGTTCTGGGTGTCACTCTTATCTAGGCCGTTTCTCTGCAGGATTTTGGAGCATTGAGTCATCCAGGAGTTCTTTGGTCTTCCTCTGGACGGCTGTCGAGGAAGATCCACAGACATTGCCTGATTTTGGGTATAACCGTGTAGGTCTTTATTTTTTATATTGGATAAAACCGTGTGAGACTTAATTTTTTACACAATATAAAACCATGTAGGACTTTATTTATTATATAGGATAAAACTGTGTAGGACTTTATTTTTGATGTTGGATAAAACCGTGTGGGACATTATTTTTTGTTGGATAAAACCGTGTGAGACTTTATTTTTTATATAGGATAAAAGCGTGTAGGACTTGATTTTTTATATAGGATAAAAGCGTGTAGGGCTTTATTTTTTATGTTGGATAAAACCGTGTGGGACTTTATTTTTTATATAGGACTTTATCTTTTATATGAGATAAAAGCGTGTAGGACTTTTTTTTAAATAGGATAAAACCGTGTAGGACTTTATTTTTTATGTTGGATAAAACCATGTGGTTCTTTATTTTTGTATTGGATAAAACCGTGTGGGACTTTTTTTTTTATATAGGATAAAACCGTATACGACTTTATTTTTGATATAGGATAAAACCGTGTAGGATTTTATTTTTTATGTTGGATAAAATCGTGTGGGACTTTATTTTTTATATCAGATAAAACCGTGTAGGATTTTATTTTTTATATCAGATAAAACCGTGTAGGACTTTATTTTTTATGTTGGATAAAACCGTGTGGAACTTTATTTTTTATATAAGATAAAACCGCGTAGGACTTTGTTTTTTTAATATTTTATTCTTATTTTTAGTTCATTATTTTATCAACTGTTTAATGTACGTTAAAAAATATTTAAAAACACGTGGTTTGTGCTTCATTTACAATATTTACGAAATAATCTCGAAATTATTAAAAGAAACCCATTTATGAAAATTCAACAAAACCAAATAAAAAGGTGCATCAACAAATCATTTAAAAATAATACATAAGTCAGTAAATACACGAGTCAAGATGGTTATAGAATAAATAATACATAAGTCAGTAAATACACGAGTCAAGATGGTTATAGAATAATACATAAGTCAGTAAATACATGAGTCAAGATGGTTATAGAATAATACATAAGTCAGTTAATACACGAGTCTAGATGGTTATATTGTAGAATAATACATAAGTCAGTAAATACACGAGTCAAGATGGTTTTAGAATAATACATAAGTCAGTAAATACACGAGTCAAGATGGTTATAGAATAATACATAAGTCAGTAAATACACGAGTCAAGATGGTTATAGAATAATACATGTTAGTAAATACACGAGTCAAGATGGTTATAAAACTTGAAAAATATATGTACACAGTTGATTGTCATCGTCGTTGCTAGGCCTCGTAGTCGAGGATCCCCTCGTCATTCCAACGTCAAAGGTTGTTGACAATATGCCTTTGGCAAGTCCTCCGACTCTTTGGATGTATTGCTCGTGGTGACAGTTTGAAGAGGCTTGTACGAGGGTCGCTACTTAAGTGTTGTGACAGACAAGTAAAAACAAATATTTATCATCGAAAATGTCTTTATTGTTTTTCAAAATACTCTCCATGAAGATCAATACACTTTTGCATGCGTTTGAACCAATTTTCGAAGCACTTTTTCCACTCCGAATGAGGTAACTTCAAAACATGCGTTTTGAACACATCAACCGCTTCTTCAGGCGTCGAAAAACGTAGACCTCGCAATTTGATATTCAGGAATAAAAAGAAGTCATACAACTTCTACATCCATATACCTTTTCATATAACTTCTACATCCATATACTTTTTCATACAACTTCTACATTCATATACCTTTTCATACAACTTTTACATCCATATACCTTTTCATACAGCTTCTACGTCCATATACTTTTTCATACAACTTCTACATTCATATACCTTTTCATACAACTTCTACATCCACATACCTTTTCATACCACTTCTCCATCCATATACGTTTTCATATAACTTCTACATCCATATACCTTTTCATACCTACTACTTCTACATTCACATACCTTTTCATACAACTTCTACGTCCATATACCTTTTCATACAACGTCTACACCCACATACCTTTTCATACAACTTCTACAAACATATACCTTTTCATACAACTTCTACATCCATATACCTTTTCATACAACTTCTACGTCCATATAACTTTTCATACAACGTCTACATCTATATACCTTTTCATACCTACTACTTCTACATTCACATACCTTTTCATACAACTTCTACATCCATATACCTTTTCATACAACGTCTACATCCACATACCTTTTCATACAACTTCTACAAACATATACCTTTTCATACAACTTCTACATCCATACACCTTTTCAGACAACTTCTACATCCATATACTTTTTCATACAACTTCTACATCCATATAGCTTTTTCATACAACTTCTACATCCATATACTTTTTCATACAACTTCTACATCCATATAGCTTTTCATACAACTTCTACATCCATATACCTCTTCATACAACTTCTACGTCCATATAACTTTTCATACAACTTCTACGTCCATATAACTTTTCATACAACTTCTACATTCACATACCTTTTCATACAACGTCTACATCCACATACCTTTTCATACAACTTCTACATCCATATACCTTTTCATACAACGTCTACATCCACAACCTTTTCATACAACTTCTATAAACATATACCTTTTCATACAACGTTTACATCCATATACCTTTTCATACAACTTCTACATTCACATACCTTTTCATACAACTTCTACATCCATATACCTTTTCATACAACTTCTGCATCCATATACCTTTTCATACAACTTCTACATCCATACACCTTTACATACAACTTCTACATCCATATACCTTTTCATACAACTTCTACATCCATATACCTTTTCATACAACTTCTACAACCATATACCTTTTCATACAACTTCGACATCCATATACATTTTCATACAACTTCTACGTCCATATAACTTTTCATACAACTTCTACTTCCATATACCTTTACATGCAACATCTATATCCATATATCTTTTCATACAACATCTACGATTTCTCTGACTTTCAAAGTTTTTTTCTTTCAGAATATCATTCACTTGATCCAACCACACTTTCCTTGGTCTCCTTCTCACGCGCCTTCCACTCACATTTGCACTATATTGTAATTTTCAAAGAAAAAATAATGCGGTGGTTTATCATTGTCTTCCGCACCGCAGAAAATATTATACAATTATATTCATGCCTACAAACACGGCATCACCCTATCGTGATAGGCAGAAAGTAGAGAACGCAAGAATTTCCTATCACGACACTAATCTTTCGCCTCTTCGTTAGTACATCCATACAACTTCTTATTCAACTATTTCGAGACCTTTGACTTTTAAAATAACCTTTCAAAATATCGTCCACTTGATTCGACCACACTTTCCTCGGTCTTCCTCTACCACACTTTCCACTCACATCTGCACTGTATATCTGTTTTGTTAGTATTTCTTCATTCATTCGTTTCACATGTCCAAACTATCTCAACTTCCCCTTATCTTACTCAACACCTCAACGCCTTAAGTTCACATTCATCCCTTATCATTTCATTCTATATTATATCATGCATTGTCACCCCATATACTTATCTCAGAAGTCCAACGTTCCCTCTAAAGTGTGCGCGTATGCGGCCGCACATCTGTTAAAAATTGTCCGCGCACACATGTTTCCATTTTCCGCACACACCGCAAAGAAAGGAACTTGTAACCATTTTTTTGACGCGATGACACACTAATACTAGACACTGACCAATCAGCATACAGGAGTTGACTTACACAATCACACGCCCTGTGTACCTACGCTATAGTACAATACAGTCACAGATTCTTTCCTTACGCCGCGTGGACTCTACCTACTCGTATTATGTTACGTATTTCGAATAAAGCACATATAAGTTTTTTTTTAACCTGGCGAATTTATTGCCATGTGGCAATCTCTTCCAACCAACCAGAAAGCTGGTTTTTATAGGCCCTAAGTGTTAACCAGACTGGAATCCTATTTAAAAAAATTCCAGCGGGGATTGAATCCGCAACCTCCGGATCGGCAGACAAGTGTCTTACCACCAGACCACGGAGGTCGTTGATGGGCCGCACACACAATGAAAAAATTAGAAGGAACGTTCCTCAGAACACGCATTTTTACATAATTTATTTGACTTATTTCGCTCTTTTTCCATACCTATGTTTCACTATCATCCAGATTTTGATGATCTCCAGTTTGAGTATATACATATGTATATGTTTTAGTTCTTCGTTGACCTTTGTTATCTATCACAGCACCCCGTTTTATATCCCTCTTGATTATTTAATTATCTGATTACTCTTGCCCCATTCACTCGTTCTACCTCCAATCGTTACACTCAAGTTATGTAAGTATTATTTTGAAATGTTTTTAATCTATCAATTACAGTGGATTCAAGTCCCAAGTTGGAGCGCTCTTAGAGAGAATTTGCTCTCTAAACAACGCTATACACGTTTTTTTTATTGTTATTACTAAACTTGACGACCCCTGATCTTGTCAATGATCGAAATATTGAACACGGATGCTTTAACCGGTTCACTGCCACGAGCGTGTTGACGCGCTCTCCGATTCAGTGCTCGCCAGGCCGGCCATACAAAATAAACGCGTAAACGCGCTCTCCTTTGAGCTTGTCGCAAGCCAACATCAAATCCCTGTGTAATAATTTATAAATTATAACACATAGAGACATCTATTGGGATGGTCAAGAAATACTTAAATATTACAATTTACCGATATTATCAAAGTTACAGTCATCTTTCTAAAAGCTTTCACTGACAGTCAATACGTGTCTCTGATACAGGGTTACCGACTACAGTTTTTGCGTCGTAATTGTGACGATTTATAACGACTTAGTTTATTGTGTTGTTAAATGGTTGATTTTTTACTTTTGTGCGTTATTTTTGTTAATTTTTCAAAGTATTTATTTACAAAGTGTGTTTTCATGTATTCTTTGGTTATTGGCGGTAGTTTTGCGGCATAATACGACGTTTATATAGACTTTTTACGGTTTTATTTTATAGTTTATTTACCTTTTGCGCTTTATTATACATCATACAGATAATTTGTTGATTTTAGTTTACAAAGTATATTATATTCCACTCTATTTATAAGTAAAGGTGTTTTCTGTGTCAAGTTGTGACAACCCTGACATTTTGTGAATATATTTAAACTGTGTTTTTCTGAGTGAACGGCAGCTCAAACGCCCCACGGTGTATATATTTAGTAAGTTTTCATAATACCCTTTATATCTGTATACAAAAAATATAAATTTTTTAGGGTTTATTTTTGTTGAAAAAATCCCGGCCTGCTGGGTACGGCCATACTAATAACTTCCGGCACTTAAAGAAAGGGTTAAAATGAAAACATACCTTTAAGTTTCTTGCAGACTTCACATTTCATACTGCCGTAGTTGGGGCAAAGTCTGGCCACCTGCTGTTGCGTTATTCGCTTCCCGAATTTGTAGAGGAATTTATCGAGAAGAACCTTCCTGGCTTCCACCTGCTCCGTGCTCTGGGCAACTTCCTTCCATGACCCATATTTAGCGTACCAGCAGAAGTCATCTAAAAAGATAAAGTAATTGATTATTTTTTTAAACTGACAAGTTTATTGCCAGGTGGCAATCTCTTCCAACCAAACAGAAAGATGTTTTTATAGGCCCTAAGTGTTAACCATACTTGAATCCTATTTAAAAAAAATCTGGGCTCCAGCGGAGATCGAACCTGCAACCTCCGGATCGGCATACAAGTGTCTTATCACCAGGCTACGGAGGTCGTCATTTCAAAGTTAAATTTTCAGCGTGGAACGCAGCGATATGTTAAACCAGGGGTCTCCAAACTACGGCCCGTGGGCCAACACCGGCCCGCGGGCACCACCATTCTGCGTATGCCCGGTATCCGACCCGTCATAGTTTATTTTGATTAAAATGTAAAATTGATAATGTAAGTAAATCATACAAAATAGTAATCAGATGTTTTTATTTAACGACCAATTAAGAAACACAATAACTGACATACACAATGAAATTGAACATTTTAACTGTAATCAATGATATGAGATTTATCCTAAAATTTAGAATGGTCGTATGTTTTCGTAACAATACGTAACGCACAGCACGCGCATCGGCTATCTCCACCGCAATGAAATGTCCTTGACACTTGCCCGCAAGTACCAACCGAAATTGCGAACGGAGTGGAGTCCACCCCCGACCCTGCGCCATAGATATCTCACTCTCCGGCTAGTCTCAATACGAAAATTTGCGCGTAATTCAAAACTACAGTATGTTGATATGATGACCTAGCTAGGTCTTGGCCTTTGAGACTTAGTGGAGGAGTCAGTGTGGCCCTTAGGGTAAAAAGTTTGGAGACCCCTGTGTTAAACGGTTGTAACTTGTGGACAGTACTGATCAGTTTAGGGCCATCTAAAAATTAGTCAGCCCCTGATCTACTGACATCTCCAACCAGCTCTTCACCTTTGACTCCAAGTAGCTGTCAATGCATGAACAGCGACCACAACTCAGAAACTATGTGAACTCAACTTGGTGCAGGGGCACAGAGAGGCTGGTCACTTCTGTTCCTCTGTTTCCCCTATCTTCTCTCCTAATCCTCCCATCTCCTATCCATATTAGTATATCCTACAATATTTATGTTCCTACTTAACATCCACATGTGCAGGTTGATGAGATAGGTTGATGTTTGTCAGGTTGATGAGAACGTGCAACAGGATTTTACATAATCCAAAATCGGAAAGAAGTATCGATTTGTATTTTCATGCTATATGTCCTCAGTGAGATACAGGCAAACGCCTAATTTACTGGGGACACGACAAATGAAAGGTAACAAACCAGTTCCATTAAAATTGTGTGTCCGAATTAAATTACTTGTTGTTTTTCGCAAATTATATATATTTATTGTCCTGTGTAAAATAAAAATAAAATAACCCAAACTACGCCACACAGTACTCCAAAAGGCCTTAAACAAACAAACTTCTAGACTCTATAGTCTATTTTCATTGCAGCTGATAGGCTGATATATCATCGCTTAGACCGTGAAGGTTTACAAAAGCCAACAGGACCGCAGCAATCCTTTAATCTCTGCCCTAAGGGCGTTCGAGAGTATGTTCGATCTCTTTTTCCATTAGAAGCACAGGCTCCCGAAGCATCATCTGTTACCTGACTAGCCCACCTACAGTAGGGGGGGGGGGGGGGGGCAAACCGTGGCGCATTGCATCCTTGCGCCTACTTATTCTTTTAAAATAGGCGTCATAACTGAATCCATCTTCATATTTTCAACCCCAAAGTGCTCTCAGCTCAATACATACAGTCTTCGGCAATGTTCAACTTTACGGTGTCTGACACTTAGAATGGAACTTGTGAGCTGTCACTTTAGGTGCGTTTACAAACGTACGAATATTTCTATCGGTGTTGCCATTGCGCGTTCCAGCTCAAACGTTCGCAAAGCTTTCTCTCTCTCTCACCACATCCAACAACTGTGGTCCAGAGATATCTTCACCAAACGAGACTTTCCGGCAGCTGTAGCACCATCAGTAGGATCCACGACAGCGATCACTCTCTCGTCCAAGATATCATTTCTGACTATTGTAGATTGGTGCTCCAATACAGGTGTGTCTTTTGAAATGGCGCAAATTAATTAATTGAATTGCGTGATTGAGTTATTCCTTTTTCTCCCCTTAGCTAAGCAAATCCTACCCCTATCCGTATTTTACAACCTCAAACGTGAACGTAAAAAGGTAAAAAAAGTGCTTGAGTTGTATGGCGCATCTGAACTCGTCTGTGAAAAAATTGGCGCATGGTATACAAAAAGTTGGCTACCCCTGACCTACAGTATTAGCTGGGAGGACCAAGGTCTGAGTGAATGTGATGTAATACAAGTAGCCTGAACGTGTGGACATGTACGTGCTAAATAATTAGTTGTAAGAATTGTTATCTAGTTATAAGTTAGTATGTAGGTGTTAACTATTTCTAAGAAATTATATATTAAGATTATTAAAAATAAAATGAAATGTAGAAAATTAAAATGAAGTTAGTTCATAGTTATAATATTTAAATTATATACGTTTTTAAGATAGAAATTTGTATATAGGTAAAGATGGAAGATAAATGGGATAAGGTAAGGGAAAAGAAGAATAATGCAAAGTAAAAATGGAAGTGAGATATCGTCAATCAATAGCAAAGGAAGGGATGGTGGAGAGAAAACAAAAATTAGAAATGAAACACGTTATATTACTGACTAGAAATTAAGAGTTTTTTCAGTCGCTTCTTAAAGCATGCCAAAGATGGAGCGAGTCCAACATTGGTTTGTAACTGGTTCCAGCGTCTCACTGAATGGACAGTAAAGGACGACGTAAAAAAAAGAAAAACGGTGAACTGGAAAAGTCAATTATCAAACAATCTCTGTTTGAGCATAGCGCAAATCCATGATCGGAAAGACGCTGAAAAGTTTCAACGAGATAAGAGAAGGTGACGGGACAGTTAAGGGTATTATATACAATAGATATAGTATGTGAATTTGGCGTCTATTTCTCACGTTCAACCAGTTCAGCGCCTTCTAGTGGTGTGTTTATGTTTTAGATTACTTTATTAAATAAATTTTAAAATCGCTGACTTGAATACTCGACCAATTACTCGCTTTATATAAACAAGATAATCGATACGTTTCAAGTAAGTTAGAAAGATTACTTACAGTGGTATTGATTGTTCTCTGGGTTGAGGACTTGGTGCTTGTACCTGTCACAGAGGTCGTCTATCTCCCAGTCCTTCAGCGTTACGTTCTTCTTTTTGAAGAAGACCTCTTTGTATTTAGCTCTCAGGGGTATCTGACTGGGCCTCAACCACGGAGGCCAGCAGTTGTGGTGCCAGAAATAGCATACATCACCTGGCAGAAACAAAAAGAAAATGTCATATAATGTTTTTTTTTCTTTCATCTTCATTTTCTCAATACAGGCCCAATTCCATTAAAAATGCCCAATTCCATTGAAAATTTGCCCAATTCCATTATAAATACAAAAAAATGTTAACGTTTAAGAATATATCAGAAGTTTATTATCAAAACAAGACATGTCCATTTATGGGCTGACAAGGATCTCTCTCCGTGGTTGCAGTCCTAAGACTGGTTTGCAGCAATTTGAACTCTTCTCCTCCATTCCTCCCTGTCCTGTGCGGCTCTTTTTAAGTCTGTATATGTTGAGCAGCGCACGTCCACCAACAGGTCCTCCAGGTACTCTCGGCGTGGGCGTCCCCTAGAGTTTGTCCCCTCGGTCATACCCTCCATTATGGCATGCAAGAGGCCCTCTTGTCGTATTATATGACCGATCCATCTTGCACGCCTTGCAAGGATAGTGGTTGAATATTATTGTGTATGACGTTTCAAACATAGTCTTGGTTTAAAAATATATCAGATTCACACAGTTTCTTCTTTATAAGCCATTCAAACTGCTGCTTAGCCTCAAAATACGTCAGGTCCAGCATGCCTTGTTATCAAAACAAAGCTTGTCCAGTTGGACCAAAGAGGACTTGACTTGTTTTGATAATAAGCTCCTGATATATATACACACATATATACACACATAAACATACATACACACATATGTTCAAAATCACTTAAATACGTTGATGAGTGCTTTCTAACGCGCTCAATCTTAGAAGATAATTTACTTTTGCTTTTGGTAATGTGATATGGAATATGTCAATATCCGAAGCAGTCCCGTTCAGAAGAGTTAAGGCCCTTCCAACAGGCATAGCGGCTGGAAGACCCGTTCTTGCGTATGTTATTGAGAACAGTTCTTGCCGGCGCAGTCTAGTGTAATTGTTGGGAACATTTAACGCTAATCTTTGTAGTAATGCTGGACAGCTCATCACAACTCCTCGAACGAGTCTGACAACGTATAGTATACCAGGAGACGCAGATCTCTCCTTACGCTCAAGGAGGTATACTCGAGCATGCCCAGCCGAAACTGAGTAGGATAAAGCCATGGATAGACACCGAACTCTCTCATATAAAGATATCGTAGATATTTTTTGTGCCTTCTCCACCATGAGTGAGTGCTGCGCTCCCACAGCGGGCTCCTAATACAAGCATTGCTTTCTAGTTTGCTATGGATCAATGAATTAAACAGTGTTTTGAGCACCATTTGGTTTTCAAACGACTTAGAGATTCTCATTACAAATTCTAGAGTTTTATGATTGATAAGTTATGGTCGATATTGACTTTTAATTACGCAACTAACAATATGTTGATTTTTTTAATATTATTAGGTTGTTCCGAAAATAATGACTGACCATCAAATTCAAACATAACTTTCGAGGAAATAAATGTTATCAATCAAAGTAAGATTCATTTGATTTGAAACCTTTTTGGCACGGAATCACAATCACCTTATTTTATGTCAATAGAATAAAACTCAGGGTAGATATATCCCATTTTATGTCAATAGAATAAAACTCAGGGTAGATGTATCCCATTTTATGTCAATAGAATAAAACTCAGGGTAGATGTATCCCATTTTATGTCAATAGAATAAAACTCAGGGTAGATGTATCACATTTGATGTCAATAGAATAAAATTCGGGGTAGATGTATCCCATTTTATGTCAATAGAATAAAACTCAGGGTAGATGCATCCCATTTTATGTCAATAAAATAAAACTCAGGGTAGATGTATCCCATTTTATGTCAATAGAATAAAACTCAGGGTAGATGTATCCCATTTTATGTCAATAGAATAAAACTCAGGGTAGATGTATCACATTTGATGTCAATAGAATAAAATTCGGGGTAGATGTATCACATTTTATGTCAATAGAATAAAACTCGGGGTAGATGTATCCCATTTTATGTCAATAGAATAAAACTCGGGGTAGATGTATCACATTTTATGTCAATAGAATAAAACTCGGGGTAGATGTATCCCATTTTATGTCAATAGAATAAAACTCAGGGTAGATGTATCCCATTTTGTCAATAATAAAACTCAGGGTAGATACATCCCATTTTATGTCAATAGAATAAAACTCGGGGTAGATGTATCCCATTTTATGTCAATATAATAAAACTCAGGGTAGATGTATCACATTTGATGTCAATAGAATAAAACTCGGGGTAGATGTATCACATTTGATGTCAATAGAATAAAACTCGGGGTAGATGTATCACATTTGATGTCAATAGAATAAAACTCGGGGTAGATGTATCCCATTTTATGTCAATAGAATAAAACTCAGGGTAGATGCATCCCATTTTATGTCAATAAAATAAAACTCAGGGTAGATGTATCCCATTTTATGTCAATAGAATAAAATTCAGGATAGATGTATCACATTTTATGTCAATAGAATAAAACTCAGGGTAGATGTATCACATTTTAACTCATACATCGTCTGACCATGCGGTGAGCATAGTATCTATCTATACAGGCTCTAATTTGTTCAGAATAGAAACATTTATACCTTAGTGGTATATATTTAATTATTGTTTGCTTAATATCTTAATTCCAATAAAATTTAGACGTTATTCTTTCAGTCTTTCCTTGGTCTATAAATTTCTCACCATCCATTCATTCATACCGTTATAAAACTATAGATACATTATTAAATAATAAATATACTTGTATTGTAATTTATTTTTATCAAACACTGTTTATTCCACTTTTTGTGAAGGTATAACCCTACCGGTTTCAAGGTGCACGCTTCATCTTCAGGGGAGCGCTAACAATACTAAATACTGTTCGAACTGGTACCGATATACACGCTTCAACGGTTGGGGGCTGAGGGGTGAGGGAGGCATGGGACGATTTCGGCCAAGAGCGGAGAGGTTTTTGGGATATAACTGTTCACCAGATGTTCGGATTGATGTACTGTGTATATCGGTACTAGTTCGAACAGCATTTAGTCTTGTTTGTGCTCCCCTGAAGATGAGGTGTGCACCTTGAAACCGGTAGGGTTATACCGTCACAAAAAAGTGGACTAAACATTGTTTGATAAAAACAAATTACAATGTTTTTAAACCTCCACAACGTTAATGCCTTAACTATAAACAACATATTATACTTGTACTTACTTTTGACCTCAAAAAGTGTTGTCACTAAGTGGTTTAATGAAGAGTTTGATGAACCGGGCCCTGAAAAATAAATTAATGTATTTTTTAATAAGAGTAAGGAAAAAAATTGTTTTAACCCAAAGTAAATAAATGAAAATGCGATCCAATCAAAGTGAATAAATTAAAATGCTTTTAAACCTTTTATTATTCCACGTATCTGTTTAGAATAAACATATCTATACTCAAGAAAATGTAGCATGGTCCCTGTGACGTTTGAAATGTCATATCTCACAGGGATGAGATAAATCGTTTTTTTTTTTACAAATCGAATCGTTTTTTTTATAAATCGAAAATTGTTTTTCTCTAAACTGACGTTTTAATTCCTAATTTTCATTATACTGACTTTCTAATGTATTGTATGATTTGTATCTATCTTTAAATAGGCCAAGATCCACTATGAATTAATACTAATTACGAACGTTTAATTTTATGTATAAAAAAATCGAAAATCCAATTATCGTATACCCCATCCCTAGCCAATGCAGACTAACGTAGTGACTTTTGACGAACGTCACCAAATATTATTTGATTTATCAAACTGCCACATTTTTGCTAATTTGTAACAAGATGTATTAATTTGTCATTATTGTTAGTTTTATGTAATGTATTTACCTAAATAACTCGCTATTTATTAGAATCGAGGCTTATATTAAAGTTGATAAAATAATTAAAATTACTGAAGATCGTTACAAGGTTGTATTGGGGCAAATTTGTGAAACGTCAAGGGACCATGCTACATTTTCTTTAGTATACATATGTTCAGATACGTATGGGCTACCATGGCTCCCAAAACGCGTTTTGTACGGAGAGGTAGTGGGCAAGCGAAGGATTGGTGGGCAGAGAAAGCGCTATAAGGACAGTCTGCGAGAGTCACTGCTGACTTTGTGCGGGGCGCCTGAGGACTGGAAGCAGGTGGCTCAAGACCGTGGAAAGTGAAGAGTCGTCTAATGACGTTTCAACAGTTAGTCGTGTGATAAACAGTCAGCGCGTTGCGAACATGCGTCAGCATGGCCAGGCGGCTCAGCAGGGTCCACATATCTGTGACATCTGCTGGAAAGAGTGCGCATCTAGAATCGGGCTGTTTTCTCACAGAAGATCACATGATCGACGTGGAAGAACAGCTCAAGATTGATGTTGTAAAGGTGAGGGGATTTTCGACTGCGAGGTCCAACAACAACAAAGACGATATATACAGGGTGTAACAGGTGGTGACGATCATCGGAAGCAGGGTGATGGAGTACCTCAATACCTATCGATTTAACCACCATGTATGTTCCGCGATATTCAGTGGTTCTCAAATAATTTGGATCTTGGTGACCAGGCTTTGCCCCCCCTCCCACGGCCAATCCATCGGTGTGGAAGAACTCTATTTAACGTGTTCCTCGCGGGAAGCACAAACGCCTGTGATCTGACGACAATCCAAGATTCAAATCACAAATACTTAAAAAGAATGACACAAAACCGGAATGAAAATTGAACTAAAATTTTAAATAATCTTTATTCTAGCGACATATCTGAAACCCATGTCAAATAATATATTAGTTTATGAGATATTGTTGAATAAACAGATCGCCGATTTTTTTTGGTTTCTCAATATTTCCAGCTATTGCGTCAGATGTAACGACCTGTCGCGCGGATCGAGTCCAGCGATGCGTCTCTCTTACGTAAATAAACATTACTAAGTCTCTCTTACGTAAATAAACATTACTAGTGCTATATGCATTTGATTGGGTGAGTGTAATGAATCATTGCTTTGATCGTAGCATTCCTTTGTGTATTTTACGTAATGTTTAGTTTATCTCCTTTATTTAACGAGTCTCCTTAAGAGTAATGACTATTATTTATTATCAGAAAATTACTTGAATGTCATATTTACTTGGTGGTGTAGTCAAATATCAGTGGTTCTAAACAAAATACGCGTTTAAACTTAGAAATTAAAAAATCGCCGAAATTGTGCCGCGCACAGGATTCGTGGACTTTGATTTTTAACGCGGTGAACAGATTAAATATTCTCTCACGATCTGCGCGAAGTGGCATGGCGCTCCATCACATTGGAAATACATCCGGCTGCGTACTGCCAAGTTGACGTCTACCAAAATTCGCCAAATACGTCAATGGAGCGCCATGCCACTTCGCGCGGTCAAGTCACAAACAATTTTTAGGACTTGTACCATTTGAGTTAATTTTTCAACATGATACTCGAGTACTAGTCGAATGAAATTTAAAGGGTTAATTCTCCAAGAACGTGAGTAGTTTTAAAGATAAGTTGTAGAATTAAAAGTTATGTAATTTATTTTATCTGAAAGTAATGTAATTTAAAAGTAATGTAATTTTTTTTAATCTGAAAGTAATTTAATTTAAAAGTAATGTAATTTTTTTTATCTGAAAGTAATGTAATTTTTTTTCATCTGAAAGTAATGTAATTTAAAAGTAATGTAATTTTTTTCATCTGAAAGTAATGTAATTTTTTTAAATCTGAAATAATGTAATTTAAAAGTAATGTGATTTTTTTTTATCTGAAAGTAATGTAATTTAAAAGTAATGTAATTTTTTTTATCTGAAAGTAATGTAATTTTTTTTATCTGAAAGTAATGTAATTTTTTTTCATCTGAAAGTAATGTAATTTAAAAGTAATGTAATTTTTTTTCATCTGAGTGTAATGTAATTTTTTTAAATCTGAAATAATGTTATTTAAAAGTAATGTGATTTTTTTTATCTGAAAGTAATGTAATTTAAAAGTAATGTAATTTTTTTTATCTGAAAGTAATGTAATTTTTTTTTATCTGAAATAATGTGATTTAAAAGTTATGTAATTTTTTTTTATCTGAAAGTAATGTAATTTAAAAGTAATGTAATTTTTTTTATCTGAAAGTAATGTGATTTTTTTTTATCTGAAATAATGTAATTTAAAAGTAATGTAATTTTGTTTTATCTGAAAGTAATGTATTGTAATTTAAAAGTAATGTATTTTTTTATCTGAAAGTAATGTAATTTAAATGTAATGTATTTTTTTTATCTGAAAGTAATGTAATTTAAAAGTAATGTAATTTTTTTTTATTAGTGGAAAAATTTGACTTGCAAAAATTTTAAAGATTTTTTTTTTCTTTCCAAATTTAGAGGGTTGCGACGGTAAGTTGTATTGTTGTACGTAAGGCCCATTATTAAACTACTTCCAGGAAAAAAATAACGATCGCAGAGTTAATAGTTTAGTTACACTTACGAAGATTACAACGACGACCTCCGTGGCCTGGTGGTAAGACACTTATCTGCCGATCCGGAGGTTGCGGGTTCGAGCCCCGCTGGAATCCAGATTTTTTTAAATAGGATTCCAGTCTGGTTAACACTTAGGGCCTATAAAAACATCTTTCTGGTTGGTTGGAAGAGATTTCCACATGGCAATAAGCTCGCCAGGTTAAAAAAAAAAAGGAAGTTAAGTCTAAAATCGGGGTTTTATTCAAATTTCACAAAAATCAAAATTACTTGAGAACCACTGAATATCGCGGAACATACATGGGGGTTAAATCGATAGGTATTGGAGGTGCCCCATCACCCTGCTTCCGATGATCGTCACCGCCTGTTACACCCCGTATTTTTCCAGAAAAAAACATACTTGTTAAGAAAACCGCAGAAAACTTACAGCAGGAAGATGAACTACAAAGAAACCTTTGTATATCTTCCGATATATAATAGTAACAAATTCGGCTTTAGGTGGAGTGTAGTGTATACATATATATCATATATGTAGTGTTCATATACTACCTTAATCAAAAAGTTTTAGGACTTTATCCATAAAATCGAAAATACAAGTTTATTCATCAAAATCGATATGGACCCCTTCAAAGTACTCCCCATCGACTGCAACGCACTTACGCCAGCGCTTGATCCAATCCTCGAAACACCGCTGGTACTCAATTTTCGGTATGTCCATCAGAGCCGTCTTCGATTTTTTCATGACATCCTCTCGGGTGCTGTAACGCCTTCCGCGAAGCGGTTTTTTAAGTCGGTTGAACAGGAAAAAGTCGCAGGGAGCCAGATCAGGTGAATTCAAAGGCTGCTGGATAGGAATCGTGTTGTTTTCGGTCAAACACTCATGGAAATCATGTCTTTCGCGATTTCAACGCGGTCCTTTTTTTGCATGAAATTGAGGTCTTTCGGCACCAGTTTTACAGCGACAAGTCTGAGGCCCAAACCACTAACCAAAATGTCTTGAGCGGATCCATAAGCGATATTCAAGTCCTCTGCCAGCTCTCTAATGGTCAATTTGCGGTTTTCGGCCAACATTTATTTGGTTTTATCGATGTTTTCATCGGTTTTCGACTACCACTGCGTTCGTCATCCTCGACCGACTCACGACCACTTCTGAAGCGTTAGTGCCACCGAAAAACACTTCTCCAACATTTCCAAGGTCTGCGGACCGTTAAATCCGTTTTTCACACAAAATTTAATGCAAACTCGTTGATGCACAGTTGATGCCATTTTCAAAATTGTAAAAAATCGAAAACACGCACAAAGGTAGATGTACTCAGTACAGCGTAACTTTTACAAATGTCAAGCTATGACGCTGAAATTTAGAGGGAAGTGTCAATGATAGATGTGGTTACCTAACAAAAAAAAAAAAGAATTCCAATCGGGTGACTGACAGCGCCACACGGTGGCTGGTCCTAAATTTTTTTTGATCAAGGTAGTATAATCATAAATTTTTATAAGATATTTCACAGATCTTGGGCCATGTTGAGAATCCTGTAACTTCTTTATTTTGTGCGTCCATCTCATAGGACACCTTCCTTCAACTGTCCCCGTGATCACCAGCTTTTCCAAAGTGTCGTATATTTAGCAACTGCAAAGAACTTAATGATTCTGGGCTTTATCTCTTATCTGGGCTTATGCTTTTAAGTCCGTCGTCACTATAATTCTTTTTACACTCAGGTGTGTCTCCACCGGAGGAGGAGTCCCTTTGAACAGTTCTTTCTCCATCCCTACTTAACGTCATGCTCGTAAAAAAATTGGATCTTTAAATGTAGATCGCGCTGGATGGGGACTTATTTTGTCCCTCATAATAGTTAGTTGGTGGTGGGATCGAACTGAACTGTTCTATATACAACAGGATATGCCTATCATAAATTGGTTATGCCTATCATAAACAGGATATGCCTATCATAAAGACTCTTCGAGATTTTGAAGAGAATTGATATAAAATACAGAGATGGACGTATAATCCAGGCGCTATACAAGAATGAGGCCGCTATAATCAGATGTGACGAGGACACAAAGGAAGCCAATATAAGACAAGGGGTAAGGCAGGGATGCTCTCTGTCACCTGTTCTTTTTAACGCCTATATACAGAGCGCGATTGACGACTTGAGAGAGAGAATGAGTCACAGAGAAGGTGTAAAGACGGGCAAAAGGTGGACATGATAAGGTTCGCTGACGATATTGCTATGGTTGCTGAAAGTGAAGAGGAACTACAAGAGGCCTTAACAACTATGGAAAGCATTCTTCAAAATAACTACAGTATGAAGATAAATAAAGACAAAACAAAGCTGCTGACTGTAGGCCGAGCGCAACACCAGATGAGAATAGTGATGTCGGGTAAACCACTAAAGAACACCGAGGAGTTTGTCTACCTCGGGAGCAAAATAACATGGGACGGTCGGTCCGAGAGCGAGGTCGACAGCCGTATACATCAGGCTAGACTTGCATTTAATAAAAGGTCGAAAATAATAGAATCAAATAATATAGACCTAAAACTGAGAACACTCCTCATCAAGACCTATGTATGGAGTATCTTGATGTACGGCTGCGAGACATGGTGCCTATCCGAAAGAGATAGACGAAGACTAGAGGCTTTTGAGATGTGGTCCTATAGAAGACTATTAGGAATTTCCTGGAGAGACCGCATCACAAATGAAGAGGTTCTCCAACGAATCGAAGGAGGAAGGCACCTGCTCAGGATCCTGTCCGAAAGGCGTGCAAGATGGATCGGTCATATAATACGACAAGAGGGCCTCTTGCATGCCATAATGGAGGGTATGACCGAGGGGACAAACTCTAGGGGACGCCCACGCCGAGAGTACCTGGAGGACCTGTCGGTGGACGTGCGCTGCTCAACATATACAGATTTAAAAAGAGCCGCACAGGACAGGGGGGAATGGAGGAGAAGAGTTGAAATTGCTGCAAACCAGTCTTAGGACTGCAACCACGGAGAGATGCCTATCATAAATAAGTTCTATATAGTATCAGCGGTGGCTGGTCTGGAGGTGCGTTGGTGCGCTGAACCGGAGAAATAATTCGCAATAATTAAATTATATATACTTCCAAAAATGTTTAATATTTGTGTAGATTAAATATGTATAAAAATACTGACAAATAGTTTGAGGATTTTTATTTAAGTAAAATTTAAAAAGATATTCCTTTCAAATAGACCGGCCAAGTTTGCCAATACTACAACGGAGCGATCTCCAATACGCACCGGACGGAAACGCAGATTCATATAGGGCAAACAGAGATGTACAGTAAACCGTGAGACAGCGATATTTCATATACGCTCAGCGTCTCGAGGTGCGTTGATCAGCTACCCTGATCACCCACTTCGTATTGTGCCGTCACGGGTTATGGACACTAATTAATTAATTATTAATAACACATCGATCATAAGTCCCGGGACTAACCAATAGATGGCGCGTCTAATAACAAATCCATACCATTCTCAGTTAGTAACAACCTTTAGAAGTTACGTGTCAAACTTTCATGACATTGTTTCATTGAGTTACAGTGGTTTTAGTGACGCTACTTTTGCTATTTTCAAAACAATGGAAAAAAAAAACGAATTTCGTGTGTTGATAAAACATTGCTTTTTAATGAGAAAAAATACCGTTCAAACTCAGCGATGGCTTGAAAAGTGTTATCCGGGCTCTGCTCCGTCGAAAACAACCATTTGTCGGTGGTATGCTGATTTCAAACGCGGTCGTACAGACATAAATGATGGTAAACGCTCTGGTCGTCCAAATGAGGCTGTTACACCAGAAAACATACAATAAACCTCAAAATCGTGATGGAAAATCGCAAAGTAGTAGTATTTGGTAGTGTTTACACTATTTTGCATAAACATTTGGTCATGAAAAAGCTTTTTTCGAAATGGGTGCCGCGTTTGCTCACAATGGAACATAAACAACAACGCATCGATGATGTTAACGATGGCCAAATTGCATGAGTTGAACTTCGAATTGCTTCCGCACCCACCATACTCTCCATATTTGGACCACAGCGACTATTGGCTGTTCGCAGACCTTAAAAAGATGTTCCAGGGAAAGAGATTTGGCTCCAATGAAGAAGTGATTGCTGAAACTAACGCCTATTTTGAAACCAAAGATAAATCGTTCTACACGGCTGGCATAGACAAGTTAGGAAAGCGTTGGAATGAATGTATCGCTCTTGAATGAGACTATGTTGATGAATAAAGAAGAATTGTGTCAAACAAATGTTGTTTTAGTAGTTAGTCTAGGGACTTATTGATCGATGTGTTATTATAAGTCATACGTGAAAGAAAGAGCAACGATAAACAAATACTCACCTTGGTTAGAATGCGCGGGAATTGCGGAAGAAATTAAAAAAACCGCTGCGGCTAAGAAAGCGGTCGCCTTCTTCACCGGCATCTTGTTCTAGTGTGACGTCTCTTTACGTTCTCAATATTATTAATTTGTTTTATTATTAACTTACAACTAATTTATGATCCAGGTATGCCACCCGGTATGGACGAGCAAATAAAAATTCTATCTTATATACTAAAACGAAAAAAAAAAGCGTGATTTCTTTCTGATTAATTATCATAAACAATATAATAAAATTGCGCGTGATTTGTACGAGCGTGCCATAGATAATTTATTTTACTACATTTTTTTTTTTCAGTCGTGATTTATTTTAATTGATTATTAGATAATTAATTATTCTTTGATAAGTCCTACGATTCTTGGGACACATTGTTTATGGTCAAGGAGACAGTTTGGAGAGGTTTGTGGTTACTGGAGGCGTGGAATGACGACGCAAAAGAGAAAAAGCGTCTTAATACGTTTAATTGACCGAGTGAGAGACGCAACAGGACTACAAGAATTATAATTAAACAACTCTTGGATTTTGCCCCACGTTAATGCACCGGCCCACACGTTTTTTTTTTTACCAAAACCAACATATTCGTGAACATCTGGCAAACACATCATTGTCAACCAGGGTCGATCCACTGCTGGATGAAGGTCTCCTCAAAGTTGACTCCAAATAGTTCGATTTTTTGCTCGTTGATGCCATGTGATGCTGCCATGTTTCCTTATTTGATCTATCCAGCGTACCTTCGGTCTTCTTCTGAGCCTCTTTATGTTATGCCTCTTGGGTACCATTGGATTATTTCGGATGTCCATCGGGAGTCTGACATTCTGGCTACGTGTCCTGCCCATTGCCACTTCATTCTTTTGCACACCTTTATAACGTCTTCTACCTTTGTCATATTGCGAATCCAGGTGTTTCGTTTACGGTCTCTTTTAGTATATCCCAACATGCATCTCTCCATGTCCCTTTGTGCGGTCTGGAGCTTTTGTGTGTTCTTTACTGTGAGCGTCCATGTCTCGCAGCCATACGTAAGTACTGGAAGAATACACTGGTTGTAGACCTTTGGCTTCAACGAACACACATATACGAGTATACCAAGAATCTATCCGCTGCTCGCCGAGGTCGTCCCATGCCTCCCCCAGTCCGAATGTTTACTGTTAGAAGCGTGTCTCTCGGTACCAGTTCGAACATAATTCAGTCTTGTTTGTGCTCCCCTGATGATGAGGTGTGCACCTTGAAACCGGTAGGGTTGTACCGTTACAAAAAGTGGAATGAACAGTGTTTGATAAAATAAATTACAATGTCTTTAAACCTCCACAACGTTAATGCCATAACTACAAATAATATACAAAGAGGATATTAGTGATGTCGTTTATTTATTGAACACTTCATTGTAAAAATAATCTGGAGGGATTATTGCCAGGTGGCAATCTCTTTCAACCAACCAGACAAAAGTTAATAAAGAAATATATTATTTATAGTTAAGGCATTAATATTGTAGATGTTAAAAGACATTGTCATTTGTTTTATCAAATACCGTTTATTCCACTTTATGTAACGGTATAGCCCTAACGGTTTCAAGTATTGTTTGTGCTCCTCTGATGATGAGGTGAAAGCCTTGAAACCGTTAGGGTTTATTTATTGAACACTTTTATTGCAAATACAATCTGGCGGGTTTATTGCCAGGCGGCAATCTCTTTCAATCAACCAGGCAAAAGTTAATTAAGCAAGTTACATTCAAATGACAATCCATGAACATGTAACATATGTCAGCATACGTCCACAAACCCTATTAAGGCGGACAATGACCCGAACATTTCATTTCATATAAAGTTAGATATAAATCAAAGGAGAAGGAAGGGATGGTGGAGAGGAAAGGAAAGAGAAAAATCAGGATTGAAACACGTTATATTACTGACTAGAAATTAAGAGTTTTTTCAGTCACTTCTTAAGGGAGTATTCTCATTTCATCGACCGTTTTTTTTTTCAGTGAATGAATTATTTTTTTAAATTGTTTTTTCAGACATAGTTATTTATCTGCTCTTTCCGATTCTGGACTATGCGGACGTATGTTACTAGGATGTTACAGAGGAACAGCTGGACAAATTACAGCGTCTTCAAAATGTGTGTCTAAAATTCATTTTCAACCTACGAAAAGTACGATCATATAACTTCATACCAGAAGGCATTGAACTGGTTAAATGTTAGAAATAGACGCAAAATTCACATACTGTCTCTATTGTATAATATCCTTAACTGTCCCGCCGCACCCTCTTATATCGCCGAAAATTTTCAGCGTCTTTCCAATCACGGATTAGCGCTACGCTCAAACAGAGATTGTTTATTGACCTTTCCAGTTCACCGCTCCTCTTTCTTTACGTCGTCATTTACTGTCCATGCAGTGAGACTCTGGAATCAGTTACAAACCAATATAAGACTAGCTCCGTCCTTGGCATGCTTTAAGAAGCCACTGAAAAAACTCTTAATTTCTAGTCAGTAAAATAACGTGTTTCATTCCTGATTTTTCTTTTCCTTTCCTCTCCACCATCCCTTCCTTTCCTTTTGATTGATGATATCTCACTTTATATGAAAAATAATGTTCGGGTGATTGTCCGTCTTTGTGGGGTTCGTGGGCATGTGCTCACGTACAGTACCCGACGGTAAGTAATACACATCGGGCTTAAGAAAGAGACTGACGGCCATAATCGACTAACTTCGGCTTTGTAGAGCGTCGTCTCTGTCATTCATACACGTGTTCTGTCGCGATTTGTCAGTCGTTGTCAAGCGTTCTAGGGTGTGGTCACGCCCACTTCAAAGTATATGAATGACAGAGACGACGCTCTTCAAAGCCGAAGTTAGCCGATAGTTTCTTTCTTAAGCCCGATGTGTATTACTTACCGCCGGGTACTGTATGTGTTTATGGATTTCGTGGGGATGGATAGTCATTTGAATTATTTATGCGACCACGTAACTTGCTTCATTTACTTTTGTCCGGTTGGTTGGAAAAGATTGCCGCCTGGCAATAAGCCCGCCAGATTGTATTGCAATAAAAGTGTTAAATAAATAAATAAAATATATAGTTATTTATCTTTTAAGAACATTTTTATAAAATTACATGATAAAAAAAAAAAAATTGTTGTCATTAAGTCGGAAGTAAGGGCGCCCCGCCCGTACATAGAGGGGGGTTCATTATGCACGTAATTGTGGCTGTTGTACAAGTCTGAAAATAAAAATAAAAAACGGTTTTACTCAGAAAGCATGTGGCTATAGCCGATACTAGAATAATTAAAAAATAATAATTAGAAAACGGCTTGTTGAAATTAAAAATTCATTTTTTTGTTTGTCTTTAGAAGAGTGAAAAAAATCGAATAAATGAATCGATTGAAATAATTCTAGTACCGGCTATAGAGAGAGGTATAACCAAGAGAATAAGTAATTATTCATTAAAATCGGTTAATTAGTTTTGGAGTTATTACGGGGAATAGTTTAAAAGAAGTGATTTTTCAGGAAACGCGTTTAAAGTTTCAAGTGCGATTTTTATACGAATTAAAATAAATATTTTCAACTTAATGTTACTAATCAGCAATTCCAGAGGGCCATATAAACTTGTTTAAAAATCCCGATAAACTAAATATCAATTCATCATTCCAAGAAATCCTATTGGAAGAGAAATCTTGGAAAATAAGGCTGCTGCCATAGCAATAGATGACCCGAAAGCTGCGAAGCTCAGGTCATTTTTCAAACGGTGCGCTCGACCACCATATAAACCCTCATAACTTTTAGAATTTACAAGATTTTTGAAAATTTCTTACTGGAAATGGTTCAGAAAGGATTATAAAAAAATAAAAGGAAAAAAAATCCAAATGAGAATACCCCCTTTAAAGTATGCCAAGGACGGAGCGAGTATAACATTGGTTTGTAACTGATTCCAGAGTCTCATTGCAGGGACAGTAAAGGACAACGTTAAAAAAAAGAAGACAATTGGGAGGGCCAATAAACAATCTATGTTTGAGTATATCCTAGCATATCCAAGATTAAAAAGACGCTGAAAATTTTCAATGGGATAAGAGAGGGCGACGGGACAGTTAAGGATATCATACAATAGAGATAGTATGTGAACCTGGCATTATTTCTTACGTTCAACCAGTTCAGCTCCTTCTGGTATGAAGTGACGAGATTGAACTTTTCCCACCACTTAGAAAATAAAATCTCTCCACTATTTATTTGTTCATCACTTCTCTTCTTCTCATCTTATTTTTGATCGACAATAATTATGTAGCACAACATTTATACCTGGCATTCAGACATACTTCTGGTGGGTCTACATCATTGAGTACCTTCTTTCCGATAAATTTGTGAGTTTGATCTGTCTAGTAATCAACATCAGGTAGGATTTGTGAGTTTGATCTGTCTAGTAATCAACATAGGATTTGTGAGTTTGATCGGTCTAGTAATCAATATCAAGTAGGATTTGTGAGTTTGATCTGCCTAATAATCAACATCAGGTAGGATTTATGAGTTTGATCTGCCTAGTAATCAACATAAGGTAGGATTTGTGAGTTTGATCTGCCTAATAATCAACATCAGGTAGGATTTGTGAGTTTGATCTGTCTAGTAATCAACATCAGGTAGGATTTGTGAGTTTGATCTGTCTAGTAATCAACATCAGGTAGGATTTGAGTTTGATCTGCCTAATAATCAACATCAGGTAGGATTTGTGAGTTGGATCTGTCTAGTAATCAACATCAGGTAGGATTTGTGAGTTTGATCTGCCTAGTAATCAACATCAGGTACGATTTGTGAGTTTGATCTGCCTAATAATCAACATCAGGTAGGATTTGTGAGTTTGATCTGCCTAGTAATCAACATCAAGTAGGATTTGTGAGTTTGATCCGCCTAGTAATCAACATCAGGTAGGATTTGTGAGTTTGATCTGTCTAGTAATCAACATCAGGTAGGATTTGTGAGTTTGATCTGTCTAGTAATCAACATAGGATTTGTGAGTTTGATCTGTCTAGTAATCAATATCAAGTAGGATTTGTGAGTTTGATCTGCCTAATAATCTACATCAGGTAGGATTTATGAGTTTGATCTGCTTAGTAATCAACATAAGGTAGGATTTGTGAGTTTGATCTGCCTAATAATCAACATCAGGTAGGATTTGTGAGTTTGATCTGCCTAATAATCAACATCAAGTAGAATTTGTGAGTTTGATCTGCCTAATAATCAACATCAGGTAGGATTTGTGAGTTTGATATGTCTAGTAATAAACATCAGGTAGGATTTGTGAGTTTGATCTGCCTAGTAATCAACATCAAGTAGAATTTGTGAGTTTGATCTGCCTAATAATCAACATCAGGTAGGATTTGTGAGTTTGATCTGCCTAATAATCAACATCAGGTAGGATTTGTGAGTTTGATCTGTCTAGTAATCAACATCAAGTAGAATTTGTGAGTTTGATCTGCCTAATAATCAACATCAGGTAGGATAAGTGAGTTTGATTTGTCTAGTAATCAACATCAGGTAGCATTTCCATTGTAGCTATTTAATATCTTTCAAATTCATTTAGTGTAGTGCACAGTTGATCAGCTAATGATCCATACAGATCTAAACATGTTTTAGCACAATTTGGAGCTTTGCATTATATCTTCTTCTTCCAAGTGTCATGTCAGGTCCCCCCAACGTTGACTATCACCTGAGAGTAGACATCTTTGTCCCCAGCAGTCCGAAAAAGATCCCCAACGCTCCTTATACCAGTCCAATCACGTATATTGCGGTGCCAGGAGATTTGCCTCCTGCCAACACCTCTTCGACCCTCTATTTTGCCTTGAATGATCAGGTGCAGTAATTTGTACTTTGCACTATATGGTTCATGGTAAATTTATGTCTGGAAAACGAATGCTTAGGAGTTGACCCTCACCGAGAAGATTAATCACAGAGCGACACTGGATCTCCAGAACTAACGGAGCAAGCCCCATTAAGACTGAGAGTACTTCCGTCGAGCATGTCCAAGAAATCTTAGCGACATCCAAAAGCACCCAGCATCGAAAGTCAACATCTGTGGGTCCAACACCTGGCTGCATAGCACACAATACCCAAAAATACTGCATTATAAAAAAGTTATTTAATGTTATTTATATGTATATCGTTCGAGGGTGTTTGAAGAAATAAAAAACATTTATAATTTATTATAATATATTTAAAAAATAAATTAATGTACATACAGTTGTTGTTTCAATATTAACACTGTAAAATGAATATTTGAAATTAAAGAAAACTATTTTGACTCCCCCACAAAATCATACACCCAACTAGTTTTGAATGAATACCTCGTTAAATTAATGTGCTGTTGTTGTGTTTTAATATTAACACTGTAAAATGAATATTTGAAACTAAAGAAAACTATTTTGACTCCCCCACAAAATCATACACTCAACCAGTTTTGAATGAATACCTCGTTAAATTAATGTACTGTTGTTGTGTTTCAACATTAACACTGTAAAATGAATATTTGAAATTAAAGAAAACTATTTTGACTCCCCCACAAAATCATACACCCAAGTAGTTTTGAATCATACACCCAACTAGTTTTAAATGAATACCTCATTAAATTAATGTACTGTTGTTGTGTTTCAATATTAACACTGTAAAATGAATATTTGAAATTAAAGAAAACTATTTTGACTCCCCCACAAAATCATACACCCAAGTAGTTTTGAATCATACACCCAACTAGTTTTGAATGAATACCTCGTTAAATTAATGTACTGTTGTTGTGTTTCAATATTAACACAGTAAAATAAATATTTAAAATTAAAGAAAACTATTTTGACTCCCCCACAAAATCATACACCCAACTAGTTTTGAATAAACACCTCGTTAAATTAATGTACTGTTGTTGTGTTTCAATATTAACACAGTAAAATAAATATTTAAAATTAAAGAAAACTATTTTGACTCCCCCACAAAATCATACACCCAACTAGTTTTGAATAAACACCTCGTTAAATTAATGTACTGTTGTTGTGTTTCAATATTAACACAGTAAAATAAATATTTAAAATTAAAGAAAACTATTTTGACTCCCCCACAAAATCATACACCCAACTAGTTTTGAATCATACACCCAACTAGTTTTGAATGAATACCTCATTAAATTAATGTACTGTTGTTGTGTTTCAATATTAACACTGTAAAATGAATATTTGAAATTAAAGAAAACTATTTTGACTCCCCCACAAAATCATACACCCAAGTAGTTTTGAATCATACACCCAACTAGTTTTGAATGAATTCCTCGTTAAATTAATGTACTGTTGTTGTGTTTCAATATTAACACAGTAAAATAAATATTTAAAATTAAAGAAAACTATTTTGACTCCCCCACAAAATCATACACCCAACTAGTTTTGAATAAACACCTCGTTAAATTAATGTACTGTTGTTGTGTTTCAATATTAACACTGTAAAATGAATATTTGAAACTAAAGAAAACTATTTTGACTCCCCCACAAAATCATACACTCAACCAGTTTTGAATGAATACCTCGTTAAATTAATGTACTGTTGTTGTGTTTCAACATTAACACTGTAAAATGAATATTTGAAATTAAAGAAAACTATTTTGACTCCCCCACAAAATCATACACCCAAGTAGTTTTGAATCATACACCCAACTAGTTTTAAATGAATACCTCATTAAATTAATGTACTGTTGTTGTGTTTCAATATTAACACTGTAAAATGAATATTTGAAATTAAAGAAAACTATTTTGACTCCCCCACAAAATCATACACCCAAGTAGTTTTGAATCATACACCCAACTAGTTTTGAATGAATACCTCGTTAAATTAATGTACTGTTGTTGTGTTTCAATATTAACACAGTAAAATAAATATTTAAAATTAAAGAAAACTATTTTGACTCCCCCACAAAATCATACACCCAACTAGTTTTGAATAAACACCTCGTTAAATTAATGTACTGTTGTTGTGTTTCAATATTAACACAGTAAAATAAATATTTAAAATTAAAGAAAACTATTTTGACTCCCCCACAAAATCATACACCCAACTAGTTTTGAATAAACACCTCGTTAAATTAATGTACTGTTGTTGTGTTTCAATATTAACACAGTAAAATAAATATTTAAAATTAAAGAAAACTATTTTGACTCCCCCACAAAATCATACACCCAACTAGTTTTGAATCATACACCCAACTAGTTTTGAATGAATACCTCATTAAATTAATGTACTGTTGTTGTGTTTCAATATTAACACTGTAAAATGAATATTTGAAATTAAAGAAAACTATTTTGACTCCCCCACAAAATCATACACCCAAGTAGTTTTGAATCATACACCCAACTAGTTTTGAATGAATTCCTCGTTAAATTAATGTACTGTTGTTGTGTTTCAATATTAACACAGTAAAATAAATATTTAAAATTAAAGAAAACTATTTTGACTCCCCCACAAAATCATACACCCAACTAGTTTTGAATAAACACCTCGTTAAATTAATGTACTGTTGTTGTGTTTCAATATTAACACAGTAAAATAAATATTTAAAATTAAAGAAAACTATTTTGACTCCCCCACAAAATCATACACCCAACTAGTTTTGAATAAACACCTCGTTAAATTAATGTACTGTTGTTGTGTTTCAATATTAACACAGTAAAATAAATATTTAAAATTAAAGAAAACTATTTTGACTCCCCCACAAAATCATACACCCAACTAGTTTTGAATCATACACCCAACTAGTTTTGAATGAATACCTCATTAAATTAATGTACTGTTGTTGTGTTTCAATATTAACACTGTAAAATGAATATTTGAAATTAAAGAAAACTATTTTGACTCCCCCACAAAATCATACACCCAAGTAGTTTTGAATCATACACCCAACTAGTTTTGAATGAATTCCTCGTTAAATTAATGTACTGTTGTTGTGTTTCAATATTAACACAGTAAAATAAATATTTAAAATTAAAGAAAACTATTTTGACTCCCCCACAAAATCATACACCCAACTAGTTTTGAATAAACACCTCGTTAAATTAATGGACTGTTGTTGTGTTTCAATATTAACACTGTAAAATGAATATTTGAAACTAAAGAAAACTATTTTGACTCCCCCACAAAATCATACACTCAACCAGTTTTGAATGAATACCTCGTTAAATTAATGTACTGTTGTTGTGTTTCAACATTAACACTGTAAAATGAATATTTGAAATTAAAGAAAACTATTTTGACTCCCCCACAAAATCATACACCCAAGTAGTTTTGAATCATACACCCAACTAGTTTTAAATGAATACCTCATTAAATTAATGTACTGTTGTTGTGTTTCAATATTAACACTGTAAAATGAATATTTGAAATTAAAGAAAACTATTTTGACTCCCCCACAAAATCATACACCCAAGTAGTTTTGAATCATACACCCAACTAGTTTTGAATGAATACCTCGTTAAATTAATGTACTGTTGTTGTGTTTCAATATTAACACGGTAAAATAAATATTTAAAATTAAAGAAAACTATTTTGACTCCCCCACAAAATCATACACCCAACTAGTTTTGAATAAACACCTCGTTAAATTAATGTACTGTTGTTGTGTTTCAATATTAACACAGTAAAATAAATATTTAAAATTAAAGAAAACTATTTTGACTCCCCCACAAAATCATACACCCAACTAGTTTTGAATAAACACCTCGTTAAATTAATGTACTGTTGTTGTGTTTCAATATTAACACAGTAAAATAAATATTTAAAATTAAAGAAAACTATTTTGACTCCCCCACAAAATCATACACCCAACTAGTTTTGAATCATACACCCAACTAGTTTTGAATGAATACCTCATTAAATTAATGTACTGTTGTTGTGTTTCAATATTAACACTGTAAAATGAATATTTGAAATTAAAGAAAACTATTTTGACTCCCCCACAAAATCATACACCCAAGTAGTTTTGAATCATACACCCAACTAGTTTTGAATGAATTCCTCGTTAAATTAATGTACTGTTGTTGTGTTTCAATATTAACACAGTAAAATAAATATTTAAAATTAAAGAAAACTATTTTGACTCCCCCACAAAATCATACACCCAACTAGTTTTGAATAAACACCTCGTTAAATTAATGTACTGTTGTTGTGTTTCAATATTAACACAGTAAAATAAATATTTAAAATTAAAGAAAACTATTTTGACTCCCCCACAAAATCATACACCCAACTAGTTTTGAATCATACACCCAACTAGTTTTGAATGAATACCTCATTAAATTAATGTACTGTTGTTGTGTTTCAATATTAACACTGTAAAATGAATATTTGAAATTAAAGAAAACTATTTTGACTCCCCCACAAAATCATACACCCAAGTAGTTTTGAATCATACACCCAACTAGTTTTGAATGAATTCCTCGTTAAATTAATGTACTGTTGTTGTGTTTCAATATTAACACAGTAAAATAAATATTTAAAATTAAAGAAAACTATTTTGACTCCCCCACAAAATCATACACCCAACTAGTTTTGAATAAACACCTCGTTAAATTAATGTACTGTTGTTGTGTTTCAATATTAACACAGTAAAATAAATATTTAAAATTAAAGAAAACTATTTTGACTCCCCCACAAAATCATACACCCAACTAGTTTTGAATAAACACCTCGTTAAATTAATGGACTGTTGTTGTGTTTCAATATTAACACTATAAAATGAATATTTGAAATTAAAGAAAACTATTTTGACTCCCCCACAAAATCATACACGCAACTAGTTTTGAATCATACACCCAACTAGTTTTGAATGAATACCTCATTAAATTAATGGACTGTTGTTGTGTTTCAATATTAACACAGTAAAATAAATATTTAAAATTAAAGAAAACTATTTTGACTCCCCCACAAAATCATACACGCAACTAGTTTTGAATGAATACCTCATTAAATTAATGTACTATTGTTGTGTTTCAATATTAAATCAACAGTGCGCAATGATGCACATGTGACTCAACCAAAGTTTTTCTAAATATTTTAGTGTTGAGTGGTATAAACAACGACTCACGCGCTGTTACAAATGTGATACAATAATCTCCATGCTTTAAAACCACATAGGTTTAATAGAAAACTGTTTTACCGGTCAATTTGGCAGTTGAAGTTTGACTTGTTGCGCGTAGATGACTTTTGTGATTTGTTCCAGTTTTATATCAAATTACTTTATTATTGATGATCAAGGTAATCTTTTTTTTCCCTTTAATTCTTTAGTGCATATGTGTAAAATATGTGAAGTAAAATATATAATTTCATTTATATCATACAATTAACTTACAATTTTTTTTAACCCTTACAGGCTTAGTGGTACACGTTATGTACCACTTTTTTTTACGCTGTACTGCACAGTGGTATACACAATGTACCACTTATTAAACCTCTCTCTATTGCTGCACGAACGCTCAGATTATGTACCACTTCGTATTGTACGATTATGAACACCGACGTGAATTGAACACAGATTTCGAATATAACATATATTATCATCTCGATAACGACCGCACAATGACAAACCAAAACCCAGAACCCGCATCTGGAAACGCATCATCTGCACATAACCTCGCCGGTATCGCGCTGGCGATGCGGATCACGGCATTCTGGCGCGACAAACCACGCCTGTGGTTTATTACGTTTGAAGCCGCCACCCAGGACGTCCACCGCAGCCAAGCCCAGCTGGCTCAGATGGTCCTCACCCAGCTTGACAAACAGGACATCGAGCAGATCGCGGATCTACTCTACAGCCCGAGCGCGAACCAGTACCAAGACGTCAAAAACAGACTCATCTCCGTCTACGAGGAGAGCGACGCGAGACAGCTGCAAAGACTGCTGTCAGAAATGGAACCCCGGCAACCCTTCGAGCCAGACACTATCCGCGCCTCGGTCGACGAAGTCAAGCAGCCCCGCTTGGAAATCGCGGAAGTGAAGTCGCGAGCTGCCTGCGACGACTGTCAGCGCCGACGATCGCCGTACCGCAGCCAAGCAGAAGCGCGCACCACACGCGGTCATTCACCCTCCACTGCAGAATCAACATTCTGTTATTATCACAACAGATTTGGGAAGAATGCTTTCCGCTGCAGATCGCCTTGTACATTAAAAAAAAATTAGGGAAGCGGAAAACTGACAAAAACGCTGGCCTCGGCGGAACCCGGCGTTTATGGCACCACCAACTGCCTATTCGTAATTGACAAAAGGTCAGGAATGAGGTTCCTGGTCGACACCGGAGCGAACATCTCCGTAATACCAAGAGCGTCAGGTTACGCAAAGCCTCTTCCTTTCAACCTGCACGCTGCAAACAGCACAGTTATCCGTACATACGGAGAAAAGACAATGGAGCTCGACCTAAATCTTAGAAGAGCATTCCGTTGGAAGTTCGTCATGGCAGCCGTCACGAAGCCGATACTCGGAGCAGACTTCCTGACGCATCATAGACTCCTCGTCGACGTCGCTGGACGCCACCTCATGGACCAAACGACGAACCTCTATGTCAGGGCGCCAATGTACAGTTATGCACAACCAACAGTACGAACGATCGATATGGAGCAGAAGTACCACCGAATTCTCGGAAGAATTCCCCGACGTCACAAGACCATCACCTTTCAAGGAAGCCTCCAAACATCAAGTGGAGCATTACATCGAAACAACTGGCCCACCATTATATGCGAAAGCAAGGCAAATACCACCCCACCGCTATCAAGCAGTCAAAAAAGAATTTGAGGAGATGATACTTCAAGGTATATGCCGCCCCAGCAAGAGCCCTCGGGCAAGCCCACTTGTTGTCGTACCAAAAAAAAAAAAACGGCGAACTACGAGTCTGCGGCGACTACAGACGACTAAATTCCGTCACAAAGCCCGACAGGTACCCCGTACCACGCATGAAAGATTTCACATACCAGCTCGCAGGAAAATAAATATTCAGCACGCTAGACCTAAACCGAGCCTATCAACAGCTACCAGTCCTGGACAAACATATCGAAAAGACAGCCATCATCACACCTTTTGGCTTATTTGAATTCCCTCGAATGTGCCCTGGATTGAAAAAACGCAGGCCAAACTTTCCAACGATTTATACACCAAGTACTTTCCGGCCTTTGATTTCGCATTTCCATACATCGATGACGTAATAATCGCATCTGAAAACGAAGTCCAACACGAAGAACATATGCGGAGGATCTTAAACCGTTTCAACGAATATGGGATTACTATCAATCCAGCAAAATGTGCGCTAGGGAAAAATAATGTAATCTTTCTCGAGTACAGCGTCGACAATAATGGAATTAAACCGCCCACGATAAAGACCTAAAGCCATTGACGATTTCCCCAAACCAAATTCTGTCGAGCAGTTACGTAGGTTCCTAGGAATGTTGAACTATTATCGCGAGTGTATTCCGAATGCCGCCCAAATTCAAAATCCACTACATGCATTTTTGCAAAATTCAAAAAAAACGAGACAAGACGGAAATAAAGTGGACTGAAGAATCGACCAGTGCATTCAATAAATGCAAACAATCCATACGCGACGCAGCTCTACTAAACCACCCACAGAACAAAACGTCTCACTATCCCTCTTAACCGACGCATCGGACACAGGGATGGGGGCAGTTTTACAGCAAAAGGTAAACAATACCTGGCAACCACTCGGGTATTTCTCGAAAAAGTTCAACGCAGACCAAAAAAATTACAGCACATATGACAGAGAGCTAACGACAATATACATGGCAGTGAAACATTTCCGGAATTTCCACGAGGGGAGACAAATGACCGTCTACACCGATCACAAACCACTCGTTTACGTATTCTCAAAAAAACCATCCGACAACGAATCAGCACGAAGGGCTCGCTATATAACATTTATAAGCGAGTTCACGACCGACATTCGACACATCGAGGGGAGAGAAAATGTAGCTGCAGATAGCTTATCGCGAATTGAGACACTCGTAGGAGCGGCCATATTGGATTACGAACAATTGGCCGACGCTCACAAGAGTAACGTAGACATCCCAACGCTACTAAATCGGCCGAACCTAAAATTTAAAAAAACTGCTCTACCTACATCTGAAAAGCAAATATATTGCGAGACATCCACAGCAAATATGCGGCCCTATTTACCAATCAAATTCAGACTACAGGCGTACCACGCTTTACATGATTTGAGCCACCCCGGTATACGAAGCACCAGAAAAATGATGAGAAAAAGATATTTCTGGCCATCGATGAATGCGGAAGCAGTGCATGCAGTGCCAAAAAGCGAAAATTCACTGTCACACGAGCAGCGTCGTATCTTCGTATCCACCTGCAAAATGATTCGAATGCATGCACATCGACATAGTCGGACCCCTGCCTACATCTCGGAACGGCGAAAGATATTTGCTCACGATGATCGACAGAGCCACACGATGGCCCGAGGCCGTTCCGCTCGTGGACGTCACAGCGGAATCCGTCGCCCGCGCCGTATTGGAAGGTTGGATATCCCGCTTCGGATGCCCTACGACCCTCACCAGCGACCAAGGAAGGCAATTTGAGAGCAACCTATTTTCCGTCCTTATGAAACTGCTCGGAGTCGAGAAAAGACGAACGACACCATACCACCCGTAAAGCAACGGCATTATAGAACGCTGGCACAGGTCAATGAAGACCGCACTCACAGCGCGTTTAACGGATAACAAAAAGTGGATGGACGAGCTGCCTGTCATTCTCCTCGGACTCCGCGCCGCAGTCAGATCCGACACGGATGTCAGCGCCGCCGAACTGACATATGGAAGAAGCCTGCGACTCCCTGGTGATTTCTTCGCTGAAGAAACGTCGCATGAAGGGGCCATGGACAGCACATACGTGGATCAGCTGCGTGACACTTTACACAGCCTACGCCCAGCACCCACAGAAGCCCACGGCAGTGGAAGGGAAACATTCGTCCACAAAGACCTTCAGACCTGTAGCCACGTGTTCCTGCGCAACGACGCCGTAAGGAAGCCGCTCCAACCGCCATACGACGGACCCTATGCCGTGCTTGGAAGGGAAAACAAGGTGTTCACGTTGCAGCTGCCTGGACGAGTGGTCAACGTCTCAATGGACCGCCTCAAGCCCGCTTACATCGCTAGCACTAATAATGCAACGGAGACGACGGAGAGAATACATCAACCAGCCACTACACCCTGCTACACTACACGTAGTGGGAGAATAGTGAAAGGACAGATGGCTAATGTCAGTCAATACATTAAACAGACGTGTGATAAAGTGATGCACATGGAAAACAAGCGGTATTGTTATTATATGCAACAGAGAAAGAAAACCAGCGAAGAAGGCCGGTCGTTTCGCGTAGGTACGCTACACCCGCCGGCCTGGCCGGGCGCATTCCATGTTAGAGTCTATGGATTCTAATTTCAAAAAGAGTGACATTTTGTTTTTGGAATATTACAATTTTGACAGATGTTATTTTTTTTTTTCATTCGATAAAATATATATTTTGAGAAAATGTTGAATAATTGAGATATGTGTTTCATTATTGATAGCTCTCCTAAAGTATAATATAATACTTATGACTCATATCCGCACAGCTGCAGCAGGTCTGGTCCTGTTCAAATTCATTTAGCTTCTAATATTATTGACAGTTAGTTGTTCTCGGTGTGCCGACTTGTGCTTATAAAAGAAAACGTTATATGTTTGTATTAAATTTTAATAAAAAATAGTTGCGTTGTGATAAAATTGACTTCAGTAATTATGGTAAATTTATATTTAGGTTAAAAATTTATTTTACTTGGATGTATTTCGGCATTATTTGGTGGTACATTCGATTGTATTTTGGTGGTACATTCGATTGTATTTTGGTGGTACATTCGATTGTATTTTGGTGGTACATTCGATTGTATTTTGGTGGTACATTCGATTGTATTTTCCATGTTCCAGTACATATTTAATGCATAAATTTATTTTTATTTTTGAAATAAAACAATCGCGCATTGTAGGGTTAACATTTGTTGTTTTAATATTATTCGAAACTATAGTTCAGAAAATGTAGGTTGAGTCCTGTGACAGTTCACAAATTTGCCCCGATACAACCTTGTAACGATGTTCAGTAATTTTAATTATTTTATCAACTTTAATATAAGCCTCGATTCTAATAAATAGCGAGTTATTTAGGTAAATACATAACATAAGGTTGTATTGGAGCAATCTGAGTTCTTTACCTCTATAAAATAAGTCTTGGACAATAACGTAAGTCTGCTTGGTGAAGTTTGGTAATATTTTGTGGTATACATACATAACATATATTGAACTTAAATATACATAGAATTATTAAATCATTTTAAAACAATGACTTTAATTTATTATTACTACTGCTTTTTGTATCTTCATGTTAGTTTAAGATAAAGTTTTGTATTATTTGTCAATAATTTGAAGTACTTGTACAACCTGTCACATGTTCATTTGTATATAAAGACACTCTTGTGTCGTTAATTAAATAAATAAATAAATTTGTAAGCTGTCACAGGACTCATCCTAGAATTACCGAACTATAGTTGGATATATTTTGTGGTGAAATCGAAAATGTTGTTAAATTCAATAGATAAAAAAAATTATATATACCACAAAATAAATACAAACTATCTTCTTCTTCTTAGACTTTCTATAGACTCAAGAGTCTGTTACTGCAGGATTGTCCTCCTGTGATGCTGAGCTCCAGCTATCTCTCCATCGTTTCGGGGGTCTCCCTGGTGGACGCCGTCCATCCGGCACCCCATGCAGAGCTATGTATGGAATTCATTCTCTGTATATGTTGGTACCAGTATCGTCGACGCTGTCGTCCCCATCTGACCACATCTTGGACCTCACAGACCTCTCGGATTGCGGTGTTCCTTACACGATCACGCAAAGTCTTCCCAGCAATAACGGGGAGTGTTCTAAACTTCACAAACTTTTTGATAAACGTTATACGTGGAAACTAATCTATAATATACCTTTCGAGATCCAATTCTATCAATATGACTATTGTTCATTATCCGAGTATCGTACCATCGTCAGACGCTACCGAGTCGTCACATCTGAACTAATCAACCGTCAGCATTCATTCTTTCTCTCAAATTAATACAGTCTCTATGTCTCTGCCGAGCCCTTGTGGCAAGTCCCCTAGAGTCATGCCCCCGGCTAGAGTCATGCATTTAGTCTTGCTGACGGAGATAGACATGTTGTATTTTTTGGAAGCAGTATGGAATCGATGTAGCATTAGTTCCAGGTCTTCCTCTGATTCGTGAACACCTCGCATTAGTAAATCGTACATATATTGTTTAGTCATTCTTACGCTGTTCATTCCTTCCAGGTGACGAAACCGTATAAATACACCTTTATCTTATTTAAGCCGTACGTTCCACGTACTTCGCCTAACTTTTAACAACAGACGTCTTTGTCGAATCCTGTACCATCGACCGTTCACTAAAATGCACCTTCTGATGTTTCCTAAGGTTACCGACATGCGAAAAGAGCCTGGGGCACACTTCGCAAGCGTACGGCTCCACAATTACGTGAGTCTTCAAATGCTTTTTGAGATAACGCTTTGCGAAAAATTTACGTCCGCACTCCTCGCAAGAGAAATTCTTCGATCCGTTATGCACCAACAGGTGGTGGTTTAAACTTTTCTTTTGCGTGAAATTTTTATTACAAATAACACATTCGTACGGTCTTAATTTTAAATGAATAACGCTGTGTTCTTTGAGTTTTTGTTTATGCGCGAAATTTTTATCGCAAGTCGGACATTTAAAAGCCTTTATACCCGTATGAAGGACTTCGTGCTTTTTCAAGTCGTGTTTTAACGAAAAACTCTTTTGACAAACGGTGCACGTAAAATTTTTAATGCCCGTATGAAAGACCATATGCAATTTAAGATGTTCCTTCAGCATAAAAGCTTTTCCGCATTCGTGACAGCTGAATTTTTTTATTCCCGTATGTATAATTTTGTGCTTTCTCAAATTAGCAAGTTCGTTGAAGGCCTTCTGACAAATTTCGCAGACGTGCTCCTTTACGCCGGTATGTATCGTTCGGTGGGCGTTTAAATGTTGCCGTTGCGAAAAATACTTTCCGCAATACTCGCACTGAAAGTCTTTATTGCCGGAATGGATAATCGAATGCCTGTTCAGACTCTGTTTGTGGACGAACCTCTTCGAGCACACGGGGCATTTGAATTCTTTCATACCCGAATGAATCGAACTGTGCCTCTTCAAAAGATAGGGATGGGAAAATGACAGTTCACAGAGATCGCAGGGAAGGAGTTTAGTTTTTTCTTTGGCTTTTATAGTTTGTCGTTTATCGAGTGAAGATTGAATATTCTCGACATGTTCGACGACGGGGCTTTTTTCCCTGTTGTTCGCATTTTCTTCGTCGTTGTTGTACGCTCGCAAAACTTCGATAGCATCTGAAAAAATAAAAACCTTTTTTAAGCATAAATTAACATAACGAATGATTCGAACTTGTAAAAAATTATCAAAAATAAAGGAATAAATTGTATTGTATAACACTTTTGTTGTATACGATACGACATGGTGGGCAAATACAAACATTCCTTGTATACAATACAACCTAGTGGGCTAACACAAATGTTTCTTATATATAATACAACCTAGTGGGCAAACATAAACTGTCCTTATATACAATACAACCTAGTGAGCTAATACAAACTTTGCTTATACACAATACAATCTGGAGGGCTAATACAAACATTCTTTGTATACAATACAACCTAGTGGGTTAACACAAATGTTTCTTATATATAATACAACCTAGTGGGCTAACATAAACTGTCTTTATATACAATACAACCTAGTGAGCTAATAAAAACTTGGCTTGTATACAATACAACTTGGTGGGCTAATACAAACTTTCCTTGTATACAATACAACCTGGTGGGCTAACACAAACGTTTCTTATATACAATACAACCTAGTGGGCTAACATAAACTTTCCTTATATACAATACAACCTAGTGAGCTAATACAAACTTTGCTTGTATACAATACAATCTGGTGGGCTAATACAAACATTCTTTGTATACAATACAACCTAGTGGGTTAACACAAATGTTTCATATATATAATACAACCTAGTGGGCTAACATAAACTGTCCTTATATACAATACAACCTAGTGAGCTAATAAAAACTTGGCTTGTATACAATACAACTTGGTGGGCTAATACAAACTTTCCTTGTATACAATACAACCTGGTGGGCTAACACAAACGTTTCTTATATACAATACAACCTAGTGGGCTAACATAAACTTTCCTTATATACAATACAACCTAGTGAGCTAATACAAACTTTGCTTGTACACAATACAATGTGGTGGGCTAATACAAACTTACGCTGTATACAATACAACCTGATGGGCTAATACAAACTTACGTTGTATACAATACAAACTGGTGGGTTAATACAAAATTACGTTGTATACAATACAACCTGGTGGACTAATACAAACATTCATTGTATACAATACAACCTGGTGGACTAATACAAACTTACGTTGTATAAAATATAAGCTGGTGGGCTAATACAAACTTACGTTGTATACAATACAACCTGGTGGACTAATACAAACATACGTTGTATACAATACAATCTGGTTCGGCTAATACAAACTTTCCTTGTACACAATACAATCTGGTTCGGCTAATACAAACTTTCCTTGTACACAATACAATCTGGTTCAGCTAATACAAACTTTCCTTGTATGCAATACAACCTGGTGGGCTAACACAAACTTTTCTTGTATACAATATAACCTGGTGGGCTAACACAAACTTTCCTTGTATACAATACAACCTGGTGGGCTAACACAAACTTTCCTTGTATACAATACAAGCTGGTTGGCTAATAGAACCTGGTGCCTTCATTCATTCATTCCACATGCCCAAACCATATTCGTGTGCTCTTCTTCATTTCACTCAACACATTAGTCTTAAGTTTACATTCATTCCTAATCACTTCATTCCATATTCTGTCATACATTGTCACCCCGTGTATTCTTCTCAATGCACACATTGTCACAGCATTTATTCGGATCCTATCTAACTAACACAACCATGATATCAGCATACAGCAAACTGCATATATTCTCATTTCACATTTGTATTTCACCCATTGACCTCCGTAGTTCCTTCACACATGAATCTATGTAAATATTAAACAACCATGGTGACATGACACATCCTTGTTTGACATCTTTTGAAATATTAAATCACTCAGTCAAAGCATCATCTATCCTACTACATACTGTACAAGGCACCATTCACTCTAATAAAGGGTCTTTCAAATTGAGCGTTTTTTTTAAATTCTTGGATAAAACACAGATGGCGTCGCGAACTTGCCTGGGTCTTGTGACATTTGAGAAGTGTAATGTATGACATTTATAAAAATGAAGTTGTATACAATACAGCAACGCATTTAAATTGTTGAATTATTTAATGTATTGTAATCTCCGGAAATATCGGCGAGTTATGCCACAGATGGCGTCGCGTACTTGCCTGGGTCTTGTGACATTTGAGAAGTGTAATGCATGACATTTATAAAAATGGAGTCGTATACAATACAGCAACGCGTTCAAATTGTTGAATTATTTAATGTATTGTAATCTCAGGAAACGGTGATGTTAATTGCCCACCAAGACCATGTGATCTGACACCGTTGGACTATTTTCTCTGGGGTTACGTGAAAAGCCAGGTCTATAAGAATGACCCCCGATCAATTCCCGAGCGAAATTATTCGCGTTATCGGTGAGTTAGAACCGCAATTATGCCAAAATGTCATCGAAAATTTTGACAAAAGAGTGGACATCTGCGGAGCTGCAAGAGGTGGACATTTGGCGGGTATTGTTTTTTGTGTTTAAATGTCATACATTATAACACAAAATCAATGACCATTAAAAAGGTTTTTTGAAATCAAAGCAAATTGTGATCAAGAATTTAAAAAACCGCTCAATTTGGAAGACCCTTTTACATGGTTAACATGTCATCAGCAAACAGTAATTCGATAGCACATCCTTGCTTTACCCCTTTTGAAATATTAAACCATTCGATCAAGACACCGTTCAACTACCTAACCTAACAACCTAACCTAACCTAACCTTACAACCTCAAGGATCATCCCCACATTCGAAGTGACGCAGGCGCTCACAGGACACGGATGCTTCATGAAATACCTAAAAAGATTTCATCTTCCGGAGTCTGAGAGCTGCCCATGTGACGAGAGTGTGGTGCAGGGTGTGTTACACGTGCTGCTGAGTTGTCCCGCGCAGGCCATCAGACGAAGGAAACTAGAGAACGAGCTGGGAGTATCCCGACGGCAGCTTGAATATCTAAAAAAGGGACTTTTAATGAAGGAGAATATTTTTACCATATGTAAATATTAGGTCCTTACATATGAAATTGGCGTTTTGTTTGGGAGGAACATAAAGTTGATTTTTTTTTAATATAATATATTTATTTAATCAAAGTATGTACCATTGCTATCTATGCACTTTTGCCATCTCATAGGTAGTTCATCGATCCCTTTACTAAAAAAACCATTCGGACGGGAATCAATAAAATCTTTGAAGTCGGTTTGGACTGCCCCATCGGAGTTGAATTTTTTCCCTTGCAAGAAGTTATCCAAATTTCGAAAAAAATAGTAATCTGCCGGGGCAAGGTCCGGAGAGTACGGTGGATGTCTTAGACATTCCAATTGAAGCTCTTCTAATTTGGTAGCCGTCTGTTGTGCAGTGTGTGGTCTAGCGTTATCATGAAGCAGCAGTGGCCTAGAGCGATTAACCAGCCTCGGTTGTTTAGCAGCTAGCTTTTCCATCATGGTTTGCAGTTGCTGACAATAGACATCTGCCGTAATCGTCTGGCCAGATTTAAGAAAGCTGTAGTGAACGACACCAGCACTAGTCCACCAAACGCTCACAAGTAACTTTTTTGGAGTCAATTTTCGCTTGGGGCATGGTTCGGCTGGTTCGGCAGGGTTCAGCCATTGCGATGAGCGCTTCCGATTATCATACAGGATCCACTTTTCATCACAGGTAATGATTCGATTCAAAATCCCTTCATTATTGTGCCGGTTGAGTAATGCAACGCAGCAGTCAACGCGCGTTTGTTGATTTGCTTCACTCAATTCGTGAGGTACCCACCTTTCAAGCTTTTTCACCTTCCCAATTTGCTTCAAGTGGATTAAAACAGTTTTATCACTAACACCGCAGCCTGCAGCTAACTCGGACGTGGTTTGCGATGGATCCGCTTCCACAATAGCCTTCAATTCTTCATTATCAACTTTGGTCTCCGGCCGTCCACGGGGCTTGTTCTGCAGGTCGAAATTTCCAGAACGAAAACGTTGGAACCAAAAACGCACTGTGTTTTCTTTTGCGGCACCGTCGCCATACACATCATTAATCCTTCGAGCCGTTTCTGCAGCACTGGTGCCACGGTGGAACTCGTACTCGTAAATAACGCGATATTTCAAGTTTTCCATTTTGTAAACTGAGTGACGCAAAGAAAAAAAACAATTGAGGAAAAAACAAATGAATTATAATTTTCGAAACACAAATACTTGAGTAAATAGCTGTATAAATTTGAATTTGGAATTCCCAACCAAAGAGAAGATATTTGAGATCAAAGTTGCCAGTACGGCAAAACGCCAATTTCATATGTAAGGACCTAATATTATATATCGCCGATGTAGTTAATTCCACAAAGCACATGAACACTATAACAAGGGAATAATACCAAAGGGCAGATCTCTTTGAAGGGCCTTCAGCCGCGTCCCGACGGAGTTTACCGCGATTTCTCCTGTTGTAAGGCAGATGCCGGGGCGCTCCCAATGAAGTCGTGCGCGAACGCATTCCTTGTCCTATCCATACACTAAACATTCGAAACACATTAAACATATTCAGAGCAATAAATGATAAACACTTTTGGGGTATGCACTGAGGGAACAGGCAAAGAAGTGGGTCTCCATAGAACCACTTCAGAGAGTCCAAACACAATCCCGGGGCTATAAACCTGGTGCGTCATAAACCAGGTTGCCCATTGGCTCAACTCGTCCAAAAAAAACCTTACAACCTCACCTAACCTAACAACCTCACCTAACCTAACCTAACAACCTCACCTAACCTAACAACCTCACCTAACCTAACCTAACAACCTCACCTAACCTAACAACCTCACCTAACCTAACCTAACAACCTCACCTAACCTAACCTAACAACCTCACCTAACCTAACCTAACAACCTCACCTAACCTAACAACCTCACCTAACCTAACCTAACAACCTCACCTAACCTAACAACCTCACCTAACCTAACCTAACAACCTCACCTAACCTAACCTAACAACCTCACCTAACCTAACAACCTCACCTAACCTAGCAACCTCACCTAACCTAACAACCTCACCTAACCTAACAACCTCCTACCCATCCCAATACATAAACATAAATATTGGAACGAACAAATCAGGCAAAACACTCTGGGGAAATGTTCCGCGCAGGTAAGAGCGTGCTGGAACCAAACAAAGGCGCTGATAAGCCCTGTATGCAATACTAGTAGGGCAATCACTTACAACTCAGTCCAAAAAAAAAAAAAAAACCTAACAACCTCACCTAACCTAACCTAACAACCTCACCTAACCTAACCTAACAACCTCACCTAACCTAACAACCTCACCTAACCTAACAACCTCACCTAACCTAACCTAACAACCTCACCTAACCTAACAACCTCACCTAACAACCTCACCTAACCTCCAGGCAGCACCAACCCCATTATTCGGACAATACTCAGCACAGTGAGCCGTCTGCGGAGTAGGGATGTGGTGGTCCAGTTCCGCTGGGTTAAAGGTCACTCGGGAAATGTTGGTAACGACCGAGCGGATGAGCTTGCGAGGCGGGCGGGACAACTGAGAGTGGCTCCGATCTACAGCAGGTACCCGCTTTGCTTCGCGGCAAGAATTCTTCGAGAGAGATATACGATGCTATGGAACGAGCAATATGTCTCGAACTCAGCGGGACGGACAACCAAGATGTTCTTCAGAACCATTTATGAGGCGCTGACGTTCGCGCGGAAGGCAGTCCCCACATTCGAAGTGACGCAGGCACTCACAGGACACGGATGCTTCATGAGGTACCTAAAAAGATTTCATCTTGCGGAGTCTGAGAGCTGCCCGTGTGACGAGAGTGTGGTGCAGGATGTGCTGCACGTGCTGCTGAGTTGTCCCGCACAGGCCGTCAGACGGGGGAAACTGGAGAACGAGCTGGGGGTATCCCAACTTCTGCTTGAGAATCTAAGGGAGGGACTCTTAATGAAGGAGAATGTTTCCGCCATATGTTTATATATCACCGAAGTAGTAAAATCCACAAAACACATGAACACTATAACAAGGGAAGAATACCAAGGAGCAGGTCTCTTTGAAGGGCCTTCAGCCGCGTCCCGACGGAGTTTACCGTGATTTCTCCTGTTGTAAGGCAAATGCCGGGGCGCTTCCAATAAAGTCGTGCGCGGACGCATTCCTTGTCCTATCCACACACTGCACATTCGAAACACATCAAACTTATTTAGAGCAATAAATAATAAACACTTTTGGGGTATGCACTGAGGGCACAGGCATAGAAGTGGGTCTCCAAAGAACCACTTCAGAGAGTCCAAACACAATCCCGGGGTTATAAACCTGGTGCGTTATAAGCCAGGTGCCCATTAGCACAACTCCTTCTATAAAAAAAAAACCTCACCTAACCTAACAACCTCACCTAACCTAACAACCTCACCTAACCTAACCTTTCCGCGTATAATGACACAAAATCACGTATTAATTTAAATTCGACACCATGTTCCTTCAATATTTTCGATAGCTTGTCCTTTATCGTTCGGTCAACCAAACAAAAAAAAAAGATAAACCTACCGGCTTCCACCTTGCTCTCCTCAATTTTGATTTCGAAATTGTAGCATTCACGTTGATCCCCATCTTCTGAGTGGACTCCACGGAAACAATCGGAGCCTTCGTAGTGTGCCCATCCAGTCATATCTTCAAGTTTCACCTCGAACTCCTTCGGCGGTCGTTTATCACCATTTGGAATCTCCTGCGATACCGTCCTTTGCTCCGTACAAGGTAGAGTTATCTACAAATAAAAGGAAACCAAATCTAATCAAACTCCCGTACAATACGAAAGACACTGTACACATTTTTTACGACACAAATGGAATGCACTTGCCAGCTCGGAACTTGAAATCTGTTCTACCATAATAACTGTTTAGCGGGATGCTTAATTTGATACGTCGTGATGATTTTGATTTGTTTTGTATTCAAAATAAAATACGTCGATTCAGGAATGCGGGAAGTGAGAGTGAATAATAATAAATAGTAAACCGAAATGAATGGTCAAGCGAATAATAACAAGTGCCCTTTATTCATCGATAAGTAGGTATATATAGAATTTCAGAACGGGGCGCGTGAATGCGTCCGCGGTATATCTCGATCTCACTCCTGCGCGTGCTGAGGTGGTCGCAAGCGCTGCGGATAATGCAGTGGGTAGAATATTTACTGTCGAAACGGCGTGATATGTTCTCTTTCTACCGTGGAATGCGATGTAAATATTATTTGCGTGTAAACAGTATTGACGTTCTGGTATGTGACATTTGTACATATCCAGAGGTTGATTCATCGGTCGTTGACCCTGCATGTTGACAATATTTTTGGGACGTGGGTATTCCCTACATCTGTATATTTCCGATCACTGTATTATTTTCCTTAAGCCTCTCGGCGTCTCTCGATTTGGTTTTGCTGATCTTCTTTAGAGATCCGTCCGATCATTAAGGCTAAGGCCACACCGAAGTGCTTCGCTTAGTGCTAAGCTAGATACTACGTGACTAATAGACTAGGTGACTTCAGGCTTGGCCACACCAAAGTGCTTCGCACAAATTCATTTGACATTTGGGAGCGGTTGAGTCAACAAACGATGCCACTCTTAAAACTAACCAGAAAGCAACTTCTCTCAGGCCAAGGCCACACTAAAATGCTTCGTTAGGTGCTAAGCTAGATTTTACGTGGCGAATAGACTAGGTGACTTCATGCCTGGCCATACCAAAGTGCTACGCACAAATTCATTTGACAGTTGGGAGCGGTTGAGTCAACACACGATGCCACTCTCAAAACTAACCAATTTCATTATAACTTCCCGTCTTTATTTACTTTCTGTGCAACTTTGTTCCGAAGTGATTTTATTACAGGTACATTTTTGTATAATTTGCTCGATGGGTTCCACAAAGGTTCCCTTTTATACACAGCTGTTATTAAAACTTCCGCCATCTTGTAAATTAACCAACACATCTGTTCGCTAGAAGTACTTGTGGAGTTTCATAATGTTAATTTATCTAGAAGTACTCGTGGAGGGTTTCATAATGTTAATTTATCTAGAAGTACTCGTGGAGAGTTTCATAATGTTAATTTATCTAGAAGTACTCGTGGAGAGTTTCATAATGTTAATTTATCAAGAAGTACTCGTGGAGAGTTTCATAATGTTAATTTATCTAGAAGTACACGTGGAAAGTTTCATAATGTTAATTTATCTAGAAGTACTCGTGGAGAGTTTCATAATGTTAATTTATCTAGAAGTACTCGTGGAGAGTTTCATAATGTTAATTTATCTAGAAGTACTCGTGGAGAGTTTCATAATGTTAATTTATCTAGAAGTACTCGTGGAGAGTTTCAACTTCTCTACAAAGAATTGCGGAATAAAACTACCTCCATCTTGTAAAATCACTTGGTGACACAATAAAATTAACCGACACGTCTGTTCGCTAGGAGACTCACTAGGTGACTAATAGTCACATTCTGTATATGGGAACGCAAGAAATAGAATCTCAGTTCGCTCGCTTCAGTAGCTCTCAGGCATCCATTTGAGGTGGTCTCTTCGTCCGTTTTGTGAACGTCGGCCGATGTTTTTTTCATGTTTTCAGCAATTAAATTTCCATTATTATCACTTTTGACTTCAAATTAAATTAATTTAAGCGATTGGCTATGAATATTCTTATTTTTCCAATTTTAAATCGCTCATATTTACACGTGTATTTGAATACACAGCATCGGAACGGGTGGATTTTTTTACCACAGTAAAAAGGAAAGGTTAATACTGCAAGTATCTGCTTTTTAATTGTCGACTAGTTTCACTTTTATAAAAATATTTCAAAATTGGAATTCTGAAAATCAGAAGGTTTACATATTTTATGTTTTGTTACATTATTACTTCGCGGTGACAGTATGTTTTTGTTTGATTTTCGGCTTCACGGGACTAGGCAAATTATGTAATAAATTGTAGACTTCAGAATTGACACACGAGAAAGAAAAAGATGGGAAATATCGGTACCGACTGGAATCGAATCAGCGACATTTTGGTTGGAAGTCAGGCGTCAGTTGTATACGTGTGACTATGGGGAGGTTCTTTCAATTCCTTTGCCCCAATTCATCCAACCACAAATTTGGGGCTCTTTTGATGGGGCAGAAGATGAGAAACGGCATCTTGTTGTGAACTATTTTTTGAACTTAAAAAACACTAAAAATACGTAAAAATAATCTTACGTGATCGGTTTCTCCATCGAAAGGTTCCAATTTGACGTGGAATTCTTCCTGGCTTTCAATATTTTCACTGTGGACCTGAAAAAGCATATTGTTTAACACTTTCATTGCAATACAATCTGGCGGTCTTATTGCCATAGCTATCAAGGCACTTATTGTAACGTGGAACCAATTTTTCAATTCCGATGTTATACTCTTCTACCGTCCAAAGATTTGAGCCAAGATGTCAGTTCTTGTTTGAGGTTTTATTTATTGATTTAACACTTTTATTGCAAATACAATCTGGCGGGCTTATTGCCAGGCGACAATCTCTTTCCAACCAACCAGACAAAAGTAAATGAAGCAAGTTACGTGGTCGCATAAATCATTCAAATGACTATCCATCCCCACGAAATCCATAAACACATACGTGAGCACATGCCCACGGACCCCACAAAGACGGACAATCACTCGAACATTATTTTTCATATAAAGTGAGATATCATCAATCAAAAGGAAAGGAAGGGATGGTGGAGAGGAAAGGAAAAGAAAAAATCAGGAATGAAACACGTTATTTTACTGACTAGAAATTAAGTTTTTCGGTTGCATATAAATGAATATCCAATTTAAATTCACTATGACTTTGCATTTCTCAACATTCATTCTGTAATCTATATCCCGTATTATATGTATGTACGTACGTACGTACGTACGCACGCGCGCACACACGCGTGCGTTTTATGTTCCAGGCCGATTTTGTTCGCTCGCCATTTTGATTTGGCTGTCATTTATCAGTTCGTATTTGACAATCATGGAAAGTGGTCAATAACAATTTATTATAGAGCACCTAGCTCCGCAACAACGTGTTGAAGTTGTCGGGGTCACCACTTTAGGTGAATGTCCGATAGGGAAGAGATGATGATGATGATTTGTTGATAAATAATAAAACACGTTAGATCGCAATGCGGAAAGAGAGTCTGTCCAATTTTATTAGTAACGTAGGTATTTATATCTTTTTAGAATGCGCGCGAGAATGCGCTCGCGATATGCCTGCGTCTCGTTTCTGTAAATGCAAAAACGATTAATTGTTGTATGTAGGTAACAATCTATTTACGGAACCGGCGAGACAGCGTGGTGCGTTCTCTCTCTAGTATGGAGTGCGGTCCGCTCGGCTATGGGATGAATGGCCGGCGGGTGACCTTCGGACTTGTTTACTTAGATTTATCGAGGAATGCGAAGGTCATTTCATCGGTCATTGACCGTATGTATGAATACCCACAGTATCCGAGTGTGCGACCGCCACAAAGTTATTAAAAAAAAATCAGCCTGGAACATAAAACGCACCTGTATATATATAAATAAAGATGATTTAGCAGTTGTTTTGTTAGACCTCGGCCACACAGGTAGGAGTCTCGCTTGGTGCTTAGAGCTACGCTGCGAGCTAGGTGACATCCTAACGAACCAACGCACCCCATAATATCGCAATGGCCACACTGCACGCAGCTAGTCACCTATACTTGAGAAAATGTAGCACGGTTCCTGTGACAGTTAACAAATTTGCCCCAATACAACTTTATAACAACGTTCGGTAATTTTAATTATTTTATCAACTTTAATATAAGCCTCGATTCTAATTTAATATAAGCCTCGATACTGTGACTGAACAAAATGCTCGACAAACACGCGGGACCAAACAAACTGACCGTTAGGATCCCCCCTACACGCCAGGTGCGCAAACTTCGAAACAAAAAATTTCCCCCGGCCTCAGGAGCCCTTGTAACCATACTTTCTAGATGACCCTCGTATTTTATCAACTTTAATATAAGTCTCGATTCTAATAAATGGCGAGTTATTTATGTAAATACATTACATAAAACTAACAATAATGACAAATTAATACATCTTGTTACAAATCAGCAAAAATGTGTCAGTTTGTTAAAATCAAATAATATTTGGTGACGTTCGTCAAAAGTCACTACGTTAGTCCGCATTGGCTAGGGATGGGGTATACGATAATTGGATTTTCGATTTTTTTATACCTAAAATTAAATGTCCGTAATTAGTATTAATCCATAGTGGATCTTGGCTTATTTAAAGATAGATACAAATCATATAATACATTAGAAAGTCAGTATAATGAAAATTAGGAATTAAAACGTCAATTTAGAGAAAAACAATTTTTCGATTTATAAAAAAACAATTCGATTTGTAAAAAAAAAAACGATTTTATCCCATCCCTTTGAGACACGATGTTTAAAACGTCGCAGGGGCCATGTTACATTTTCTTGAGTATAGAATCACATCATGTAATAAATGGACTTGACTTAAAAAAACTCGCTTTACACAATAATAATTATTATAAGTGCAGCAGAGCGCCGATTATCCGTGAGATGGATTAACCGTGAATGAAGACGAAAGATTAACAAAACAGATATACAGTACAAGTGAGAGAAGAATACCAAGGAAACCATACGTTGGGTTATATCAATGGCGTCCGGATTCAATAGAGGCAAAGGGAGTAAAACAATTCAGGCAGTGGATCGGAGCGTGGTTGTTATTGCGACACGAGTTTGAGTACTCGGGCTTGCAAGAGGAATGACTTGTAGCGAAGGTTTGTGTGAGCTCTTGAGTGTGGTATTTTTGTTGATTTTTTTTTTTATGATTATGTGCGGTATATTGTGGGATGAAAGTTTCGGTCTGTCTGGAGTGATGAAGTGTGAGGAGTTTGATTCGCGTGATGTACTCGTATACATATGTAATTGAGTGTCACTGTTTGTCAGGTTGATGAGAATGTGCAACGGGGTTTTATATAATCAAAAATCGATAAGAAGTATCGATTTATTTTTTCATGCTGTATGTCCTCAGTGAGATACAGGCAAAAGCCTAGTTTACCGGGGACACGACAAATGAAAGGCAACAAACCCAGATCCATATTAAAGAGACGACGCTCTACAAAGCCGAAGTTAGCCGATTATGGCCGACAGTCTCTTTCTTAAGCCCGATGTGTATTACTTACCGCCGGGTACTGTAGCTTCCTATATATATTTATGTTTATATATACGTATACCAGGTCTGTAAATATGAAACCAGAATTCACTCATAGATGTCAATGTAGTGACTGTCAAGCCGCGTCATTGGCGCCTTTTTCTTGTGTTTTCATTTGTCAAAGTCTTTTAACTCCAAATTAACTTCCAAATTAAATTACCTGTTGTTTTTTGCGCTAATTATGTTTATTTTTTGTCATGTGTAAAATAAATAAATAAATAAATAAATGATACTATGAAAGAATGAAAAGTAGAGACAGAGAAATCGTAGAGGTTATATGAGAAGGTGTATGGATGTGGAAGAAGAGGCTAAGAATGTGTGTCGAGTTAGGATAGTATGGCGCTCTGTCCTCTCTGCCTACCCCAACAGGGATATAACGTGATGGTATGTATTTACATGTATGGATTAACCGTGGTCGTCTGTAGTAAGAAAAATATTATAGTAATCCGAAAAATCAAATTCTAAATTATTAACATGAAAATTACAGAGCGAGGACCTAAATGTATGGTTTACATCAGTGTTACCCAACCGGTGGTCCGCGGCCCGGTGCCGGGCCGCAAACAGTATGTCAAATTTCAAGAAATTCGCATTTTATGATAGAGAGAAACTCCGCCCTACTAGAACATTTTTTGGACGAGGAATGATTGAGTAAACTCGCATATATGGCGGGCATATTTAGTCTACTTAATGACTTTAATCTTTCTCTCCAGGGGTTTCGTACAAATATATTTAAATTGAGAAATAAGGTCGATGCATATAAAAAGAAGCTGGTTCTTTGGGTTTGTCGAGTAGGTACAAGTTGAGGATTTAGAAATGTTTCCACTTTTGCAAGAATTTTTAATTGCCGCTGACGTCGACAGGAAAGGTGTTTTATATGTAATAAGTAAACACTTGGAAGGAGTTGGTCCCACACTATGAAAATCTATGAGCGAATTGTAAACTCGAGAATCAGGAATTTGGTGGAAATACATGACAACCAGTGTGGCTTCGTATCGGGAAAGTCAACAGTAGACGCCATTCAAACCGTTAGACTCCTTGTCGAAAAACACCGTGATGCCAAGAAAGATCTTCATATGGTCTTCATCGATCTTGAAAAGGCATTTGACAGGGTCCCTAGAAGCCTAATTTGGGCAGCACTTAGAGCCCACAGTGTACCAGAGAGGTATGTACTTGCCATCCAGGACATGTACGATAACGTGACAACGCAAGTGAGGTGCACTTCGGGAACTTCACCAGAATTTCCTGTAAAGGTGGGGGTACATCAAGGATCGGTACTCAGTCCGCTACTGTTCATCTTAGTCATGGACTATTTAACTAACCAGGAAATGAACAGTCTCCTAAGGATCCTACTATTTGCAGACAATATCGTATTAATAAGTGAAAAACACGAAGACCTGCAAAATAGTCTGGAAAGGTGGAGAAGAATCTTGGAGGACAATGGATTGAGACTGAGCAGAAAGAAAACAGAGTATCTGTACCTACCATTCGAGAACACAAATGCTGTCACTCCCGTAATGCAAATGGATGGAGAAACATTACCAAATTGTGACTCCTTTAAGTATCTTGGGTCACTCATCCATAGCGATGGAGGATGTGCAGCAGATGTAACACATAGAATTAGTGTGGGATGGATGAAGTTTAGATCAATGACAGGAGTTCTATGTGATCCGAAAATGCCAGTAAAGTTAAAAGGAAAAGTATACCAAACAATTGTAAGACCCGCACTCCTCTATGGCTCCGAATGCTAGACGATGTATACCTCTTACTCTAGGCAACTAGAAACTGCTGAAATGCGCATGCTAAGATGGTCAGCTGGTGTGTCCCTAAGAGACAAAATAAGAAGCTCACACATTCGTGGAAGCCTGGGTGTTACAGACATCAACAGCAAGATGGAGGAGAGACGGATGGATTGAGATGGTATGGGCACGTTGGACGCAGAGCACCCGATTACATTGTGAACCAGGCAATCTCCACGGATCTTCCTCGAATAACAACCAGAGGAAGACCAAGGAATTCATGGCTGGTGCAAAGAGATAACCTGATGCAGAGGCACGGCCTGGGGGACGTAGTCCGGGACAGAAGAGCATGCAACCTGAGGACGAGGAGAGCTGACCCCAACAGTCTTCGCAGACAATGAGTTGGGATGGAGCCAGGGAGAGAGACTTGGAAGGAGTTGGTACTAAAATTTTGTCATTATTATCCCGAAAATGAGAATCCTCGTAAAGGAAATCTTTGGATGAATAATCCCTTCATGGAGGACATCATTTCATGTACTCTTACGAGTAGAGAAAAAGAACAATCAATAGAGTTGTCTTCGGATGTCACTCTGATATCCAGACACAAAACATTAACATTGCCTCAGTTTTGGATATCAGTGGAAGATGAATATTCATCTTTAAGCTGTAAAGCTATAAATTCATTAATGTCATTTTCAACAACCTATTCATGTGAAAAAGCATTTTCATCCATGTCCTCAATAAAATCGAAACAAAGGAATAGGCTGGACGTGAATGCAGCACTTCGTCTGTCAGAGACAGCACTGCAGCCAAGAATATCCAATATATTAGCAAAGACGCAACAGCAGGTTTCGCATTAGTTTGTTGAAAAAACCCCATTGTTTTTGTTAAATTTTAATTGTATCAGACAATATTACAATTAAAATTGTTTAACTGTTATAAGTATATTTGTTAATTATAGTTACATATTTTTGTTTAACTGTTATAAAAGTTAAAGTTAAAGTTGTTTATGTTAAATTTATGTTAAATGTTAAAGTTTATGTTAAATGTTAAAGTTGTTTAACTGTTATAAGTATATTTATTAATTATAGTCCATCTGTCACAATATAAGATTAAAAAAATATTAAATAAAAAAAAACATTTTTATTTCAGTATTAGTGGTCCGCGAAAAATTTTTCCTTTTTTTACCGGTCCGCGGGTCTAAAAAGGTTGGGGAACACTGGTTTACATTACACCAATAGACTAAAGCTAGTACAGTACCCGGCGGTAAGTAATACACATCGGGCTTAAGAAAGCGTGTCTGTGTATCTTATAATCGATCGTTTTCACCAATCCACCATCAGTATACTATACAGGGAGTGGCACTAAACAGAGTTTCTGAATTCAAAGATTTGGGCGTAACCTTCGATGTCGGACTCACGTTCGTTAACCATGTCTCACGTTTGATATCGGACTGTTACAGACTACTCGGTTTTATAATGAGAATATCAAGAGAATTTAACAGCACCGATATCCTCCGAAACTTATATAATTATCTAATTAGAACCAAATTATGCATCTACAGTGTGGGCCCTTCATCAGCTCAAATATAAAAACAATGTAGAACAAATACAAAAAAAAATCCTTATATATCTATGGTACAGAACAAAGGGGGATTACCCAAAATATGTTCACCATGCCGAACTTCTCACGGTGTGTAACCTCGAAACAAGAAGGCAAGAATCCATTGCGATATTCCTAATAAAGGTTTTCCAAGGTTCCTTTAACTGTTCCGCGATTCTAGAAGCACTAAGTTTATATGTACCCAATAAATATAGCCGTGCAAGGAATCACCCCCTGTTCTATATAATACATAGCAACTTACAGGAGGAATATCATGGCTAAACACTCAGCTATAGTCACGCGTGGTATAGAGATATTGAACCGACTGAGTGACACTGTGGATATAGTCTCGGCACCGCCTAGCAGTATGAGAAGAGTCCTGGCTGATATTCTTCCTAACGAATAAGCTAACTCTAGAAGCAGACCCTCTTTGTGTAACAGGAGAAATCCGTGCAAAGTGGATAAAAAAAAAAAAAAGAGACTATCGGCCATAATCGGCTAACTTCGGTTTTGTAGAGCGTCGTCTCTGTCATTCATAACAAACACGTGTTCCATCGCGTCGTCGCGTACCGGACTGTTAGCGCATCGTGCAACAGAGACGACGCTCTACAAAGTCATGTGTATTACTTACCGCAGGGTACTATAAGTTGGCGGTGTTTACCCGAGTCCACACTGACATAAAAATCGTTGAATTTGGAACTTCCCACTGTAATAATTGTCACGGTACGATACCGGCGTATACCGGTTGTATCTGTCAAACATTGAGTAATCTTGTTCGTGTACTCGTCTTGCGTACACGAACTTGATTTGGATTAACCGTGTTTTTTCAATTATCAGTGCTCGAGTTTCTCCGATTCCCACATATAATCGGCACTCCACTGTATATGAGAAGTACCTCTGATTAATTTTACTCAAATTCATTCGATTACTCTCGAACCGAGTGAACTGAGTGGAGTGAACGAGTGGTGAACTCGAACCGAGTGAATGAGTGGTGAACTCGGACCGAGTGAACGAGTGGTGAACTCGGACCGAGTGAACGAGTGGTGAACTCAGACGGAGTGAACGAGTGGTTTAAGAATATTTAAATCAGATAAAAAAAATACTTACATGATCAATTTCTCCGGCAAAAGGTTCTAATTTAAGGTGGAATTCTTTTTTGCATTCAATTTTTTCACTGTGATCCTGAAAAACTATTATTTATTATTTCTTTGTATTAAACAATTTATTGGATGAATGGAAAACAGCAATGAATATTTAATAAATAAATAAATACAGGTTTATTGATAGCAACATAGTATGTACATAATATATTTCTGTGTCTACCAAACTTTTTTAATTCACGGCACACTGGTGAATGGAATTTGTTCCGCGGCACACCAAATACTCAAATAAAAATGCCTTAAAAAAGAAAATGTACCTTATTAACCGGTTCAGTGCCACGAGCGTGTTGACACGCTCTCCGATTCAGTGCTCGCCAGGCCGGCCATACAAAATGAGCCTTTGAGCTTGTCGCAAGCCAATATCAAATCCAATTGTAATAATTTATAAATTATAACACATAGAGACATCTATTGGGATGGTCAAGAAATATTTAAATATTACAATTTACCGATATTATCAAAGTTACAGTCATCTTTCTAAAAGCTTTCACTGGCAGTCAATACGTGTCTCTGATACAGGGTTACCGACTACAGTTTTTTGCGACGTAATTGCGATGATTTATAATGACTTCGTTTGTAGTTTTGTTCAGTGGTTGATTGTTGCTTTTGTGTGTTATTTTTGTTAATTTTTCCAAGTATTTATTTACAAAGTATGTTTTCGTGTATTCTTTTGTTATTGGCGGTAGTTTTGCGGCATAATACGACGTTTATATAGACTTTTTACGGTTTTATTTTATAGTTTATTTACCTTTTGCGCTTTATTATACATCATACAGATAATTTGTTGATTTTAGTTTACAAAGTATATTATATTCTGCTATATTTATAAGTAAACGTGTTTTGTGTGTCAAGTTGTGACAGCCCTGACATTTTGTGAATATTTAAACTGTGTTTTTCTGAGTGAACGGCAGCTCAAACGCCCCACGGTGTATATATTTAGTAAGTTTTCATAATATCCTTTATATCTGTATACAAAAAATGTAAATTTTTTAGGTTTTATTTTTGTTGAAAAAATCCCGGCCTGCTGGGTACGGCCATACTAATAACTTCCGGCACTTAAAGGGTTAATATGAATAAAGGAAATCATTGTGTAGGTAACATTTTATTTATATTTTATAATATTTTATCAACATAAGATATATATATTAGGTGTTAACATAAGTTGTGTCCGTTTTATTTTCAATTTAAAAATGAGCACCAAAAGTAAAACCAAATGGTAAAGGTTATACGTCATTCGAAAGATAATTTTCTGCTCTACAAGATATTGTGTTTGCTTTTACGTTACATATATTATTTTATTTGATTACAAGCCTTCAAATGGAGTTGTATACAATACAGCAACGCATTCAAATTGTTGAATTATTTTATGTATTGTAATCTCCGGAAACGGTGATGTTAATTGCCCACCAAGATCATGTGATCTGACACCGTGGACTATTTTCTCTGGGGTTACGTGAAAAGCCAGGTCTATAAGAATGACCCCCGATCAATTCCCGAGCGAAATTATTCGCATTATCGGCGAGCTAGAACCGCAATTATGCAAAATTTTGACAAATGAGTGAACATCTGTGGAGCTGCAAGAGGTGGACATTTGGTGGATATTGTTTCTTTGTATTTAAATGTCACACATTATACTTCAATGACAGATAAAAAGTTTTTTGAAATCAAAGCAAATTGTGTTTTATTAAAAAATATAAAAAAATTGAATTAAAAAAACCGCTCAATTTAAAAGACCCTTTATCATAAAATATGTGCTTTGCGTTATATAGTTTACATTTCTAAGCGTAGTGACTGTTGATATGCAGGTACATTTTGTATTCACTATATTGACAATACTCTGTGTCACAATGCTCTAAATATATTTTGTACAGTGTTGTTACAAGTTTGTCTTGCCCTATATAAGAGCTAACCATGTATCACTTGTGTCCCGCATTAAACCTTTAAATGCCGGAAGTTATTAGTATGGCCGTACCCAGCAGGCCGGGATTTTTTCAACAAAAATAAAACCTAAAAAATTTATATTTTTTGTTAAAACTTACTAAATATATAAACCGTGGGGCGTTTGAGCTGCCGTTCACTCAGAAAAACACAGTTTAAATATTTACAAAATGTCAGGGTTGTCACAACTTGACACAGAAAACACGTTTACTTATAAATATAGTGGAATATAATATACTTTGTAAACTAAAATCAACAAATTATCTGTATGATGTATTATAAAGCGCAAAAGGTAAATAAACTATAAAATAAAACCGTAAAAAGTCTATATAAACGTCGTATTATGCCGCAAAACTACCGCCAATAACCAAAGAAAACATGAAAACACACTTAGTAAATAAATACTTTGAAAAATTAACAAAAATAACGCACAAAAGTTAAAAATCAACCATTGATCAAAACTACAAACGAAGTCATTATAAATCTTCGCAATTACGTCGCAAAAAACTGTAATCGGTAACCCTGTATCAGAGACACGTATTGACTGTCAGTGCAAGCTTTTAGAAAGATGACTGTAACTTTGATAATATCGGTAAATTGTAATATATTATTTAAGTATTTCTTGACCATCCCAATAGATGTCACTATGTGTTATAATTTATAAATTATTACAATTGGATTTGATATTGGCTTGCGACAAGCTCTAAGGAAAGCGCCTTTACGCATTCATTTTGTATGGCCGGCCTGGCGAGCACTGAATCGGAGAGCGCGTCAACGTGCTCGTGGCAGTGAACCGGTTAAATAAACTTAACAGTGACAACCCTAAAAATTGATTTCGAGACGGTAAAGGTTTAATCGAATCTTATTGAAAAGAGTAATAATACGTAACAAAACGTCAACAAATTGTGAGTAATCAACTTATTATTTATTATAATACTTATAATACTAGGCGCATCCAGAAAATAAAGAACGATTGCGCACCACGCCCTGCGACGATCCCCTACCACCGCGATCGTATGCGCGCCAGTTAGCTCCTTCCCTCGTTTCAGTGCTAGCCGAGTTTCATTGCTGAACGGTCGTGCGTCTTTGTTCTGAATGACTTTCAAAATGACTGCGCCCATCGAATATCCCGCCAAATGTGAAGTGCGCAGTGTCATTCGTTTTTTGAATGCACAAAATGTTCGGCCTATCGAAATTTATAGGCAACTTTAAGCGCAGTACATGAATCTTTCCCACAAATTTTCCGATCGCTCCTACATGAAATAGTGACAGAGTACCTTGGCTACAAAAAAATGTGTGCTCGGAAAAGAAAAACCGAATCTCAACACCAGAAAAGTGATGGCAACAGTTTTTTGAGACCGAAAGGATTTGATCCGCGTGGAGTTTATGCCAATAGGACACACAATAAACTCGAAGGCCTATTGTGAAACTCTTCAACGACTTAGACACGCCATCCAAAACAAGAGACGCGGAATGTTGTCGGGAAAGGTGGTTTTGATTCGTGACAATGTGCGGCCTCATGCATCAGCACGAACACAGCGAGAACTTCAACGTTTTAAGTGGGAAATAGTTTGGACATCCTCCTTACAGCCCTGACTTGGCACCGAGTGATTTTCACTTATTCCCGAAACTAAAGGTGGGTGGAAAACAGTTGGCAAACGATGAAGACCTAGAATCAGTTACAAACCAATATAAGACTCGCTCCGTCCTTGGCATGCTTTAAGAAGCGACTGAAAAACCTCTTAATTTCTAGTCAATAAAATAACGTGTTTCATTCCTGATTTTTCTTTTCCTTTCCTCTCCACCATCCCTTCCTTTCCTTTTGATTGACGATATCTCACTTTATATGAAAAATAATGTTCGGGTGATTGTCGTAGAAATAGACGCCAAATTCACATACTGTCTCTATTGTATAATAACCTTAACTGTCCCGTCGCCCCCTCTTATCTCGTCGAAAATTTTCAGCGCCTTTCATATCATTAATTAGCGCTACGATCAAACAGAGATTATCTATTAGCCTTTCCAGTTCACCGCTCCTCTTTTTTTACGTGGTCCTTTACTGTCCATGCAGTGAGACTCTGGAATCAGTTACAAACCAATATAAGACTCGCTTCGTCCTTGGCACGCTTTAAGAAGCGACTGAAAAACCTCTTAATTTCTAGTCAGTAAAATAACGTGTTTCATTCCTGATTTTTCTTTTCCTTTCCTCTCCACCGTCCCTTCCTTTCCTTTTGATTGATGATATCTCACTTTATATGAAAAAAGAATATTCGGGTGATTGTCCGTCTTTGTGTGGTTCGTGGGCATGTGCTCACGTATATGTTTATGGATTTCGTGGGGATGTATAGTCATTTGAATGATTTATGCGACCACGTAACTTGCTTCATTCCCTTTTGTCTGTTTGGTTGGAAGATATTGCTGCCTGGCAATAAGCCCGCCAGATTGTATTTGTAATAAAAGTGTTAAATAAATAAATAAGAACTCAAACAAGAAGTGACATCCTGGCTCAAATTTTTGTCGGTAGAAGAGTATAACATCGGAATTGAAAAATAGGTTCCACGTTACAATAAGTGCCTTGACAACTATGGCGACTACATTGAAAAATAAAGTAAGGTACTGTGACTTTGTAAATAAAATTTTGTGTTGATATCTTTCATTTTTATTTAGTTACGCCAAAACGTTCTCTACTTTCTGGACGACAAACGTATATTTTTGAAACTGTAATAAAGATGTCAAAAAAAGTCTAACCTACAGGTACACACCACCTATTCCATGTCTGACAGGGAAAACGTTAAAAAAAAAACAAAAAGTCTGGCCTATAGGTACACACCACCTATTCCATGTCCGACAGGGAAAACGTTAAAAAAAAAAAAAAAGTCTGGCCTATAGGTACACACCACCTATTCCATGTCTGACAGGGAAAACGTTAAAAAAAAAACAAAAAGTATAGAAAAACAAAACACTCACAAAGTTTTCTTGTAACTCCGCAGGTTCAGATTTGATTTTGATTCCTTCCATGATGCCCGTTTGCAGTTGGTCTTCTTTCGGATTTTCCATATTACGACCGTTGCAGCCCTTCAATGTTAAACCATTCAATCACAAACGGTAGTTCACATTGGAAATAGTTCACGTAAATCATTCTCGTCTGTATACGAAATGATAGGAACTGAAAAAAAATTATATTTTGTTTACAGTTAAGGCATTAACATTGTGAAGGTTTAAAGACATAATAAATTGGATAGATTAGAGGCTTTAGAAATTTCTGAGTCAGTGCATCGAGGTGAACATCTGGTAAACACATATATACCAAGAATCTCGCCGCTGCTCGCTGAGGTTGTCTCCTCCTTCTCTCCACCCCCAGTCCCCAACCCAAATGCTTACCGTTTTTTTTTTATCCACTTTGCATGGATTTCTCCTGTTACACAAAGAAGGTCTGCTTCTAGCGTTAGCTTATTCGTTAGGAAGAATATCAGCCAGGATTCTTCTCATACTGCTAGGCGGTGCCGAGACTATATCCACAGTGTCACTCAGTCGGTTCAATATCTCTATACCACGCGTTACTATAGCTGAGTGTTTAGCCATGATATTCCTTCTGTAAGTTGCTATGTATTATATAGAACAGAGGCTGATTCCTTGCACGGCTATATTTAACATTGTGGAGGTTTAAAGACATAATTAATTGAACAGATTAGAGGCTTTAGAAATTTCGAAGTCAGTGCATCAAGGTGAACATCTGGAAAACACATATATACCAAGAATCTCGCCGCTGCTCGCTGAGGTTGTCTCCTCCTTCTCTCCACCCCCAGTCCCCAACCCAAATGCTTACCGTTATTTTTTTTTATCCACTTTGCAAAGATTTCTCCTGTTACACGCAGAGGGTCTGCTTCTAGCGTTAAAAAATAACAGAATAACATCTCCTAAGTTAAAACCGTCGATTGATAGTACGGTAAGTCAAAGGAAAAACCCTCCTAAACTCAAGAACATCTGCACTAAAAATATTCAACAAACTAAAAAAAACGAGTTGCCCAATTGTATTCTCATGATTTTTTATTATTATGTGCCAATCTCATCCAACTAACCAGAAAGATGTTTATGAGGCCTTAAGTGGAAACCAGACTAAAAACCTTTAAATAAAACTTTGTTCCAACGGGCTTACGAAAAGTAACATAATGGGCTGAACATAAGGAACAAAAAAAACAAAAAAAATATATTGTCATCTACAGAAACGTCTACTGTATTTTTATTTGGATAAATTTCTACCTACCAAAGAGGAATCTCTTCATCGTGCTGCTCTTTACCGAAAGTTAAACCTTATACCCTCGAACTAGACGGAAAAAGTGCCTGTGTCATTCGAGGCGATGTGCTACTCGCCTCGACGTCATTCGAGGCGAGTAGCACACCGCAAAGGTTCGAACTGATGTCCTTCTGCACAGAAGTTCAGCGTATTACCACACAACCATGCACATCAATATTAAACTGTTCATTCCACGAATGGTTCATATTTTTATCAAATCGATTACGGCTTTGGTCTCGTTATAAAAGGCAATTGTAAACCAAAATTAAATTTGTTAATCTATACACCTTCTCAAACTGCTTCTACGATTTCTCATGTAATGATTTTGAACATTTTTCTTTCAAAACATTGTTCACTTGATCTAACCATACGTTACCATGCCTTGTACACTCACATTTAGGTTGTATTTTTATTTTGTAAGTCTTAACACATTGTTGTCGGGCGGTTTTTTCATTAATCTATGCCGTTAAGCGAGCAATTAATTTAGATTCGCGCGCGAAATTACGTTTCACGTAAAATTACTATAACTTGAGAACTATTGATCATATTTAAATAAAATTTTCAACATTTTATCATTAATGAAATAGTTTTTAATGATCTATTTATAAACTTATATATATTTGGGTAAACAATTATGATATTTAACCCTTACAGGCACAGGTAAACTTGACTTATTTTTACTCAGCCTGCACAAAAAATAAAAAGTCAAGTTTGAAATTTTTTTTTGTGTTTGAAAAATGATACATACAAATGCTAAATTAACATATTTCCACTTCCTCGGTAGGTCAAGGAACTCCTGGTGAGGTGGTACAACTTATGTACCACTAGTCCATATTTCCACTGGTACTTCTAATGTACCACCAAATAATGCCGAAATACATCCAATTAAAATTAATTTTTAACCTAAATATGAATTTACCACAATTACTGAAGTCAATTTTATCACAACACAACTATTTTTTATTAAAATTTAATACAAATATATAACGTTTTCTTTTATACGCACAAGTCGGCACACCGAGAACAACTAACTGTCAATAATATTAGAAGCTAAATGAATTTGAACAGGGCCAGACCTGCAGCTGTGCGGACGGACATGAGTCATAAGTATTATATTATACGAAGTGGTACATAATCTGAGCGTTCGTGCAGCAATAGAGATACCACTGTGCAGTACTGCGTCAAAAAAAGGTGGTACATAACGTGTACCACTAAGCCTGTAACGGTTAAGGTTAAATTGCATTTTTACCTTACTGTCCATTTAGTTTTTCTGTACATGTTCAACATAATATATATTTTGTAAAATACGAAAAAATAAACACTAATATTGTTTTAAAATATATCGTTGGAAACAGTTCCCTTTGTGTAATGGCACATCACAGAATTTACACATATATCAGGTTTCGCTACGCACTTTGTGGACCGCACACACACACGACATCCCTTTCGTAGATTCTTGTTTTTACCAGTGCTTTCAATTTTTTCCAATGTATGTTTTCTCATATCCATCGAAAGTCTTCCCGGAGAATCTGATTTTAAAGATTTTTTTCGGACACCAGATGTCGATGGTGTCGGTTCCGAGTCTTGAATATTATCCGACGAAATCTGATCAGCCATCCGGTGTTCTGCAATGTCTTTTAAAAATTGTTTATATTTTATTTTCTCTTGTAACAGAGTTATACACAACAAAGGAGTTGAACAATGCGCAATTTATTAAATACATCGCCAGTCTTTTTGTCCATTTAGTAGTTTTTCGTAAGATAGAATAATAGGAAACATATTGGTCTGCTCGCAAAAAATGGTGTTTCCGTGGATGCATCATCTGAACTTCAGTATTCATATCTTCTGTCCTTACGGACTTGTCCCATAAGAAAGACAAGTCCCAAAAAGTTCTTCATTTCTTGTATTGTATTGTAATGTCTTTCCGTTTGAGAGTTTTCTTATATATTTAAAATTTGTGCTTATCTTGATAATAATATCTGTTAGATTCTTGTACAAGGAATGTAAAAAAATCATTTCCTATGAATAAATTTACCGCTTCCGTTACACTATTCAAAACACTACCGGTAGTTAAACCTGGTCAACTTAAAAACTCTTCCAGGACTGGTGGATTGTCTGCTGATGACCATTCTTCTTCACCTTCGTCCGAGTCTGAATCAGAATCGCTTGAAATCGTTAGTCGGAAAAATGTCTGAGGATGCGCGGTAACTTCATTATTACTAGTTTTAAATTCACCAACTGTATTTTTCTCAACACAAGAATAATCTGACAAATTATCAGCACATAATTCCCCATCCCTTTGCTCTCATTACTATCGTAATACATTTTTATTGGGGATTTTTTAAGAAAAAAAATATTCATTTATTGTAAAAATAGGGAACAAATAACTTTTCAAACACAACAACGATCGATATCCACTATACTATACTATATGATACAATGATAGGGGTTTTATATTTTTTTAATATAAATAATTAGCAATAGCGGAATGTAGGCAGAAATGAAAATGGGGAACCCATGTCTTGAACTAAACAATATCGCCTCAATACTGAAGAATTTTTAACACGTTCTCTGCCAACAAGTTTTGTCATAAAATAACTCTAAGGCCAAGTTGCGGTAACATGCGGAAGGGCCGCGTCAAGCAATCCCAGTAACGTTTAACACAGAACTCGTGACTGACAACACTGAATGGCAAGTTAAAGTAGGTACTCAGTGTCAGCCACTGGTGACAGACATAGCCCCGCCCCATTGGAGTATTCCAGTGTCAGTCACCCGTGACTGACAAGGCGGTCAATGTGTTAAGATAAAAAGGAAATGTTTATCTTACAACTATTGTATTTGGAGTGCATGTTATATGACAGTCTGCCACCCGACCCTAATTATACTAAGAAAGTCTGCCACCCGACTCTCAATATACTGAGACAGTCTGCCACCCGACCCTAATTATACTAAGACAGTCTGCCACCCGACCCTCATTATACTAAAACAGTCTGCCACCCGACCCTCATTATAGTAAGACAGGCTGCCACCCGACCCTCATTATACTAAGACAGGCTGCCACCCGACCCTCATTATACTAAAACAGTCTGCCACCCGACCCTCATTATAGTAAGACAGGCTGCCACCCGACCCTCATTATACTAAGCAGGCTGCCACCCGACCCTCATTATACTAAGCAGGCTGCCACCCGACCCTCATTATACTAAGCAGGCTGCCACCCGACCCTCATTATACTAAGCAGGCTGCCACCCGACCCTCATTATACTAAGCAGGCTGCCACCCGACCCTCATTATACTAAGCAGGCTGCCACCCGACCCTCATTATACTAATCGCTTCACTTCACAAGTAACCGCAAACCCAATTCCCATCTGTACAACGTTTTTTGGTATCTCCCACGCTCTACCAACAGTAAGCAAATACAACGCTTTTAAGCGTCTCCCTCTCTCTAACAACAGTATGTAAAAGACGTTTTTAAGCGTTTCCCGCAAAAAATGTGTTAATTCATTCATTCTACATGTCCAAATCATCTCAGAATTAAATTCTTCACCTTACTGAACACATAAGCCACTTTAATAAGTTCACATTCATCACTTCATTCCGTACTCAGTCATACATTGCCACTCCATGTATTCTTCTCAATGTTTACACATACACGAATTGCTAACGGAAAAAATAACAAACCCTTTCTTTCTTGATTGACAAAATTTTCTTTAGTTTAACTGAACTGTCAAGAGCATCACCACTCGCACACGGAATGATCTTATTGAATAAATTTTCCGATATTGATATCTTTCACACCTCCGTGGATTAATTGAAGAGTTAACTATAGTAAAAGTTGTTGGTATAAATAACTGAGTCACTCACTTCACAGGGAATCATGAGTAACGTAATTCCTGTTGTCACTATGCTGTATTTAGACTTTATCATTTAATTATTTTCTAGTTATTTTATATAACCTGTCTCGAAAGTGCAAAATAAATTACTAATTTAAATGTATAATTCTCACCATTAATATTTTTAGCTTTTCACGTTTATTCCATAAAAAATATAACCGAAACAAATATATTTTATTCCATTGAAAAGGTCTTTTATGTAGAAAGAAAATTATCAAGTTGATAAATTGAACAAAATTCCATTTTTAAATAAACACAAATTTATCGATAAACAATAAATTTTGACATTAGTAACTACCATAGACGAAATATTTCGTCTCCTCGGTTAATGGTTGTGAGTTCCTATATATGAAGAAGTATACGCCAGTGTCAAGTGATGGACAAAATACCTAATTTCTTCTTTGTAATTTATTTTTATCAAACACTGTTTATTCCACTTTTTGTGACGGTATAACCCTACCGGTTTCAAGGTGCACACCTCATCTTCAGGGGAGTGCAAACAAGACTCCCCTCCCCTCCCCTGAAGATGAGGTGTACACCTTGAAACCGGTGGGGTTATACCGTCACAAAAAAGTGGAATAAACAGTGTTTGATAAAAATAAATTACAATGTCTTTAAACCTCCACAACGTTAATGCCTTAACTATAAAAAACATAATTTCTTCTTCTTGAGTAATGGCCTTGAACTCCAATATATGAAGGAGTATACGCCAGTGTTAGGTGATGGACAAAATATCCATTATCTTCTTCTTATTATTGAATAATGGCCTTGAACTCCAATATATTAAGGAATATACGCCAGTCTGCGAGGCATGGACGCTCACAGTGAAGAATACACAAAAGCTCCAGATTGCACAAAGGGGCATGGATAGATGCATGTTGGGATATACTAAAAGAACCGTAAACGAAACACCTGGATTTACAATATAACAAAGGTAGAAGACGTTATAAAAGTGTGCAAGAAAATGAAGTGGGAATGGGCAAGACATGTAGCCAGAATGTCAGACTCCCGGTGGACATAAAAAATAATCCAATGATACCCAAGAGGCATAAAGAGGCCCCGAAGAAGACCGAAGGTACGCTGCATAGAAAAAATCAGGAAGCATGGCAGCATCACATGGCATTTACGAGCAAAAAACCAAACTATTTGGAGTCAACTTGGGAAGACCTTCATTCAGCAGTGGATCGACCCTGGTTGAAAATAATGATGATGATACGCCAGTGTCAAGTGATGTCCACTTCTTAGGATCTCGTTAGTTTTATACACATGAGACATCAGCGCTCTCGGTTGCCGCGTCCGTAGTTGGTATTTCGAGTAAACTAAAGCAACTCCGCCCAGGTCTACTGTTATCTAGTGAGATACTATGAAGTGAAACTATTCTACAACTAAACTATACAGTTTGCAACTAAATGAATATTTACAATGAGATAAGAATTGTGTAGTAAACGAAATAATGATTTCAGTTTAAATGGTGACTATCTATGTGCATATACAGGTGACCCAACAGTCACTAGACTATTTAAAGTTCTTATAACTTTCTACAATTAATTGATTAATTTTTTTAATATCAGATTAATAAAGCATAAATTTTGAAAATTAAATATAGAGAAGTTTATGACTAAGTAACGTATTAAAATAATCGATAATCGTAACGTGTTAAAATAACACGGTGACCCAAAAGTCACTAGATTATTTTAAAGTAAAATAACTTTTTTATTTCTGTGATTCACATTTATTCTTTATAAACAGAAAACACACTTCTTGGAAATACATTTTATTTAATTTTGAAAATTATATCCTTTAACGTGTTCCTCACGGGAAGCACAAACGCCTGTGATCTGACGACAATCCAAGTTTCAAATCTCCTTAACACTTGCCGTACGGTGATGGATAGCGAGTGATCATGACTTATATTTTATTTAATTTCTCGAAATATACTGCTTGCAGGGTCTTCATACTTTATGTATTCCTCATCGAAACCTCTATGATTTGAATGATGTCATTAGGAAACAAAACATTCATAGTTAATTCAACAGAAATTAATGATTTTAAATCGCGAATTGACGAAATGTCAAACACTCATTCTTTTTTGACAGTTCGTACGTATAGCGCCCGTTCCAGGGGTCGTCACCAGTTTTATAATCCTGATTGTTATTTTTTATTTTTATCTGGTATGTTTTTTCTATTATCATTTTTTATCTGGTATGTTATATTGTACCATTACTCTTTTTATAATAAATGTACATTTTATTTATTATTTCATTTTCAAAAATATAATAATTGAGATGGCGGGAAATATCGACGGCGATGATAGCGATTTGGAATTTAAGGCGACAGGCAATATATCAGAATCAGAAGATTTTGTCGAGGTACAGGATGAAGTATATTCTGATTTGGAGACGAGTGAAGAAGACGAAGAAATATTATTTACATCAAAACATGGATTCGAATGGAGTTCATTACGAGTACCACCTCAATCTTCGAGGCATCGGTCGGGTATCAAATGTTCTCATCGAAGATTCTGGACTGAGAAATTCAAGTATAAATGTACATTCCATAAAAGATATGTGTTGTCTGTTTGTAAATGAAGAGGTGGTAAAAGTGATGTTTAAGAAACAAATCGTCATTTAAATCGAATTCATTCAGAAAAGAACCAACCAATATCAAAAGACGAGTTATATGAATTCATTGGAATATTGCTCGCACCTGGCAGAAATCGAACACGAAAGCTATCTTTGAGTGAATTGTGGATAAGTGAAAGTCCCTTTTGCCAGTCATTTTTCACAACAGCTCTGTCTCGAGATAGATTCATCTATATTTACAGTCATATTCGTTTTGATGATAAAGAAACCCGAGAAGAGAGATATCAGGGTTTTTTCAGATAAATTAGAACCAATTAAGTGGATTTCAAAAATGTTTATGGATATGTGCAAAAGCAATTATTCTCCATCTTCGAATATAACTGTAGATGAACGTTTGGCAAACTTTAGAGAGAATTGTTCATTTCGCGTGTACATGAAGTCTAAACTTGGTAAATATGGCATCGAAATCTGGGTTGCTGCCGACTGCGGCGGCATATGACGCATAACAAATTTACAGGCTTATTCTGGTATGATAAATAATTGTAGAGAGAGATAAATCAAGGTAACTGAGTAGTTATAGAAATGGTTCAACCGCAGTATGGCACGAACAGGAGGATAACCACAGGTATTTTTATTACCTCCATCAAATTAGCCGATAATCTTTTATTAAAAGGTTTAACTCTAACTGGCACGCTTCGAAAAAATAAAAGAGTAATCTCACTTGAATTTATACCGTCTAGAGAGAAAACAATCCATAGTAGCTGAAAATAAAATACTTGTTTCGTGTGTACCACAAAAAATAAAGCAGTATTATTATTATCCACTCAATTCAATGATGCAAAAATTGATTATTCAGAAAAACAAAAGCCACTATAGTAATTATACATCATTATAATAATACGAAAATTGGAGTAGATACGGGAGACCAAATTACTTGAGAGTACTCTTGCTCAAGGTCAACGAGAAGATGGCCTTTCCGTCTTTTTATGGAAATTATAGATATGGCTGCATTGAATGCATACCTCTTATGGATAGACAAATATCCAGAGTGGAAACAAAATAATTAATACCACCGAAAACATTTCACAAGAGAGTTAAGTTTGGAATTGGCAATGCCCAATATCTTAAAAAGGAAAAATAGCAACAACAAGATGCTTTTAATACAGTTTTAACATATTGTGGCGAGTCAATATCCGAAACATTAGTAAATAATACCCTGTTGGCACCCCGTGAGGTCCTCAAAAGAGGAAGTTGTGGGTTTTATTAAAAACATTCGAGAAAAAAAACCAGGCTATTCTGCAATATTTGTCAAACACCTGCGTGTTTAGTACGTAGAATATAGTAAAAAAAAAAGTGGTTTCATGCCCCAATTGCGATAACTTTCTCCACAGGATTAAACTTTGATTATATGATATGTTTGTCCTATTTTCAAATTTTCTGTAGTGTTTATATTTTCCAAATTGCATATATTTTATTGATTTGAATTTCGTGTTTGTTTATATATAATTTTGAATTTCGTGTTTGTTTATACTATATAAATTTCTCGCCCTAAAACCTTGATTTTTGAATTTATATATTCATTTTATATTTTGTTTATATGTTATTTATTGTCTTTATTCGAATTATGGTTTTATTGCCAAAAAAATACACGCTACATTTTATTGTATAATTTTATGAAACAAAATTAAAAGGCTGGAAATCTCTTATCACGCATGCGCATTCTGAATGTTGCGCAGACCGAACGACGCAGCGTAAAAATAATATTCTTATAGAAATGCCTTTCTGTTTTAGCTCTTATTTTATCATTTCTTACCTTTTTTTTATATTATTCGACATTTTATTACATAATAAAATGATGTTTATAGCTAATAACAAAAAATAACCTAGCAGATTTTGCATAATTTTAATTTGAAACATACATGTTTAGTGTACTCTCAGTGTCCAACGCCGTTACTGGCGTAATTTTTTAGCACAGTAAGGGAAGTGTTAAAAGGTTGGAGACCTCTTTTCAGTCATGCGCATTCTGAACGTTGCGCAGACCGAACGACGCAGTGGGAAAATTATATTCGTATAGAAATGTCGCTTCTCTGTTTCAACTATTATTTTATTATTTCTTACACTTATTTTATATTATTCGACATTTTATTACACAATAAAATGATGTTTATAGCTAATTAAAAAAAAACTAATAGATTTTGCATAATTTTAATTTAAAACATACATTTTTAGTATACCCTCAGTGTCCAACACCGTAACTGGCGTAATTTTTTAGCACAGTAAGGGAAGTGTTAAGAGTAATGACTATTATTTATTATCAGAAAATCACTTGAATGTCATGTTTACTTGGTGTTGTAATCAAATATCAGTGGTTCTAAACAAAATACGCGTTTAAACTTAGAAATTAAAAAACGCCGAAATTGTGCCGCGCACAGGATTCGTGGAATTTGATTTTTAACGCGGTGTACAGGTTAAATAACTACCATTTTGCTCTTCACACTGATGCGCTCTTTCTAAGGCGTGAACCATCACTTGTCGTAATGTTTCTTGGCTTATTTCTTCAATGTCTTCACGGATTCACCTTCAATTGCTGAGTGGTTCGAGGATTGTTACGGTATACTCTATCTTTCAAATACCCCCATAGAAAGAAGTCTGGAGTTATTAGAATTTTAAATGGTAACTTTTAGCTGACGACTTTTGGGTCATCTGTATTATACATATATTTTATTACGAGTTAATCTTATTTCGGTTAATTAAAATGAATGATGCTATTAAATGTGGAAGGCTTAATATTAAGGTTAAACAGGTAGGGAAGATTTACGGGGAGTAATATATTTTTTTTATTTATTTGTTACAGGTCAAAGGGAAAGTATTTAGAAAACAGGAGAAAAAAATAATCTTCTCGAATAATGACTGTGAGCTCCTATATATCACGAGTTATACGCCAGTATCAAGTGACATCTTAAATAATGGCTGTGTATTTATGGAGTATACGCCAGTGTCAAATAATATCTGCTTCACACGAATTGTTAGTGCCGGTACATATACGTGGACTAAAACTCTTCTACAACGATATGTATACATATAATTACGCTATGTCCCTCTCGGGGTAGGCAGAGAAAACAGATCTCCAAACTTTTCAATACAAGCACACAACTTTCGCCTTCTCCACATTCATATATTTCGTCATGCGCAATCTTCTTTATATTATTCATACTTCTCATTTTAGATTTTTTTTTTAAATCTTATCCATTTGGTCCAGCCATTTTTTCCTAGATCTATCTCTTCCACGGACACCTTACATTTCTGACTTGTATATTCGCTTAGTATTTTAGCGGATGTCCTAGTAGGACGTGCTGATGATTATGATTGTTGTTTGGTATTTAAATAAAATACCTCGATTAGCAATGCGGAAAGTGAGAGTGAATAATCAATGAATAGTAAACAGCGATGAATGGTCAAGTGATTAAGTAATTAATTGATCAAGTAATCAATAATAAGTGATTCTTTATCTATCGATAAGTAGGTATATATACATATTCAGAACGGGGCGCGTGAGTGCGCCCGCAATATATTTTTATCTCACTCCTGCGCGTGCAGAGGTGGTTGCAGACGTTGCGAATAATATAGTGGGTAGATAATTTGTTGACGAAAACGATTAGACAGCGCGATGCGTTCTCTTTCTACTGTGGAATGTAACGTAAATAGTATTTTCGGGTAAACAATATTAATGTTCTGGTATGCGACCTTTGGACATGTCCGAAGGTCGGTTCGTCGGTCGTTGACCGTGCATGTTGACAATATTCAGGGACGACGGTAGTCCCTACAGTATATTTAAAAGTTAGATTTTTTACGATATGTATTGCAAAAACGCGCGTACTTCCATTCCTCTCCTCATCGACTATTTGTCATTAGTCTGTGAAACAGCAGTGTTGATACGGACAAAAAGAAATCAAGGTCCCATAAACTTCGTACGATCGAGACAAAGATGAACATAATCAGACATTCTGATAGCAGTGACCCTTTTACTTCGATCGGAAGAAGAAGAACCTGATAACAAACTCATTGTTAAGATTTTGAAAATCAAGAATATGAACGAAGCCTTCGTGCATCTTGACAAATGTTTGACCATCACGGGAAGTATGTGATCCCAGTGTAGAACGTATATCTCAGTACGAAGGGTAACAGAAAAAGACACAGTGTGATAAACGTATAAAAAAAATCCCAGAAACTAAACAAAAAAGTGTTATATATATATGCTAATATACCTCATTTAATAAAGTCTTATGTATGTACGAGTATATGCTAATACACCTCATTCAATAAAGTGTTATGTATGTATATGCTAATACACCTCATTCAATAAAGTGTTATGTATGTATATGCTAATACATCACATTCAATAAATTGTTATGTATGTATATACTAATACACCTCATTTAATAAAGTGTTATGTATGTATGTATACGCTAATACACCTCATTCAATAAAGTGTTATAGTATATATGTATATACTAATACACCTCATTTAATAAAGTATTATGTATGTATGTATACGCTAATACACCTCATTCAATAAAGTGTTATATATGTATATACTAATACACCTCATTCAATAAAGCGTTATGTATGTATATGCTAACACACCTCTTTCAATAAAGTGTTATGTATGTATATGCTAATACACCTCATTCAATAAAGTGTTATGTATGTATATGCTAATACACCTCATTCAATAAAGTGTTATGTATGTATATGCTAATACATCACATTCAATAAATTGTTATGTATGTATATACTAATACACCTCATTTAATAAAGTGTTATGTATGTATGTATACGCTAATACACCTCATTCAATAAAGTGTTATAGTATATATGTATATACTAATACACCTCATTCAATAAGGCGTTATGTATGTATATGCTAATACACCTCTTTCAATAAAGTGTTATGTATGTATATGCTAATACAACTCATTAAAAAATGAATATTTTAAAAATACTTTTTGATGTTTTTTTTTCAATAACTACTTTTGTGCGCATTTCAGGAACCAATTAGGTACGCAAGTGGAGAACCGCCTGTACATAGATATCTTTCAAGATATGATGCTTTAACATACTAATACACAACAATACAAGACTCTAAAAAAAATTGAATATCTCTCAAGGGACAAATTATTACAGGACAAATTACAAATAAAAAAAACATTTTTTTATTTGAAAGTAAAAAATAAAACGAAAGCTTAAAAAATAACAGAATAACATATCCTAAGTTAAAACCTTCGATTGATAGTATGGTAAGTCAAAGAAAGACCCTCCTAAACTCAAGAACATCTGCACTAAAAATATTCAACAAACTAAAAAAACCAGTTGCCCAATTGTATTCTCATAATTTTTTATTTATTTACCACTGTGCAGATTTCTCCTGTTACACGCAGAGGGTCTGCTTCTAGAGTTAGCTTATTCGTTAGGAAGAATATCAGCCAGGACTCTTCTCATACTGCTAGGCGGTGCCGAGACTATATCCACAGTGTCACTCAGTCGGTTCAATGTCTCTATACCACGCGTGACTATAGCTGAGTGTTTAGCCATGATATTCCTCCTGTAAGTTGCTATGTATTATATGGAACAGAGGGTGATTCCTTGCACGGCTATATTTATTGGGGACATTTAAACTTAGTGCTTCTAGTAACGTGGGACAGTTAAAACTACTTTGAATATCATAATAGATTCTCGCCTTCTTGTTTCGAGATTTCAGTAATATGATCACCCTACTATGATGTCCATATTGATAAAATTAAACATATACAGCGAAGGTTTTCCGATATGTAAACTTCAAACAGCAGATCCCAATAACTGAGTTGGACTATGGCTATATTGTTGGAAGTGACGAGGCTTATAGCCTTGTCAGATAGAAGGAAGATGTTTGCCCTCACAACATTGTTTAAGATATGTGGGTACATGTTGATATGTGGGTACATTTTGTATTGACCATATTGACAATACTCTGTGTCACAATGCTCTAAATGTATTTTGTACAGTGTTGTTACAAGTTTGTCTTGCCCTATATAAGAGCTAACAATGTATCATTTGGTTCCCGCATTAAATAAACTTAACATGTCAGCTCGTGTTTCAATAGTACGGAACTAACTCAGCTTGTCATGTTCCACGTTCCTTGAAGGTCCACTCGGCTATATGTTTTGTTCTATAGTAAAGTTATAGCAAGTAATTATTTGTGCAACTCTTCTATAATAAGACTACACAGATTGGATAATCATTACGGGTATTGTATGGATTTTCATGACTAACTACTTACAGGAGTAAAGTGAGTTGTTCTTGCCGGGAAGAATTAATTGAATTGAACGGATTTGCTTTGTTATGTTGTTCGACTTGTAATGTTCTTCCTATTGTGGAATGGTTTACTTTTAAGAGATATGGGTGGTGTGTGCATCTTTAGGAAGCACAACTATTTTTAGGAGGTCTTATCAATATTTATGATGTTACATAAACACTACACCTAAAGCCGAATGTGTTACTATTACATATCAGAAGGTAAGTTTTCTTACCAAATAAATATGTTTTTTTTTTTAACATTTGTAAATGCGGGGAAGCCCCTAATCTAATGGCCACAGCCACTATCTTTACACTCAACTTACATACATTTATTTTGTAATATTTTTAATCTGGCAATAATAGTCGGTTCAAGTCCCAAGTCGGAGTGCCATGGAGGAGAGTTTTCTTTCTAAACAATGCTATATAAATTGCTCTTTTATTATAATTATTATTGACCCTTCCTTCCCTGTGATGTGTAACTAGTACACATTGCTTCTAAAAAATTTAATATCTCTATAAATATAATAAATACTGGGTTCAGATTTTAGGTATTCCTCCGTAATACATTTACGCATTGAATGAAAATATAATATTGATAATAATAATTAGCACTTATCGGCCACATCAGAGATATTTTGTGAAAATCGGGAATAAATTCACAAATACAATCAAACGTGTGCCAGTGTGTAACGCAGGTATATTTATTCTAAAAAAATGCTATGGGTGAGGCTGTTATTCGAGGAAGATCCATGGAGATTGCCTGGTTCACAATGTGATCGGGTGCTCTGCGTCCAACGTGCCCATACCATCTCAATCCATCCGCCTCTCCTCCATCTTACTGTTGATGTCTGTAACACCTAGGCTTCCACGAATGCGTGACCTTTTTATTTTGTCTCTTAGGGACACACCAGCTGACCATCTTAGCATGTGCATTTCAGCAGTTTCTAGTTGCCTAGAGTAAGAGTTATACATCGTCCAGCATTCGGAGCCATAGAGGAGTGCGGGTCTGACAATCGTTTGGTATACTTTACCTTTTAACTGTACTGGCATTTTCGGATCACATAGAACTCCCGTCATTGATCTAAACTCCATCCATCCCACACTAATTCTATGTGTTACATCTGCTGCACATCCTCCATCGCTATGGATGAGTGACCCGAGATACTGCTAGTACATTGATCTAAACTCCATCCATCCCACACTAATTCTATGTGTTACATCTGCCGCACATCCTCCATCGCTATGGATGAGTGACCCGAGATACTGCTAGTACATTGATCTAAACTCCATCCATCCCACACTAATTCTATGTGTTACATCTGCTGCACATCCTCCATCGCTATGGATGAGTGACCCGAGATACTGCTAGTACATTGATCTAAACTCCATCCATCCCACACTAATTCTATGTGTTACATCTGCTGCACATCCTCCATCGCTATGGATGAGTGACCCGAGATACTGCTAGTACATTGATCTAAACTCCATCCATCCCACACTAATTCTATGTGTTACATCTGCTGCACATCCTCCATCGCTATGGATGAGTGACCCGAGATACTGCTAGTACATTGATCTAAACTCCATCCATCCCACACTAATTCTATGTGTTACATCTGCTGCACATCCTCCATCGCTATGGATGAGTGACCCGAGATACTGCTAGTACATTGATCTAAACTCCATCCATCCCACACTAATTCTATGTGTTACATCTGCTGCACATCCTCCATCGCTATGGATGAGTGACCCGAGATACTGCTAGTACATTGATCTAAACTCCATCCATCCCACACTAATTCTATGTGTTACATCTGCTGCACATCCTCCATCGCTATGGATGAGTGACCCGAGATACTGCTAGTACATTGATCTAAACTCCATCCATCCCACACTAATTCTATGTGTTACATCTGCTGCACATCCTCCATCGCTATGGATGAGTGACCCGAGATACTGCTAGTACATTGATCTAAACTCCATCCATCCCACACTAATTCTATGTGTTACATCTGCTGCACATCCTCCATCGCTATGGATGAGTGACCCGAGATACTGCTAGTACATTGATCTAAACTTCATCCATCCCACACTAATTATATGTGTTACATCTGCTGCACATCCTCCATCGCTATGGATGAGTGATCCAAGATACTTAAAGGAGTCACAATTTGGTAATGTTTCTCCATCCATTTGCATTACATTCCGTGACTGCACCATCAATTCTTTCCAATAGGACGTAAAAGAAATCCCAGCATCCTATCATTAGCATTAATCAGGTCCTATCTAGAACATATAATAACGATGTTCGAACAAACTAGCACATACTATTTCTGTGTATACCAACAATCACATTCAGTGCTACTTTCGTTCAAGAAATGCCATATTTGCATATTCACCTTGCATCAGTCCCCCTACTCGGAGTATATTCAGTAATTCTCAAGTAGCTGGAAAACACCTGGTGTCCTTGCGGCCAAGTCGCCCTATATTAGTGGGGTACATATCAGCTGGGGTGGATGTTTTGGGATGAGCCCAGACATTTTAATAGCTTCTCTCTTAAATTGTATTTTCTGCAGTTTGTTTTGAGATAGGCTGATCAAAGGTAGAAATAATAAGTAGGGTCCAACAGGCGAGAGTTGCTTTTAAAAAGAAATCCAAGATATTTGAATCTCCTAACATTGATATCAATGTTAGGAAGAATTTAGTGAAAACTCTTGTCTGGAGTGTGCTGCTGTATGGCTGCGAAACGTGGACCATCAGCCAGAGCGAGTCCGGGCGTCTGGCTGCCTTTGAGATGTGGTGCTACAGGCGCATGGCCAGGGTCCATTGGTCAGATCACATCTGAAACGACGAGGTATTGAGCGGGATTGGAGAAACACGGCAACTCCTAAATAGAGTTGCCCAACAACGATCCAGTTGGATATGCCATAACACCAGGCACCCGGGCCTGCTCCTTACCACCGTCGAGGGAATGATTGAGGGCTATACTCGTAACCATAGAGGCCACCCTAGATATAGCTACATGGACCGGGTGATCCGGGATGTGCGCTGTGGCAGCTACCAGGAGATAAAGAGACTGGCGGATGACAGAGATGAGTGGAGGGATCGAGTGCTTGGTGCAGACCTATCCTAGGATTGTAACCCAGAAAAAAGAGTTTTGAGATTTCAGAATATATTTATATATGCACACACTATGTTGTCAGTTCTCTGGAAACAGTTACAAACCAATGTTAGACTCGCTCCACACTTGGCACGCTTTAAGAAGCGACTGAAAAAACTCTTAATTTCTAGTCAGTAACACAACGTGTTTCATTCCTGATTTTTCTTTTCCTTTCCTCTCCACCATCCCTTCCTTTCCTTTTGATTGATGATATCTCACTTTATATGAAAAACAATGTTCGGGTGATTGTCCGTCTTTGTGGGGTTCGTGGGCATATGCTCACGTATGTATTCATGGATTTCGTGGGGATGGATAGTCATTTGAATGATTTATGCAACAATATAATTTACCTTCATTTACTTTTGTCTGGTTGGTTGGAAGAGATTGCCGCCTGGTAATAAACCCGCCAGATTGTATTGGCAATTAAAGTGTTAAATAAATAAATAAAAATAATATGATATTCAAACTTTGAATATCATCAACAACCAAACCAATTTTCATAATAGCCCTCTGCTTAATATGTTCCCTATTTAAAATCCCCCCCGGTCTTAAAGATTCACTTTTACATTTTTTCCCCACCCCATTCACCATTTTATCACATTTCTCCCCACTTCACTTCCCCTACCTCATCTCTCTTATATTATATTATTTACACTTGTACAGAATATATTTTAACAACTTAGTTTATCTTCACCTGACGATGAAGACGGTGGTATTCGAAACTAGTTATGAACCTAAAATAAACCTGTGGTGAACACAACGCATATAAAATAAGTTTTTTATTTCCTTTTATGTAAAAATGGCACCACAAAGTGAAATTATAGTCTTTTCGAAGATTCGAGAAAAAATCTATATTTATTTATTTATTACTAGCTGTACCCGGCCACGCGTTGCTGTGGCTCAGTCTGGTTAAATGGAAAATAAAGAAAAGAGAAAGCACACGTTTCTAATATGTTTAATTTCACAATGCTTGTGGGTATACAATATTTTTTATGTCTTTCAGCCACTCTCAGTCTGTCGCGTTTATTGCCGTGCTCGCAAATGATCGCATCACTCCAAGAGGTCAATTCACGATATGATTTGAATTCAAATGAAAGATCGATTGCACTGAAAAAGAAGAAAGAAAGTTATAACAAAAACATATAAAATTGCGAAACATTAAAAAAGGAACTGAATAATATTGTTAAGTTCGTAAACGTCTTTGTTCTTGGCGGCAACAATAGCTCGTTCACTCAGCCAATCGTGATTCTTATAATTGATTTGAATATTGGTAAATACTTTTTCAACCAATTCTTCTTTTGATGTCACAATCACTGATACAGCAGTATTTTCGCAAACGCGTCATTTTGACATAACGTGAAGAAAGCATTTAACGTTGTAGCCGGTGGATTCAGGGCTATTTGTTGCACATTTGCAGCTCTGAAATAAACGCGTTGTCCATTTTCTAGATGTACTGCTAAGTGAACAACAGCTGGACTTCGTTCATGTATGGGAAATGAAAGATTTCGCCATACAGCTTCATTGCTGCTTATGTATCTTCCAGCCTGATACTGTGCGATTTCATCGATATGTATGACCGCATTCCCATCCCGCATTCTGGTTGCACGCCAAAAACTACCATGTAGCTGCCTTTATTCACGTATTGTACTTACAAATGTATTTGATCGATTTAACGGGGTTACAGTATTCCACGTTTATGTGCGCTTTGTATGTTTTTGATAGCAAAAGCGAATATGCAATAACCCAATGGTTGTCTACTTTGATGTCACCATTTCACATTTGTATGGTTGCTAATTTCCCGCCATCTTCTGTTGATCTTCTTCTTTATAAAGGATATCCATCGTTTCCTGTAACCGTGTTGGATACTAATGCTCGAGGATATCGCTTAGATCATTTTCCGTCTATCATGCATGGTGAATTTGGATTCAGTGTACCGCAAGGTCCATGTATCATATATTTCGTCACAACTTCATGCAAATCCTTATCGACGTCGGCATCGGGTATTTCAGCGCACATTACATTGTCGATTTCGTTTGAAGTGATTTTGTTATAGAGCCAGATTAGTACTATATGTGCATGTGGCCATCCTCTCTTTTGCCATTCCACTGAGTATATCCAGCAGCGCACAGACCCAAACACTTCATGTTTTACCATGAGCTGTTGTATATCGTCCCAAGCTGAATTGCATGTGAATGTAGTGAATAGGTCTGGACACCCGTAGTGACGAACATACGCAATTGCATATTGAGCATACTCATGCATATGACGTGGACTGCCTGTATATGAAGATGGCCAAATCGTTAGTCTTCAAACGTTAGTTGTATTACCGTCATTTACAACTGCATCTCGCAAATGAACGTATTCTTCAGAGCGAAGCTTGGTTTGATTAAAACGGATGAATATCAAACTAATTTAAAAAATCTCCATTTCTACATACGATTTGATAGATTTGAAATATAAACATAGAGATAAAATTAAACTCTATATAAAAAAAGATACATTTGATATTCCTAATGACCTATTTCAGTCACTATCAGCCTGTCGCGTACATTCTGTTGAGAACGAACCAGTTCTGAATCTGCAGAACGCGATCGCCGTGCTCGCAACCGTGCATCCTCAAGTCTGGCTACACGTCGTTCTGCTGCTTCCTCGAAATTGTGAAACATTAAGTTATGAGACAGTGAAATTCATCCTGGGGTCATATCAACCTGCACCTTTCCGTCCCCAATTTCCAGCAATTGATGTGAGAATATCTCAGCTGATCGATTGTTTTGCAGCTGGACACGCATTTGTCAAATATTTGTCCAATAGGAGTATTGTTAAGGAAATACAGAGATAATTGGAACGAATTAAATGTTAAGCAAAGAGAGAGATTATTGGAATTAATTAAATGTTAAGGAAAGACATTGCAAACTACGCACGAATTAAATTTGGATGTGACATGTTTGGACGCGTCATTAATGAACAATAAATATCTATTCTAATAAATAGCAAGTTATTTAGGTAAATACATTAAAAAAAACAACAATGATGACAAATTAATACATCTTGTTACAAATAAGCAAAAATTTGTCAGTTCGTTTAAAATAAATATGACGTTTGTCAAAAATGTACATACCAGCATCACGTTGTCTCTGTGAAGCAAATAATCGCGTCACTCCAAGAGATCAATTCACGATATGATTTGAATTTAAACGAAAATCAATCAACACAATTAAATTTTATCGCTAATTGAACAGAAAAATAAAAAAATAAGTTAAAAAAACTAAGTGAAAAAGATAATCTTAGAGGTAGGTATGTTAACAACGCACATTATGAAATGAAAATGGCGGATAAATTAGCGCAGATATTTATTATTGTTTATTATAAAAAATAAAAAAAAATAGTTTTTTCATCGAATTAAAAGAGACTTTCTTGAATTAAATTCCACAGAACCATTTCCTAATCCTAAAAAAAATCGTTAACAAATCGAAAAAAAGCAATGCATAAAATCAACTTTTCCTAGGAGCTAAGAAGTTTCACTCTACCACGCGAGAGTATCACGCATCTGTTTTTTTATACATACTATATAAGTTATATTTATTTTAGCGATCCTCGATCTTTTTATACATGTAAGTTATATTTATTTTAGATCTCTTTATACATATAAGCTATATTTGTTTTAGCGATTATATTTATTTTAACGATACTCAAAATATTTCAAAACAAATAAAATTTTAGTTGGATATTTTTTACAAATTTAGTATTAGTTCTGCCAAATATATTTCCTGCGCTTGCGCTATAAAGTCTAGACTCAGCCATATTAAGATTTTCTCAAGCTGCTATGACACAATGGAACTTATCCTTATTAACACAAATTTTATTTTGACGTATCTTGGATTCTAACCTAATTTATCGTAGAATTATTATTCAACAGGAAATATTTATTATCAAACATAAAATTATTTTATATTTTATGTATATAGACTAAATCATTGAATATCAAATATTAATTACTAAACCTCGAAAATGCAATATGCTCAACTGTCATAATATTTTGACAGTTGATATTCAATATTTGATATCTTTGTCCCCGACAGGTTCGCCTAGGTAATGTTTTCTGATTTAAAAATTTTATTATATACACTGATATATATATATATAAATAAAAATCAAAAAACATTTCCGTTGACGAATATTAACTTTACTCAAAATTTCAAAGCGATCGGTAGAGAACTTCCGGAGATTAGCTAGCAATAATTAACGAACATTTACATTTTTATTTATATAGATTATTATATTAAGTAGGTCCAAGAGGTTGGTCTCCAGGTGCCATATATTTATTAAGTAGGTCCAAGCGGTTGGTCTCCAGGTGCCATCTATTTATTAAGTAGGTCCAAGCGGTTGGTCTCCAGGTGCCATCTATTTATTAAGTAGGTCCAAGCGGTTGGTCTCCAGGTGCCATCTATTTATTATGTAGGTCCAAGCGGTTGGTCTCCAGGTGCCATCTATTTATTAAGTAGGTCCAAGCGGTTGGTCTCCAGGTGCCATCTATTTATTATGTAGGTCCAAGCGGTTGGTCTCCAGGTGCCATCTATTTATTATGTAGGTCCAAGCGGTTGGTCTCCAGGTGCCATCTATTTATTAAGTAGGTCCAAGCGGTTGGTCTCCAGGTGCCATCTATTTATTAAGTAGGTCCAAGCGGTTGGTCTCCAGGAACCATCTATTTATTAAGTAGGTCCAAGCGGTTGGTCTCCAGGTGCCGATTTATTAAGTAGGTCCAAGCGGTTGGTCTCCAGGTGCCATCTATTTATTAAGTAGGTCCAAGCGGTTGGTCTCCAGGTGCCATCTATTTATTAAGTAGGTCCAAGCGGTTGGTCTCCAGGTGCCATCTTTTCCGAGAGCTCTATCAGGTGGTTTTTTCTTCCCATTTCAGAAAACGCGCTTCATCAGGTGGAATCGTTAATTCTTGCACTCTTTTCACGAAACAGTTCCTGAATTTCAGTCTCATTTGGTGACCATATAAAGAGTGTCTTGAGTATTAAACTTATTTTGTTCTTTCTATGTCAGCTTCAACACTTCTACAGATCTCAGGTGGTGCTATACTGAAAAATCGGTACATTTTCTCCACTGATGCTGCTTTTAAGCAACATATTATTAACTTCGGTTTTGTTCATCAACATCAACCTGTCCAGCATATGAGGAACCACTTCAAACTGGAACTGTATATTCTGTTACTGACCAGCAAAGTGCAAGAGGTGACACTCTTACTGTTGTGTGTGGTCGTGCCCTCAACGACGACCCAGTGAGTTTCGGAAGGAAGTTATTTCTAGTACTTACTTAATTTTATCAAGATTCGAGTCATTCATCCAGGCATTCAGGAGTTATTACTATACTAAAGAAAATGTAGCATGGTCCCTGTGACGTTTCACAAATTTGTCCCAATACAACCTTGTAACGACATTCAGTAATTTGAATTATTTTATCAACATTAATATAAGCCTCAATATTAATAAATAGCAAGTTATTTAGGTAAATACATTACATAAAACTAACAATAATGACAAATTAATACATCTTGTTACAAATCAGCAAAAATGTGGCAGTTTGTTAAAATCAAATAATATTTGGCGACGTTCGTCAAAAGTCACTACGTTAATCCGCATTGTCTTGGATGGGGTATACGATAATTGGATTTTCGATTTTTTTATACCTAAAATTAAACGTTCGTAATTAGTATTAATTCATAGTGGATCTTGGCCTATTTAAAGATAGATACAAATCATACAATACATTATAAAGTCAGTATAATGAAAATTAGGAATTAAAACGTCAGTATAGAGAAAAACAATTTTTCTATTTATAAAAAAATTATTCGATTTGTAAAAAAAAAGCGATTTTACCCCATGCCTTTGAGACGTGACATTTCAAACGCCACAGGGACCATGCTACATTTTCTTGAGTATAAGAGTTTCAATCAACTGCCCTGAATAAACATCTTAACAGGTGCCGAATGAATTAGGAGACACATACGACAACATGAATGCTCATTACCAGTGAAGAGTATAATAGAAGTAATAGAACAAAATGAGGGATTAGAATACTTGTCCCTGCTGTTACAGATATAACTATGTTAGATAATTTATGATAGGCATATCATGTTGTCAGATATCGTCAGCAACTGCAACAGGACGGATATGGTCAGCAACACGAGGGTTCTCAAAGAGCCAAAGTTGATAGAGAGTTGCTGACTAATATTAAAATCCGAAAGGTGTCCTATTTGGGTCATGTACTTAGAGGAGCAAAGTACAAATTACTGCACCTGATCATCCAAGACAAAATAGAAGGCCGAAGAGGTGTTGGTAGGAGGCAAATCTCCTGGCTCCGCAATATATGTGATTGGACTGGTAAAAGGGGCATCGGGGATCTTTTTCAGGTTGCCGGGGACAAAGATGTCTACTCTCAAGTGATATTCAACGTTGGGGGGACCTGACATGACACTGAGAAGAAGATATCCTGTTGCATAAAGGACAAAGAGCTTCAGTACTTGCAGTGTGCCTGTGTCTTCTTTCTTCATTAGGTCTGTGGCGTTCGTACGCTCGGTCAATGACCGGCGATACGACCTTTGCATACCTTGACAATTCAAAACAAACAAGTGCAAGGTCCACACGCCGGTCATTCAACTCACTGTCAGGTGTGGAGCGCATTCCATGTTAGAGCGAGAGGGCAGCACATCTGTCGCGCCAGTTCCCAAATCTGAATGATACCTACATACGACATTAATCGTAGTGCGAATGCAGAAACGAGACGGCGGCATATCGCGCGCGCATTCCCGCACACATTCAAGAATGGTATAAATACCTACGTCTATCAATTAAATTTCTCTTTCCGCAGTGCGATCTAAACGAGTTTTATTTATCAACAAACCATCATCATCATCTCTCCTTTAAGGAACACAGCTCCTAAACAGTTCTCCACTATTTGGCTTTATCTGTTACTGTCTGCTTCCAGTTGTGTTGAATATTTATGTGTACGTCTTTATATCTCTCGTGCTGCCCACCGTTGTCACAAAAAAGAATATTTCTTTCGAGTTTCGAGTCAAGGACAATATAGCAAAATGAGGAATATTATGTGATGGATTAATTCTCTGTATCTGCCTTGAAGAACAGACTACGAGTATACCAGGGGTTGGCAGAGATTCTAGTGAGAAGAGCCAAATATTAAGTAAACAGAATATCAACATTTCCATAGAACCGCAACATAAATTTTCACTGTAGCTATATACATTTTAACGTGTTCCTCGCGGGAAGCACAAACGCCTGTGATCTGATCTGTAGCATTCCTTTGTGTATTTTACGTAATGTTTAGTTTATCTCCTTTATTTAATGAGTCTCCTTAAGAGTAATGACTATTATTTATTATCAGAAAATTACTTGAATGTCATGTTTACTTGGTGGTGTAATCAAATATCAGTGGTTCTAAACAAAATACGCGTTTAAACTTAGAAATTAAAAAATGCCGAAATTGTGCCGCGCACAGGATTCGTGGAATTTGATTTTTAACGCGGTGTACAGGTTAAATGGAAAATAAAAAAGAGATAAAATCAAGATTTTTATTTAAAACTCAAAATCACAATACAGCCATAGACTACTTAGAACAGGGGTCGGCAGCCTTTCCTTTCAAGATTTCTTTCTTTTCAAGACCGTTATTTTTAAGATATTTTCTACAGCATTCGCAATATCTTCTACACGATTTTGTCCCTTGAGCGGCGGCAGTTCTAGAAGTTCTTCTTTGGGACTTTGTGCCGACACATATATCGCACAAACCGTAGGTTTTTTTCTACAGCATTCGCAATATCTTCTACACGAGTTTGTCCCTTGAGCGGCGGCAGTCCTAGAAATTCTTCTTTGGGACTTTGTGCCGACACATATATCGCACAAACCGTAGGTTTTTTTCTACAGCATTCGCAATATCTTCTACACGAGTTTGTCCCTTGAGCGGCGGCAGTCCTAGAAATTCTTCTTTGGGACTTTGTGCCGACACATATATCGCACAAACCGTAGGTTTTTTTTCTACAGCATTCGCAATATCTTCTACATGAAATTGTCCCTTGAGCGGCGGCAGTCCTAGAAGTTCTTCTTTGAGACTTTGTGCCGACACATATATCGCACAAACCGTAGGTTTTTTTCTACAGCATTCGCAATATATTTTACACGAGTTTGTCCCTTGAGCGGCTGCAGTCCTAGAAGTTCTTCTTTGGGACTTTGTGCCGACACATATATCGCACAAACCGTAGGTTTTTTTTTACAGGATTCGCAATATCTTCTACACGAGTTTGTCCCTTGAGCGGCGGCAGGCCTAGAAGTTCTTCTTTGAAACTTTGTGCCGACACATATATCGCACAAACTGTAGATTTTTTTCTACAGCATTCGCAATATCTTCTACACGAGTTTGTCCCTTGAGCGGCGGCAGTCCTAGAAGTTCTTCTTTGGGATCTTATGCTGACATATATCGCACTAAGAGTGATACTTGTGCTGTGTCACTTATGTCATATGACTCATCGATTGCAATTGATATTGCAGATGTCAGCTTCGATTCTTGTACATTCGAAGACATTTTGGCAGTTCTGATGCAAATACGCAGGTAGATAATATGCATTGCGATTGTGCCGTTTGTGTTCGGTCGGCGGCCGTGTTCATGATGCTTTTCTGATGAGGCTGCGGAGTGAAGGTGAAGCTGGAGTTGAAGAGTCGCAAATGCCTATAAAAAGAGCTGCGGTTTGCCGACCCCTGGTCTATATGACACTTGATGTAGTGCCTGAGGAGTACGCTTTCTTGTACCAGAGAGGACTTGATCCGTGGAACGTTCATTGCTGTCCAGGTGGCAGTATTCTGGGAGGAAATAATCAAATACCTTTTGACACAATTACGAGATCTAGGCACGACTGACACTTCAAAGTTTTCGTGTTTGCCTATTGTAAAACAAAAAGGCTTCTTGAGGTGTTTGTTAATACGAAACATTAATCTATTCGGAGTAATCCAAGATCACTGAACATCATTGATGAACAAGTCAAGATAAACAAGTCTTCAATCTTCCATTTTTTTAACATTAACACTGCTAACCTTTTTCACATGAATATTTTTGTGTCTCTTCAATTGACACAATCTGGCAAATTTCTTCGCACAAACATCGCATTCGTGTTTCCGTTCTTTCGTGTGAACAAATTGATGCGAAGTCAAATGAGATGATTGAATGAATCGTTTCCCACATATCTGACAACCGAACGGTCTGTCACCGGTGTGAAGTTTCAAATGAGTGTTCAAATGTCCGGCTTGCGCGAACAATTTACCACAAACTGAACAACGATAGGATTTATAACCTGTATGCTTGTACGTATGAGCGACAAGTTGACTTTGTCTACTAAACAGATCGCCGCATTGCGCGCAACTGAACGGTTTCTCGTTCGAGTGAATTCTGAAATGTACCTTTACTTCGTGCGCTCGAGCGAATTCTTTCCCACACTCTTCGCACGCGAATGGTTTCACTTTCGAGTGGACGATTCCGTGTTTTTTTAATTGTTCGCGTCGAGAAAATATTTTTCCGCATTCCGCGCATGGAAATTGTTTTAAATCTCCATTGTGTTTCATACCTTCTATTATCGCACTTAGTTCATTCTTTGTTCCTTCAAAACTTACTTCTATTTCTATTTTCAAATCGTCCGATTCCTTTTCTTCTTTCTCATACGTCGGTCTCAAGTCTCCCATTTCTTCTATTTATTATCGTTACTTACGTATTGTCTATATTATAATTGTATTTTGACTAAATAACTGCTGTTTCAGTGTAAATACGATGAAAGTATAGATTTCAAGCTGTGACTTGTACTATTCAAAGACTTTAAAGTGTCTGGTACTCAATCAATTGATAGAACTATAAATTAAAGGCCTATCGAAGAAAGACCTATCAAGCAAAGAGACTCAGTTATTTTGATTATTTCGTTAGAGTTATTGTTTGATTTAGACGTTATCAGTAGTGTCGGAAATCTGAGAAAGAAAAAAAGCTTTTAATCCATATTTGAAATGACCACTTTATTGAAAAATGGTTTGAAGTACTAGAAAAATTACTATGGTGTTGCATCAGTGACCTAGTTGATGAGACTTTAATCTTCCAGCTTAGCAGTTACAGGTTCGATTCTCTTTGATAATCTGATTTTTTTAAATGTTATCCAATTAGGTTTTTCACTTTCTTTTCAATTTCACAGTTATCAAATCAGTGTTTCACTTTCAAGCCTTGTTTAACATCTTCTTGTTGATTGGAAGAGATTTTTACATAGTAATAAACTCGCCAGGTTTAAAAATGTATTACACTAAATTTAATTTAAATTCGGATCATTTGTTGAATTTCTTCTCTCAATATCAAATATGATAATACAGTGGGCATGACAATGCTGCGGTGATAGTCAAAATAGTGTTATTTGCTATTTTTCACTTAAAACACGTTCAGTGCTGAGCAATCGCCTCGCGTGTTCTTAAATAACATAAGCCTAATGCGCACGACACACCAGGCGTGTTTTGTTGATAATATGTTTGTGTCATTGCTTAATTTCTCAGCACGGCGTGTATTTATGTAAAATTGTATTCGCAGTGAATATGTTAATGTCTCGCGTACATCTTTAAATTAAACGAAATTAGAATCAAATAAATATTAAATTCGTCTATTTTTTTCACGTTACACTCGTGTCCCGTCTTTCAATTCTATAAAAAAACAATTTGTTGTTTATTTTTCACTCATTCACGAAACTTAGTAAAAACGTAAGAATTATTTGTATTTTTATTTAACGAGTCTAAATGAACATTAAAAATTGTTTATTCAATAAAATATTAATTATAAATAATAATATTTATCAATTACTAGCAACACTTTTGTAAAAATAAATGAGGTTATTTGATAAATGTCCAACTTTCACTTATATTCGTAGATACTTCATGGCTATTATATCAATTTTGAAACGTACAATTATTTTATATATTTTATATGGACATGATATTTGAAAACAGTTATATTTTCATTCACAAATTACTTTTATAAAGTTTGTTTTCACACAAAAACTAATATCATGAGACCGAAGTTTGACAGATTGTTGCGTTTGACGTTTGTTACATTTCTAAATAATAGACAATAATATACAAAATTCTAAGGGATTATTTAGTAGAGCCCACAGCACGGCTATGAATGCGTTTTTTTTTTAAGAGAGATAATTTCGCGAGCGCATGTTTTTCTTTTTGAATAATAGCTGTGAATTCCTATAAATGAAGGAGTATCGCGTGTCCTTAACAAATGAATAAGGAAAAGAGATACAGAAAGAAAAGGAAACTAAAGATTTTTTGTCAACGCACTAACAACTACTGCGCGGGGATTGGAGGAAAGGTTTCTATGTTCTTATATATTTACGCAAGATATTTATTTATGTTGTAATAATTTAATAATCAATAATAGTGGGTTCTTCTTCTTCTTGAATAATGACGGTGAACTCCTACATATGAAAAAGTATACGCCAGTGTCAAGTGATGTAAACTTTGTAGGATCTTAATAGTTCTATTCACATGGGTGACATTGGCGCACTCGGTTGCCGCGTCCGTAGTTATGTTGAGTATAATAAATTAATTCGGACCGGGACTACTGTTATCTAGTGAGATACTATAGAGTGAACTATTTCAAAACTAAACTACAGTATCCGGCGGTAAGTAATACAAATCGGGCTTAAGAAAGAGACTGTCGGACATAATCGGCTTTGTAGAGCGTCGTGTCTGTCATTCATACATGTGATCCGTCGCAATTTGTCAGTCGTTGTCAACTGGACCGTTAGCGCATCGTGCGACAGAGACGACACTAAAAAGTCGAAGTTAGCCGATTACGGCCGACTGTCCCTTTCTTAAGCCCGATGTGTATTACATACCGCCGGGTACTGTACAAAGTTTACAGCTTTATTAACCTGTACACCGCGTTAAAAATCAAATTCCACGAATCCTGTGCGCGGCACAATTTCGGCGTTTTTTTTTTCATTTCTAAGTTTAAACGCGTATTTTGTTTAGAACTACTGATATTTGATTACACCACCAAGTAAACATGACATTCAAGTAATTTTCTGATAATAAATAACAGTCATTACTCTTAAGGAGATTCATTAAATAAAGGAGATAAACTAAACATTACGTAAAATACACAAAGGAATGATACAGATCAGATCACAGGCGTTTGTGCTTCCCGCGAGGAACACGTTAATATTTACAATAAGATGAGGAATAAAAGTGGGTGAATTATTTCAGTTTAAATGACGACTATCGATGTGCATACCTATATAATAGTGGGTTCTCTAAATAGCATAGCTTCAAAAAACAATCTTCGATTCAACCAACTTTATTTTCATAATTATAATTAATATCCATGACTGTGTTTTTAAAGTAGAGTATGAAAACAATATTTAAAAAAAAACAATAAAGGATAAATCTTAAGGAAAAAAGGAACTAGGATGGGAATAGTATGGGAGTTACGACAGAAGAATATTTTGAAATAAATAATACTTCTTTAGTTTATTCTTAAAAATCTATATTGTCTTTAGTTTTCTAAATGTGTTTTTATCAAGATATGCATTTGCAGAAAAGTAATTAATCTAATGGCCGCAATTATCCCCATCCAATCTTTAGACTCAACTTTGTAATTTATTTTGTAATATTTGTAATCTGTCAATAATAGTTGTTTCTCTAAACGGCACTGTATAATTTATCATTTTATATGGTACGCATTCAGATAAAACTATGAATTGAGTTCTTAGTATCAACTTTATTGAATTGTATTACAAAGATTTCTTAATCATTTAAGTGCCGGAAGTTATTAGTATGGCCGTAAAATAAAACCTAAAAAATATACATTTTTTGTATACAGATATAAAGGATATTATGAAAACTTACTAAATATATACACCGTGAGGCATTTGAGCTGCCGTTCACTCAGAAAAACACAGTTTAAATATTCACAAAATGTCAGGGTTGTCACAATTTGACACAGAAAACACGTTTTCTTATAAATATAGTGGAATATAATATACTTTGTAAACTAAAATCAACAAATTATCTGTATGATGTATAATAAAGCGCAAAAGGTAAATAAACTATAAAATAAAACCGTAAAAAGTCTATATAAACGTTGTATTATGCCGCAAAACTACCGCCAATAACAAAAGAATACATGAAAACACACTTTGTAAATAAATACTTTGAAAAATTAACAAAAATAACGCACAAAAGTTAAAAATCAACCATTGAAGAAAACCACAAAGGAATTCATTACAAATCATTGCAATTACGTCGCAAAAAACTGTAGTCGGTAACCCTGTATCAGAGACACGTATTGACTGTCAGTGAAAGCTTTTAGAAAGATGACTGTAACTTTGATAATATCGGTAAATTGTAATATTTAAATATTTCTTGACCATCCCAATAGATGTCACTATGTGTTATAATTTATAAATGATTACAATTGGATTTGATATTAGCTTGCGACAAGCTCAAAGGAGAGCGCGTTTACGCGTTCATTTTGTATGGCTGGCCTGGCGAGCACTGAATCGGAGAGCGCGTCAAAGCGCTCGTGGCAGTGAACCGGTTAATAGTGTATCTTTCTTTGGTAAATTTTCTTCCTAAATATGTATTTCTGAACATATGCAGCTGCAGGAAAGTACCTAATTTATTGACCGCAAACACTACTTTTCTATATGCACACTTAACTTTTATATTTATTTTAAGTGCAAATGAAAGGTTGTTTGGCAAAGTAAGCGTTATAAAGACAGTCAGTAAGAGTCACTGACTTCATGTGGGGTACTTAAAGACTAAGAATACGTAGAATGTGGACAACCATTTCTTCTCGAGCTAATTGCGTCTTAACAGCTAGCCATGTAAGAAACAGTCAGCGTGGTGCTAACATGAATCAACAATACCAGGCGACTCAGCAAAATCAGCATGTCTGTGACGTCTGCGGAAGGGAGTGGGACTCTAAAACCAGGCTGATTTCTTACATAAGATCACAGGATCGACGTGAAGGAGCAGTTAAAAATTATTATTGGCGAATGGCGAGGGTATCCCCGATTACGAGGCCCGGTAGCGATGACAACGATATTTAATTTGCTTTATTTTTCTTCTTTTAATAATAGTTAGTTCTCTAAATGATTGTCCTTTTATTATAAGTATCAAAATAAAAATATTAATTCTGTTCATAGTATTAACTTGAATTGTATTACGTAATTGTGAAATAATGCTGTAGAAATTTGTGCATTGAGAAGAATACATGGAGTGACAATATATGAAATGAAGTTGTGGCGGTCGCACACGCGGTCAATGACCGATGAAATGACCTTTGCATTCCTTAGCAATGCAAAACAAACAAGTACGAAGTCCGGTCATTCAACTCCTCGGATTAGTCGACGCGGAGCGCATTCCATACTAGAGCGAGAACGCACCACATTTGTCTCGCCAGTTCCGTAAATAAATTATCACCTACATACGACATTAATCGTTTTGCGGATGCAGAAACGAGACAACGATATATCTTGCTCGCATTCCCGCACACACGCGGGAATAGTACAATATAAATACCTACGTTTACTAATAAAAACTCTCTTTCCGTATAGCGATCTAACGAGTTTTATTTATCAACAAATCATCATCATCTCTCCCTCCAGGATACATATCCTAAAAAGTGATAAGAGATGAATGTGAAATTAAGACTGATGTGTTGAATTTGATGAAAAATAGTATGTTAAAATGGACTGGGCATATGAAATGAACGAATTAAGAAAGACTAATAAAACATATATAGTGAAAATGTGAGTAGAAAGCGTGTAAGAAGAAGACCTATAAAAGTATTGTTGTATCAAGTGAATGATATTCTGAAAGAAAGTAAACGCAGAAAGTCAAACAAATCGTTGAAGTTGTATGAGAAGATCTGTGGATGTGAAAGAGACTAAGGATATGTGTTAAGATAGAAAAATATGACGACCTGCTCTCTTTATCTACTCCAGTAAGGAAATGGCGCGATACATATATAGCGTATGTATGTTTATTCAGGTTTCTTACCATCAATTGTTTTTTTAAGCTTATGAAGAATTGGCAAAATATATAATCTTATGGCCACAACCACTTCATTTCAACTTCAGACTCAATTCATGTATTTATTTTGTAGTCATTTAATCTGTCAATAATAGTGGGTCCCCTAAATGGTACTTTATAAATTGCCTTTTTACTATAACAAAGATTCCTTCCAACCAAAACTAAAATTTTACTCGTACAATCTCTGCTCTTCCCGATTCTGGACTATGCGGACGTATATTACTTGGACGTTACAGAGGATCAGCTGGACAAACTACAGCGTCTTCAAAATGTGTGCCTAAGATTAATTTTCAACCTACGTAAGTACGATCATATAACTTCATACCAGAAGGCATTGAACTGGTTGAATGTTAGAAATAGACGGCAAATTCACATACTGTATTGTATAATATCCTTAACTGTCCCGCCGCACCCTCTTATCTCGCCGAAAATTTTCAGTGTCTTTCCAATCATGGATTAACGCTACGCTCAAAGAGAGATTGTTTATTGGCCTTTCCAGTTCACCGCTCCTCTTTCTTTACGTCGTCCTTTACTGTCCATGCAGTGAGACTCTGGAATCAGTTACAAACCAATATAAGACTCGCTCCGTCATTGGCATGCTTTAAGAAGCAACTGAAAACCTCTTAATTTCTAGTCAGTAAAATAACGTGTTTCATTCCCGATTTTTTTTCCTTTCCTCTCCTCCACCCCTTCCTTTCCTTTTGATTGATGATATCTCACTTTATATGAAAAAGAATGTTCGGGTGACTGTCCGTCTTTGTGGGGTTCGTGAGCATGTGCTCACGTATATGTTTATGGATTTCGTGGGGATAGATAGTCATTTGATTGATTTATGTGACCACGTAATTTGCTTCATTTACTTTTGTCTGGTCGGTTGGAAGAGATTGTCGCCTGGCAATAAGCCCGCCAGATTGTATTTGCAATAAAAGTGTTAAATAAATAACTAGTATTATATTATCATAAGAACGGAATATGAATTCTGTTCTAAGTAATAACTTCATTAAATTATTCCATATAAGTGTGAATTAGACTTTTAAAAAAATCTGAAAAAAAAAACTTTTCTAACCAGAGACAATACTTTGATACTTTCAACAGAACTGACACATCAACTTGACACATGACAGATGGCGGTCATAGTTGGTGTTGGAAATGTCCTGTTATTTTCATAATAAATACGTTTATTTGCTTGTTTCATCGCACAATTATTACTTATAATAATTATTCAAGTGTTAAAGTGGCCGTTATCCGTGTTATTTGTTACAACACGTCGTTAAAAAGTTTTCTAATGTGTGTTTTAAAATGTTACTTTACGTATTAAAGAAATGTTTTGCAAATATGTAAAGAAATTGTTGTAGTTATTCTATAATTAGAAGTGAATTGATATATTTCTGTACAAATAGAAGATTATTATCTTGTGACAGTATATCGTAATATATATTAAAGGTTAGTACAGTTTTTTTACTATATTAATGGGTAATTATCTGAGACAACGCACCCATAGACTGTTCTATCAACCTATAAGTGGCACCAGCCTGCCTTTGGAGATGCCGGTGGCAGGTGGAGCAATCACACTGTATAACCGTGCGTGTCCTCATATAGACGTGTTTCATGTGTCGCACAGCTTCTTCAGGGAAAATCTCTTAAATTTAGTGTAAAAACTTGAAATAATTTAATTTCTTATACTATTTACCATGCTACATTTTGTCATAATGTTTTAGTTGTTGAATGTTCGAAAGTAGAGGGATGTAAAAAAAACATCAAAAAATGTATTTTAAAATATTTATTTATCAATAATAATATTTATTTATCAATAATATATTAAATATATTTATTTACCAATATACATAATTAAGTTAACCTTTCCTTCCCTGTGTTGGGTATCTTCTACACGTTGCTTCTAATAACCATCAATATCTCTATAAATATTATAAATACAAGGTTAAGATTTTAGGTATTCCTCCATAATATATTTACGCATTGATTTAAAAAATAATATTAATAATAATCAGAATTTATCGACTACATCGAGGTGTTTTGTAAAGATCGAAAACAAATTCGCATTTAAACGCTGCGAGTGCCTCGTCTTGACGATAGGTGAATAGTATGCGGGAAGCGCGACACATTATTCGCATCTCACTCTTGCATACTCCACTGAATTACGAGGAGCTCAATTGTCTCAACGTCGCAAGCATAAGCGTAAGCGCCGGGGTATGCGACTGACGTTCCGCGCCACTAGTTGCCTCTAGGCTTGCAAATAGGTTAGACGTATGCCCGTCCCGTGTTCGTTTTTTAATGTTTTAAGATGGTTTTTTAATGTTTTTAGCAAATAAATCTCAATTATTATAATTTTTAACTTCAATTATAATTAATTAAGGGGATTATCTATGAATGTTCTTATTTTTCCGATTTTAAATAGCTAATTTTTGATTGCGTACTCACTACCCAACACCGGATCACGCGTATTATTTTTATCACCGTAAGGAAAGGGTTAACGAGGCGTGTTTATGTTAAGTGCTTTCAGGTGTTTTCTTTATACACTTGTCAAGAGTTAGTTGAATACCACCTTTCTTCTCTTCTCTTGATAGAGAGTTCTGTAACACAGCGTGTCTTTCTCAATCGGCCTACGTACTCGAGATATACGTTCTCCATTGCTCTTCCATCACATTCTTCCATGATAGTCACAAATTAGTCAAGATGCACGAAGGCTTCATTCATATTTCTGATTGTCAAAGTCTTGACGATTTGATCAGCTTCTTCTTCCTCACTTCCATTGTGTATTCCATTTAAGTCTTGTCGCTCAATTAAGTATTCATTTGACAGAGGTACTGAGTGAGATTCAATCAACTCATTAACATCTCCGTTGTTGACATCCAAGTTCAGTCCATTCATTAGGCTGACTATTTCATCTGCGATAGTTTCTGGAGTTTCTTCAGAATTTATAAAATCACTCGTCATTTGTGGGCATAATTGTTTCCTGGAACCTTTCATTGTTGACTCTTTTATTTCAGCCCACGAGTCTCCAATATTGTTTATTGCGTTTCGTATATTATAGTTCTTCCAAAAAAGTGCGAGCGACTGCATCGAAGGGAACAATTTTTGCATTATCGACAAAAATCTTTAAAAAATTGAATTTTAAAAAATGTGCCAAATAGCTAATTGTGTGACAGTCGAGGGCCGCCTGTACATTTATACTATTGTCCTTATCAAATTGTGTGACAGTCGAGGGCCGCCTGTACATTTATACTATTGTCCTTATCAAATTGTGCGACAGTCGAGGACCGCCTGTACATTTATACTATTGTCCTTATCAAATTGTGCGACAGTCGAGGGCCGCCTGTACATTTATACTATTGTCCTTATCAAATTGTGCGACAGTCGAGGGCCGCCTGTACATTTATACTATTGTCCTTATCAAATTGTGCGACAACCGAGGGCCGCCTGTACATTTATACTATTGTCCTTATCAAATTGTGCGACAACCGAGGGCCGCCTGTACATTTATACTATTGTCCTTATCTAAGAAGTCTTAAAATGTTGAATTGTTTTGTGCTTGTTATGTTTGGTCCTTTTACGAATTAGGGGAAACCTGTAATGTGCAAAGGACCTGAAAAATAAATGAATAAATGAAGTTGAATATATCTCAAGATTGAAGATATTAAAAGCTCGTTCATGACCAAATGCTCATGCAAAATAGTGTAAACACTACCAAATGATATCTTCAGGATGTCAGCTATCTCACGCAACTTTACTTTGCGATTTTCCATCACGATTTTGAGGGTATTTTTTATGTTTTCTGTTGTAACAGCCTCATTTGGACGACCAGAGCGTTCAGCATCATTTGTGTCTGTACGACCGTGTTTGAAATCAGCATACCACCGACAAATGATTGTTTTCGACAGAGCAGAGCCCGTATAACACTTTTCAAGCCATCGCTGAGTTTGAACAGAATTTTTTCCCATTGAAAAGCAATGTTTTATCAATACACGAAATTCGGTTTTTTCCGTTGTTTTGAAAAAAGCAAAAGTAGCGTCACTAAAACCACTGTAACTCAATGACACAATGTCATGAAAGTTTGACACGTAACTTCTAAAGGTTGATACTAACTGAGAATGGTACGGGTTTGTCATTAGAGGCGGCATCTGTTGGTTAGTACCGGGACTTATTGATCGATGTGTTATGCTTGCAACTTGGTACAGCTTGTTCACAATAAACTGTCGTCATCTCATTGCTGGGCGTAGTAGTTGAGGGTCCCTTCGCCATTCCAACGTTTATTCATTTGTAATGTGAAGCTGTGCCATGGAGCTTTAGTTTCTTTTTCTTTTTTTTTTTCTCTTCTTTAACCCTTTATGGGGCAAATTGTTATTTTTGAGTTATTGCGTTTTTTGTTGAATAAATCATTATAATGTGTATCAAATTACCTTTATTTCTTCGAAAATGTGTAATAAGAAAGAGGCGGTCGCATATGAGAGCTGTGCCCATTTCAGGGGTCATGTCAATGGCCGCACAAGTGACCGATGAATGTTTAGGTAATAATATCCGAGTTAAGGTTGTATTAGGGAATACAATACTTATATGAGATATAATGAATGGTGATTTACTTATAATACCTATTTACATATTTGACAATAAATTGACCGGATGTTTAGATTGTTGCTACTGAACATGCAGCTAACTTCACTACGATCCGTCTTAAATAAGACCTCTGCCCGTCCACTACATTTGCCAATTTGACGTTTGTGTTACTTAAAATTGTTTCATTAAGAAAATTAATCCTCATAAGGGTGGTCGCATATGCGACCGATTTCTGCTTATGCCCGTTAAAGGGTTAAGTGAGTGACCTGTTGCACTTCAGCAAAACTCACCGGCCACATTCGTATACTGGATCTGATGGCACACCTGATGGGAGACAATCGGAGCACACAGGCATTTTATTTTTCTCTTTTTGAAAGGATATACAGTGGAACCTCTCATAACGAGAATAATTGGTTCCAGAATCTTACTCGTTATGTGAAACACTCGTTAAGCGAAACAATTTTTCCCATATAAATCAATGTAAAATACGATAATGCGTTCCATGCCGAAAAAAATACTCAATTTTTTTATTTTTAACGTTTATTCAAATAAAATTACATACTTATAAATTGTTAAAGAGCGTAACAACCCGGAATGCGAATTCGATTTGCAAAAAACAATAAAAAAATCGAAATAACTAGTTTTTTATTTATGTATTTATGATAAATAATTAATTATTTTTTACTAGAAGTAAAATCCGGTAACCCTCAGAATCTACGAGCTTCTTATAGTCGCTGTTGAAGTTCTCTACTGCCTTTGTGTCAGAGCTTGCTGCTTCACCGTGCCTCACAACGCTGTGGATGCCGGTTCTTCTCTTAAATTTCTCGAACCATCCGTGACTTCCCTTAAATTGTACTTCTTTTGAGGCAGTTGGTGATCCTGGCGTCTTCTTAACGAGGTCGGTGAAAATAACTTTCGCCTTCTCATAAATGATGTTTTCGTTAATAGTATCGCCTTGCAATTACTTTTCGTTTATCCATATGACAAGCAACCTTTCAACATCATCAAGAATAGGTAACCGTTTCGTAGACATTCTTGACACTCCTTTTGAACCATCTATCTTCTTAATTTTGTCCTTGTTCTTGAGGATAGAGCAAATCGTTGATGTAAACCGATTGTATGTGCGCGCTAGATCAGCCACGCTCACACCTCGTTCTCGCTTTTCAATGATTTTACGTTTCATTTCTACGGTTACTTTTATTCTCTTATGGCTGTCTTCTTGTGGCTTTTTCTTCAGGGACATTTTTGCAAGGGTTATTAAACTTTGCACAAAAAATAATACAAATAATGTCTGAACACAATTTTGGAAAAATGCGTGATCACATGTGACGCTAACGTGCTAGCGGAACGAGTGCTAACCAGAGACTGACGCACTGGCGCGGAAGTCCCGGCTCACAAGTGAGTGACGTGAAGATGGGACTTCTTTTTTCTGCGTCACTCGTTATGCGAAATGTCGCTCGTTAAGGGAGCATTTTTTTCACAATCTGTTTAGCTCGTTATGCGAATTACTCGTTATGAGAGGTGCTCGTTATGAGAGGTTCCACTGTACATAGTCGAAGTCACTCTTCTTACCCCGATAGGGAAACTGTGTATGTCAGAATTTCAATAGCATTTTCGTATTTGACTTTCACTGATCGTCTCTTTGAACCATCCAACGATGGTCCGTTGTTCGAGCGATGGGCTCAGCCCACTTCCACTTGTCTTTTTACGATCTCTATAACATCGTCAACTTTTGTTTGGTAACGTATCCACTCATTACGTTTGCGGTCTCTTCTGTTATAACCTAGCAGGCACCTCTCCATGCTGCGTTGTGTTGTCTGGAGCTTTTGTATAATTCGTACAGAAACCGTCCATGTTTCGCATCCATATGTCAGTACTGGTAAGATGCATTGGTTCAATACCTTCCGTTTGAGACAGGTTGGTTGAGATTGCTCTTGAAGATGTTGTTCAGTCTTCCAAAGGAACTCCTCCAAGCTAGCTTTGCTCTTCTATATATTACATCGAGAGTGCAATCGTCTAATGGAATACTTTGTCCTTAGTAGGTATATTGTCGGACTCGTTCTAAAGGGTCTTTCAAATTGAGCGGTTTTTTTAATTATTGTAGAATAAAACACACAATTTGCTTTGATTTCAAAATACTTTTTATTGGCCATCGAAGTATAACGTATGCCATTTAAACACAATAAACAATATCCGCCAAATGTCCACCTCTTGCAGCTCCACAGATGTCCACTCTTTTGTCAAAAATTTTCGATGACATTTTGGCATAATTGCGGTTCTAACTCACCGATAACGCGAATAATTTCGTCCTTCAGCTCAGGTATTGATCGGGGGTCATTCTTATAAACCTGGATTTCCACGTAACCCCAGAGAAAATAGTCCAACGGTGTCAGAATACATGATCTTGGTGAGCAATTAATATTGCCGTTTCCAAAGATTACAATAGATACAATAATTCTCAATTTGAACGCGTTGTTATATTGTATACGACTCCATTTTTATAAATACCATACATTACACTTCTCAAATGTCACAAGACCCAGGCAAGTTCGCGACGCCATCTGTGTTTTATCCAAGAATTAAAAAAACCACTCAATTCGAAAGACCCTATAGATGCGTTCCTTCCACCTAGATTGATCAATATGCCTATATTTATTTATTTATTAAATAGTTTAAGAAATCTGAGCTGCTATCGTTCGTGTAATTTAACAATTCTTAGCGAAGAATCTTCTTCTGATTTATTTCTCTCTTTTGTCTAAATTAGACTGTTTTCTCTCTTTATGCCGCACTGAATTGGAGTTACAGTACCCGGCGGTAAGTAATGCACATCGGGCCATCGTGCGACAGTGACGACGCTCTAGAAAGCCATGTGTATTACTTACCGCCGGGTACTGATACCCAGCGGTAAGTAATACACATCGGTCCATCGTGCGACAGAGACGACGCTCTACTAAGCCATGTGTATTACTTACCGCTGGGTATCAGTACCCCGCGGTAAGTAATACACATCGGGCCATCGTGCGACCGAGACGACACTCTACAAAGCCATGTGTATTACTTACCGCCGGATACTGATACCCGGCGGTAAGTAATACACATCGGACCATCGTGCGACCGAGACGACACTCTACAAATCCATGTGTATTACTTACCGCCGGGTACTGATACCCGGCAGTAAGTAATACACAACGGGCCATCGTGCGACAGAGATGATGCTCTAGAAAGCCATGTGTATTACTTACCGCCGGGTACTTATACCCAGCGATAAGTAATACACATCGGGCCATCGCGTGGCAGAGACAATACTCTACAAAGCCATGTGTATTACTTACCGCCGGTTACTTATACCCAGCGGTAAGTAATACACATCGGGCCATCGCGTGGCAGAGACAATACTCTACAAAGCCATGTGTATTACTTACCGCCGGGTACTTATACCCAGCGGTAAGTAATACACATCGGGCCATCGTGTGACAGAGACGACGCTCTACAAAGCCATGTGTAGTACTTACCGCTGGGTATCAGTACCCGGCGGTAATTAATACACATCGGGCCATCATACTATTGATAGCAACATAGTGTGTACATATATAAATACATTCCTAAATTGCACATATATCACAAGATAAATAGCAGAAAATACATTCAAGAGATAAGCTATCAAAAGGTCTGGGCTCATCTCATAACATTTCCCTGGTCGAAATACACACCACTAATTAAGGGCGAGCCCGGCCGCGAGGGCATCAGATGTTTTTCCGCCCACACCCTTGTACATTTAGATTGAGAAAAAAACAGAAAATTGATAAATGGCGGAAGAAAACTAAAAAAGTGAACCCACAAATACCACAATCAGGTTAAAAAAGAGGAGAAAGGTAAACAAAACAGATATATATAGTGCAAATGTGAGTGGAAGGCGTGTGAGAGGAAGACCAAAGAAAGTGTGGTTGGATCGAGTGAATGATATTCTCGAAGAAGGAAACGTACAAAGTCAGAGCAATCTTAGAAGATGTATAGAGATAGAAAAAACTAAGAATGTATGTCGAGTTCGGAATGTCTAGCGCTCTGTCCTCTCTGCCTACCCCGACAGAGAAATGGCGTGATGGTATGTATTGTATGTATATGTCTGAGTGTGTGTGTATTAATATTTTTAACAATTTATGTACATATTTATTGAGTGTATAATTTTATCGACTGTTTATTTATTGGGTGAGCTGTCCCTCCTATTGGTGGGGGCGTATCTCGATTAGGAGGCTGTTAACGTTTTAACAATAAATATTATAATAAATATATTTCTGTATTTGTTCTAGATGGCGGAGACGTCTAATCGAAGTGGGAATGAGGAACCCGTTGACTTCACTGTTTACGTGGACAGAGTTATTTGTCCACACTGCAAAGTGTCTTTACGCAAGGTGGAAGTTGATCAACATAATACAATATGCAAAGGAAATTACACGATAAACCTTGAGACGTCAACGGACGTCAAGAACGAACGTAAAGAAAAAGATTTCACGAGTTTCAAAACAAATATTGTTCGTATCAAAAAATCTAATAACTCCATTACAAATAACAACATTTACGATGGAAAAGGAATAGATATGGAAGAAAAAAGAATAAGCGATGAAGAAATGTTAGATAGAAACGTTTATAATTTAGAGACAGAAGGAAAAGTATCTACTCTTTACTGTAAGAAAGCAAAGAATGATGGAAATAGCATTAAAATAGATAGCGACGATGAAGAACAAGTACAAGAAAAGGCAAAAGATAACGAAACAATTGATCTACGAGTGGATAATGTGGAAACTGAAGAGATGAAATATCCTCTTCACCGCGAGGTAGCTAAGAATGGAAATAACATTAAAATAGATAGCGACGAAGAGGAACAAGCACAAGAAATAATAAAAGATAGCGATAATGTGGGAATGGAAGATTCTCTTCAATCTGAGAAAGCTAAGAATGAAGAAAATGTAAAAAGTGATACAGATGAAGATAGTGACGCGGTTGAAGAGAATGAAATGAGTTATTCTGAAGATTTAGCGTATAGTGAAGTAATATTTAGAAACGTAAGTGACGTTGAGAAAGAAGGCGACAGCGAAATTGCGTCGAACAGTGATGTAACAAAAAAAACGGACGGTCGTTTAAAAAGTAACGTTAAAAACGATAAAAAGAAACAGACGAACGATGGGGCAATAAAAGAATACAAGTTACCGACGGCCTGCGATATATGTTTCAAGGTACTGTCGAACTTACAACAGATGAAGAGACACCGCTTATCACATCTCGATCAGAAACCGTTCGGATGCGTCGAATGCGGCAAATCGTTCACTCGTAACAGTTATTTAAAAATCCACAAGCGTTTGCATTCGGGCGAACGTCCCTATACGTGCGACGAATGCGGTGAACGATTCATCGATTCGTTACGGCTGAACGCGCACAAACGAATACATACCGGAGCCGCTTTGTACGAATGTCACGTTTGCCACAACACATTCATGCGGACGCAAGACTTACAAGTGCATCTGAGACAGCACACAGGCGAACGGCCGTACAGTTGCGACGTCTGCGGAGAATTATTCGCTCAAGCGTATACGTTGACCGTTCACAAACGTAAACATTCCGGGGCTAAACCGTTCCCGTGTTCGTTCTGCGATAAGGCTTTTGTTACGTCGCATCATTTAACTTTGCATTTGCGGTGTCACACAAATGAGAAACCATACGCTTGCAGTATTTGTGATAAATTATTCAAAAGACCGTTCAGTTTGCAGACGCATAAAAGATTGCACAGTGGCGAACGACCGTTCAAATGTACGCAATGTGATAAAAGCTTCGTATCCGGAAGTAATTTACGTTCTCATATGGTTATCCACGAAGGCGGGAAAGAGTACAAATGCCAGTATTGTCCGAAAATATATCCTCGTCTCTCTGGATTCAGAAGGCATGTACGATCGCACGAGGATAAAATCAAAATCGAGAAAATCGACGTTGACGAAATAGTAATTAAGGAAGAAAATATGGATTTGTGATGAGGGAAACAGGAATATTTATCGAGTTATGGTAGAAGGAAATAAGTTACGTATTTTTTTATTTACGTTAAACTATTGTTCATTCGTCTCGTACCTGGATTATTATAATCATATTTATCTGGTCTACTTGGTTCGTAAATTTCTAGACTCCAGGCTATTTCCAATGCAGTTGCTAGGCTGTTATCATCATCCGTCGTTCTGTCCCTCGTGTCTGAGGATGACGGTAGTCGTCAATGACTCATTTAATGGCCGTTATCATCATCCGTCGTTCTGTCCCTCGTGTCTGAGGATGACGGTAGTCGTCAATGACTCATTTAATGGCTGTTATCATCATCCGTCGTTCTGTCCCTCGTGTCTGAGGATGACGGTAGTCGTCAATGACTCATTTAATGGCTGTTATCATCATCCGTCGTTCTGTCCCTCGTGTCTGAGGATGACGGTAGTCGTCAATGTCTCATTTAATGGCTGTTATCATCATCCGTCGTTCTGTCCCTCGTGTCTGAGGATGACGGTAGTCGTCAATGACTCATTTAATGGCTGTTATCATCATCCGTCGTTCTGTCCCTCGTGTCTGAGGATGACGGCAGTCGTCAATGACCCTTGTAATGGTCTCCATCCATCTAGATCATAGTTTCCCAGACTTTTTCACCTCCCGTAGACCACTTGCCGATGTTTTTGTTTCCCGTAGACCCCCTGCCTGCCTAATATTGTATTTTCCTAAACTTATTAACTTCAAATGTGTTCTTGACAGCTGACACAGTGCTGTGCTGTTCACCTTGATAAGGCTTTTTGTAGAGTGGACAATTGTAAAAAAAGAAAAACATGTACAATTTTTATTCGTACCTTTATTGAAAAGACACAAAATGCAAGTAAATATTTGGCTTTGGAACGAAACAAATCAAAACCTGGTAAAATGGTTACATAAAATGAATACACAAATAATACTGTTAATGAGAGGGATGGACCTGGTGGACCTGGTGGACCTGGTGCTCTGATAGCGATGGTTCAATATTTGGCTTCAAATTAGTGAGGTATAGTCTTAAATATCCACGTTCAGTGATTTGCATTCATATAAGTATTTTCTATGTCTAATATAAGTATTGTGTACACACAATCTGTGTTAGGTGTAATAAGACATTTACGGAACGCCTAAATATTGATGATGATCTGCCTAGATGGGATCCGCCCACGTGGACCCTCATTTACATCTCGTGCATCCCCATTTTCTTTTCTCGCTGACATAGACCCCCTGCAAGTCGAAATCGGCCCTTCGGGGTCCATATAGACCACTTTTGGAATCTTTGATCAAGATATTTCCTGGGCCGATCGGAGAGCATCTGATATTGAAGGTCCCGTTGCGGTCCTGATCTGGTTGGGGGTCTTCCTCGAAATCTTGTTCCTTAGCGTCTTCCCCGCGGGAAGCACAAACACCTGTGATCTGACGACAACCCAAGTTTCAAACCACAAATACTTATAAAGAATCACACAAAACCGGAATAAAAATCGAACTAAAATTTAAAATAATCCTTATTCTAGCGACATCTCTGAAAACCTTGTCAAATAATATATTAGTTTATGAGATATTGTTGAATAAACAGAGGGCCGAATTTTTTTGGTTTCTCAATATTTCCAGCATTAAGGACCTGTCGCGCGGATCGAGTCCTGCGATGAGTCTCTCTTACGTAAATAAACATTACTAGTGCTATATGCATTTGATCGGGTGAGTGTAATGAATCATTGCTTTGATCGTAGCATTTCTTTGTTTATTTTACGTAATGTTTAGTTTATCTCCTTTATTTAATGAGTCTCCTTAAGAGTAATGACTATTATTTATTATCAGAAAATTACTTGAATGTCATGTTTACTTGGTGTTGTAATCAAATATCAGTGGTTCTAAACAAAATACGTGTTTAAACTTAGAAATTAAAAAACGCCGAAATTGTGCCGCGCACAGGATTCGTTGAATTTGATTTTTAACACGGTGAACAGGTTAGATGCTTCCAAGAACTGCAAGTTATTCGGGTCTCTTCTCATGGTATATGCTGATATATGGTACTCATAATAGTCCACTTCTAAAAAGTCTACACTGGCTTGAGTGTCACAAAAGGATTTTTATTTTATTTATTATTTATTATTTTTTATTTATTATTACACATGACAAGAAATATACACAATTTAAGAAAAACAACAGATAATTTGATTTGGACATACAATTTTAGTGGATCTGGGTTTGTTGCCTTTCATTTGTCGTATCCCCAGTAAACTAGGCTTTTGCCTGTATCTCACTGAGGATATTTAGCATGAAAAAAAAAAAAATCGATACTTCTTTCCGATTTTTGATTACACAAAAACAAAATCCCGTTGCACGCTCTCATCAACCTGACAAACAGTGACACTCAACTACAACTGGAAACATCTTGCGAAATACAACTCCTCACACATCATCACTCCAGAAAGACCAAAAATATTCATCCCACACTATACCGCACACAATCACAAATCTCACATAAATCCCTTCCACTCGTCATTCATCCTGAAAGCCCAAGTACTCGAAATCCTGTCGCAATAACAACCACGGTCCAATCGACTGTCTAAATGGTTTTCCTACCTTTACCTTTATTGAAGTCGGCACGCCATTGTATGTAATGGGAGCCAAATAAGCATATTGCCTTTGGGCAAAAGAGGTTTTAACTCTAGGGATGGTGAACATTTCATTAGTTGCCATGCGTGTCATGTGTCTCCGCTGAGTCTGCATCTTCCCTTCCTCTCGATGATAGTGCCAGAGAATGGATTTGAGATGTAAACTGGCTGTGTTCAGGACCTGATACTCTCTGAAAAGCTCCGCCGTGGGATACCGGGCAGGAAGTTTATTAATTATTTTGATTTGATTGATTTCAAACTTTGTATCTTTGTATTCAAGTCCCTTAATGGGATGTCTCCATTGTATCATTCCAATCTGTGTCTGAGGGGTGTTCCTTCGGAAAGGAGTGGAACTTTGCAGATGATTTCTTTTTAGCAATGAAACTGACTTATCAACTTCTACCATAATTCTTCATGTATATTATGTATAGTTAAGGCATTAACACTGTGGAGGTTTAAAGATATTGTAATTTGTTTTATTAAACACTGTTTATTCCACTTCAAATAACGGTACAGCCCACACCCTTGAACACGTAGAACCAGAAGGTAAAAAAAAACACAGAAAATAAATAGATGGCAAAAAAAATACATTCAAGAGAGAAGACATTAAATTAAAAGTGAGTACCAACCTTTAGAAGTTACGTGTCAAACTTTCATGACAAAACAATTTCACAAAAAAATTATCAGTCATTCCAACTCACGGATAATTGAGCCCAGGAAAATCGGCATTCTACTGTATTTCTTACAGTATCTACATAATACATTTAGACACATTTCAAGAACACATTAAAAACATCATTGCGGGTCTAACGATAGTCTGGTATACCTTTCCTTTCAGTTTTATAGGCATTTTTAGGTCACACAAGACTCCTGTTACCTATCTGAATTTCATCCATCCGACACTTATTCTATGATCAACACCCGCGGCGCACCCACCCTCTTTGTGTATGAGGTATATACCGTTATGTTAATTGGAAAAAACAGTTTATTTATAAACAAATTACAAATTCTTTATGTATTATGTTTAGACCACAGATATTGTAAGTTGTTATTCGTACGAGGCGTACTGTTTAAGTAAGGTCCGTTTAGAAAATATCGCTGATTGAAGCTGGGAAGTACGATCGTAGACGCACAGTGTCTGATTGAAGTCAATATTTAAGAGTTGAAGATGTCGCAAATCGACAAACTACCTGTTATTACAGAAATGAGAGAACCTCTGTCATTCCGTCGTCCAATCTGAAAGACTATTTCCATCAAGTTACCGTAAAAAATTCTAACAGAGAAGATTAAACCACGGCAAGTTACAGTAGCGTCCGAGTATTTAATACATCGACCAATAAGTCCCTGGACTAACCAACAGATGGCGCCTCTAATAACAAATCCATACCATTCTCAGTTAAATAAATAAATACAGGTTTATTGATAGCAACATAGTATGTACATAATACATTTAGACACATTTCAAGAACACATTAAAAAACTGAAGCTATCAAAACGTCTGGGCTCATCTAATAACATCCCCCCGGCCAAGATACACCCCACCAATATAGGGCGAGCCTAGCCACGGGGACACCAGTTGTTTTTCTGCCCACACCCTTTAACACGTAGAACAAGAAGATAAAAAAAAAATAGATGACAAAAAAAATACATTCAAGAGAGAAGACATTAAAAGTTAGTACCAACCTTTAGAAGTTACGTGTCAAACTTTCATGACAAACAATTTCACAAAAAAATTATCAGTCATTCCAACTCACGGATAATTGAGCCCAGGATAATCGGCACTCTACTGTATTTCTAATCCGTCTATAATAGTGGGGTTGAGTCACAAATTAGAGCGTCCTTGAGGTGAGTTTGTTCTCTAAAACGGCGCTATATAAATTTTCTTTTTATATTGTAAGATGCTATTACAATTTATATGAGGGCGCACAGTGCCAATACTGGGTGGGATCCACAGAGCAGCCTGGAGGGGAACCATGAGTATATATTAACACTTGCCACCCTATGATGGATAGTGAGTGACCAGGACTTACATAATAAAATAATTTTATAGCTAATTACAAAAAATAACCTAGCAGATTTTGCATAATTTTAATTTAAAACATACATTTTTCACTGGATGCTGAGTGTCCAGCACAGTGGCTGGCGGAATTGTTTAGCACAGTAAGGCAAGTGTTAAGGGTGTGTGGGCTGTAAAACATTGGTTGTCCTCGCGGCTGGGTTCTTCGCCCAATATTGGTGGTGTGCCTGGGGGATGCTATGAAATGAGCCAGACCTTTTGATAGCTTCTCTCTTGAATTTATTTTCTGCTATTTACCTTGAGATATATGTGCGATTTAGGAATGTATTTATAACATAATTTCTTATATCGAAACAGACCTTACTTAAAGAACACGCCACGTAATATGTTTGCATTATTTTTTTTTCAAAATTGTTATATGGGAAATATTGAATTAGTTAAGAAGCACTTATGAGGTTTGATAAAAAAAAATAACGAGTATTTTTCAATTTCGTTTGCTGTTTTCCTCACGTTGGCAACACTGTGATGTATGTGTTGTACGTTTAAATTTTCAGCCATACTACCTTGATCAAAAACTTTTATGACTTTATTCATAAAAAATCAAAAATATAAGTTTATTCATCAAAATCGATATGGTCCCCTTCAAAAGTACTCCCCATCGACTGCAACGCACTTACGCCAGCGCTTGATCCAATCCTCGAAACACCGCTGGTACTCAATTTTCGGTATGTCCATCAGAGCCGTCTTCGATTATTTCATGACATCCCCTCGGGTGCTGAAACGCGTTCCGCGAAACGGTTTTTAAAGTCGGTTGAACAGGAAAAAATCGCAGGGAGTCAGATCAGGTGAATTCGAAGGCTGCTGTATAGTAGTCGTGTTGTTTTTGGTCAAAAACTCATGGAAATCATGTCTTTCGCGATTTCAACGCGGTCCTATTTTTTTGCATGAAATTGAGGTCTTTTGGCACCAGTTTTGCAGCGACACGTCTGAGGCCAAATCACTAACTAAAATGTCTTGAGCTGATCCATAAGTGATGTTCGAGTCCTCTGCCAGCTCTCTGATGGTTAATTTGCGGTTTTCGGCCAACATTTCTTTGATTTTATCTATGTTTTCATCGATTTTCGACTGCCACTGCGTTCGTCATCCTCGGCCGACTCACGACCACTTCTGAAGCGTTCGTGCCACAAAAAAAACACTTCTCCAACATTTCCAAGGTCTGCGGACCGTTAAATTAGTTTTTCACACAAAATTTAATGCAAACTCGTTGATGCACAGTTGATGCCATTTTCAAACTTGTAAAAAATCGAAAACACGCACAAGGGTAGATGTACTCAGTACAGCGTAACTTTTACAAATGTGAAGCTATGACGCTGAAATTTGAAGGGAAGTGTCAATGATAGATGTGGTAACCTAACAAAAAAAAAAAGAATTCCAATCGGGTGACTGACAGCGCCACACGGTGGCCGGTCTTAAAACTTTTTGATCAAAGTAGTATTGGATGGGCTGTTTGTACAATATTTATAATGCATTTTGAAACATTATACATAGTCCACTATAAATTCTTACTGCCAGACTGTGTGGTCAATAAGGAGTATTATATTATTTATTGTTAAGGCATAAGGCAGACATTGTGGAGGTTTAGAGATATTGTAATTTGTTTTTATCAAGCACTGTTTAGTCCACTTTATGTAACGGTATAACCCTACCGGTTTCAAGGTGCACCTCATCATCAGTGTTTGATAAAACAAATTACAAGGAGTATTATCTTGAGGTTTAACACCGTCAGAATTGTGGACAAACAACTCTTCACTACTAATTCGTGAATTTTTGTGCCTCAGCCACCTTATTCACCAGATATGTCTCCCGGCGACTTTTTCCTGTTCCTGAAAATAAAGATGACATTGAAAGGACAACGTTTTGTGACCATAGAAGAGATTGCTGGGTAAGCTAAAGGCTATCCCAAAAAATTGCATCCCACAAATGTTTTGCAGATTGGAAAAAAACGTTGGCAAAAGTGTATTTTATCCTATGGGGACTATTTTAAAGGGGCCAGTGTTAATATTAATGATTAAATAAATACATTTTGATAAAAATGAAATTTGTCGTTATTTTTTAAATCAAACCGTGTATATTTAGTCTGGGGCTACTTAACACATAGCAAAAACATAGACGATTCTATAAAATAAAGATACATTACCATAGATTTTGTATTATTTCAATACCATCCCATGTCGGATCGGAAGGTTGGATCCCATCACCACCCAAGCTGTTATAAATAGTCCACAACAGTATTTTCTCAGATGATGGAAGAGTTAAGAGGGATATGGGACGGTGTGTAGCGATAGGAAACACTATAGTCAATGGGGCACTAAAACATATATACTCCAACCGGATAGTATCAAAATCTGCTAAGATGATAGTCCACAACAGTATTTTCTCAGATGATGGAAGAGTTAAGAGGGATATGGAACGGTGTGTAGCGATAGGAAACACTACAGTCAATGGGGCACTAAAATATATATACTCAAATAGGAAAAATCCCTATAAAGTGATAATTACAATAAAGGAGCTGTTCTCTAGTTTGGTGAATAATTTTAATGCAGATGTTATTGAGTTTAGGAGGATCCTTTTTCAATATATTCTCAATCTAAGGTCCTAACTTAATTTTATCAACATGGACATCATAGTGGCGTGACCATATTAACAAATTTTAATCCAAAATTGTTAAAAAAATTCCTCAGATATCTATGGTACAGAACAAAGGGCGATTACCCAAAATATGCTCACCATGCCGAACTTCTCACGGTGTGTAACTATAGAAGCCTCGAAACAAGAAGGCAAGAATCCATCGCGATATTCCTACTGAAGGTTGCTTTAACTGTCCCGCGATTCTAGAAGCACTAAGTTTATATGTCCCTAATAAATATGGCCGTGCAAGGAATCACCCTCTGTTCTATATAATACATAGCAACTTACAGAAGGAATATCATGGCTAAACACTCAGCTATAGTCACGCGTGGTATAGAGATATTGAACCGACTGAGTGACACTGTGGATATAGTCTCGGCACCGCCTAGCAGTATGAGAAGAGTCCTGGCTGATATTCTTCCTAACGAATAAGCTAACGCTAGAAGCAGACCCTCTGCGTGTAACAGGAGAAATCCGTGCAGTGGTTAAAAAAAAAAATTACTGAAGAAGAATAATGGTTTTATATAAATTTTTAATTGCAGTTCCGAAGAACTGTATTGAACTATGGTATATTGTTGATACCTCTCAAATTTGCCACCATCGCTGTTCAGACGCTAGTGAGGCAAAAATGTGTCTGAGCAAGATACATGAGAGGTCAATAAATTCGCAGAATGAAGGGGTTAAGGGAGGGGGTTGTAGTGCACACATGTATTTTCCGATAATGTGATTCATTATTAGTATTTTATGAATTTATTTATTATTACACATGACAAGAAATATACGTAATTTGCGAAAAAACAACAAGTAATTTAATTAGGACACACAATTTTAATGGATCTGGGTTTGTTGCCTTTCATTTGTCGTGTCCCCAGTAAACTAGGCTTTTGAAATATATTAATATTAGTATATTCACCAAGTTTTAGTCTAATATTGAGAGTATTGTTTAAGATATAGTCGGGAGAGTATGTCAAACATTAATAACATCCCGAGTATGGAAAAACATTGAGTGTCAAGCCGTCATTAAGTTTCTCACAAAACAAGGGAATACTGTAGACCGAGCGCAACACCAGATGAGAATAGTGATGTCGGGTAAACCACTAAAGAACACCGAGGAGTTTGTCTACCTCAGGAGCAAAATAACATGGGACGGTCGGTCCGAGAGCGAGGTCGACAGCCGTATACATCAGGCTAGACTTGCATTTAATAAAAGGTCGAAAATAATAGAATCAAATAATATAGACCTAAAACTGAGAACACTCCTCATCAAGACCTATGTATGGAGTATCTTGATGTACGGCTGCGAGACATGGTGCCTATCCGAAAGAGATAGACGAAGACTAGAGGCTTTTGAGATGTGGTCCTATAGAAGACTATTAGGAATTTCCTGGAGAGACCGCATCACAAATGAAGAGGTTCTCCAACGGATCGAAGGAGGAAGGCACCTGCTCAGGATCCTGTCCGAAAGGCGTGCAAGATGGATCGGTCATATAATACGACAAGAGGGCCTCTTGCATGCCATAATGGAGGATATGACCGAGGGGACAAACTCTAGAGGACGCCCGCGCCGAGAGTACCTGGAGGACCTGTTGGTGGACGTGCGCTGCTCAACATATACAGATTTAAAAAGAGCCGCACAGGACAGGGGGGAATGGAGGAGAAGAGTTGAAATTGCTGCAAACCAGTCTTAGGACTGCAACCACGGAGAGAGTATGGAAAAGCATTGAGTATCGCGCCGTCATTAAGTTTCTCACAAAACAAGGGAAAACATCTCAAATCATTTTGGAAGAGATGTTAGTGGTTTACGGGGATGATAATTATATCTTTTATTTGAATAAAAAAATAAATTGGTTGTTATATCTTTTATTTGAATAAAAAAAAACAAATTATTGGATGTTATATCTTTTATTTGAATAAAAAAAAAAACAAATTGGATGTTATATCTGTGGGAACCACGGTCGTTGCTAAATATTGTCAACACATACGGTCAACGACCTTTGGATACCTTTACGAATTATATTTTACAGTCCGAAGGTCACATGCCAAAACATTGACGCGGCCGGACATCGCGCCGCATTCCATAGTAGAAAGAGAACGCATCACGCTGTCTCGCCGGTTCCGTAAACAAATTGTTTACCTACAATACTATTTACGATATCTACAATACTTCAATTGACCATTTCTGCACGCACAGAAGCGAGATAAAAATATATCGCGGGCGCACTCCCGCGCCCATTCTGAAATGTTATAAATACCCACATACTGATAAATAAAACATTCATTCACTCTCTCCTTCCGCATTGCGATTTAACGTATTTTATTTATTTACCAACAACCACTATCATCATCTCTCCAATAAGAAGCATTCCGCTAAATATCTTTTATTTGAATAAAAAAAAAAACAAATTGGATGTTATATATTTTATTGAATAAAAAAAAATCAAATTGGATATTATATCTTTTATTTGAATAAAAAAAAAACAAATTGGATGTTATTTTTTTTAAAATAAAAAAAAAAACAAATTGGATGTTATATCTTTTATTTGAATAAAAAAAAAAACAAATTATTGGATGTTATATCTTTTATTTGAATAAAAAAAACAATATTTTGAAAGAATACATTATAAACATTTGTTTGTTTTTTTTTTTACATTTCATATCAGTCCTTAGTAACATGTACAAAAAATTCACAGAATATACATATTTTGTTAATAGAAAATATACTATGGTACATCGTGACGTATAGGACATCGTAACGTAACACGACATGACCCTAAATGTATCGAAACTGAGAGAGATCCAACCCTTCGACATATCCAGAGGACGGAGTTATTCGAGTGTGCTAAGATTGTAGTATTGTACGAGTAACGGACAAACATGTTTCGACAAACTGGGTAAATGCAACGTTTGACTCAACAGGTATTTTTACGCAGCTCTTAAAAGTATTTTATGTGGCTCAACATGTTTTTTTATATGGCTCATCAAAAATTTGTATGTGGCTCAACACGTTTAAATGTATGTAGCTCAAAATGTATTTTTATATTGTTTGTTAATTATTTGTAAACAATTCATGTATTTTATGTGGCTCAACATGTATTTTTATATGGCTCATCAAACATCCACATGTGGCTCAACATGTATAAATGTATGTAGCTCAAAATGTATTTTTATATCGTTCATAAATTATTTGTAAAAAATTCATGTATTTTGTGTGGTTCAACATGTATTTTTATATGGCTCATCAATAATTTGTACGTGGCTCAACATGTATTTGTATGTAGCTCAAAATATATTTTTATATAACTTGTCGATTATTTTTATGTGGCTCATCAATAATTTGTATGTAGCTCAACATGTATTTTTATATGGCTCATCAATAATTAACATGTGGCTCAGCATGTATTTTATTAAGCTTAACATGTATTTTTATATAGCTTGTTATTTTTGTGGTTCATCGTGTATTTTATGTGGCTCAACATTATTTTTAAAATGGTTCGTCAATTATTTGTAACCGACTCACCGTGTATATTATGCGGCTCAACATGTATTTTTATGCAGATTATCAATCATTTTCACGACATCAAATACTTTTCTGCCGTTCATCAAATATTCTTATGCAGCTCTTCAAGAAGTACTTTGTATGCAACTCAAAAGTATTTTATAAGGCTTATTACATATTTTTGTAGCTCAACATGTATTTGTATGCGGCTCATCAAGTATTTTAATTTGGTTCATCAAATAATTTTCTCCCGCTCATCAAATATTTTTATGCGACTATTTTGTGGTTCAGCGGTGATGATAGTATGTGGTGGCGCATCAATTACCTTTCTGTGTTATTCAAGTATATTTATTTGATTCATCAAATATTTTTACGCCACTCAAACAATTTTACTTATATACCTCACAAAATATTAATACGCGGCTCATTAAGTATTTTTTAAACAGTTCACACAGTATTTCAAATGTGACTCATCAGAAATTTATATACAGTTCACCAAATATATTAATATGCGGTTCATCAAGTATTTGTTTACGACTCATCAGGTATTATTTTATACAGCTCAAGTATTTCTTTGTCGCTCACCAGATACGAATATGTGGCTCATTAGGTATTTTTATGTGATTCTTAAAGTATTTTATATACGATTCTATTTATACTTTTTAACGGCTTATCAAGTATTCTTATCTGGCTCATCACGTATTTTCATTTGGTTCATCAAGTATTCTTATCTGGCTCATCACGTATTTTCATTTGGTTCATCAAGTATTCTTATCTGGCTCATCACGTATTTTCATTTGGTTCATCAAGTATTCTTATCTGGCTCATCACGTATTTTCATTTGGTTCGTCAAGTGTTTTATGGGACTCGACAGCCATTGATACGGTAACACCTTGCTTTACGTTAGTTACCTCCGTAAATGATGCCTAGTTGTGACAGAATTGACAAAAAAAACAACAAATAGACAGTCTCAGTAAAGTCTCATTCGTTAAGACTATCGGAAAATAATCCTGATTTAGTTCAAAGCTAAGCATTAAAAGTAACACATTAAAAGCTTTGAACTGTAACAATGAGACGTTACACGAAAATACTAAAAAAGCAAAGCAATCGGCGTTTGATTCAATTTTGACAAAAAAACACATCAAGTTTTACTCGCTTATACATTCCTTTTTTTTTTTAAATATGTAAAATTATCTTCAGTATATTTCCATAAATTTTAATTTTTAAATAACATTTTGTCAATAAAAAAAGTCTAATGTTGAAAAAATCTAGCCCTATACTTTGCGTGTCAATTTTACCTCTGTTTAACATTAACAATTATGAGAAACGTGTCCCTATCGTTAAACGAGATATTACTGTATGTGGCTCATCAAGTATTTTTATGCGGTTCATCAAGTGTTTTTATGCGGTTCGTCAAATATTTTCAAGCAACCCTTGAAATTAATAAACAAAACAGTATATATTTGACTAACCTAACTTTATATAAAGATTTTTAATAGAGTTTTTACGATATATGGACGTATCTATAAAGAAAGGAATCGTAACTACTTGTAAATGAATCGAGTTACTTTTTTGACTGCACGATTCGATAGTTTTCTGCATCTTAGAAGGCCACTAGGTCAGACACTGTGCAGGGAGGAGTTTCTGCATCTTAGAAGGCCGCTTAGTCAGACACTGTGCAGGGAGGAGTTTCTGCATCTTAGAAGGCCACTAGGTCAGACACTGTGCAGGGAGGAGTTTCTGCATCTTAGGCCACTCGGTCAGACACTGTGCAGGGAGGAGTTTCTGTATCTTAGAAGGCCACTCGGTCAGACACTGTGCAGGGAGGAGTTTCTGCATCTTAGAAGGCCACTCGGTCAGACACTGTGCAGGGAGGAGTTTCTGCATCTTAGAAGGCCACTAGGTCAGACACTGTGCAGGGAGGAGTTTCTGCATCTTAGAAGGCCACTAGGTCAGACACTGTGCAGGGAGGAGTTTCTGCATCTTAAAAGGCCACTAGGTCAGACACTGTGCAGGGAGGAGTTTCTGCATCTTAGAAGGCCACTCGGCCAGACACTGTGTAGGGAGGAGTTTCGGTAAAAGCAAAATAGAGTTTAAGTGAACTCAATACGCGCCTAAGAAGTCATTTTTAATATAATTCAACTCCCGAGACTTTTTTCTCGTGCATCTGGTGCAAAATTAAATTGTTTAATTGTCGAACAAAACCTATAAATGTTTATAATATAAGTTTTATTAATTGTTTGGTATCGATTGAAGTAATCTCCGTGATAATAGCTTGTCTTACGTATTCCACCCTTCTTCAGTCCGTTTAGAACATACAAACCTCTTTTTACCTCGACTAATTACACGAAATATCCCGTTTAACCCGCTTTCGGAGGTGTAAACTCTCGCTCGTTCTTAGCGGAAAGTGCCTATACGAATCGAAATCAAATGAATCAACACTTTCGGTAAATTAAAAATGATCACCACATCTTTCTTCCTCCATTTTTATCGTTAAAAAAACTACGTAATAATTTTAACGTGCGCAATCCACACATCATTACTGTAGCTACACATGCCACGTTTAAAGCAGTATGCCGATTCGTAAAGAAACCCAGCGCCTTGGACTGACCGAGTGAGAGACACAACTGGACTACCCTTCGAAGAGCGGAGTGCACGGATGGATGGAGAGGAGTCGTCAGAGGCTACCACGGAAGTCACGATTACTCAGTCATGAGCCGCACGAGAAGATGTTTTGTAATAACAGATTTCGAACTATTTCCCCATTTGTAAATAAAATAAGGCGCTCGCTCTGTAATAATTCCATTATTACAATTGAAATAATTTAATTTTATCCACGTCCTGATGCAGTGTTGAATAAATAATAGTCGCGAGTGAATATTTTATAATTTTAACATTCAGCTGTCAGTTGATGTGTCGGGGCAGTATTGTTGTGTTTAATGAGGTAATTTTTTTTGCCGGGATAGGATGGATGCCAATTATGCACGTCGTTTGAATAAATATTGTGCAGATCTCATAATGAAGATCACGACCGTCGGCAATGATTATGAGGAGTTTCAAGATTAGGTTGTGCAAGCGAAACTTGGATGTAGCAAGAAAACGAGATAATTTCGGAAGAAGATTCTATCCTTCTTCTGCCGATGCTTGTTAAACTTGTATTAAAAAAACTTTAGAGATAAGAGATCTACAAGAGTGATCAGGCCCGCTATATACTACAAAAAGCTAAATGTTGGTCTATAAAGAGGAACAATTGTTTCATGTCGCGGAAATGCGTATGCCACGGTGGTCACTAGATTGAATAAGATCCGAAATTAACTAATTCGTAGAATAATTCAAGTGGCGTCAATAGTACACTGGTATGGGCACGTACAACGACAGGATGAAGGGTTTTCGCTAAAGACAGCCATGAATTGGGAGCTCCCAAATAGAGACAAAGGGAGCCCCCGAGAAGAGCCTATATAAAGAAGTGGACACGACGAAACTCGGACTATTCCCGAGTGACTGTCGTCGAGATATAGAGAAATGGTGGAAGAGGGTCCAAGCAGGCGACGGTAACGGAGAATCATGAATAACGAGGGATGCCCGTATAAAGATTAGGAAATGAAAATAATTCAATTTTGTGTCTAAAGACGAAAGAAGCTCGTAAATACGTCCATAAGAAAAAAAAAAAAAAAACGATCAACCGCTAGCGCCTATAGTTTTCATCATAGAAACGTGTTCGTATGAAAAAATATGCAAGTAAATATCTTGACTCGACATCTGGGGCGTCCCGCAAATGTTACACTGGTACAATTTGTTTGGCATTTCGGATATCTTGTTCATTTGAAACGTATCCTTTTGAAGAGACGAGAACCAGATGTCGACTCCCTTCTGCAGAGGAGAACCTGAAGACGACTTATCATCTTTGTTCTTCTTTATCTGGGCACGAGTAAGGGACGGCACCTTCACAGCGTTGCTTTTGCAAAATTGCTGTTTAGCCCTAGCCGCATTGGCTATGTTCACGTACGACTTGTGTTTCGGACTGGCGATGTGTTGCCCCACGTTCTTCTCGCCGTTGATGTGAACGTTGCAGTGTTCGCAGAAGAACTGGGTGCCTTGTAGGAAAAGGACGCCGTCAACGGACGACATTACGTGACCGGCGAGATTAACGTGTTCGTAAGCGGACGATATATCGTATAATTCCGAGCGGCAAACGATACACCAGAAACTTTTTCCGTTCTTATGTAAAACGACCGAAGTCTTCGGCTGCTGTTTGTTTTGATCCGCAGCCGACGATGGACTCGAAGCGTGCTGAATAAGAGGTTGTTTCGGTAAAGGTATCAATTTGTTCATAAAACTCGTGTGCTTGTTCGACTGAATATGATCGATGGCAGCTTGAAGGCCGGCAAACGACTTGGAATTGCAAGCGAAACACTCGAAAATCAGTGGCAATCGTCCGTACGTAACGGAAATATTATTTTTAACGAATAACATCTGCTGTTCGGGATCTAAACCTCCACGATTCCTCTTTGCCAGTTCGCTGTTTGATTTGTGAATAGAACCGCTCAAATGGGACACCAAATTCTGATGGCTCGTTATTCCTCGAACGTCGCACAGTAGGCAGACATACTTCCCGTCGGGTGTCGTAACGGAATACAAGGCATCAGCATTTTCGGTTTCCTTATTCAAGCTCGCACGCCGTTCTTGCTGTAGAAGACTGGACCTCCTCTGTTGCTGTTTATCGAGCATTCTTTCCAATTCTACTACATCTATTTGCTGCGGAGAATTAGCCAAATCCAACATATTAGCAGTCTTCACGTTTACGTTCGGAATCACTTTCCCGTTGGCGACAATGTGCTGTCCTTCCAATGATTCCAAAAGCAATTTTTCGTGCCCCTTCGAAGATATATGCTCTTCGATATTCTGCTGCTTTAACGGCACTTCCTTTCTGCACAAGCCACAGTACGAATATTTGGACATGGGATCCACAAAGATCTTATTAATGATTATGTGTAGATCGTTCAAGTCGAATGTTTTACCGACGCCGAATATGTCCGGATTCTGAATTAACAAGTCCTTCTGTATACGTATGTTGTAGTTATTTAGATTTTCGATGTGTTTATTGGAATCTACGTGATCGAGGACGGACGCCGGTTCAATATTAGTCCCGCACGGCATACAGCTCACGAGTGCTTCGTCGATAAGGCAGGGCACTACTTTGTTGAGCATCAGCATTCTCTTGAGTTTGGCATCTTTGAATTTGACTTCTTTCTTTTCTGCTTCCCTCCTGACCGTCTTCTCAGCCGCGGCAGGGATTCCAGTGTGCTCCTCACTTTGAGCGTGCTTCTCCAACGCGGATTCCACGGACTCGCCACTGGCTGAAAAGAAAAGGAAATTAAATAAATATATGTTGCTATCAATAAATATGTTGGGATGTCTTTTTCGAACCTCTGTCCGAGAGTCATAAATATTGCCGTATTAGTACACGCATATCATCACGCCATTTCCCTGTCGGTGTAGGCAGAGAGGACTGAGCGCTCGACTTTCCGAACTCACGTTTCCTTCTTCGAGAATATAATTCACTTGATCCAACCATACTTTCCTTAGTCTTCCTCTCACACGCCTTCCACTCACATTTTGCACTACATATCTGATTTGTTAAAACTTTCTCTTTTTTTTTTTTGCTGACAATTAACCGGTGGTATTGTGAGTTCACTTTTTTACTTTTTTTCCGCCATCTATTAAATTTCTTCTTCTTCCTGGCACTGTCCCAACACATTGCCTAGGTAGGCTGTTGGGGTCGGCTCTTCTCGTTCTCAGGCTGTATGTTCTTCGGTTCTGGGTGTCGCGTTTCTCTGCAGGATTTTGGAGCATTGGGTCATCCAGGAGTTTTCCTCTGGACGGCTGTCGAGGAAGATCCACAGACATTGCCTGATTTACCGTATGGTCTGGTGGTCTCCGTCTTATGTGTCCGTACCATCTCAGCTGTCACTCTTCTAGCTTACTGTTTATGTCAGTGACCCCCAGGCTAAGGACGTGTATTGAGATAGAAAAATCTGGTATTCTGTCCTCTCTGCCTACCCCAACAGGAAAATCACATACTGGTATGCGTGCACCTAAGCCGATTTTGATACCGCCCGGTTTGAGCATATATATATTAGTGTCCCATTGACATTGTTTCCGTTTATCACTACATGAACATTGTTTCTGTTTATCGCTACATGAACATTGTTTCTGTTTATCGCTACATGAACATTGTTTCTGTTTATCGCTACATGAACATTGTTTGTTTATCACTAGAACATTATTTGTTTATCTCTACATGAACATTGTTTCTGTTGTCATTATGATATATTTCGACTGTAATTAAATTTATTTCTTGTCATTAGGTTAAACTTGTATAACCGTGACGTGACGCCCTTCTAGGTCTCTCGAATTCGCCCGTCGTAAACATATTACAAAATAAATTTACTCACCAACTTTGATATCCTTCTTGCAGTCGGTACACCTATGGAGCATCTTCGCTTTGTCCGTGAATTCCACGCTCTGCTCCTTCCCAGTCTTCTTCTCCGGAGGGTACACGTACTCCACGGAGACGGCTGCCTCCCTTTTAACCTCTTCAACAACCGGCTTCTCTCTGATCTCGCCTTCCAGAGTATCGGAGACGAAAAGATCAATGTCCCTCTTGAACCGTTCCAATTTTTCTTTAATCTCCTTTCTCAACGTTGTGACCACGTTCGGATCGGGGCTGTATTCGGTGTTGCGCATATCACCGCCGACTTTGACCAGAATCTTAGTAAAGTAAGAGATTTCTCGGGAAATTTTCGATGTGTGCAAATGATACGAAGGTAACTTAACTTTTGTTTCGGCCTTTTCGTACGCTTTGTTAAGTTTCTGAGACATGAACACAGTCTTCGAACTATCGGCGCCTTTACTTTCCATCCCTTCACTTCTCCACACTTTGGCGTCCGACCGTTTCTCCTTCGAATCAGCCTGATCCTTGGCCTGTTTCCTATTTTCTAACTCTTCAAGTTTCTTAACTTCTAAACTACAAGGCATATTAAGGGCACTTTTGAATTCTTGAATCACTTCCATATTGTCGGTGACGCTCGTCGGGTTGTCTTCTATCTTTTTGATAACATCCGTCAATGATAAAACCGTATTGACCAATCCGGGTATATTCGTACTAGCTTCCGTCTTCACTTCAGGATCTTTAATCGTGGCTTCTAACACTTTTGCGGCAGCGTTTTCAATCTCGCGTTCGACGGTCGTCAACGACGGTTCGCATTTGATACTCATGATCGGCGAAGATAAACAGTCACTGACTCGAACGTTTCCGTACGTCTTCAACGCTAGATTCTTAACAAGCGACGGGATCATCTGGTATCTCATATCCGGTGGAACTTTGGATAGAGCTTTGTAGACGTATTCGGCTTCAGAGATCGGTTTAATACCGTACGCGGGCGGCGGAGATTCGTCGTCCGAAACGTTCTTCTCGTCAAATATGATCTCGTCAGCGAGTTTACGTTCCTTCGTAATGTTGCTATCAAATTCTATAGCTTTCAACTTTTGATTAAACGCCATTATATCCTGATCGGATATAGTTCCTTTCACTTTGATTCCGGTTTTATCAACAGGTTCCTCATTCATTGGGCTTTCGGTCGTCTCTCTAGTTCCTTGGTCCATTTGTGTTTGTGACTCTCCTAGATTTTGATCAGATGGTTCGTCGACTAGTTGTTGTGGAATAAGCAGCGCTTTCGACCCTGGGTCCACTCCCTTCTTAGAAGACTCTGCGACGGCGAGACTCAGGTTGGTGAGTGTTGCCGCGATGAAGTCTTCGGCCTTGGAGTAGACCAGAGGGGTGCTGCTTTTTGCGGGGGAATCTCCACTCCTCGTGTTCGTCTCCGGCTTAAATTGCCCGTCTTTAAAGTTCACTGGCTGGTTCAATGATTGACCTGTAATATAAATGATATTAGTAAATATGTGGACTATTACGAGTGCTTTATTGATTTTGAAAAAGTATTCGACAAGGATTTGTCCGGTTCGTGTATTAAGGCCTCGGCCACACAGGTAGGAGCCTCGCTTGATGCTTAGAGCTACGTTGCGAGTTAGGCGACATATCCTAGCGAACCAACGTACCGCATACTATCGCAGTGGCCACACTGCACGCTTCGCGTCACGTTGCATGACGATTAGTCATCGAGTAAATCTCCTAGCGAACAGACGTGTTGGTTAATTTACAAGATGGCTGAAGTTTTAATGACAGCTGTGTATAAAAGGGAGCCTTTGTGGAACCCATCGGGCAAATTATACAAAAATGTACCTGTAAAAAATCACTTTGGAATGAAGTTGCGCAGAAAGTAAATAAATATAAGCTGTAATGAAATTGGTTCGTTTTGAGAGTGGCATCGTTTGTCGACTCAACCGCTCCCGACTGTCAAATGAATTTGTGCGTGGCACTTTAGTGTGGCCAGGCATGAAATCACCTAGTATATGAGTCATGTAAAATCTAGCTTAGCATTTTGATGTGGCCTCGGCCTTAGAGATGATTCTTCAGAGAAAAGTAGATTTTTAAGGTCGACTTATCTATCCCTTTGAAACCACGGTTTAATATAATAAGAATGAACAAGGTGGAAGTGTCCACCATGTGTGGTATGCGGACAGCCCCCTGCGTGGTGGCTAGTCAGCTTTACAGAATGGCGGCTATTGTGGAGAATTCCGGTCAGGATGATGAGACTATATAGACCGTGTATTGTCCGTGTTGATATGTGGGTACATTTTGTATTCACCATATTGACAATACTCTGTGTCACAATGCTCTGAATATATTTTGTCCAGTATTGTTACAAGTTTGTCTTGCCCTATATAAGAGCAACCCATGTATCACTTGTGTCCCGCATTAAATAAACTTAACAGTCCCGGTCAGGATGATGGGACTATAGACCGTGTATTGTCCGTGTTGATATGTGGGTACATTTTGTATTCACCATATTGACAATACTCTGTGTCACAATGCTCTGAATATATTTTGTACAGTATTGTTACAAGTTTGTCTTGCCCTATATAAGAGCGAACCATGTATCACTTGTGTCCCGCATTAAATAAACTTAACAGTCCCGGTCAGGATGATGAGGTTATAGACCGTGTATTGTCCGGTTGTCCTTCACGAGACAGATTAGATTGACTAAAAGCCATATCTTGACCGCGTCCAATGTATGTAGCGTCTCTTCTCTCTCCGTGGAACTGTTCCACTTATAGATGGATCGTTACAGTTTTGAAGCTTAATCAGTTGAAACTTTGAATTATCTAGAATTGTTATTTTTTTTAAATAAGTTTTATTATATTGCCTCATATAATTGTATAATGACTTTAATTTGGTGACACTAATCATTAAAGTTTGGGTGGATTGTCTTATTATAAAAAACAAGTAATATTACCTTCCAAAACTGCTGTTATCTGCTTCAAAGCATCAGCTTTCGCAGCTCCCAGCGGATCCAATTGTTTCCCGTGCGACTCCAGCATTTCCTTGACTGAAATCGGAGCGAAGCCGCCAGCCAGATCGTCATTCACATTCAAAGGTATACGTTCATCCATCGAAGTGACTTCTTGCTCCACCGGAATGTCGGAAACAACCGGAGCCGGTACCAGATGACTCGGAAGATGAGAAGGTCTGTTGCTCTCGGTAAACTCTTCGCCTGTCTCTATTTCCTCTGGCTTCTTTCCAATTGTCGATAGGAATTTCTTGAAGGAAAAAGACATTGTCTAACAGTCAGACTGGAAAGAAAAAGAAAGAACTTTTTTAATTTTTAGACGTAAGATGTAGATGTGTATGAGATATGTAAGATGTAGATGTGTATGAGAGATGTAAGATGTAGATGTGTATGAGAGATGTAAGATGTAGATGTGTATGAGAGATGCAAGATGTAGATGTGTATGAGACATGTAAGATGTAGATGTGTATGAGAGATGTAAGATGTAGATGTGTATGAGAGATGTAAGATGTAGATGTGTATGAGAGATGTAAGATGTAGATGTGTATCAGAGATGTAAGATGTAGATGTGTATGAGAGATGTAAGATGTAGATGTGTATGAGAGATGTAAGATGTAGATGCGTATGAGAGATGTAAGATGTAGATGCGTATGAGAGATGTAAGATGTAGATGTGTATGAGATATGTAACATATAGATGTGTATGAGAGATGTAAGATGTAGATGTGTATGAGAGATGTAAGATGTAGATGTGTATGAGAGATGTAAGATGTAGATGTGTATGAGATATGTAACACATAGATGTGTATGAGAGATGTAAGATGTAGATGTGTATGAGAGATGTAAGATGTAGATGTGTACGAGAGATGTAAGATGTAGATGTGTATGAGAGATGTAAGATGTAGATGCGTATGAGAGATGTAAGATGTAGATGTGTATGAGAGATGTAAGATGTAGATGTGTATGAGAGATGTAAGATGTAGATGTGTATCAGAGATGTAAGATGTAGATGTGTATGAGAGACGTAAGATGTAGATGTGTATGAAAGATGTAAGATGTAGATGTGTATGAGAGATGTAAGATGTAGATGTGTATGAGAGATGTAAGATGTAGATGTGTATGAGAGATGTAAGATGTAGATGTGTATGAGAGATGTAAGATGTAGATGCGTATGAGAGATGTAAGATGTAGATGTGTATGAGAGATGTAAGATGTAGATGTGTATGAGAGATGTAAGATGTAGATGTGTATCAGAGATGTAAGATGTAGATGTGTATGAGAGATGTAAGATGTAGATGCGTATGAGAGATGTAAGATGTAGATGTGTATGAGATATGTAACATATAGATGTGTATGAGAGATGTAAGATGTAGATGTGTATGAGAGATGTAAGATGTAGATGTGTATGAGAGATGTAAGATGTAGATGCGTATGAGAGATGTAAGATGTAGATGCGTATGAGAGATGTAAGATGTAGATGTGTATGAGAGATGTAAGATGTAGATGTGTATGAGAGATGTAAGATGTAGATGTGTATCAGAGATGTAAGATGTAGATGTGTATGAGAGACGTAAGATGTAGATGTGTATGAAAGATGTAAGATGTAGATGTGTATGAGAGATGTAAGATGTAGATGTGTATGAGAGATGTAAGATGTAGATGTGTATGAGAGATGTAAGATGTAGATGTGTATGAGAGACGTAAGATGTAGATGTGTATGAGAGATGTAAGATGTAGATGTGTATGAGAGATGTAAGATGTAGATGTGTATGAGAGATGTAAGATGTAGATGCGTATGAGAGATGTAAGATGTAGATGTGTATGAGAGATGTAAGATGTAGATGTGTATGAGAGATGTAAGATGTAGATGTGTATGAGAGATGTAAGATGTAGATGTGTATGAGAGATGTAAGATGTAGATGTGTATGAGAGATGTAAGATGTAGATGTGTATGAGAGATGTAAGATGTAAATGCGTATGAGAGATGTAAGATGTAGATGTGTATGAGAGATGTAAGATGTAGATGTGTATGAGGGATGTAAAGAGAAAGATCTGAAAGTCACAGAAAGAATAAATTGATTCATAATTGCCACAAAGGGAATTCAAATCGCATGTTTTTGTTTTTTTATTGTGTTCCAATTGCATTAGAAATGTTTTTTTTTTTTACAAACATACCACCACGCCATTTCACTGTCGGACTTGGCAGAGAGGATAGACCACCAGACTTTCTTATCATCGTGACTGATTTTTACTTCCCATTGACTTAATATTTCCTTATTTCAAAAACCTTACACTTGACCCAACCATACTTTCCTTGGATGTCCTCTAATACACCTTCCACTCACATTTGTACTATTTCTTAATTCATTCGTTCCACATGTCCAAACCATCTCGATGTACTCTTTAATTCAGCCTAAAGTTCACATTCATCCCTTATCACTGCAATCTATATTCAGTCATACATTGTCACTCCGTGTATTCTTCTCACCATTTATTCGCCTCCTCTCAATATTTTTCCACGTCTACATTTCACTCCCATACATCAATGTTGACACCAAAACACTATTGTGGACTATCGTCTTAAAAGATTTTTACACTGTCTTGTTAAATTTTTTATTTTATATTTTTTTGCTTTTCTTCCTTCATTTATTCTACGCGCCCAAACCCTCTCAGCAGGCTCTTTTCTTGATCTAATTTAAAATGAGGTTGTAACATATGAAATGTCTCGCCTGTCTGTAACATACGAAATGTCTCGTCTGTCTGTAACATATGAAATGTCTTCTCTGTCTGTAACATATGAAATGTCTCGCCTGTCTGTAACATACGAAATGTCTCGTCTGTCTGTAACATATGAAATGTCTTCTCTGTCTGTAACATATGAAATGTCTCGCCTGTCTGTAACATACGAAATGTCTCGTCTGTCTGTAACATATGAAATGTCTTCTCTGTCTGTAACATATGAAATGTCTCGTCTGTCTGTAACATATGAAATGTCTTCTCTGTCTGTAACATATGAAATGTCTCGCCTGTCTGTAACATACGAAATGTCTTGTCTGTCTGTAACATATGAAACGTCTTGTCTGTCTGTAACATATGAAATGTCTAGTCTGTCTGTAACATATGAAATATCTCGTCTGTCTGTAACATACGAAATGTCTTGTCTGTCTGTAACATATGAAATGTCTAGTCTGTCTGTAACATATGAAATGTCTCGCCTGTCTGTAACATATGAAATGTCTCGTCTGTCTGTAACATATGAAATGTCTAGTCTGTCTGTAACATATGAAATGTCTCATCTGTCTGTAACATAACAAATATCTTCTCACGGTGCGTAACTATAGAAGCCTCGAAACAAGAAGGCAAGAATCCATCGCGATATTCCTACTGAAGGTTGCTTTAACTGTCCTGCGATTCTAGAAGCACTAAGTTTATATGTCCCCAATAAATATAGCCGTACAAGGAATCACCCTCTGTTCTATATAATACATAGCAACTTACAGGAGGAATATCATGGCTAAACACTCAGCTATAGTCACGCGTGGTATAGAGATATTGAACCGACTGAGTGACACTGTGGATATAGTCTCGGCACCGCCTAGCAGTATGAGAAGAGTCCTGGCTGATATTCTTACTAACGAATAAGCTAACGCTAGAAGCAGACCCTCTTTGTGTAACAGGAGAAATCCGTGCAAAGTGGATAAAAATAAAAAGGTTGTGTAGTGTGTCATAATTTCTATTTGATATTGATAAATAGTTAAGTGTTTGGTGTTTTAAAAATTGTATCATCCTTTACGTTATACCCCCAGCCTAAACAATGGTGTTTTCAAGTGAAGGGCGGATATATTTTTTATATGAATTAAAGTTGGGACACAGTGCAACCCTTGTATTTAAAAATATAAACAAAACGTTCATGGAAAGTATAACTAACATTAGAATAGAACAATGTTTCCATCTGGAAGAAAACGGCTTAAAAATTAATAGGAAAATCTGTACTGACAGAATATCTGTACCTGCCATTTGAAGACCCAAATGCCACAACTCCTTCAATGCAACTGGATGGGGAAATATTAGCCGGCTGTGACTCATTTAAGTATCTGGGCTCACTCATTGACAAAGACGGAGGGTGCGCTGCGGATGTTGACCATAGAATAAGTGTGGGATGGATGAAATTCAGATCGGTCAACAGGAGTCTTGTGTGACCCGAAAATGCTTATAAAACTGAAAGGAAAGGTATACCAGACTGTCGTTAGACCCGCAATTATGTATGGCTCAGAATGCTGGACTATGTACAGCTCATACTCTAGGCAACTTGAAACAGCAGGAATGCGAATGCTTAGGTGGTCGGCAGGAGTATCATTGAAATATAGAATTAAGAGCTCACGCATTCGTGGTAGCCTGGGAGTCACTGACATAAACAGTAAGCGGGAAGAGCGATAGCCGAGATGGTACGGGCACATAATACGGAGACCACCAGACCATACTGTAAATCAGGTAATGTCTCTGAATCTTCCTCGACAGCCGTCCAGAGGAATATCAAAGAACTCCTGGATGACTCAGTGCACCAAAATCCTGCAGAGAAATGGCCTAGATGAAAGTGACACCCAGAACCGAAGAATATACAGACTGAGAACGAGAAGAGCCGACCCCCACAAGCCTACCTAGGTAATGAGTTGGGACAGTGCCAGGAAGAAGAAGAAGTGTTTCGATCGTAGATCTGAACCCCGAGAAAGACACGATAATTATTAGCTACAAGAATTTAGGATAATGGTAGAAACAAATCCGAGATCTACTATTTGAAGTTTAGTAGCAGACTTGGGTCTATCAGCTACGACAGTATCAAGACATTTGGCCGCAAAAGGCAAATTAAAAAAATTAGAAACTCACAAATTGACAGAAGAGTCAAATCTAAAGTATTCGAAGATTTGCCTACTCTCTCGATAAGTATTTGAAGATTTTCCTACTCTCTCGATAAGTATTTGAACATTTCCCTACTCTCTCGATAAGTATTTGAACATTTGCCTACTCTCTCGATAAGTATTTGAACATTTCCCTACTCTCTCGATAAGTATTTGAACATTTGCCTACTCTCTCGATAAGTATTTGAACATTTGCCTACTCTCTCGATAAGTATTTGAAGATTTGCCTACTCTCTCGATAAGTATTTGAAGATTTGCCTACTCTCTCGATAAGTATTTGAAGATTTGCCTACTCTATCGATAAATATTTGAAGATTTGCCAACTCTCTCGATAAGTATTTGAAGATTTGCCTACACTCTCGATAAGTATTTGAAGATTTGCTTACTCTCTCGATAAGAAATGTAAAAACGTCTTTTTTTAGATTGAATTTTTCCTCGTGACGAAGAATTATTGACGATAACTAAAAAAAAAAAATATCCGATCAATGGTTGGATGCTACTGAATCTCGAAAACACTTTTTGAAGCCAAAAATGATTCAAAATACGGTAATGGTGACTGATCAGTGGACCGATAGAGGAATTATTTATTTTTAAAACCACGGGAATTGATAACTGCGGATGCGTATTGTCACGAAATAGCAGACAGTCGTCATTAACCTCTCCTTCCCAGTGTTGGGTATCTTCTACACGTTGCTTCTAATAACCATCAATATCTCTATAAATATTATAAATACAAGGTTAAGATTTTAGGTATTCCTCCATAATATATTTACGCATTGATTTAAAAAATAATATTAATAATAATCAGAATTTATCAACTACATCGTAGGTGTTTTGTAAAGATCGAAAACAAATTCGCATTTAAACGCTGCGAGTGCCTCGTCTTGACGATAGGTGAATAGTATGCGGGAAGCGCGACACTATATTCGCATCTCACTCTTGCATACTCCACTGAATTGCAAGGAGCTGAATTGTCTCATCGTCGCAAGCGTAAGCCACTATACCGCTCCGCGACGCAGTTGCTTCTGGGCTTGCTAATAGATTAGACCTACGCCCGTTCCGTGAGCGTTGCCAGATGGTTTTTTAATGTTTTTAGCAAATAAATCACAATTATTATAATTTTTAACTTCAATTATAATTAATTAAGGGGATTATCTATGAATGTTCTTATTTTTCCGATTTAAAATCGCTAATTTTTTATCGCGTACTCACTACCCAACACCGGAGCGCGCGTTTCAATTTTAACACCGTAAGGGAAGGATTAATAGCAGATATGGACCCACCCTGCTTCATGATAATGCCACGTCGCATACTTCACAATCGACCATCAATAAATAAACACATACGCTGGGATATGAAGTCATGCCCTATCCACCATACTCGTATAATAGTCCGGACTTATCACCAACGGATTATCATCTGTTTTACCTACCATCCAGAACTATTTCTGTGTATCCAAATATATTAAAATCAAAGAGAGATCTAAGAATATTTATAGCCTGTAAAAATGGAATTTTTATAAAAGTGGGACACGTGCGTTGATTGATACCGTTGGATATAAAAAATAGTTGCAGATAAGAGATTATTTGTATTAAAAAAAATCCAAATTGCAAAAAATTATAGCATAAGTTTTTCATTTCGTATAAAAAAAACGACATTCCATATTTTACCATCTAATACGTCAGTCAGCTTTAAGTTTTAACAAACATACGAGGCATATCCAGAAACTAAGTGTACTGAATTTTTTGTAGGTTACAATTTTTTTTATTTAAACAAAAAAATTTGGTGGTTACCGTAGTACATATGTAAGCTATTTTTCGACATAGTCGCCATTCCTCTCAATGCAGGTGGTGAAGCGGGGTATCAACTTTTTGATGCCTTCCTCGAAGTAGTTTCCCGCCAACCCCTCCGTCCACTTCTCCAACTCCTCCTTTACCTCCTCGTCGGTTGAAAACCTATTCCACCCATATGCAGCTTCAGGGAAGTAAAGAGATAGTAATCTGAAGGTGCTAGGTCATGGGAATGCGCGGGATGGTTCAGGACATCCCATTTAAACGAGGCGAGCAGTTCCTTCGTGGCGTTGGCCGTGTGTGGTCTTGCATTGTCGTGCAGCAGGCAGACTCCCTTTGTCAGCATGCTTCTCCTCTTGTTCTGAATCGCCCTCCGCAATTTTTTTAGGGTTTCACAGTATCTTGCAGAGTTGATGGTCTCCCTTGAGGCAAATATTTTATTAAAATTATGCCTTGACAGTCCCAAAACACGGATGCCATGATTTTCTTGGCTGAAATTGTGGTTTTGAACTTTTTGGCGGAGGGTGAAGAGGTGTGACGCCACTGTTGAGACTGCCTTTTGGTTTCAGGCGTGTAGTGTGCAACCCAAGTTTCATCTCCAGTAACGATGGAGCGGAGAAATTCATCTCCATGGAGTTTGCAGCGCCTCAAAAACTCTTGCCTTTTTACAAAATTTCGCACTTGGCGGGAGATCGGTTTGACATTTTTCACGAAACGTGTTGTCGCGTCGACACTTCTCAACATACTGACATCGAACCGGTCTCGTTGTGGAGGGGAAGGGTCAGGCTACACGGAAGTGTAGCCAACATGTCGAAAATAAAATCCATCCGGTCGTGAGAGCCTCAGTACACTTACTTTCTGGATACGCCTCGTACATACATCACATCACCCCATTTCACTGTCAGGGTAGGCAGAGTGGACAAAGCGCCAGAATTTCAAATCTCGACACACCCTCAGCCTCTTCTACGTCTAAACACCTTCACATACGATTTCTCTGATTTTCTACGTTTACATCTTTCAAAATAGTGTTCACTTGATCCAATCATACTTCTTCGGTCTTCCTTTCACACGGCTTTCAATCACATTTGCACTATATAAAGGGTCTTTCAAATTGAGCGTTTTTTTTTTAATTCTTGGATAAAACACAGATGGCGTCGCGAACTTGCCTGGGTCTTGTAACATTTGAGAAGTGTAATGTATGACATTTATAAAAATGGAGTCGTATACAATACAACAACGCGTTCAAATTGTTGAATTATTTTATGTATTGTAATCTCCGGAAACGGCGATGTTAATTGCCCACCAAGATCGTGTGATCTGACACCGTTGGACTATTTTCTCTGGGGTTACGTGAAAAGCCAGGTCTATAAGAATTACCGCCGATCAATTCCCGAGCTGAAGGACGGAATTATTCGCGTTATCGGTGAGTTAGAACCGGAATTATGACAAAATGTCACGGAAAATTTTGACAAAATTGTGGACATCTGCGGAGCTGCAAGAGGTGGACATTTGGCGGATATTGTTTTTTGTGTTTAAATGTCATACATTATACTTCAATGAACAATAAAAAGTTTTTTAAAATCAAAGCAAATTGTGTGTTTTATTCAAGATATAAAAAATTTGAAACACCCTTTATTTTTTTTTGTTAATCTTGCTTCATTTATCCATTCCACATGCCCAAATCATCACCTCAAAAGTCATATATACAAACATAACATCATGCCATTTCCCCGTTGGGATATGCAGAGAGGACAGAGTGCCTGACTTTCCTATCTCGACACAAATGATGGATTTTATTTTTGACATGTTGGCTACACTTCCGTGTAGCCTGACCCTTCCCCTCCGCAACGAGACCGGTTCGAGGTCAGTACGTTGAGAAGTGTCGACGCGACAACACGTTTCGTGAAAAATGTCAACCCCATCTCCCGCCAAGTTGAATCGAGTGGAGGCCGGGCAAGAGTTTTTGAGGCGCTGCAAACTCCATGGAGATGAATTTCTCCGCTCCATCGTTACTGGAGATGAAACTTGGGTTGAACACTACACGCCTGAAACCAAAAGGCAGTCTCAACAGTGGCGTCACACCTCTTCACCCTCCGCCAAAAAGTTCAAAACCACAATTTCAGCCAAGAAAATCATGGCATCCGTGTTTTGGGACTGTCAAGGCATAATTTTAATTGAATATATGCCTCAAGGGGAGACCATCAACTCTGCAAGATACTGTGAGACCCTAAAAAAATTGCGGAGGGCGATTCAGAACAAGAGGAGAGGCATGCTGACAAAGGGAGTCTGCCTGCTGCACGACAATGCCAGACCACACACGGCCAACGCCACGAAGGAACTGCTCGCCTCGTTTAAATGGGATGTCCTGAACCATCCCGCGCATTCCCCTAACCTAGCACCTTCAGATTACTATCTCTTTACTTCCCTGAAGCTGCACATGGGTGGAAAAAGGTTTTCAACCGACGAGGAGGTAAAGGAGGAGGTGGAGAAGTGGACGGAGGGGTTGGCGGGAAACTACTTCGAGGAAGGCATCAAAAAGTTGATACCCCGCTTCACCACCTGCATTGAGAGGAATGGCGACTATGTCGAAAAATAGCTTACATATGTACTACGGTAACCACGTAATTTTTTTGTTTAAATAAAAAAAATTGTAACCTACAAAAATTCAGTACACTTACTTTCTGGATATGCCTCGTACACGCTTCAACGGTTGAGGGGTGAGGGAGGCACGGGACAATTTCGGCCAAGAGCGGAGAGATTTTTGGGAAATAACTGTTCAACAGATGTTCGGATCGGTGTACTGACTTAGAAATTTCTAGGGCCTCTAATCTGTCCAATTTATTTCCATTACTACTGATATGTAAGAATTTGACGTCATCGATAGAAAAAAGTATGGTTTTCACGGTGACAATGATTAGCCATTTCAGAATAAATTAGAGGATTTGTTAAGGTGGATTTGTGTTCACGAAATCTCTTTTCAAAAGATCTTCCTGTCTTTCCTATATAGAAATTATCACAGTCAGCACATAAGAGTGTATACACACAGCACTGTTGCTAAGTATTCCATTTTTGCCTTTCCCATTAAATAATAGTTTCCGGAGATTAAAATTAGTGTAAAAAGCTGGCTTTATGTGACTTGGAATATTTTTGGTTATTTCATTTTGGTTATTTCATTTGCATTATATATTTTTGTCAGTCTTTCTTCGTTAATTCGTTCCACAAGCCCAAACCATCTTATCGTGCTCTTCATCTTAAATCAGCCTTAACTTCACATTTATTCCTCATCACTTCATTTCGTATTGTCATACATTGTCACCCCATATATTCTTCTCAAAGGACGCATTTCTGCAGTATTTATTCGGTTCCTCTCCGTATTTTAAGCTTAATCAATTCAAACTTTGAATTATCTAGAATTGCCATTCTTTTAAATTGGTTTATTATATTGCCTCATATAATTGCATAATGACTTTAGTTTGATGGCACAAATCATCCTAGTTAGGGTCGATTGCCTATTTAAAATAAAAAAAAACTTCGAAAACCCAACCCACAGGCACCATTTTCGTTTTTTTTTTTTTGTATATAAGTTTTATAGTTCGATAATTATTTATCACGCGCCGCCACTGAAATGTTTTAATGAAAAGAAAAAAAAAACAAAAGAAAACACAACAATGAAAAAGACAAATGAATCAGCGATATTTTGCTTTGAAATATGTCAAAAGGAAATAATGCGAAATCGACGTGAATAAAAAATAACTCGCAAATAAAATAAAAAAAATGATATATATTTGCTCTTAAAACGTGTTATCAAGTCATATTTATCAACAGGAAATGTAGAATTATCATTAAAAACAAAAAAAAAGTGATTAGAAATATATATTTATACAAAACGAATAAATTACTCACGCGGTTACCAAAAAAAAAAACGTCAAGCCTTTATCAGATAAATACTCGCTTTATCTCATTGCGACTGTTTGTCAATAAAAAAAATATCTAAACACAATAATTTTTTCTACACAAAGAAAATTTACAATAAAAAAATAACCGTTAACCATAAATTTTTAACATACGTATAAAAAAAATGTCGGTTGCGCATTTAAAATATGCAAGTGTTAAATTTATTTTTTAAGAACTAAAAAACTACGCATGATGATGATGCAATTTAGATCAGTTTTTTTTTTTATTGTTTCGTATATCGCGGTCAAATCAAATTTTGTATATCGCGTAAATAATAAATATTCGAAACTTTCCCATCCCTATTGAGTATTTATTACTCACCTGGGTAGAACGAATTGTTCCTTGTTTCTATTGAAGTGTGTAGCTGTCAAACGCCGACAATTTCTTTTCCTTTGAGGTTACAGCCGCTTGTGTAATATTATTGTCGTTATGTTCTGTTCCTCACTTTGCGTATAGCTTTAAGAAATGAATAAAAATATATTCATGTCCTAAAAACTTTTAGACAAAACGATATTTTATTGGGAACAGAGACCCCCCCGCTGTCCGATGACCTGACTTGTGATAAGTTTTACTGATCGGTGTTGCCAAGTCGAAATCTATGTTCCTGTTATTGATACAACTAATTCCAGATTAAATATTTCATTTTAATATTTTAACTCCAAAGCAGCAATTTTAAAGCCAATTCATTGTCCGGTAGATAATGAACATAAATGAGACACTGTGTGATGGCTAACCAACTTTACAGAATATTTATTGTGGAGAATTCCGCCTACGAGTATAGTCCTTTGCGAGACACCTTCGGTTGCCCTTTGCGAGACACATTTGAATTATTAAATGCCATATCTTTACCGCATCCAATGAATATTACGTTTTTTTTCTTTATTTGTGGAACTTTTCCATTTATAGATTGTTAAATTTTTGAAGCTTAATTAGTTATAATAGAAGGCCGAAGAGGTGTTGGCAGGAGGCAAATCTCCTGGCTCCGCAATATACTCGTACGTGATTGAACTGGCATAAGAGGAGTTGGAGATTTTTTTCGGGCTGCCGGGAACAAAGATGTCTACTCTCAGGTGATATTCAACGTTCGGGGGACCTGATATGACACCGGGAAGAAGAAGAAGAATTAGTTGAAACTTTTTTTTTACTAAACAAAGTAAATTATTGTACAAACATTTGTCAAGGCTAGCTTACCTATATACACATTTATTACACAACTAATCTTACATTATATGTTATAATTTATACACTTATTCATCTTATTTTCCTACATGTCATTTTATTTTATTTATTCAATCTTAATATATGAGATCTTAGAAATAATTAACACCTACATACTACTTATAACTAGATAACAATTCTTACACTAATTATTTAGCAAAAACAAGTCCACTCGTTCAGGTTACTTGTATTCCATCACATTCACTCTGACCTTGGTCGTCCCAGCTAATACTGTAGGTAGACTACTGAGTCAAGTCGCTGATAGTTGTAGACCGAGCTTTTAGATTCATCAGTTGTGCACTTTATGCTTAAAGCTTTAAGATGCGATGAAAATTAAGACAGTCTTTCACAGTATCCAGTTTGTTTTTTGATGGATTCTGATTTTTGTATATACACGTGTATTACTCAACCTGTACCTATATACACATTTATTACTCAACTAATCTTACATTATATGTTATAATTTATACACTAACTTCATCTTATTTTCCTATATATCATTTTATTTTGATTATTCAATCTTAATATATGAGATCGTAGAAATAATTAACACCTACATATTACTTATAACTAGATAACAATTCTTACACTAATTATTTAGCAAAAGTTTAGTTGAAACTTAATTGGTTTAGAATTGTCACTTTTTAAATTAGTTTTATTTACTATGTATAATTGCATAATTATTAATTTGGTGAATCAAATCATTCTAGTTAGGGTAGATGGCCTATTATAATAAAAATGAACGTAGATTTTTTTTCAGACCTTATTTCATCTCGATATATTGACTTACATCATTTTTCCTATCGGGGTAGGCAGAGTGACTGGGCGTATATCGTCGCTGTTCTGCGAAAAGCAGCATTTAAGTCCATTTTTGCTTTAAATGACTTTTTGATGCTATTTTACTTAAAATAAAAATATCTACACATGGAAAAAACATTTATGCTCAAAAGTTATGTGGTTTTGCTGTTATGAAAAGATAAAAATACATATAACTTGATTTTACATCGCCTTCTGAAACTTAAATTGCGTTTATCCCAAAACTCAATATTTGGACTTAAATGCTTTTCGCAGAACATCGACAATATATTCCTTCAAAAAGAGAAGAAAAAACATGCCAGTGGCCTTCAAGCGTCTTATTTTGGTGTGCCATAGGTAGGCAGAGTGACTGGGCATATATCGTCGTTGTTCTGCGAAAAGCATTTAAGTCCATTTTTGCTTAAAATGACTTTTTGATACCATTTTACTTAAAATAAAAATATCTACACATGGAAAAAACATTTATGCCCAAAAGTTATGTGGTTTTGCTGTTATGAAAAGATAAAAAGATATATAACTTGATTTTACATCGCCTTCCGAAACTTAAATTGCATTTATCCCAAAACTCAATATTTCGACTTAAATGCTTTTCGCAGAACAACGACTATATATATCTTCAAAAAAGAGAAGAAAAAAACATGTCAGTGCCCTTCAAGCGTCTTATTTTGGTGTGCCATCGGTAGGCATAGTGACTGGGCATATATCGTCGTTGTTCTGCGAAAAGCAGCATTTAAGTCAATTTTTGTTTAAAAAGACTTTTTGATGCTATTTTACTTAAAATAAAAATATCTACACATGGAAAAAACATGTATGCCCAAAAGTTATGTGGTTTCGCTGTTATGAAAAGATAAAAAGTTATATAACTTGATTTTACATCGCCTTTCGAAACTTAAATTGCGTTTATTCCAAAACTCAATATTTGGATTTAAATGCTTTTCGCAGAACAACGACGATATATTCCTTCAAAAAGAAAAGAAAAAAAACATGCCAGTGTCCTTCAAGCGTCTTACTTTGGTGTGCCATCGGATTCCGCTCCTGCTCGAAAAGATTTTTTTTAAACGTTTTTCAGACTCATTTTTTTGTTAATTCTTTATTTTATGGTATTTTTTCTTTATTAGCCGATTTTTATGTTATTCAAATATTGCTGCAGAGACCATAGCCTTGATTGCCACGCCCTTGCCTCGACCCTGAATTCAACTGTCTTTGATCTTCCTCTACCACGCCTTCTATTTACATTTTAACTATATATTTGTGTTAGTATTTCTTTACGTATTCGTTCCACATGTCCAAACCATCTCAGAATGCTTATTTCCATTTTAATCAACATAGCCTCAAATTTACACCATTTTGACATTTAAATATCCACAATAAAGGGAAACTTTTATTGTTGGCAATACAAGTATCTTCTGACGAAATCATGCAACGTTACCAACATAATAAAAAAACTATCTACGTAGCGATTAAATTAATAAATAAAATATACATTTTTTCAAAAAGACTACATCAATACTAAGTACAAAGAAATGACAGAGAACAAAATAAAAGAACATTTTGTTTAAATATCAAGAGTTTTTTCTAGAAAACAAAAGTTTTCACAAAAGCAGGCTGTGCAATTTGATGACAATGAAATCGATAAATAACAGCCAAAAAGGCGTAAGTGATAAATTTATATTACTTACAAAATAAAGTTGATACTCTTTAAAAAGCTTTAAATTTCCAATATTTTCGGATTTATATGATTTTCTATTTTTTTATAATACAGAATAAGAATATATTTTAGGTATTAATACATTTTTTTTGTTTATAGGAAATTTTAAGACTGAAATGTTATTGTTCATTCGCGAGTACAATTTTTCACTTAGGCTCTTTTAAATAAAATGGTAAAATATTCTTAAAAACTACCTACAAAGATTTGACCTTTTATTGTAAATAAATATCTTTCCGAATTCTTTCCACCACGTCATTATCCTACGTGGTCTAGTCGATAAGACGTCTGTCTACCAACCCGGAAATTGTGGGTTCAAATCCCGCTAGAACCACGATTTAAAAAAAAAAGTTTTCCTGTCTCTTTTTCACTTAAGACTTCTTTAACATCTTTCCGGTTAGTCGGAAGAGATTGCCACATGGCAAAAAAACCCCGCCAGATTGTACAGTATTCAAATATAATACAATTTGAGTAGGCAGAAAGGGCAAAGCATCAAAACTTTCCTATTATGGCATACTCCTGCACATACGTACATTCTTTCATACAACTTATTTTTCCTTTCACAAATTTCTAGACTTCAGTCTGCTGTCAATGCAGCTGCCAGACTGATATATATGATAGTCAGAAATATTGCCATGTTAGTTATCATCCTGTCGTGTCCTCGCAGTCGAGAATCCCCTCACCACTCCAACGTCAGTATTGAACCGTTCTCCCACGTCGATCGTGTGATCTTCTGTGAGAGAACAGCTCGATCCTGGATGCGCACTCCCTCCCGCAAATGCCACAGATATATTATGGACCCTGCTGAGCCGCCTGGCCATGCTGACGCATATTCGCAGTGTACTGACTGTTTCTCACACATCTAGCCGCTGAGACGACATCAGCCTGAGATCATACGGCTCTCCACCCCTCACGGTCCCGAGCCACCCGCTCCCAGTCCTCAGGCGCCACGCACAAAGTCAGCAGCAACTCTCGCAGACGGACTGCTCTTATAGCGTTTCCTCTGCCCACCAACTTTTCGCTTGCCCACCACTTCCTCGTACACGACGCGTTTTGGGAGTCTGCGATCGCCCATGCGTATCACATGTCCGATCCACCGCAATTTCGCTTTAACCCTTACAATCCTTTTGTTTGTGTATTAGTGTCCTTCTTGATATAATATGGAAGAGAAAATTGGACTTAGCAGAAGAAGAATAAAAGTAATATTAATGCTGTGAAGATGTGTACACTTAGGCCTCGGCCACACAGGTAGGAGCGTCGCTTGGCAAACTTTTCTATCCATACTCAACTTTTAGCTTCTCCACAGAAAAAAGTATAGCCTAAATATTTTCACCCATAAACGATACACTTTAAAATGAATTTATTTATGACACAGAATATATTATCATTATATTATGTATAGTTAAGGCATTAACACTGTGGATGTTTAAAGACATTGTAATTTGTTTTATCAAACACTGTTTATTCCACTTTTTGTAACGGTATAACCCTACCGGTTTCAAGGTGCACACCTCCTCATCAGGGCAGCTTGAACAAGACTGAATAATGCTGCGATTAGACTATGCTAATGTCTTATTTATAGTTAAGGCATTAACATTGTGGAGGTTTAAAGACATTGTAATTTGTTATATCAAACACTGTTTATGCCACTTTATGTAACCGTATAACCCTACCGGTTTCAAGGTGCACACCTCTTCATCAGGGGAGCTTAAACAAGACTGAATAATGCTGCGATTAGACTATGCTGATGTCTTATTTATAGTTAAGGCATTAACATTGTGGAGGTTTAAAGACATTGTAATTTGTTTTATCAAACACTGTTTAGTCCACTTTATGTAACGGTATAACCCTACCGGTTTCAAGGTGCACACCTCATCATCAGGGAAGCTTAAGACTGAATAATGACTACGATAATTTCTTATTTATAGTTAATGCATTAACATTGTGGAGGTTTAAATACATTGTAATTTGTTTTATCAAACACTGTTTATTCCACTTGATGTAACGGTATAACCCTACCGGTTTCAAGGTGCACACCTCATCATCAGGAGAGCTTAAACAAGACTGAATAATGCTGCGATTAGACTATGCTGATGTCTTATTTATAGTTAAGGCATTAACATTGTGGAGGTTTAAAGACATTGTAATTTGTTTTATCAAACACTGTTTATTCCACTTTATGTAACGGTATAACCCTACCGGTTTCAAGGTGCACACCTCCTCATCAGGGCAGCTTGAACAAGACTGAATAATGCTGCGATTAGACTATGCTGATGTCTTATTTATAGTTAAGGCATTAACATTGTGGAGGTTTAAAGACATTGTAATTTGTTTTACCAAACACTGTTTAGTCCACTTCATGTAACGGTATAACCCTACCGGTTTCAAGGTGCACACATCATCAGGGGAGCTTAAACAAGACTGAATAATGCTGCGATTAGACTATGCTGATGTCTTATTTATAGTTAAGGCATTAACATTGTGGAGGTTTAAAGACATTGTAATTTGTTTTATCAAACACTGTTTAGTCCACTTTATGTAACGGTATAACCCTACCGGTTTCAAGGTGCACACCTCATCATCAGGAGAGCTTAAACAAGACTGAATAATGCTGCGATTAGACTATGCTGATGTCTTATTTATAGTTAAGGCATTAACATTGTGGAGGTTTAAAGACATTGTAATTTGTTTTATCAAACACTGTTTAGTCCACTTTATGTAATGGTATAACCCTACCGGTTTCAAGGTGCACACCTCATCTTCAGGGGAGCACAAACAAGACTGAATTCTGTTCGAACGGTGCCGAGATACACACTTCCAATGGTTAACGTTCGGGTTGAGGAAGGAAGGGATGAGACAATCTCAGCAAGCAGCTAAGAGATTCTTGGTATATATGTGTTTGCCAGATGTTCACCTCAATGCACTGACTTAGAAATTTCTTTAAACCTCCAGAATGTTAATTGCCTTAACTATAAATAATGTATAAATAATATTGTCATTAATGGATGTCTGCAATAGATTGATTATTAATATTTTTAACAAACGAGTTCCGTCACTTTCTGAACGTGACACTAATCACACTGTAATGACACCCGAGAAACGTTAAATATTTTGAAACACACAAATAACAGAAATTAGAGGTCATGTATTTGAAATAGACTGGAACCGAATAAATTAACTCGACTTTTATGTATCTGTCATGAATGACTTTCCTATCTTGTCACACTTCCTTAGCTTCTTTTACAACCCCTACGATCTCTACATTTCTACGTTACCTTTTTAAAAATATCAAATACCAACCAATACTTTACATGCTCTTCTTCATCTTACTAACCCTTCCTTCTCTGTGATGTGTAACTAGTACACATTGCTTCTAAACACTTTAATATCTCTATAAATATAATAAATACTGGCTTCAGATTTTAGGTATTCCTCCGTAATACATTGACGCATTGAATGGAAAATATAATATTAATAATAATTAGCACTTATCGGCAACATCAGAGATATAATATTTTGTGAAAATCGGTAATAAATTCACTGATACAATCAAACGTGTGCCAGTGTGTGACGTAGGTATATTCATTCTAAAAACCGCTATGGGTGAGGAAGCTACACTATTCACGTCTCACTCTACATACTTCGATATATGGGAACGCCAGAAATAGAATCCAGTTCGCTCGTTTTAGTAACTCGCGGGCATCCATTTGAGGCGGTCGCATCGTCCATTTTGTGAACGTCGGCCGATGCTTTTTTTTTATGTTTTCAGCAATTAAATTTCAATTATTATCACTTTTGACTTCAAATTTAATTAATTTGAGCGATTGGCTATGAATATTCTTATTTCTCCGATTTTAACTCCGATCTTCCGATTTTACATGTGTATTGAATACACAGCACTGGAACGGGCGGATTTTTTTAGCACAGGAAGGGAAAGGTTAAACACATCAGCCTTAAGTTCACATTCATTCCTTATTCAGTTATACATTGTCACTACGTATAGTTGTTTGTATCAGACATACAGTGAAACCCCTTGTTTTTACGCGTCCGGAATTCACGTTTTCCCGCTATTTGCGTTAAATTTTTACAATCCCGTTTTATTTTAGTACATTTAGTACCTGCTTTTACGTTTTTATTTCCCGCAATTTAAGTTTTTGTATAATCATGTTTGATTAAATGCGCGACGATTTAAAATATTTGAAATTAATATTGGGAAGCAGAAATATGTTGTTTCTATTTATAGACACGTGTGCGCCTGCAGCTGCAGCGCTCATGGTCAAGGTTACACGAGTCGTGTAATACGAGGCAATTGGTTGGAAATTTAGCGAATCAGAGGCAGGCAGACTGTATGATATATTTGGTCAATCTGTGCTTGTGTTTTATAGGATATCGATGATATAGTAGAGTCACATCCACGAAAACTTATCTGACGAAGAATTATCTGGTGAAGAAGAGGTAAACTTAATTCATCCAATTCCAACAAAAGAATATGCTATGAGGCATCTTGAGGGCCTTAAAAGCTAAATTTATCGAATCAGAGGCAGGCAGACTGTATGATATATTTGGTCAATCTATGCTTGCGTTTTAAACGTGTCGGTTGTGTACATACAATTTCAATTGCCGTGTATTTCATGTGTCAATTTATATTTCTTTTAATTTTTCGTTGAATCCCTTCAAATAATGTCTCAGCAAAGGAAAAACATCGATTCAAGGGAAAAGGAAAATTCTCGAAAAAGTGAATAAACACGTTGGTTCACGTGTTTCGCTCGTGCGTTATTTATAAATACCCATTACAACTTTGGCTACGATAATAAAAAATCGCGAATCGATTGAAAAAAGTTTTCCGATTTGCGTGATTATCTAAATAAAAAATATTTTTCAATTTTTTTCTAACCCCGAATCTACGTTTTCCCTCTAAATACGTTTTTTTTTTATCAGTCCCTTCAAAAATGTAAAAACGGGGGTTCACTGTATGTCTGTATCACATAGACGTCATTTTTATTTATTTGTATTACTTGTAAACATTGAATTATTGGTATTTGTACCAGCTGGAACATAATTCAGTCTTGTTTATGCTTCCCTAATGATGAGGTAAAAAACCTTGAAACCGGTACCATTTTATAAAGTGAAATAAACAGTGTTTGATGTAACAAATTACATCTTTAAACTTCCAGTGTTAATGCAGTGTATTATAATAAAGCATCCCTTTGTGTGGTCCTCGCATATCGCTACATATAATCGGACGACCCCGTCGTGCGATAAACACATGGCAAGCATTGAGCTAGCGTAGGCTGACAACATAAGCAGTCTGATAAAGGTGCTTACGATGTGCGATGGACTGAACATAAGGGACACAAAATATATTCTCGCCTAAAAACATCATACTGTTTTTATTTCTACCGATTAACATGGAATCTTTTCTCTTCACCGAGACTTATTGAAGTTATGTCGAAATCTCCGAGGATCGAGCGGCAATCATTCATCTATTCTAGTTTTTGTACCGGTGCTGTACAACTACGATTAATTCAACTTACCACGGATAATTGGCGTTCTACTGTACTTAAACATCTCTTCGGGTGTATACAAGGTGTCCCATGCCTCGACGTCAAGCCGGTATCGAGGTAAAGGCCAGCTTATGACGGTTCACAGTTAAAAAAAAAATCTTGCAAAAGCCTTATACTTTTCAAGTTATAGGCATTTCTTTGAAAATTGTGAAAGTAGCTGCTACCCTGCGCCAAATGTTTATGTGACTACAAATTGCCATATTTTATGATTTTAATGGTTGTATCGCAATCCTAGATAGCCCTGCTATCAGTCGGAGTCTGATATAAAACAAATTGAGCGATTTTTTTAATTCTATTTTTTTTAAATTCTTGAATAAAACACACAATTTACTTTGATTTCAAAAAACTTTTTATTGGTCATTGAAGTATAATGTACGACATTTAAACACAAAAAACAATATCCGCCAAATGTCCACCTCTCGCGGCTCCACAAATGTTCACTCTTTTGTCAAAATTTTCGATGATATTTCGGCATAATTGCGGTTCTAACTCACCGATAACGCAAACAATTTCATCCTCCAGTCAAGGAATTGATCGGGGGGCCATTCTTATAGATCCGGCTTTTCACGTAACCCCAGAGAAAATAGACGCAACAGTGTCAGATCACACGATCTTGGTGGGCAATTAACAACATCACCGTTTCCGGAGATTACAATACATACAATAATTCAACAATTTGAACTCATTATTGTATTGTATACGACTCCATTTTTATAAATTTCATACATTACACTTCTCAAATGTCGCAAGACGCAGGCAAGTTCGCGACGCCATCTGTGTTTTATCAAAGAATTTTAAAAAAAACGCTCAATTCGAAAGAGCCTTTACTTATAAAAAAGGATGGAGGATAAAAGAATTAAAGCAAAATAAAAACATATTTATTAGATTTATTATCTAACCTTAAAGTTAATCAATTAATTACATAAAAAATGATGGATTTTCAATCACATGAAAACTGTATTGACTGAAAAATTCACGTCGAATAATAACAAAGAAGAGAAATTATAATACCGTAAAGACTTCAAAGGCAAGAGATGAAGAGCATTGAGATTACTTCCATATTCGAGAAACAAAACCAACAATTTTTTAGAGCGTACTCGTAATATTAAAAAAAAACACTTTTTGTTCGCAAAATGCCCGAACATTACGTGAAGTGTATATCCGTTATATGAAGTTTCAAGAGTTTTTCGCGTAAAGTTCGGACATTTCGTGAAGCGTTCAAACATTTTGTGAAAGCCAAGCTATTGTTGTATAACTGGCGGGCTAATGTAGACTAGATATTTCGTTCCATTGATTGTTAAGACCGGTGTTTCACGACGTTTTTTTTGTGCTATGCCCCACATAAACCTTTCTAAAATTCTTATACCCCCACCTAAGTAACGGTGACTCGACAAAGCGAACAAAATACGACTAAACTCTGAACGAGTCAATTTTCGAATTGCCCCCCCTTAAAAATCAAATTGCCCCCCTGCGGGACGAGGGCCCCACGTTGGGAAACACTAGTTTAGACGTTCACTGGTGTCCAAATATTTCATAAAGGGTCTAGACATTTCACTAAACGTCCATACATTTCATAAAGTGTCTAGATATTTCACTAAGTGTCCAAACATTTTATGAAGTGTCTAGACATTCCACTAAGTGTCCAAACATCTTATGAAGTGTCTAGGTACCCCCCTGTGGGTCGTGGGCCCCCCGTTGGGAAACAATGGTTTAGACGTTCACTGGTGTCCAAATATTTCATAAAGGGTCTAGACATTTCACTAAACGTCCATACATTTCATAAAGTGTCTAGATATTTCACTAAGTGTCCAAACATTTTATGAAGTGTCTAGACATTCCACTAAGTGTCCAAACATCTTATGAAGTGTCTAGGTACCCCCCTGTGGGTCGTGGGCCCCCCGTTGGGAAACAATGGTTTAGACGTTCACTGGTGTCCAAATATTTCATAAAGGGTCTAGACATTTCACTAAACGTCCATACATTTCATAAAGTGTCTAGATATTTCACTAAGTGTCCAAACATTTTATGAAGTGTCTAGACATTCCACTAAGTGTCCAAACATCTTATGAAGTGTCTAGGTACCCCCCTGTGGGTCGTGGGCCCCCCGTTGGGAAACAATGGTTTAGACGTTCACTGGTGTCCAAATATTTCATAAAGTGTCTAGACATTTCACTAAATGTCCATACATTTCATAAAGTGTCTAGATATTTCACTAAGTGTCCAAACATTTCATGAAGTGTCTAGACCAGCGGTCACCAAACTATGGCCCGTTTGGATCCTGCCCCCGACTATTATTCATAAATATTATATATAAGAAATATTAATTTTATGATTTGTTTGTGAATACACAACGCCTTTTTCTATCTAATAGGATTATCTAATGTTCTAATAGGATTTCAATAAAAATATTATATGTTCTAATAGGATTTCAATAAAAATATTATATGTTCTAATAGGATTTCAATAAGAATATTTGTTGTCCGACTCCCCCATGTTTTGAAAATTTTCATTCCGGCCCGTTTCTCAAAAACTTCGGTGACCCCTGATCTAGGACCTGTCACTGAGTCTCCAAACATTCAACAAAGTGTCATAAACATTTCACTAAGAGTCCAAACAATTCATGAACTGTCTAGATGTTCCACTAGTGTGCAAACAATCCATGGAGCGTCTAAACATTTCACTAAGTGTCCAAACATTTTATTAAGTGTCTAGACATTCCACTAAGTGTCCAAACATCTTCTTATGAAGTGTCTAGTTATTTCACTAAATGTCCGAACAATTCACGAAGTGCCCAAATATTTTATGAAGCGTCTAGATATTTCACTAAGTGTGCAAACTTTCATGAAGCTTCTAGACATTTCACTAAGCGTCCAAACATCTTATTAAGTGTCTAAGTATTTCACTAATTGTCCAAACAATTCATGAAGTGTCCAAATATTTTATGAAACCGTCTAGACATTTCACTAAATGTCCAAACAATTCATGAAACTTCTAGACATTTCACTAAGTGTCCAAACAATTCATGAACTGTCCAACCATTTTATGAAGCGTCTAGACATTTCACAAAATGTCCAAACAGTTCATGAAACTTCTAGACATTTCACTAAGTGTCCAAAAATTTCATAGTGTCTAGACATTTCATTGAGTGCTTAAACATTTTATGAAGCGTCTAGACATTTCACTAAGTGTCCAAACAATTCATGAAACTTCTAGACATTTCACTAAGTGTCCAAAAATTTCAGGAGTGTCCAAACATGTTACGAAACGTCTAGACATTTCACCAAATGTCCAAACAATTCATAAAACTTCTAAACATTTCACTAAGTGTCCAAAAATTTCATAGAGTGTCTAGACATTTCACTGAGTGCCCAAACATTTTATGAAGCGTCTAGACATATCACTAAGTGTCCAAACCATTCATGAAGTGTCCAAACATTTTATGAGGCGTCTAGACATTTCACAAAATGTCCAAACAATTCATGAAACTTCTAGACATTTCACTAAGTGTGCAAACATTTCATGAAGTGTACAAACATTTTATGAAACATCTAGACATTTCACTAAATGTCTAAACAATTCATGAAACGTCTAGGCATTTCACTAAATGTCCAAACAATTCATAAAACTTCTAGACATTTCACTAAATGTCCAAACAATTCATGAAGTGTCCAAACATGAAGCGTCTAGACATTTCACTAAGTGTCCAAACAATTTATGAAACTTCTTCACATTTCACTAACTGTCCAAACAATTCATGAAGTGTCCAAACATTTTATGAAACGTCTAGGCATTTCACTAAATGTCCAAACAATTCATGAAACTTCTAGACATTTCACTAAATGTCCAAACAATTCATGAAGTGTCCAAACATTTTATGAAGCGTCTAGACATTTCAAAAAATGTCCAAACAATTCATGAAACTTCTAGACATTTCACTAAATGTCCAAACAATTCATGAAGTGTCCAAACATTTTATGAAGCGTCTAGACATTTCACTGAGTGCCCAAACATTTTATGAAGCGTCTAGACATTTTTCACTAAGTGTCCAAACAATTCATGAAACTTCTAGACATTTCACTAAATGTCCAAACAATTCATGAAGTGTCCAAACATTTTATGAAGCGTCTAGACATTTCACTGAGTGCCCAAACATTTTATGAAGCGTCTAGACATTTTTCACTAAGTGTCCAAACAATTCATGAAACTTCTAGACATTTCACTAAGTGTCCAAAAATTTCATCGAGTGTCTAGACATTTCACTGAGTGTCCAAAAATTTAATCGAGTGTCTAGACATTTCACCGAGTTTCCAAACATTTTATGAAACGTCTAGACATTTCACTAAGTGTCCAAACATGTCACGAAACATCACGACATTTAAGTCCTTATCCAAACATTTCACGAAGCATCTAGACATTTTCCTTTAGTTTCCAAACATTTTATGAAGTGTCCAGAATTTCGTAAAATGTCGAACCATTTCACGAACAGCTCAAACAATTGGTGAAGTGCAGGATTACGTTATGTGGTAATAGCAGACAGCCCGCCTCGTACTGTTGACATTAGAACTAGTTTTATCACGTATTTATAGCAAAGGAATCATCACATCGTCTTGTCTCAATTTCCAGCTCCTCAATTGGTTATTTCCATCGGCGAGATGCCTTTCTCATCTGGAAATTAAAAAACAAAACTTAGTGATACGTGAATTTATCCACTCTTATCGTTCTTCACTAACCCTTCCTTCCCTGTGATGTGTAACTATTGTAGTACACATTGCTTCTAAACACTTTTATATCTCTATAAATATAATAAATACTGGGTTCAGATTTTAGGTATTCCTCCGTAATACATTTACGCACTGAATGAAAATATAATATTAATAATAATTAGCACTTATCGGTCACATCAGAGATATTTTGTGAAAATCGGGAATAAATTCACCGATACAATCAAACGTGTGCCAGTGTGTGATGTAGGTACATTAATTCTAAAAAACCACTATGGGTGAGGAAGCGACGCTGTTCACGTCTCACTCTCACTCTATTTCTGTGTATATTGGGTTCAGATTTTAGGTATTCCTCCGTAATACATTTACGCATTGAATGAAAAAATAATATTAATAATAATTAGCACTTATCGGCCACATCAGAGATATTTTGTGAAAATCGGGAATAAATTCACCGATACAATCAAACGTGTGCCAGTGTGTGATGTAGGTACATTAATTCTAAAAAACCACTATGGGTGAGGAAGCGACGCTATTCACGTCTCACTCTCACTCTATTTCTGTGTATATTGGGTTCAGATTTTAGGTATTCCTCCGTAATACATTTACGCATTGAATGAAAAAATAATATTAATAATAATTAGCACTTATCGGCCATGTTAGAGATATTTTGTGAAAATCGGGAATAAATTCACCGATACAATCAAACGTGTGCCAGTGTGTGACGTAGGTATATTCATTCTAAAAAAACGCTATGGGTGAGGAAGCGACGCTATTCACGTCTCACTCTCACTCTACTTCTGTATATAGAAACGCAAGAAATAGAATCCCAGTTTGCAGTTATATTTCTTCCTCCGAAGTATAACGTAAACAGTGTTAGTCCATCTCAGGTCTCAGTCACTCTAGCGCATTCATCTGAGGTGGCCCCTTCGCCCGTTTTGTGAACGTCAGTCGATGTTTTGTTTCATGTTTTCAGCAATTAAATTTCAATTATTATCACTTTTTTAAGCGATTGGCTATGAATATTCTTATTTTAAACAGCTCATTTTTACATGTGTATTGAATACACATCACCGGAACGGGTGGATTTTTTTAGCACAGGAAGGGAAAGGTTAAGTCATATAGATAAGTAATTTTTATTTTTTTATAATTTGTTTAGACAAACACTGTTTATCCTACTTCACATAACGGTATAACCCTACCAGTTTAAAGGTTTTCATCTCATCATCAGGGGAGCGCAAACAAGATTAAATTATGTTCGAACTGGTACCAATATACACACGCATCTAACAGTAAAAAATCAGGCTGGAGATTATGGGTGGAGGGAGGCAGGAGACAACTTCAGCAAGCAGCGGTGAGATCTTGGGAATGTATATATTAGCCAGATGTTCATCCCCACGCACTGACTAGGATGATGACAAATTCTTGCATATCAGTAGCAACGGAAATAAATTGGACAGATTAGAGGCCCCGGAAATATTCAAGTCGGTGAATTGGGATGAACATCTGGCAAACACATATTCCCAAGATCTCACCGACGCTTGCTGAAGTTGCCTCCTGCCCCCCACCACCCACAATCCCCAACCCAAATTTTTACGGTTAGAAACGTGTATGTCGGTACCAGTTCGAACATAATTCAGGCTAGTTTGTGCTCCCCTCATGATGAGGTGAAAACCTTGAAAGAATATGTTTTACTTATTTTGCGTCCCTTATGTTTAGCCCATCGCACATTACAAGTACCTCTATCAGACTGCTTATGTCATCTGCCTGCGCTAGCTCAACGCTTGTCCGGCGTTTATCGCACGCAGGGGCACACATATAATAAAGCCTGGAGGTAAGACTTTATAGTGAACTATGCCGTTGTAATCGGAGAAAACAGTAAGATAAACCTTGACATTTGATTGAATTTTTTTTTAAAGAATAGATATGACCGAAGTCATAGGTATTCTTATAACCCGAATACTAGGTGGAAAAAATGCCTGTGTCATTCGAAGGGAGTAGCACAGCACAGGATTCAAACCATCATCTGAGAAAATACTACCCAAATAGTAAAATTCCTCAACTTGCTGCTCCAATCTTTCATTACTCCCCCATATAACACATTTACTTTTCCTTTCACACTTTTCTATACCCATTACTTTTGTGTTTGCAACATTTATTCTTAGATCAGTGCCTACAGGGTACCCTAAAAATACCTTTTAGTTTCTCACATTGACGAACAAAGTCTACCTGATTCTTACGGCCAGTGCGGAGAGGCCTTTTTAAAAAGGGGTACGAACCTATATCGTTGAACATGAACTCGTCCTGATATTCCTTCAGGAACTGCGTGGAGCGGTGTTCATCCAGAAACAGGGAGTACACCTTCTTCACGTCCTCCATGCTCACCTGTAACAGACAGTCTACATTTTATTTTTCCCAGTCTCATAATAACAATAATCTATTTGCCTATTGCCGTGACTCCGTAAACAAAACAAAACATACTGCGACCGTGAAGTGAAAATGAAACAAAACATATATGCAGAAGCTACTGCGTTAGTAAGTATTCCAATTTTTAAACACATGCTATCGTAGTAAAGTAAGTCGTCAATTGAATTACTTTTATTCCAGTTAAGTATAGTAGGAGTCAAGGTCCGTTAATTCTAGATTCAAGGGATCAAATTACTAATTACAGGATCACTAAAAAAACATAAAACAATTTGAATTTGCGTGCCACATTTATTAAACACTTTTGGCGGGTTTATTGCCAGGCGGCAATCTCTTCCAGCCAACCAGACAAAAGTAAATTAAGCAAGTTACGTGGTCGCATAAACCATTCAAATGACTATCCATCCCCACGAAATCTATAAACACATACGTGAGCATATATCTCACAAAGACGGACAATCACCCGAACATTATTTTTCATATAAAATGAGATATCATCAATCAAAAGGAAAGGAGGGGATGGTGGAGAGGAAAGGAAAAGAAAAATCAGGAATGAAACACGTTATTTTACTGACTAGAAATTAAGAGGTTTTTCAGTCGCTTCTTAAAGCATGCCAAGGATGGAGCGAGTCTTATATTGGTTTGTAACTGATTCCTGAGTCTAACTGCATGGACAGTCAAGGACGACGTAAAAAAAATAGGAGCGGGTAAACTGGAAAGGCCAATAGACAATCTCTGTTTGAGGATAGCGCTAATCTATGATAGGAAAGATGCTGAAAACTTTCGGAGATAAGAGGGGGCGGCGGGACAGTTAAGGATATTATACAATAGACAGCATATGAATTTGGCGTCTATTTGGCGTAATGAATTTGGCGTCATTCAACCAGTTCAATGCCTTCTGGTATGAAGTTATATGATCGTACTTACGTAGGTTGAAAATAAATCTTCGACACATATTTTGAAGACGCTGTAATTTGTCCAGCTGTTCCTCTGTAACATCCGCTTATTTTATCGGTGGGCTTCCCCATACTTACGATAATAATCTTGAGATACAGGCGGCCCTCGACTTTCGCACAATTAGCTATTTCGCATATTTTAAAAAATTCATTATTTTAAAGATTTTTGTCGATAATGCAAAAATTGTTCGTTTCCATGCAGTCGCTCCCACTTTTTTGGAAGAACTATAATATATGGAACGCGATAAACAATATTGGAGACTCGTGGGCTGAAATAAAAGAGTCAACAATGAAAAGTTCCTGGAAACAATTATGCTCACAAATGACGAGTGATTTTATAAATTCTGAAGAAACTCCGGAAACTATCGCAGATGAAATAGTCAGCCTAATGAATGAACTAAACTTGGACGTCAACAACGGAGATGTTAACGAGTTGATTGAATCTCACTCGGTACCTCTGTCGAATGAATACTTAATTGAGCGACAAGAGTTAAATGGAATACACAATGGAAGTGAGGAAGAAGAAGCTGATCAAATCGTCAAGACTTTGACAATCAGAAATATGGATGAATCCTTCGTGCATCTTGACTAATTTGTGACTATCATGGAAGAATGTGATGGAAGACCAATGGAGAACGTGTATCTCGAGTACGTAGAATTCAGAAATTCGAACAACGAATAATAAATAAACATGAAATACGACGACTCAATATAAAGTTTAAGGTTGTAACAAGACACGAACATTAAAAGTAAGGTGAACCCACCTCGTTGGCCTTCCTTCTCCTGGCCACAAGAGATGCCGTCGTGATCAGTTGGATGGCGTACCTCAGCGAGGTTTCCGTGGCGATGCGCGTCAACACCGTAAGAGCGTCGGACGACATTTGGCAATCTTCCTCTTCGCACCTGCGTACAATAAACGAAAAGTTAACGGGATACAGCTAACGGAAATCAAACATCACCAAATTAACCCTTATCGTGGCATCGTAACACAGGTGTTACACTGATTTGGGGATTTAAAAAAGAAAAATTCAGAAACTTCAAATATGGCAACACATTCAAATACTATACACGCAGTATTGTGTGCAGTGGTATCATCTGGTGATAAATATTGACAACGCTACAACCTTTCAAACGACATCGGGTCAACATGTCTGGACAGCGTGGATGCATTTTGAAAATTGTGGTAAATAATCTAAATATCTTATTAACCCTTTAAGTGCCGGAAGTTATAAGTATGGCCGTACCCAGCAGGCCGGGATTTTTTCAACAAAAATAAAATCTAAAAAAATTATATTTTTTGTATACAGATATTAAGGATATTATGAAAACTTACTAAATATATACACCGTGGGGCGTTTGAGCTGCCGTTCATTCAGAAAAACACAGTTTAAATATTCACAAAATGTCAGGGTTGTCACAACGTGACACAGAAAACACGTTTACTTATAAATATAGCGGAATATAATATACTTTGTAAACTAAAATCAACAAATTATCTGTATGGTGTATAATAAAGCGCAAAAGGTAAATAAACTATAAAATAAAACCGTAAAAAGTCTATATAAACGTCGTATTATGCCGCAAAACTACCGCCAATAACCAAATAATACATGAAAACACACTTTGTAAATAAATACTTTGAAAAATTAACAAAAATAACGCACCAAAGTTAAAAATCAACCATTGAAGAAAACTGCAAACAAAGTCATTATAAATCGTCACAATTACGTCGCAAAAAACTGCAGTCGGTAACCCTGTATCAGAGACACGTATTGACTGTCAGTGAAAGCTTTTAGAAAGATGACTGTAACTTTGATAATATCGGTAAATTGTAATATTTAAGTATTTCTTGACCATCCCAATAGATGTCCCTATGTGTTACAATTTATAAATTAATACAATTGGATTTGATATTAGCTTGCGACAAGCTCAAGGGAGAGCGCGTTTACGCATTCATTTTGTATGGCCAGCCTGGGCCGGCGAGCACTGAATCGGAGAGCGCGTCAACATGCTCGTGACAGTGAACCGGTTAATCACTACATTTTATTCAAACCATTTTATTTGTTGATAATTCAGCTATGTAAATGTTGTTGTTGTTTTAGATTATAGAATCATTTTATAGCACTTTTTGTGTTTTATAAAAATTGATATTTTGGCAATGTAATGTGGGTGTTACATATAAAAAAAGTATAAGGAAAAAATTGTGATTTTTTCCCCCTCAATTTCCCTTCATAACTTACCATATACTATAACAAGGGATCACCAAAGAAAAACGTTAATATTTGGATAAATTGAACTTTGCCAAGATAAGGGTTATTAGTAATTTGTTTAATAAAACACTTTTTTCCATTTAAGATAATAGTATAACTATACCAGTTTCAAGGTTTTCACTTCATCAGGGAGCACAAACAAAACTGTTATTATGCCATCGAAAGACTAGATGCATCTAATGGTGAAAATTCAGATTAAGGGTTATGGGTAGAGGCAGGCAGATGACTTCGGCAAGCAGCGGTGATATTAATTTGAATGTATAATTTATAGTTATATATTATTCATAGTTAAGGCATTAACATTGTGGAGGTTTAAAGACATTGTAATTTGTTTTTATCAAACCCTGTTTATTCCACTTTTTTGTAACGGTATAACCCTACCGGTTTCAAGGTTTTCCCCTCATCAGGGGAGCACAAACAAGACTGAATTCCGACATATATCGCACAAAGAGTGATACTTGTGCTGTGTCACAAATGTCACATTAGTCATCAATTGCAATTGATATTGCAGAAGTCAGCTTAATGTCTTCGACTCTGTTCCATTCGAAGACATTTTGGCAGTTCTGGTGCGAACACACAGGTAGAGACTATGCATTGCGACTGTGCCGTTTGTGTTAGTTCAGCGGCCGTGTTCGTGCTCTTCTGATGAGGCTGCGGAGTGAACATGAAGCTGGAGTTGAAGAGTCGCAAATGATGCCTACGAAAAGAGCCGTATGCGGCTCACGAGCTGCGGTTTGCCGACCCCTGACCTAGTCGTAGGGACGGAACTCGGTCGTCAAGTGTGGAGTGTCTTGTATTCCAAGAGCATCGAGACTCGTACGTTATATATTTAGCAAGTCAAAAATGTACGCTGAAGGATCTCACCTGATGTTCAGGATCTCTTTCAGCTCGGCTTGGCTGTACGGAGAGGTGGGAACTATTATCATACGGTCCAGAAGGTCAATTGGAATGCCTGAGGAGAGAGAAACGGGAATATCAACACATTGACTGTTGGATACATGTCAAATTTCATTATAATAAGATTCACAGAATCATAAAAAATGTTTGTTTATATGTTGTTTATAGTTAAGGCATTAACGTTGTGGAGGTTTAAAGACATTGTAATTTATTTTTATCAAACACTGTTTATTCCACTTTTTTGTGACGGTATAAACCTACCGATTTCAAGGCTTTCACATCATCTTCAGGGGAGCGCAAACAAGATCGTCACAAAAAAAAAAATGGAATCAAGTGTTTGATAAAAATAAATTACAATGTTTGTGTATAGTTAATTTCAAATTTAATAAATGGAAAAATTAAAAAAAAAAACAAAAAATAATATAAAATAAAATAAAAAACAAATAAATAATAATTTATTATTATTTATTTGATTAGTGCCACCAAATTCAAGTCGTTATGCAATTATATGAGTCAATATTTGGCTCCCATGACATACAATGGCGTGCCGAATACAATAAAGGTAAAGGTAGGAAAACCATTTAGACAGTTGATCGGAGCGTGGTTGTTATTGCGACAGGATTTTTAGTACTTGGGCTTTCAGGATGAATGACGTGTGGAAAAGATTTGCGTGGGCTCCGGAGTGTGGGTTTCTTCTTGTTTTTTATTAATTTTTGTTGTTTTTTATTTTTGTTGATTTAATTTTTCATGCTAAATATCCTCAGTGAGATACAGGCAAAAGCCTAATTTACTGGGGATACGACAAATGAAAGGCAACAAACCCAGATCCATTAAAATTGTATGTCCAAATTACATTACCTGTTGTTTTCTCGCAAATTATGTATATTTCTTGTCATGTGTAATAATAAATAAATATAATAAATCTAATTTTTAAAAATAACAATTCTAGATAATTCAAAGTTTCAACTGATTATGCTTCAAAACTGTAACAATCCATCTATAAGTGGAAAAGTTCCACGGAGAGAGAAGAGACGCAACATGCATTGGACGCGGTCAAGATATGGCTTTTAGTCAATCTAATCTGTCTCGTGAAGGGGAACCGGACAATACACGGTATATAGCAGGGGTGGGCATACATGAGGTCAACGAGAGCCATATTCTGGATTTTCATATATAAAGAGCCACACCATAGTCACGTTCTCACGTTGTATTAAATACACTCATTCTAATTTATTACATATTCTACACAAATCTTAATTGCTATATAAAGTATCAAAAACACACATATAAGAAAGTATAAAAATAGTGCAGAATACGGTTTGCGTGGCGCACATAAAGAGGCAGGAGATGAGCGCGCATCCTACACATTGAAATCACAGCACACAAGTATACACCGATACGAGACAGTTGCATTCATACATGCGCATCTTGTCACTTACAACATTTAGAAAGGAAAATCGCGAAAATACAAGTATAATGGGGAAAGAAAGTATCTATATTTTTATAAGAGACATTGGGAGCCGCACTTAACCCAACGGAGAGGCGCATTAGCCCACGTCAGGTCTATAGTCCCGTCATCCTGTCCGGGAGTCTCCACAATAGTCGCCATTCTGTAAAGGTGACTAGCCACCACGCAGGGGGCTGTCTCCATGCCACACATGGCAGACACTTCCATCTTGTTCAGTCTTATTGTATTAAACCGTGGTTACAAAGGGATAGATTGTTGGATTGCTTTATATCTAGAGCCCTTATGTATTTACATCAGTTATAGATGTGGAGGAGAAAATGTGAATTATATATTATAATAAAGGGTGTTTCAAATTGAGCAGTTTTCTTAATTCAACTTTTTTAATTCTTGAATAAAACACACAATTTGTTTTGATTTCAAAAAACTTTTTATTGGCCATTGATTGAAGTATAATGTATGACATTTAAACACAAAAAAAACAATATCCGCCAAATGTCCACCTCTTGCAGCTCGACAGATGTCCACTCTTTTGTCAAAATTTTCCGTGACATTTTGTCATAATTGCGGTTCTAACTCACCGATAACGCGAATAATTTCGTCCTTCAGCTCAGGAATTGATCGGGGGTCATTCTTATAGACCTGGCTTTTCACGTAACCCCAGAGAAAATAGTCCAACGGTGTCAGATCACATGATCTTGGTGGGCAATTAACATCACCGTTTCCGGAGATAACAATACATAAAATAATTCAATAATTTGAACGCGTTGTTGTATTGTATACGACTTCATTTTTATAAATGTCATACATTACACTTCTCAAATGTCACAAGACCCAGACAATTTAGCGACGCCATCTGTGTTTTATCCAAGAATTAAAAAAACTGCTAAACTTGAAAGACCACGAATAATTTCGTTCGGGGTCATTCTTATAGATCTGGCTTTTCACATAACCCCAGAGAAAATAGTCCAACGGTGTCAGATCACATGATCTTGGTGGACAATTAACATCACCGTTTCCGGAGATTACAATACATAAAATAATTCAACAATTTGAACGCGTTGTCGTATTGTATACGACTCCATTTTTATAAATGTCATACATTACACTTCTCAAATGTCACAAGACCCAGACAAGTTGGCGACGCCATCTGTGTTTTATCCAAGAATTAAAAAAACTGCTCAATTTGAAAGACTCTTTAAATATAACCAAACATAAGTATCCGTGTACCCACAAATACTAGGTGGAAAAAATGCACGTGTCATTCGAGCGGAAAAGCACAGCGTGGGATTTGAACCGGCGACATTTCTCACGGAAGTCCAGTGTGTTACCTTCCAGCCGTGCACCTTGCATACTCTATCAGTATCATTAGACCTTCCTTGCTTCCTTGAATCCTTCCAAAGGAATTGGGTATAGAACGGCGATGGGCATTTTGAGCATGCAGTAAAAGTTTATGCATATTCAGAACTGAACATTTTAAATATGTAGGACATCATCATCGCAGGAGATATTACCGTGTGGACTTTTGTAGTTGGTGCCCCTGATCTTGGTGATGCCCCGGTTGGTGGCCATCATGACTACAGGCGCCATGTCACTCTCCAGGGCTCGGTTCAGGAAAGAGAAGCACTCTATGTCCAGCATGTGAGCCTGGAAATTGGAAAAAAGCTGATGTAGACTTAGATAAATTTTATTAGATGTTAATAAGTGCATATGAATTTTGTGTCCACTATAATGGACACCAGGTCTGAATTGTTTAAACCTTCCCTTACGGTGATAAAAATAATACGCGTGCTCCGGTGTTGGGTAGTGAGTACGCAATAAAAAATTTGCGATTTTAAATCGGAAAAATAAGAACATTCATAGATAATCCCCTTAATTAATTATAATTGAAGTTAAAAATTATAATAATTGAGATTTATTTGCTGAAAACATTAAAAAACCATCTGGCAACGCTCACGGAACGGGCGTACGTCTAACCTATTTGCAAGTCTAGAAGCTACTAGTGGCGCGGAACGTCAGTCGCATACCCCGGCGCTTACGCTTATGCTTGCGACGTTGAGACAATTCAGCTCCTCGCAATTCAGTCTAGTATGCAAGAGTGAGATGCGAATATAGTGTCGCGCTTCCCGCATACTATTCACCTATCGTCAAGACGAGACACTCGCAGCGTTTAAATGCGAATTGGTTTTCGATCTTAACAAAACACCTCGATGTAGTCGATAAATTATGATTATTATTAATATTATTTTTTAAATCAATGCGTAAATATTTTATGGAGGAATACCTAAAATGTTAACCTTGTATTTATAATATTTATAGAGATATTGATGGTTATTAGAAGCAACGTGTAGAAGATACCCAACACAGGGAAGGAAAGGTTAAACAACTATTTTGTGAACGTATTGATCTTTTGATATTGTTTATGCTACCTTGATTATATAGTGTTTATTTTTATCTATTGGGTGTTAACATAAGTTGTATCCGTTTTTTTTTTCAAATTTAAAAATGAGCACCAAAAGTAAAACAAAATGGTAAAGGTTATACGTCATTAGAAAGGAAATTTTCTGCTCTACAAGATATTGCGTTTGCTTTTACGTTACATATATTATTTTATTTGATTACAAGTCTTCAAAATGGAATGTCGAGTAGACGAAAGTGAGCATTTTCGACATCTTCTGTTCGCGTTCAATCGAGGGAATAAAGCTGCCAAAGCTGCTCGCGATATTTGCGAAGTGTACGGTGAAGATGCTATGAATGAAAGGACAGCTCGTCGATGGTTTTTGCATTTCAAAGACGGTAATTTCGACCTGAAAGACATGGAGCGTTCCGGACGACCAGTGGACTTCGATGAGGACCGCTTAAACCATATTATTCATGAAGATCCCCTTCAAATCGCCGTAGAATTGGCTGAGCAGGTGAATTGTTGTCACATGACTGTATCTGTCTCCGAGTTTTGAGCGGCAGCCATCGACCTGTTTTACAGTCTTTGTACCAGTGTCGTACACCATTATAAATTCTTACTGCCCGGCTATATTTTTGTTTTTTTATCCAATTTGCACGGATTTCTCCTGTTACACGCAGAGGGTCTGCTTCTAGCGTTAGCTTATTCGTTAGGAAGAATATCAATCAGGACTCTTCTCATACTGCTAGGCGGTGCCAAGACTATATCCACAGTGTCACTCAGTGGGTTCAATATCTCTATACCACGCGTGACTATAGCCGAGTGTTTAGCCATGATATTCCTTCTGTTAGTTGCTATGTATTATATAGAACAGAGGGTGATTCCTCGCACGGCTATATTTATTGGGTACATATAAACTTAGTGCTTCTAGAATCGCGGGACAGTTAAAGCAACCTTGGAAAACCTTTATTAGGAATATCGCAATGAATTCTTACCTTCTTGTTTCGAGGCTTCTATAGTTACATGCCGTGAGAAGTTCGGCATGGTGCCCATATTTTGGGTAATCCCCCTTTGTCCTGTACCATAGATATCTAAAGGAATCTTTTTTGTTTTTGTTCTATATTGTTTTTATATTTGAGCTGATGAGGAGCCCAAACTGTAGATGCATATTCTAATTTGGTTCTAATTAGATAATTATATAAGTTTCTCAGGATATCGGTGCTGTTAAATTCTCTTGATATTTTCATTATAAAATTGAGTAGTTTGTAACAGTCCAATATCAAACGTGAGACATGGTTAACGAACGTGAGTCTGACATCAAAGGTTAGGTTAAGTTAGGTTGGGTTAAGTTAGGTTAAGCTAGGTTAGGTTATGTTAGGTTAGGTTAAGCTAGGTTAGGTTATGTTAGGTTAGGTTAAGCTAGGTTAGGTTATGTTAGGTTAGGTTAAGCTAGGTTAGGTTATGTTAGGTTAGGTTACGCCCGAATCTTTGAATTCAGAAACTCTGTTTAGTGCCACTCCCTGTATAGTATACTGATGGTGGATTGGTGAAAACGATCGACTATAAGATACACAGACACATTTATTAATGTATGGTCAATAAGAAGTATTATCTTGATTGTGGACAAACAACTCCTGGATTTTGCACCACGATAATGCACAGGCTCACACTTCACTACCAATCTGTTAATCTTTGGTCAAAACCGACACCGTCGTGATGCCTCAGCCACCGTATTCACTAGATATGGCCCCTTGTCTTCCAGCCACATTCTTCAACAAGTCGAATGGATGAATGAATTACCTCGTCGATGAAGAGCACCCCAGGGATGATCTCTGCTTTTCCTTCCTCCCGCCACTCGGCAACCTTTCCGTTGATCTGTTCGCGGACTTCCGATTTTATCTCGCCTGTATCACCTGGAAACCATAATTCACTGTTTTTTTAGTCATTTATTTACGTGAAAAGTAATTATACATACACATAATATATTGGGTTGATGCAAAAGTAATGACCGTTTTTTATGATCCCAGGTAAAAAAATTCCCAGGTAAGAAATGATGAATAGTATCTTCTTTTGAATGATTCCATTGTATAAAGGATGCTTTCCCCCTACTTTCTATTCAGTTTTGGCCTGGCCAGAGTACAGTGAAGAGCCCTTGTATTTTTTCAAAATGTCGGTCGATAAAGTGCATTCACGTCATTGTTTACTTTATGAATTCCGTAAAGACAATACCGCGAGTGCGGCAACCAAAAACATTTGCGAAGTGTATGGAGAAGATGTCATCAAAGTTCGACAGGTACGAAGATGGTTTACAAATTTCCGATCTGGGGATTTTTCACTAATTGATAAACCACGAACCGGGCGGCCATTGAAGTCTGATGACGACAAGTTAAAAGTCATAATTGACACCAATCCACGTCTAACCACCAGGGAGATCGCGTCGATGATGGGAGTCAACCAAACAACCGTATTAAGACATTTGAAGCGTATGGGGATGGTTTCGCGGTACGACATTTGGATACCTCATCAATTGTCGGCTGCTAATTTATTGGATCGTGTTTCAACGTGCGTTGCTTTAAGTGCGAGACAAAAACATGAACCGTTTTTGCATCGTTTGGTAACGGGAGATGATAAATGGGTCGTGTACAACAACGTGACAAGAAAAAGACATTGGGCTATACCTGAACAAGCCCCATTAACAACTTCGAAGGCCGAAATCCATAAAAAAAGTTATGCTTTGTGTTTGGTGGGATTGTAAGGGTATTGTGTATTTTGAACTCTTGGAACGCAATCAGACAATAACAGCAGAACGATATTGTCAGCAATTATCCAAATTGAACATCACCCTTCAAAAGGATAGACCAGGATTGGAAAACAGAAAAGGGGTAGTGTTTCATGACAACAACGCGCGACCACATGTGGCTATGATGACCCAACACAAGCTAAATGAGTTGAATTGGGATGTTATCAAGCATCCACCGTATTCTCCAGATCTTGCTCCTTCCGATTTTTATTTATTCCGATCACTGCAAAAATTTTTAAATGATAAAAAATTTGATACAACAGAGCAGGTAAAAACATCCCTTACTACATTTTTCGCATCAAAATCCACGGAATTTGACACTAATGGTATTAATAAGTTGATAGAAAGATGGGAGAAGGTTATAAGAACTGGTGGAAATTATATAATTGATTAAATAAATATTACAAATCTAAAAAAAAAATGTTTAATTGTATATGTAAAAAACGGTCATAACTTTTGCATCAACCCAATAGATAGTATAGAATGAGGAGGTCAACTATCTATGGAAAGAACGACGTTTTCGTTCGAGCATCAACAACATCAAGAAAGATCCTATTTCTCGTGACGGGCAGAGAGACTGTCGGCCATAATCGGCTAACTTCGACTTTGTAGAGCGTCATCCTCTGTCATGGGATGGAAGCCCCCCGATGCCCTTGCGGTCGGGCTCGCCCTACATTGGTGGGGTGTATCTCGGCCGTGGGAATGTTTGTGGGATGAGCCCGGACCTTTTGGTGTATTCTCTCTTGAATGTATTTTTTTTTTTTGTCACCTTCTTCTTCTTCTTCTAAGTGCCCTGTCGGGTCCCCCCAACGTTGGCGATCACTTCGGCGAATCCGTCTCGGTCCTGAGCCGCCCGGAACAGTTCCTCTGCACTCCGGATGCCGGTCCACTCCCTCACATTCCGCAGCCAGGACATCTGTCTTCTTCCGGGCCCCCGGTGTCCCTCGATTTTCCCCTTCAATATAAGCTGGAGCAAGTGGTACTTCTCTCCACGCAGCACGTGACCCAGATATGAAATCTTTTGTCACCTACTATATTTATTTCCTGTGTTTATTTTTTTGTATATATTCCTGTTTCTACGTGTTTAAGGGTGTGGGCTGAAAAACATCTGGTGTCCCCGTGGCTGGGTTCGCCCTATATTGGTGGGGTGTATTTTGGCCGAGGGGATGCTATTAGATGAGCCCAGACCTTTTGACAGCTTCTGTGTTTGATGTATTGTCTGCAATTTATGTTTTAGAAGTGTTATTCAGGTGTGATCTTGTACATACTATGTTGCTGTCAATAAACCTAATATTTATTATTTATTCATACACGTGTTCCGTCGCGATTTGTTAGTCGTTGTCAAGCGTAATAAGGGCATACACGATGCTCTACAAAGCTGATTATGGCCGCCAGTCTCTTTCTTAAGCCCGATGTGTATTACTTATCGCCGGGTACTGTATTAATGTTTTTTTTTTTTTTTTTCATATGAATAAGTTTTCGGACATATTAAAGAGCGTGACCAGGAGATAATATTGTCTTCATCCCCAGTAAGCAAACCTTTCGTTTGAGTTTAAAGCCTCTGGAATAAGCGCGACACTTGCGGTTTGTCATTGAACGTGTTGGCAACACAACTGCTCGGGTCATTTCGGTATTGTTACCAGATGCATAAATTGAGAATAGTAGATGGGGTGACGATCTATTACAGTACCCGGTGGTAAGTAATACACATCAGGCTTAAGAAATAGACTTCGACTTTGTAGAGCGTCGTCTCTGTCGCACGATAAATCGCGACGGAACACGTGTAAGAATGACAGAGACGACGCTCTACAAAGCCAAAGTCTCTTTCTTAAGCCTTATGAGTATTACTTACCGCCGGGTACTGTACATATATTATTAATAGTTAAGGCATTAACATTGTGGACGATAACCACACCGATTTCAAGGTTTTCACCTCATCATCAGGGGAGCACAAACAAGACTGAATTCTGTTCGAACTGGTAGGCCCTAGACATTTCTAAGTGCAGTGCATCGGAGTGAACATCTGGCAAACCCATATATTCCAAAAATCTCGCCATTGCTCGCTGGGGTTGATTCCTCCCTTCCTCCGCCCACAGTCCCCAGCCCAAATGTTAACCGTTAGAAGCGTGTATGTCGGTACCAGTTCGAACATAATTCAGTCTTGTTTGTGCTCCCCCGATGATGAGGTGAAAGCCTTGAAGCCGGTAGGGTTATACCGTTACATAAAGTTGAATAAGCAGTGTTTGATAAAACAAATTACAATGTCTTGAAATCTCCACAATGTTAATGCCTTAACTATAAATAATATATGGAAAAAATGACGTTTTCGTTCGAGCATTGAAGAAAGATTCTTTTTCTCGTGTCGGGCAGAAATCGTGAAATAAATACTGTAGAAATGTGTGAATTGAGAATAATAGATGAAGTGACGATTTATGACATAATTTATGATTACATATGAACACTTCACTTGACCGGTTCACTGCCACGAGCGCGTTGACGCGCTCTCCGGTTCAGTGCTCGCCAGACCGGCCATACAAAATGAACTCACTCTCCTTTGAGCTTGTCGCAAGCCAATATCAAATCCAATTGTAATAATTTATAAATTATAACACATAGTGACATCTATTGGGATGGTCAAGAAATACTTAAATATTACAATTTACCGATATTATCAAAGTTACAGTCATCTTTCTAAAAGCTTTCACTGACAGTCAATACGTGTCTCTGATACAGGGTTACCGACTACAGTTTTTTTGCATCGTAATTGCGATGATTTATAATGACTTCATTTGTAGTTTTGTTCAATGGTTGATTTTTAACTTTTGTGCATTATTTTTGTTAATTTTTCATAGTATTTATTTACAAAGTGTGTTTTTTCATGTATTCTTTGGTTATTGGCGGTAGTTTTGCGGCATAATACGACGTTTATATAGACTTTTTACGGTTTTATTTTATAGTTTATTTACCTTTTGCGCTTTATTATACATCATACAGATAATTTGTTGATTTTAGTTTACAAAGTATATTATATTCCGCTATATTTATAAGTAAACGTGTTTTCTGTGTCAAGTTGTGACAACCCTGACATTTTGTGAATATTTAAACTGTGTTTTTCTGAGTGAACGGCAGCTCAAACGCCCCACAGTGTATATATTTAGTAAGTTTTCATAATATCCTTTATATCTGTATACAAAAAATATTAATTTTTTAGGTTTTATTTTTGTTGAAAAAATCCCGGCCTGCTGGGTACGGCCATACTAATAACTTCCGGCACTTAAAGGGTTAAGTTGATGTCGTCAAAGCTAGCAATGGTTTTAAGAAGTGCGTATAGAACTCACCAGAGAAGAGTGCCAAGAAGCCCTGCGTCCTCGAATTGATGACGTCAACCTCGTGCAGCGTGACAGTGTGTACAACTTCCTTACGTTTCTGCAGCTCTCCCTCGGGACATTGGACGAAACGGCATGACGCACCTGCAATAACAATGATAGTAAAAACCTTTCTGTATCTAAGAATAAATGCTGATGACACGGAAGTGTTATTTATTTATTTATTCAACACTTCTTCCTGGCTCCATCCCAGCTCACTGTCTGCGAAGACTGTTGGGGTCAGCTCTCCTCGTCCTCAGGTTGTATGATCTTCTGTCCCGGACTACGTCCCCCAGGCCGTGCCTCTGCATCAGGTTATCTTTTTGCACCACCCATGAATTCTTTGGTCTTCCTCTGGTTTTTATTCGAGGAAGATCCATGGAGATTGCCTGGTTCACAATGTGATCGGGTGCTCTGCGTCCAATGTGCCCACACCATCTCAATCGCCTCAAAACGCCGACTGCAGATATTTTGGATCACGACCCATAGGTTAAGAAATTACATTTTACGAGGACAGACAATTGTGCCTTGTAAACTTGAGTTAAGATTTCCGTTTGACACATTAGTAATATAAACTTGTTCATAACTCACCCGTGGCGTCATAGTCTCTGGCTCTCGTGAAACTCCTACCCAGTCTGGTGATCTTGCCAGTGGCTTTGTCTATCGTGATCACATCCCCGGCCTGAATCTGTTGAAAATATATATATATATATATATATATATATATATATATATATATATATATATATATATATATATATATATATATATATATATATATATATATATATATATATATATATATATATATATATATATATATATATATATATATATATATATATATATATATATATACATATATTTTAGTTTTCGAATCTTAGAAAAGACGTTTGTTAATAAAATATCAGGTGCACAAATAAGCTGCTGCCGTTTGATAAAAGTTAGCGCCACCAGTAAGTTATGGTTAAAATTGTCAGATGTAAAACAGCATTGTCGTAAGGTTGGACATCTGTCAACAACATAACCTTGAAATATTTGTGAATTTTTTAGCAGTATAATATATTCTTTTGTGTGCGAAAATGTCACGTTTTGAGCCGAATAAGGATCATTTGCGAGAACATTTGATTTACTTCTTCTATTTGAAGAAATCTGCAGCTGAGGCGCATCGATTGCTTGTAGAAGCATACGGTGAGGCTGCCTTAAGTAAGAGAAGTTGTCGTGAGTGGTTTCAAAAGTTTAAGAACGGTGAATTTGACATCGAAGACAAAGAACGTAGCGGAACGCCGAAAGTGTACGAAAACGCGGAATTGGAAGTATTATTGGATCAAGATTCGTGCCAAACGCAACAAGAACTTGCACTTACATTAGGAGTGACTCAACAAGCAATTTCACATGGGTTGAAATCATTGGGAATGATTCAAAAACAAGGAAATTGGGTTCCATATGAACTGACACCGAGAAACGTTGAACACCGATTTTCCACATATGAAATGCTGCTTGCCAGGCATAAACGAAAGGGTTTTCTGCACCGTATAGTCACTGGTGATGAAAAATGGATCCACTATGATAATCCAAAAAGGAAGAAATCACGGGGACACCCTGGCCATGCTTCAACATCTACGGCTAAGCAAAATATTCATGGAAAAAAAAACTCTTGTTGCGTATTTAGTGGGATCAGCTCGGTGTCGTGTATTATGAGTTGCTCAAACCAAACGAAACCATTGCTGGGGCTGTCTACCAAACACAATTGATGAGATTGAAAAGCGCGCCCACTACTATTCCAGACACGATAAAATTATTCTCCCGCATGATAATGCTCATCCACATGGTGCGGCGCCGGTCAAAACCTATTTAGAAACACTCAATTGGGAAGTTTTACCCCATCCGCCGTATTCACCAGACATCGCTCCTTCTGATTTCCACTTGTTTCGATCGATGACGCATGTCCTGTCTGAGCAGCACTTCACATCATATGAATTTAGCGGAATGCTTTACTGATACGTCGTAATGATTTTGATTTGTTTTGTATTTAAAATAAAATACGTCGATTCAGGAATGCGAAAAAGTGAGAGTGAATAATCGATAAATAGTAAACAGCGATGAATGGTCAAGTGAATAATGACAAGTGCCCTTTATTTGTCGATAAGTAGGTATATATACAATTTCAGAACGGGGCGCGTGAATGCGTCCGCAGTATATCTTGATCTCACTCCTGTGCATGCCGAGGTGGTCGCAGACGTTGCCAATGATATAGTGGGTAGAATATTTATTGCCGAAACGGTGAGACAACGCGATGCGCTCTCTTTCTACCGTGGAATGCGACGTAAATATTATTTGCGTGTAAACAATATTGACGTTCTGGTATGTGATCTTTGTACATATTCAAAGGTTGATTCATCGGTCGTTGACCGTGCATGTTGACAATATTTAGAGACGTCGGTATTCCCTACATGAAGATACCAAAAATTGGGTCGATTCGTGGATAGCCTCAAAAGATGAAGCATTCTTTCGACGCGGTATCCGTATGCTGCCAGAAAGATGAGAAAAGTAGTGGCAAGCGATGGGTAATACTTCGAATAAAACACGAGGTTCTGTTCTTTCACAATAAATGCCCAATTTTTGATTAAAAAAATGGCGGAAACTTATTTGTACACCTAATAACATAGAACACTTATTTTAAATTTTGTATCAACACCATTTTATTTGAGTTCACTACTGGTTTCAAACCCTATATAAAAAAGGGAAGACAAAAAGAATCTTTGAAAAAAGAGTTAGGAACCATTCGAGATGTTTCAATAACAGTTCAGTTGGATCCCACGTCGTCATGTTGTTATAAGGGACAAAATAAAGTCCCATCCAGCGGAATCTACACTAGAAGATAAAGGGTCTTTCAAATTGAGCCGTTTTTTAAATTCTTGAATAAAACACACAATTTGCTTTGATTTCAAAAAACGTTTTATTGCTCAATGAAGTATAACGTATGACATTTAAACACAAAAAAAACAATATCCGCCAAATGTCCACCTCTCGCAGCTCCGCAGATGTCCACTCTTTTGTCAAAATTTTCGATGACATTTTGGCATAATTGCGGTTCTAACTCGCCGATAACGCGAATAATTTCATCCTTCAGCTCAGGAATTGATTGGGGGTCATTCTAATAGACCTGACTTTTTACGTAACCCCACAGAAAATAGTCCAACGGTGTCAGATCACATGATCTTGGTGGGCAATTAACATCACCGTTTCCGGAGATTACAATACATAAAATAATTCAACAATTTAAACGCGTTGTCGTATTGTATACGTCTCCATTTTTATAAATATGTCAAGACCCAGGCAAGTTCGCGACGCCATCTGTGTTTTATCAAAACATTAAAAAAAACGCTCAATTTGAAAGTTCCTTTATATTTTAATAACAATATAGCGTGGCGAGCTACGTTAATCTACTATGAAACAACATAGTCCCGGTCACGTTTGAAAGTAAATGGTATTGCTGGTGGACAGTATAAACGGGTCAAATCTCACTGTAACAAATACTAAAGTTGAATCAAATGTTACGTACTTAACCGGTTCACTGTTACGAGCTCTCCGATTCAGTGCTCGCCAGGCCGGCCATACAAAATGAGTGCGTAAACGCGCTCTCCTTTGAGCTTGTTGCAAGCCAATATCAAATCCAATTGTAATAATTTATAAATTATAACACATAGTGACATCTATTGGGATCAAGAAGGGTCAAGAAATAATTAAATATTACAATTTACCGATATTATCAAAGTTACAGTCATCTTTCTAAAAGCTTTCACTGACAGACAATACGTGTCTCTGATACAGGGTTACCGACTACAGTTTTTTCCATTGTAATTGCGATGATTTATAATGACTCCGTTTGCAGTTTTGTTCAATGGTTGATATTTAACTTTTGTGCGATATTTTTGTTAATTTTTCAAAGTATTTATTTACAAAGTGTGTTTTTTCATGTATTGTTTGGTTATTGGCGGTAGTTTTGCGGCATAATACGACGTTTATATAGAATTTTTACGGTTTTATTTTATAGTTTATTTACCTTTTGCGCTTTATTATACATCACACAGATAATTTGTTGATTTTATTTTCCAAAGTATATTATATTCCGCTATATTTATAAGTAAACGTGTTTTCTGTCTCAAGTTGTGACAACCCTGACATTTAGTGAATATTTAAACTGTGTTTTTCTGAGTGAACGGCAGCTCAAACGCCCCACGGTGTATATATTTAGTAAGTTTTCATAATATCCTTTATATCTGTATACAAAAAATATTAATTTTTTAGGTTTTATTTTGTTGAAAAAATCCCGGCCTGCTGGGTACGGCCATACTAATAACTTCCGGCACTTGAAGGGCTAAAGCATGCCACGGAGGGACGACATAAAAAAAGGAAGAACGGTGAGGATGTGCTTATTGTGCCTGATTGAGGGATTGGACTGAACCTGAACAACCCAGGTAAGTCAATTAATATAATACCTTCTCCTTGACAAAGCTGTCGATCATCTTGCTGCCCATATCGTAGTTGGTCTCCATGTCCGTGGTCTTCAGCGTCAGCTTGCCCATCTTGACTCCCGTTCCGGTGCTTGGTCTCTCCACCTGCACCTCAACCACCTCACCTTCCACCATCTCTGTCTCTTCCCTGAGGAGAATATCACAAGTAAATAAATATAGAGAACTGTTTCAAAACTTAATATTTGAAATATTTCTAGCACGCATATTCCCACTCGACATACTCTTTAATTTTTCACACTATCATCATCATCATTGTCGACCAGGGTCGATCCACTGCTGGATGAAGGTCTCCCCAAGTTGACTCCAAATAGTTCGGTTCTTTGCTCGTTGATGCCATGTGATGTTGCCATGCTTCCTGATTTCATATATCCAGCATACCTTCGGTCTTCTCCTGGGCCTCTTTATGTCTCTTGGGTACCATTGGATTATTTCAGATGTCCATCGGGAGTCATTTTTGCTAATTTGTGACAAGATGTATTAATTTGTCATTATTGTTAGTTTTATGTAATGTATTTACCTAAATAACTTGCTATTTATTAGAATCGAGGCTTATATTAAAGTTGATAAAATAATTTAAATTACTGAACGTCGTTACAAGGTTGTATTGGGTGCAAATTTGTGAGATGTCATACGGTTCATCCTAGATTTTCCGAACTATGACAACAGTTATTTATTTTGTGTAGCTACTGTTACATAATAATATCATTATCTTTGATATATAATAAATAAAAAATCATGGTCACCCTTCTACACTGATCTTTCTTTACGGCACGTGGACTCTATATGGTGTTTCCATGTTCCGCACACACCCCAAAGAAAGGAACCTGAGAACCCATCATAAAATATCAAATAAAATATATAATTACGCAAAACAAAATATGGTCACAAGTTCCTCTCTTTTTTATTTTTATTTAAACTGGCGAGCTTATTGCCATGTGGCAATCTCTTCCAGCCAACCAGGAGGATGTTTTAATGGGCCCTTAGTGAAAACAAGACTGGAATCCCGTTTAAAAAAAAAATTGGGTTCCAGCGGGGTATCGAACCCGCAACCTCCAGATCGGCAGACAAGCATCTTACCACCAGGCCACGGAGGTCGTCTTTGAGATGTGTGCGGATAATTTTTAACAGATGTGCGGCCGCACACGCGCAAACCTTAGAGGGAACGTTAATTGCGAATCTAGGTGTTTCGGTTTACGGTCTCTTTTAGTATATCCCAACATGCATCTCTCCATGCCCCTTTGTGCGGTCTGGAGCTTTTGTATGTTCTTTACTGTGAGCATCCATGTCTCGCAGTCATACGTAAGTACTGGGAGAATACACTGGGAGTAGAGACTACACTCGTATATAAATTTTCCTTTTACTATAATAAAATATACGAGGCGTATCCAGAAAGTAAGTGTACTTAGGCTCTCACGACCGGATGGATTTTATTTTCGACATGTTGGCTACACTTCCGTGTAGCCTGACCCTTCCCCTCCACAACGAGACCGGTTCGAGGTCGGTACGTTGAGAAGTGTCGACGCGACAACACGTTTCGTGAAAAATGTCAACCCAATCTCCCGCCAAGTGCGAAATTTTGTAAAAAGGCAAGAGAGGCAAGAAAATCCAGGCATCCGTGTTTTGGGACTGTCGAGGCATAATTTTAATTGAATATATGCCTCAAGGGGAGACCATCAACTCTGCAAGATACTGTGAGACCCTAAAAAAATTGCGGAGGGCGATTCAGAACAAGAGGAGAGGCATGCTGACAAAGGGAGTCTGCCTGCTGCACGACAATGCCAGACCACACACGGCCAACGCCACGAAGGAACTGCTCGCCTCGTTTAAATGGGATGTCCTGAACCATCCCGCGCATTCCCCTGACCTAGCACCTTCAGATTACTATCTCTTTACCTCCCTGAAGCTGCACATGGGTGGAAAAAGGTTTTCAACCGACGAGGAGGTAAAGGAGGAGGTGGAGAAGTGGACGGAGTGGTTGGCGGGAAACTACTTCGAGGAAGGCATCAAAAAGTTGATACCCCGCTTCACCACCTGCATTGAGAGGAATGGTGACTATGTCGAAAATTAGCTTACATATGTATACACTATGGTAACCACGTAATTTTTTTGTTTAAATAAAAAAATTGTAACCTACAAAAATTCAGTACACTTAGTTTCTGGATATGCCTCGTAGTTCATAGAAGCTGAAAGACACTCACTTGATCCGTACTCCGATAGACTTCCGTATGGCTTGAGTGAGAGCCTCTGTTTTGCTCATCTCCAAGGAGTATATCTCCGAGCCTGGAAAATATTCACTATTATTAAAATCATTATTGACAGGTTACCAGTGGGTGACGTTAATACGAAGGCCGTAAAAGACTCTTCAGCGTATATTCGGAAGACGATTTGTCGACTGTTTGGTGCATATATACATAATGTTACCCTAAACGAAATAAGTAGTGTACTCTCTGTATTGCCAGCGAGAAAAAACATCAAAGTAACATTTTATTAAATTTAATGGAATTATGATATATATAAATAAATAAATAAAGGTTTGTAATTTATTTTTATCAAACATTGTTTATTCCACTTTTTTGTAACGGTATAACCCTACCGGTTTCAAAGTGCACACCTCATCATCAGGGGAGCGCAAACAAGTCTTGTTTGTGCTCCCCTGATGAAGAGGTGTGCTCCTTAAAACCGGTAGGGTTATACCGTTACATAAAGTGGAATAAACAGTGTTTGATAAAACAAATTACAATGTCTTTAAACCTCCACAACGTTAATGCCTTAACTATAAACAACAAAATAAAGGTTTATTGATAGCAGCAAAGTATGTACAGTACCCGGCGGTAAGTAATACACATCGGGTTTAAGAAAGAGACTGTCGATCATAATCGGCTAAATTCGGCTTTGAAGAGCGTCGTCTGTGTGACTATATTATATCATATGTGACCTATACATGTTGTTATCAAATGTTCCGTATGCGTGGCCATAGCAAGTTATCACTGTAGAGGACACCCCATATGCCCGGTATGCGTGGCGCTTGCAAGCTGTGATGGCATATATGGTCCTAAAAGATCTTTCAAATTGAGCGGTTTTTTTAATTCTTAAATAAAACACAGATGGCGTCGTGAACTTGCCTGGGTCTTGTGACATTTGAGAAGTGTAATGTATGACATTTATAAAAATGGAGTCGTATACCAATACAACGCGTTCAAATTGTTGAATTATTTTATGTATTGTAATCTCCGGAAACGGCGATGTTAATTGCTCACCAAGATCATGTGATCTGACACCGTTGGACTATTTTCTCTGGGGTTACGTGAAAAGCCAGGTCTATAAGAATGACCCCCGATCAATTCCTGAACTGAAGGACGAAATTATTCGCGTTATCGGTGAGTTAGAACCGCAATTATGACAAAATGTCATCTAAAATTTTGACAAGAGTGGACATCTGTGGCACTGCAAGAGGTGGACATTTGGCGGATATTGTTTTTTGTGTTTGAATGTCGTACGTTATACTTCAATGAGCAATAAAAAGTTTTTTGAAATCAAAGCAAATTGTGTGTTTTATTCAAGAATTTAAAACATTTGAATAAAAAAACCGCTCAATTTGAAAGACCCTTTATCAAGGGGCTTACGATAAGTGACGTATTCTCACCTACCGGAATGTCTACCGTGTTTTTATTTGGACAAACTTCTACAAGCCAAAGAGGAATCTCTTCACCGAAAACGCAAGAAGCAAACCGGAATCTCCGAGGATTGAGCGGCACCAGTCATCCACGTATTTTATAGTCTTTGTACGGGAGAAAATGAAAAGTATACTCGTAAATACGAGTATACGAGTGTGTAAAATGAATAATACGGACCTGCCATGCTGGTGAACGGAGTGTCTGGACCCAGGGCCTGCGCCAAAGCCATGGCGATGGCCGTCTTCCCGGTGCCGGGCTGCCCCGCCAGCAGTACCGCCCTTCCCGCTATCTTCCCTGGACAAATAACAGACGCATTAAACAGAAGCATTTGTGTGACATTTGATATTATCACATTTTATGTTCGACATGTTCTTATCGCTACACACCGTTTAATCTTGTTCCAAGTCCACGTTTTACATCTACACATCAAAGATTACACTAAAACACTGTTGTGAACTATCATCTTCGAAGATATTATTATTGTCTGGTCGAGTAGACATGTTTTAGTACCCCAATGTCTTTATTTCCTATCGCTACACACCGTTCAATCTTGTTCCAAGTCTACGTTTTACTTCTACACATCAAAGATTATACTAAAATACTGTTGTGAACTATCATCTTCGAAGTTATTATTATTGTCTGGTCGAGTATACATGTTTTAGTACCACAATGTCTTTATTTCCTATCGCTACACACCGTTCAATCTTGTTCCAAGTCTACGTTTTATTTCTACACATCAAAGATTATACTAAAATACTGTTGTGAACTATTATCTTCGAAGATATTGTCTGGTCGAGTATACATGTTTTAGTACCCCAATGTCTTTATTTCCTATGGCTACATGCCGATTAATATTTCTCGTAACTCTTCTATCACCTACGAAAATACTACCCAAATAGCAGAATTCCTCAACTTGCTCCCAATCTTTCATTACTCCCCCATATATCACATTTACTTTTTCCTTTCACACTTTTCTATCACCATTACTTAAGATTTCACAACATACATTCTCAGATTTTTCTCTTCATATCTCTCATACAATTTACTTATTAAACTCTGTAATCTATTTCTCGCTATCACTACCATGTCATCAGCATACAGCAATACGAAAACATTGCCATTCGACATTCGAATGTCGCCCATTGACCTCAGTAGTTCTTTCACATACGAATCCATGTAAATACTAAACAACCAGGGTTACATAACACATCCTTGCTTTACCCCTTTTGAAATATTAAACCACTCAGTCAATGCACCGTTCACTCTACTTTCAACATACAATGATGGAATACATTGTTGCAGGAGCCATGATTCATATTATGAATGTCACAATATCGGCACCAGTGGATTAAAAACAGTTAAATCAAAGCAACTGCAATAATAATTAACACATCATAATCTGTTTCCTCACCATCTCGGATCATCTGCAGCACAATTCCGGCAGCCTTCCGTGCGGGACCCTGTCCGACCATCCCCTGGGACACGGCGCGAGGCTGCAACTCTTCATCTAGCCCCAGGCCGCGGATGTGCGAGTGGGCGCCGATACGCTCGATCCGTGCTATGTTACGCACCTCTGACACTTGTAACTGAAACAAAATGGTTTAATATGAATTGGAAATCAAGTTTTCACAGGTGGGATGTAAGTGCAATCAGCGACACCTCTCTAGGTCGTTCGTAAAAACCTCCCCGGCTACATAACGCGAGATATCAAAATTTTTATCCAATGTCAACAACAAGCACAGTTTGACCAGTTCACTGCCGGAGATTACATATGCCACCCCATACAACTGTGAGAGACGAGATATTTCGTCAATACTTTCACGAATCTCGAATAGAAATATTTTTTGCATATTGGATATTGGTCTATACTTCAGAAATTCTAGGATGGGTCCTGCGACGTTTTAAACGTCATGTTTCAAACGGATGGGGTAAAATCGTTTTTTTTTTACAAATCGAATAGTTTTTTATAAATCGAAAAATAGTTTTTTTCTAAACTGACGTTTTAATTCCTAATTGTCATTATACTGACTTTCTAATGTATTGTATGATTTGTATCTATCTTTAAATAGGCCAAGATCCACTATGGATTAATACTAATTACGGACATTTAATTTTATGTATAAAAAAAATTTAAAATCCAATTATCGTATACCCCATCCCTAGCCAATGCAGACTAATGCAGTGACTTGACGAACGTCGCCAAATATTATTTGATTTTAACAAATTGCCACATTTTTGCTAATTTGTAACAAGATGTATTAATTTGTCATTATTGTTAGTTTTATGTAATGTATTTAACTAAATAACTTGCTATTTATTAGAATCGAGGCTTATATTAAAGTTGATGAAATAATTAAAATTACCGAACGTCGTTACAAGGTTGTATTGGGGCAAATTTGTGAAACGTCACAGGGACCATGCTACATTTTCTTTAGTATAGTAGTCGTGTGGCCGGTGAGTTTGCTGTTGTGCAACAGCTCACTACTCACTTAAAAAGGAGAAAAGAAGATAGAAACAAAACTCCAAGGCACGGCTTCGCTTACTAACTGAATTGACGTGACATTTCAAACGTCACAGGGACCATACTACATTTTCTTAAGTATAGATACGATGGCAACATTTTACCCCGGATTACTAGGTGGAAAATATTCCTGTGTCATTCACGGGGAGTAGCTGTGTGGGTTTTTTTTTGGGATCAGTTGTGGAAATAGGACACCCGACATGTAACGCACCAGGTTTATAACCCTAGTAGGAGTTATTGGCCCCTTTAGAGCGACTCACATGTACGTTTGTTACCCCCAAACGTTGCCCTGCATGTATTGTGTGTGTGCCATACTATGTGTCCAGTGTGGGGAGGAAAGGATTGCGTCTGTGCCAGTCTTCATATCAACCCACTCCGCATTTGCTTTAAGACTGAGAAAAGCAGCGCGGGATTCAAATCGGCGACTTTCCGCACGGAAGTGCATTGCGTTACCGCGCCACCATGCAACTCACATGATGAGATGTATGGACGTGGCAATAGCGCAATATGAATGAAGAAGCGATCTGTTATCGCTGCCTACACCAATAGGAGCATGGTCTTGATATTGCATTTCTCTTTCATATTAGCCTATCAATAATAATTGTTTCATAGCAACGACAATAACGCTTCCTAACGAAACTTATATTCTTTAAATAAAGCATATATTTTTTAAATAAAATTATGTATTTTAAAAACTAAATATTTCAGCAAACAAAATACAAAAAAAAAACTTAAAAAGACGAACAAAAACATTTAAAATGTCACGTTTATGGTTGAAATAAATATAAACGTTATTTTCGAAAATATTATATCTAGAACATTCCAAACACGAAAATAATTTTTAAAACTACATTTCTCTTTTATAAATTAAGAAATTGTTCACTTGATAGTTAAGATTTTTAATTAAAACCGGCACAAAATTTCACATAACCTTAAAAAATGCGAAATTATTCGATTAATTAATCACATGATAAATATAGAAAAAAAATACTGCAGAACTGTGTATATATCACTTCAAAAATTAATTGTGTTATTAAAATTACTAATTGTATTGAAATAATACTCACCGACATGATTTAAATATATTTTATTTCCTTTGGCTGAAATGCAAAACGGGTTGTTTTGACGAATCGCTATTGGAGATTGCCAAAGACAAATAATGACGTTCGGCATAAAGAATTTTTCAAAACAAAATCAATGAATTTGTTTTAATTAAAGTTCTCTGTGAATTTAATAAAAAAGTCAACATTCGTTTAAGTATTATTGATTTTTTTTTGGTTTACATGCATATTTTTTTATCAAATTGTGTAAACTATTATATGAGTGAAATCAAAAGTCATGATGATAGAAAAATGTAAAAGGAAAAGTAAATGCAATATGAGGTGAGTAATAAAAGATTACAGCAAGTTGCGAGTTTCTGTTGTTAAGGTAGTATTTTTAGTTATTAATTTGCCTTTTTTCGGCTCTAATATTTTATTATTAAATGTATTTTTCATCTTTGCAATGTGTTTAATCTGTTTTTCTTTTCAAAATGATATGTTAGAGAGTTCTATGATGTTAATAGTAAATTAAATATTATAAATATTTATATTTAACATTAGCGCCCGTGAGAAGAGTCTGATCTCTAAACAGCGCTATATGAATTGCCCTAGTGTTGTGAACATGTTTTATCAGTGTTTGATGCCAATGTGTTATTTTATCATTGTTTGATGTAGACCTGTTTTTTTATCGTTGTTTGATGTAACAGTGTTGTTTTGTCAGTATTTGACGTATCAGTGTAATTTTATCATTGTTTGATGTAAAAGTATAATTTTATCGTTAAAATTTTAACGTTAAAAGTTTCTTTTATCGTTTTGTAAACACAATGTGTTTACATTAAATAATGATATTAATAACACATTTACACCAAATCACGACAAAATGACTGTTTTACTTCAAACAACGATAAAACAACACGTCTACATCCAACAACGATAAAACAATATATTTATATCAAACATCGATAAAACAAAATGTTGACATCAATCAAGGATAAAACGACTCAAATTTCTCACATTTCTCAGTCAATTCGTTAAAACATATGAAATTACCATCACCTGCTGCAGGAAAGCCATTATAGATTAAGCTATTAAGAATCTACATATGACAGTTTTCGTTAACATAAATTAAAATTATTGTGAATTGTTAATTGCTATTAAATACGTAAAAAATGGAATTCGTCGACAAAAGAGTGAATTTGATTTACAAAAAGTTGGATTCAGTACAGCGGTGCTACCGGCGAGTTTGCTGGTGGGCAACGGTTCACTTACTAGAAAAACCAACTTCACGGCACAGCTTCGCTTTTCAAATGAATTTACATTGTAATGGCGAGGGGATCTTTGATTTTGAGGCTCAGCAACGATACGATCGATACACGTATATGTTTATATAACATTACTTTATGTAAACTTCTGTTACTTCCATTTTATCTTGCATTATTCTCCAGTCAAATCTCCAACAAATATCTCAGGTCCTTTCAACTCAAAGGTGTCTTGCCGAGTAAGGTGTAAGCTGACCAATACTCCAAGGACCATCATTAAAAATGTGGAGAGAGCATTCTTATAAGTTATTTACCAAATGCTTAAAACCCCTCACAGAGGCTCATAATAAGGGGGATATAATAAGTATGTTTTAGGGTGTCCAGCTCCTCTAAAATCCTACTAATTGCCAACCTTTGCGGTATTGGGAAGTGCCTCATCTACTCCATGGAGTTTCTAAGTAGAAAGCTCATATGTATGATACACGCTAACGAAGCCAAGACACAGCACTGCTGGACTCTAGTAGTAATCCTGACGAACCTCAAACTTGTTATTAAAATAGTGGTATAGTAAAATTTCAGCAAAGTCAAATAGTTGGTGAAATTAACACATAAATAAAGGGCGTCACAATAAGAGCGCCAGATTTAGTCTACGGGTTTGAGTTCATGGTTCAGTTGAATCTTGTACGTATGCAGATTAAGTTTTTAGTGAGAATTCGCTGTAAGGTGCTTCTTGAAACGTCTAATTCTTGTGAACGATGACGAATTGATGTCCCTGGCCCTGGGGTTTTAGTAATACTTTCCCTCACTGCGGCTATGTTTTCGAGTGAACGTCCGCTACTAGGACGCACGGGTGACTTATTTTTCAGAATCGAATCAGTTTCCTCAATTTTTTTTATTAATCTTCGAATTGATGACCCATTTGGATCATTATTTGGACTAAAAAAATCCACGAAGTTTACGAACTATTTCAGCAAAACTTTCCCCATTTTTATAATGAGTTTTAACAATAATAACGCGTTGTTCTTTCGTATAACGTTCTATATTTACTAATCGCAAGACTGACAAAAATGGTACATTTGAAATTTTTAGAGCTGCTAACCTTATAAAAAAATTTAGGGATATATTAATCCGGCGCTCTCATTGGGATTCCCTATACATTTTTTTAATAAGTTCACAAGTTGGCATGTGCGGGACGAATAGTCTACAAGTATAACTCATAATCTATAAATGTGTAGGGAATACCGACATCCCTAAATATTGTCAACATGCACGGTCAACGACCGATGAATCAACCTTTGAATATGTACAAAGATCACATACCAGAACGTCCATATTGTTTACACGAAAATAATATTTACGTCACATTCCACGGTAGAAGGAGAACTCATCGCGTTGTCTCACCGTTTCGGCAATAAATATTCTACCCACTATATCATTGGCAACGTCTGCGACCACCTCGGCACGCACAGGAGTGAGATCAAGATATACTGCGGACGCATTCACGCGTCCCGTTCTGAAATTGTATATATACCTACTTATCGACAAATAAAGAGCACTTATTATTATTCACTTGACCATTCATCGCTGTTTACTATTTATCGATTATTCACTCTCACTTTTTCGCATTCCTGAATTGACGTATTTTATTTTAAATACAAAACAAATCAAAATCATCACGACGTATCAGTAAAGCATTCCGCTAAAAATGTTTCAAATGACTTACGAAAGACGATGGAAAACATATTGTAAATGTATTTATTTATTTAATGGGGAAATAATAAAATATTGGATCAAGCTGAGGTATTCTGCTATTTGGGTAGTATTTTCTCAGTTAATGGAAGAGTTGAATGGAGCACTAAAACATGTATACTCAAATCGGACAATATCAAAATCTTCTAAGATGATAGTCCACAATAGTATTTTCTCAGATGATGGAAGAGTTAAGAGGGATATGGAACGGTGTGTAGCGATAGGAAATACTATGGTTAACGATACACTAAAACATATATACTCCAACCGGACATTATCAAAATCTGCTAACATGATAGTCCACAACAGTATTTTCTCAGATAGTGGAAGAGTTAAGAGAGATATGGAACGGTGTGTAGCGATAGAAAACACTATAGTCAATGGGGCACTAAAACATATTCACTCCAGCCGGACATCATCAAAATCTCCTAAGATGACAGTACACAGTAGTATTTAGGTGCCAACTTTGATGTATGTGAGTGAAAAGTTGGCATGGAATAATACTGATGGAATCCAAATAAATGCGTGCATTGAGAAGAATACATGAGGCGACAATGTATGACAGAATAAGAAATGAAGTAATAAAGGATGAATGTGAACTGAAAGTCTGATGTATTAACTAAGATAAAAGAAGAGCAAGCTGAGATAGTTTGGAATGTGAAACGAATGAATGAAGAAAGACTAAAAAAATAGATATATTGTACAAATGTTAGTGGAAGGCGTGTGAGAGAAATATCAAAGAAAGTATAGTTGGATCAAGTTAAAAATGTTCAGAAAGAAAGAAACGTAGAAAGTCAAAGAAATCGTAGAAGTAATATATTGAAGTGTATGAATGGGAAAGAGGCGTGTGTGTGTCGATACAGGAAAGTTTGGCGCTCTGCATACATCGACAGGCAAATGGCGTTATGGCATGTTTGAAAGGATAAACCAAACGTGCATATGTCTTTTATACATAATAATATTGAAACAGATGGCACAATTTTAGTTGTGAAAAACATACAAAATAAAATTATATAATATAAAATACAAGGATCTTCTAGAATTAAGACACGAGTACATTTAATCCCGAATTCATAGTCCGTTTTAAATACTAAATGCTTCTTTCTTACCTGAAATTTCGTAATTAATAACATATTTGACGTTGAATCTAATCGAATTAATAAAACCATGTGATTATCTTATTTCAGGAAATTACAATATATATTTGTAAGAAATTCAACTTTAAATACTTATTTTTGCAGTATAAAAGTAGTTACAATTTAGTGTTGAGCACTAAAGTCGGACTAAATTATTAATTTATATTTGTATTCAGTATGTTAGAGTTTCAATGACTTTTACGAAGAGTTACTCTTGTGGGTAATGTGATTAACGGACTTTCGTATCCCTGCATTAGCAATAATTGTATGCATGAAATGTATATTGTACTGTATTACACTATCATTGTGTACAGTACAAACTGGTGGACTTATTACCATGTGACAATGTCTTCGAACCAACCAGAAAGATGTTAAAGATATCTTATGTGAAAATCAGACTAGAAATCTTTTAACCAAAAAAACAACTGGGCTCCAGCGGGATTTCAAGTCGCAACCTCATGGTTGAGAGACATACGTCTTTCCAACTAGGCCATGGAGCCCGTATATACATGTTAACAAAATTAAAAGAGTATTTGAAAACATAAACATTATACGTATAATTTATTTTTATTGATCGATTTAATATTTTTATAGAATGTCCCTGTGACCTTGTATAACAATGGTCTGTTATGTTGCACAGCTTGCTTTCAAACGTTGCAAACTTCACACTAAACACTTCGTGTATGGGGAACAGAAATCGCTAAACTTCCACTGAAAAATTGTCTTGGCGTCGTTACGTTTTTAAGTGCTGTGCCCAAAATAATGTTTTAATCTGGACAATTTTACCGTTTAAACAAACATCAAATAGACGCCGTCCAAAATGGACAGGTTTTTCAACTCGAAACGCCAGAGCATGACGAATTATCTGGATATATTCAAAGGCTGCCGGCTCTGCGGGGCCGGACGTGGCTATAAAATGCCCATTATCCAGAAAATTAACAATGACGACGATATTATAGATGTCGAGGCAGAGTTGAAACAGAAAATTAAAGAATGTGTTTCTATTGACGTAAGTTTTTTTATGATTTAATCCCATATTATTGAGTTTATCAAGTTGGCGTTTGTTTTCTGTGATCTCTTCGATTCTGTTTGTCAACAGCGGGAGATATTTCGTTTATTTACCAAGAAATATGCAAACATAAGTTACAACTATACTCAAAATCAATTATAATATATTTCTATCAACATATTTTCTTTTTAGCTGATACTAAACCATGTAATCTACGCTTGGCAAATCCTTCGCGATTGTCAGTTCATTAATTTTAAATTTAAGACGCTTGTGCGTGTATTCGATTATTGTGAGTTTGCACTGCACTTTAGCGAGCTCATAATGTTGAGATATCTAGTTAAAGGTTCGAATCCGCGGAGATCTAAGTTTCAAAACGATCGATTTATATAAATTATCCACAATATTATAACGCTTGGTTATTAGCATAGTTAAGTCACGTATAAGTTATAGAAAACGTAATTTAGGTGAAATGAGGTCTGAAAGTAATATATTTTATTATAATTATCTTTTATAGCATTAATGCTGTTAATATGTATAGCAAATTTATCTGTCATATGTTCATGGAAAGACAGCAAAGGGAACAGAACAGCACTTCTGGGTTTGTGTGTAGGAACTGGTTCAATGTCACAGCACTCACTGCACTATTGGGCAGTATTATCACTATAGCCAGGCAGCATGGATGCTGTTAATATATATATCAAGTTTACCTGTCATATGTTCATGGAGAGACAGCGAGGGAATAGTAAAGGGAACAGAACAGCACTCCTGGGTTTGTGTGTAGGAACTGGTTCAATGTCACAGCACTCACTGCACTATTGGGCAGTATTATCACTATAGCCAGGCAGCATGGATGCTGTTAATATCTATATCAAGTTTACCTGTCATATGTTCATGGAGAGACAGCAAGGGGAAAGCAAAGGGAACAGAACAGCACTCCCGGGTTTGTGTGTAGGAACTGGTTCAATGTCACAGCACTCACTGCACTATTGTGCAGTATTATCACTATAGCCAGGCAGCATGGATGCTGTTAATATCTATATCCAGTTAACCTGTCATATGTTCGTAGAGAGACAGCAAGGGGAAAGTAAAGGGAACAGAACAGAACTTCTGCGTTCATGTGTAGGAACTGGTTCGATGTCACAGCACTTACTACACTATTGGGCAGTATTATCACTATAGCCAGGCAGCATGGATGCTGTTATTCTCAAGAAAATGTAGCGTGGTCCCTGTGACGTTTGAAATGTCACGTCTCAAAGGGAGGGGTAAAATCGTTTGTTTTACAAATCAAATTGTTTTTTTTTATGAATCGAAAAATTGTTTTTCTCTAAACTGACGTTTTAATTCCTAGTTTTCATTATACTGACTTTCTAATGTATTGTATGATTTGTATCTATCTTTAAATAGGCCAAGGTCCACTATGAATTAATACTAATTACGAACATTTAATTTTATGTTTAAAAAAATTGAAAATCAAATTATCGTATACCCCATCCCTAGCCAATGCAGACTAACGTAGTGATTTTTGATGAACATCGCCAAATATTATTAGATTTTAACAAACTTTTTTTTTTTTTCTAATTTGTAACAAAATGTATTAATTTGTCATTATTGTTAGTTTTATGTAATGTATTTATCTAAATAACTCGCTATTTATTAGAATCGAGGCTTATATTAAAGTTGATAAAATAATTAAAATTACTAAATGTCGTTACAAGTTGTATTGGGGCAAATTTGTGAAACGTCACAGGACCATGCTACATTTTCTTTAGTATAATATCTATATCAAGTTTACCTGTCATATGTTTATGTAAAGACAGCATAATACATGAGATTAATGACGTTAAAAAAATATTCTGACACGAATAACAAATAAATTATGGGGAATCCATTTAAAAAACTAATGACACGCTAACTTTAGTGACATATAATTGATATCAAAGGGATCATTTTGGAGAAAAATTGCAATATCTCGAACAGAAATCGTCTTAATAAGTGAGAAAAATATTCATAATCTTCTACAGAGATGGCAGTATCTGTACTAATTGTAAAATATGGCATTAGCATATGTCAAATTAGTTATATGAACTCGACAATATAAATCGGGATATAAACCTTAGTGACATATAATTCATGTCAAACGGATCATTTAAAAAATATTACAATATCTCGATCAGAAACCGTCTTTAATAAGTGAGGAAAATATTTATAATCTACAGAGATGGCAGTATCTGTACTAATTGTAAAATATAGCATAAGTATATATCAAATTAGTAATATGAACTCGACAATATAAATCAGGATATAACTGTGGGGTACGGATTAATTGCTAACCTTTGTGACGTATGATTGATGTCAAACAGATCATTTTAGAAAAATTACAATATCTCGATCGGAAATCGCCTTAACAAATGAGAAAAATATTCATAATCTTCTACAGAGATGGCAGTATCTGTACTTATTGTAAAATATAGCATAAGCATACATCAAATTAGTTATATGAACTTGACAATATAAATCGGGATATAACCATGCAGTACAGATTAATGATGCGTATAATTCCGTCCTTGAAACAGTTAACGTATGGTATGAAAAATTATTATACAGTGTCGTAAAAGGATAATTCTGATAGAAAGAGTAAGAATAAATACTAAAAAGAAAGTGTGGAATGTTCAAGGTGCCTTTTTAACTGGAGAGGATGTGAGGATTAGATTTTCTCTTTGCGTATGCTTGTGGAAAAATGTATGGCAAAAGTAAAAAAGTAAGTTGGAGTACCCCAAGGTAGTGTTCTGGGACCTATATTGTTCTTGATATATGTTAAGTTGGAGTAACCCAAGGTAGTGTTCTGGGACCTATATTGTTCTTGATATATGTTACATTGGAGTACCCCAAGGTAGTGTTCTGGGACCTATATTGTTCTTGATATATGTTACGTTGGAGTACCCCAAGGTAGTGTTCTGGGACCTATATTGTTCTTGATATATGTTTATCAGTTCTGTTATCTTTCTATCAGGGGTAAGATTGTTACTTTTGCGGATGACACGGTTCTTCTGTTCGAGGGCAGAACATGGGATGATGTATTTTCAAAGGCAAACGAATAATTGCGTGTAGTAATCAAAATCTGCTAAGATGATAGTCCACATCAGTATTTTCTCAAATGATGGAAGAGTTAAGAGGGATATGGAACGGTGTGTAGCGATGGGAAACACTATAGTCAATGGGGCACTAAAACATATATACTCCAACCGGACAGTATCAAAATCTGCTAAGATGATAGTCCACAACAGTATTTTCTCAGATGATGGAAGAGTTAAGAGGGATATAGAACGGTGTGTAGCGATAGGAAACACTATAGTCAATGGGGCACTAAAACATATATACTCCAACCGGACAGTATCAAAATCTGCTTAGATGATAGTCCGCAACAGTATTTTCTCAGATGATGGAAGAGTTAAGAGGGATATGGGATGGTGTGTAGCGATAGGAAACACTATAGTCAATGGGGCACTAAAACATATATACTCCAACTGGACAGTATCAAAATCTGCTAAGATGATAGTCCACAACAGTATTTTCTCAGATGATGGAAGAGTTAAGAGGGATATGGAACGGTGTGTAGCGATAGGAAACACTATAGTCAATGGGGCACTAAAACATATATACTCCAACCGGACAGTATCAAAATCTGCTAAGATGATAGTCCACAACAGTATTTTCTCAGATGATGGAAGAGTTAAGAGGGATATGGAACGGTGTGTAGCGATAGGAAACACTATAGTCAATGGGGCACTAAAACATATATACTCCAACTGGACAGTATCAAAATCTGCTAAGATGATAGTCCACAACAGTATTTTCTCAGATGATGGAAGAGTTAAGAGGGATATGGAACGGTGTGTAGCGATAGGAAACACTATAGTCAATGGGGCACTAAAACATATATACTCCAACCGGACAGTATCAAAATCTGCTAAGATGATAGTCCACAACAGTATTTTCTCAGATGATGGAAGAGTTAAGAGGGATATGGAACGGTGTGTAGCGATAGGAAACACTATAGTCAATGTGGCACTAAAACATATATACTCCAACTGGACAGTATCAAAATCTGCTAAGATGATAGTCCACAACAGTATTTTCTCAGATGATGGAAGAGTTAAGAGGGATATGGAACGGTGTGTAGCGATAGGAAACACTAGTCAATGGGGCACTAAAACATATATACTCCAACCGGACAGTATCAAAATCTGCTAAGATGATAGTCCACAACAGTATTTTCTCAGATGATGGAAGAGTTAAGAGGGATATGGAACGGTGTGTAGCGATAGGAAACACTAGTCAATGGGGCACTAAAACATATATACTCCAACCGGACAGTATCAAAATCTGCTAAGATGATAGTCCACAACAGTATTTTCTCAGATGATGGAAGAGTTAAGAGGGATATGGAACGGTGTGTAGCGATAGGAAACACTATAGTCAATGGGGCACTAAAACATATATACTCCAACCGGACAGTATCAAAATCTGCTTAGATGATAGTCCGCAACAGTATTTTCTCAGATGATGGAAGAGTTAAGAGGGATATGGGATGGTGTGTAGCGATAGGAAACACTATAGTCAATGGGGCACTAAAACATATATACTCCAACTGGACAGTATCAAAATCTGCTAAGATGATAGTCCACAACAGTATTTTCTCAGATGATGGAAGAGTTAAGAGGGATATGGAACGGTGTGTAGCGATAGGAAACACTATAGTCAATGGGGCACTAAAACATATATACTCCAACCGGACAGTATCAAAATCTGCTAAGATGATAGTCCACAACAGTATTTTCTCAGATGATGGAAGAGTTAAGAGGGATATGGAACGGTGTGTAGCGATAGGAAACACTATAGTCAATGGGGCACTAAAACATATATACTCCAACTGGACAGTATCAAAATCTGCTAAGATGATAGTCCACAACAGTATTTTCTCAGATGATGGAAGAGTTAAGAGGGATATGGAACGGTGTGTAGCGATAGGAAACACTATAGTCAATGGGGCACTAAAACATATATACTCCAACCGGACAGTATCAAAATCTGCTAAGATGATAGTCCACAACAGTATTTTCTCAGATGATGGAAGAGTTAAGAGGGATATGGAACGGTGTGTAGCGATAGGAAACACTAGTCAATGGGGCACTAAAACATATATACTCCAACCGGACAGTATCAAAATCTGCTTAGATGATAGTCCGCAACAGTATTTTCTCAGATGATGGAAGAGTTAAGAGGGATATGGGATGGTGTGTAGCGATAGGAAACACTATAGTCAATGGGGCACTAAAACATATATACTCCAACTGGACAGTATCAAAATCTGCTAAGATGATAGTCCACAACAGTATTTTCTCAGATGATGGAAGAGTTAAGAGGGATATGGAACGGTGTGTAGCGATAGGAAACACTATAGTCAATGGGGCACTAAAACATATATACTCCAACCGGACAGTATCAAAATCTGCTAAGATGATAGTCCACAACAGTATTTTCTCAGATGATGGAAGAGTTAAGAGGGATATGGAACGGTGTGTAGCGATAGGAAACACTATAGTCAATGGGGCACTAAAACATATATACTCCAACCGGACAGTATCAAAATCTGCTTAGATGATAGTCCGCAACAGTATTTTCTCAGATGATGGAAGAGTTAAGAGGGATATGGGATGGTGTGTAGCGATAGGAAACACTATAGTCAATGGGGCACTAAAACATATATACTCCAACTGGACAGTATCAAAATCTGCTAAGATGATAGTCCACAACAGTATTTTCTCAGATGATGGAAGAGTTAAGAGGGATATGGAACGGTGTGTAGCGATAGGAAACACTATAGTCAATGGGGCACTAAAACATATATACTCCAACCGGACAGTATCAAAATCTGCTAAGATGATAGTCCACAACAGTATTTTCTCAGATGATGGAAGAGTTAAGAGGGATATGGAACGGTGTGTAGCGATAGGAAACACTATAGTCAATGGGGCACTAAAACATATATACTCCAACCGGACAGTATCAAAATCTGCTTAGATGATAGTCCGCAACAGTATTTTCTCAGATGATGGAAGAGTTAAGAGGGATATGGGATGGTGTGTAGCGATAGGAAACACTATAGTCAATGGGGCACTAAAACATATATACTCCAACTGGACAGTATCAAAATCTGCTAAGATGATAGTCCACAACAGTATTTTCTCAGATGATGGAAGAGTTAAGAGGGATATGGAACGGTGTGTAGCGATAGGAAACACTATAGTCAATGGGGCACTAAAACATATATACTCCAACCGGACAGTATCAAAATCTGCTAAGATGATAGTCCACAACAGTATTTTCTCAGATGATGGAAGAGTTAAGAGGGATATGGAACGGTGTGTAGCGATAGGAAACACTATAGTCAATGGGGCACTAAAACATATATACTCCAACTGGACAGTATCAAAATCTGCTAAGATGATAGTCCACAACAGTATTTTCTCAGATGATGGAAGAGTTAAGAGGGATATGGAACGGTGTGTAGCGATACGAAACACTAGTCAATGGGGCATTAAAACATGTATACTCCAACTGGACAGTATCAAAATCTGCTAAGATGATAGTCCACAACAGTATTTTATTAGATAATGGAAGAGTTGAGAGTGATATGGAACGGCGTGTAGCGATAGGAAACACTATAGTCAATGGGGCACTAAAACATATATACTCCAACCGGACAGTATCAAAATCTGCTAAGATGATAGTCCACAACAGTATTTTCTCAGATGATGGAAGAGTTAAGAGGGATATGGAACGGTGTGTAGCGATAGGAAACACTAGTCAATGGGGCATTAAAACATGTATACTCCAACCGGACAGTATCAAAATCTGCTTAGATGATAGTCCGCAACAGTATTTTCTCAGATGATGGAAGAGTTAAGAGGGATATGGGATGGTGTGTAGCGATAGGAAACACTATAGTCAATGGGGCACTAAAACATATGTACTCCAACCGGACAGTATCAAAATCTGCTAAGATGATAGTCCACAACAGTATTTTATTAGATAATGGAAGAGTTGAGAGTGACATCGAACGGCGTGTAGCATTGGGAAACTATTGGCGCCACTTTAATTGTTTCACGAATTAGTTCATTTCGGACCTTTTCCAATCTAGTGACACCCAGTGACTACCGTGGCATACACATCTCCGCGTCATGAAGCAGTTGTTCCTTTTTTCACTTTAGAGCGCAACACTCGACTACATGTAGTATAGAGGACATGTTCACTCTCTTGTAGAACTAGCTCTTAAGGTAGCCTTCTGTTACACATCACTCCGTATCATTGCTGTCCAGCTGTTTGTTCCAGCCAATTTTCATTCACCTTTTTTACATTCTGAAACACCTCATCTGTTGTAAAGGTTGAGCTAAGATGTTTTAACCCTTTAAGTGCTGCAAGGTATTAGCATGGCTGATCCCGGAGGGGCGAGTTTTGTTTTAGCTAAAATAAAACCTAATAGAATTATCTTTTTTGTATATATATTCAAAGGATATTACGAAGAGTTGTAAGACCAAATATGGTATGTACAATATGTGTCTGTTATGCCGGCGTTCCGTTCATTCAGGGAAACACAATGTTAGGTTTGTCACAGCTTATCGCAGAAAATACGTAAACGTACATTCATCAAATATTTGATAGAATCAAAAGTATATGTAACACGAAAATATTCATTATTTTAATAACGCACTGAAAGTAAATAATGTAACCATAAAATCATTTCAAATTTCAACGGTTGAATAAGTAAAACGCTCGCACTGGCAACCCTGTATTAGAGACACGTGTCGACTGTCATGCCAAGCTTTTAGGTAAATCTCTGTTAACTGTTATATTTTAGTATTTATTCATCATCTCAATAGATGTCTCTATATGTTACATATTTTAGAGTATTCGAATTAGTACTTGACATTGGCTATAGAAACAGGCATAAAGTTTAGCGATTTAACTCGCTAATTTTGTATGGCCGGTTCCACGGGCACGGCAATAACAGAGAGCGAGTAAATTCGCTTTGGTTTTCGGATGCGTTCGTATCATTGTAATTTTATTTATTCTGGTCTTCTTTATTCACAAATATCTAGACTCCAGCCTGTTTTCAACGCAGCTACTAAGCTGATATATTCTTTCTTTCGATGGTCTTACAGAGATGGTCAATCTTCGCCTCCAACTCCTTCTGTCTTCCGCCTCGACCCTCCAATCCTGCGCCTGTAGCAGTCGGGTTGCGTCCCTCTCAACTTCGTCCTCCCATCGCAGCCTCGGCCTGCCCACTCTCCTCCCACCCGGGTGTCCTTCCAGGATTCTTTTGGGTGCTCGCGATGACGGCATTCCCTGCACATGTCCGGCCCATCTCAATCTACTCAGTCTGACATGTACGAGTACAGATACCCTGGGAGCTTTGTAGATATTATACAGCTCGTCTTTCTATCGTATTCTCCAGGTTTCGCCGTCATTCACGGGACCCAGAATCCTACGTAGTACTCTTCTCTCGAACGCATCCAGCAACTCTGCGGATTTAGCTGTCAGTGTCCATGCTTCGCATCCATATACCACCGCTGTTCTAATAATTGTTTTGTACAGGGTGACTTGGTTTTTCTATGGACACTTCTGGACTTGAACACCGGCAGTAGGGAGAAGAATGTTTTGTTCCCTGTTGTGATTCTTCTCTTAATCTCAACATGCTCCTCGTTTCCCTTCGTTATAGTTGAACCCAGATAGGTGAACTCTTCCACTACCTCAAAGTCATATTCATCCTTGAATCTAATGTTACCTTGTGGACCATTGCCTGTTCTACTCCGTTTCGTGATTTTTGTCTTATTTTCATTAACCTTTCCTTCCCTGTGTTGGGTATCTTCTACACATTGCTTCTAATAACCATCAATATCTCTATAAATATTATAAATACAAGGTTAAGATTTTAGGTATTCCTCCATAATATATTTACGCATTGATTTACAAAATAATATTAATAATAATCAGAATTTATCGACCACATCGTAGGTGTTTTGTGAAGATCGGAAACAAATTCGCATTTAAACGCTGTGAGTGCCTCGACCTTGGGTCTTGACGATAGGTGAAGGGTATGCGGGAAGCGCGACACTATATTCGCATCTCACTCTTGCATACTTCACTGAATTGCGAGGAGCTCAATCGTCGTAAGCGTAAGCCACGCCGGGAGTAAGCCACTACCGCTCCGCGCCGCAGTAGCTTTTGGGCTTGCAATCAGATTAGACCTACACCCGTTCTGTGAGCGTTGTCAGATGGTTTTTTAATGTTTTCAGCAAATAAATCTCAATTATTATAATTTTTAACTTCAATTATAATTAATTAAGGGGATTATCTATGAATGTTCTTATTTTTCCGATTTAAAATCGCAAATTTTTTATCGCGTACTCACTACCCAACGCCGGAGCGCGCGTTTCAATTTTAGCACCGTAAGGGAAGGGTTAATTTCCCGTCCAACTTCTTTGGCCGCTGTCTCTAAGGTTCCAAATACTTCTTGTATGACTCAGGGATATCCCTACTATATTGAGGTCATCTGCATTCCCAACTATCTCGCTGTTTTTGGGAGCATATATTGGTGTTTGCATTATTATGGTGTGTCTTTCTGATGGCATATTCCAGACTCAGATTGAAAAGTGTAGGGGCCAGTCCGTCACCCTGTTTGATACCTTGAGATACGATAAGCTCGTCTGTAAGCTCTCCTATCTTAACTCTACATTTTGTGTTACTTATTGTAGCCCTTATTCTTCCCAGTGTCATGTCAGGTCCCCTCAACGTTGAATATCACTCGAGAGTAGATATCCTTGTCCCCGGCAGCCCGAAAAAGATCTCCAACGCACCTTATACCAGTACAATCACGCATATTGCGGAGCCAGATTTCCCTCCTGCCGACACCTCTTCGACCCTCTATTTTGCCTTGGATGATCAGGTGCAGTAATTTGTACTTTGGTCCTCGAAATACATGACCCAAGTAGGACACCTTTCGGATTTTAATATTAGTCAGCAACTCTCTATCAACTTTGGCTCTTTGAAGAACCCTCGTGTTGCTGACCATATCCGTCCAGGGTATCCGTAGCATTCTCCGGTGCATCCACATTTCGAATGCTTCCAGTCGGTTCATACTACCAACTTTGTGGGTATATTAAATATTAACGAGTATGTCATACAGTTTTTCCCTAACAATGCTGTCTGAGGCCTGCTTGAAGTCTATGATTAGTTGATAAATGTCAACATCGAATTCCTAGCATTTGTTCAGGATCTGTCTTCCCGGGACTAACTAACAGATGGCACCTCTAATAACAAATCCATACCATTTTCATTTAGTACCAGCCTTTAGAAGTTACGTGTCAAACTTTCACGACATTGTGTCATTGAGTTACAGTGGTTTTAGTGACGGTACTTTCGCTATTTTCAAAACAATGGTAAAAACCGAATTTCGTGTGTTGATAAAACATTGCTTTTTAATGGGAAAAATATACCGTTCAAACTCTGCGATGGATTGAAAAGTGTTATCCGGGCTCTGCTCCGTCGAAAACAACCATTTGTCGGTGGTATGCTGATTTTATACGCGGTCGTACAGACACAAATGATACTGAACGCTCTGGTCGTCCAAATGAGGCTGTTACACCAGAAAACATAAAAAAAACCCTCAAAATCGTGATGGAAAATCGCAAAATAAAGTTGCGTGAGATAGCTGACATCCTGAAGATATCATTTGGTAGTGTTTACACTATTTTGCATGAACATTTGATCATGAAAAAGCTTTTTTTCGAAATGGGTGCCGCGTTTGCTCACAATGGAACAGAAACAACAACGCATCAATGATGGTAACGATGGCCAAATTGCACGAGTTGAACTTTGAATTGCTTCCGCATCCACCGTATTCTCCAGATTTGGCCCACAGCGACTATTGGCTGTTCGCAGATCTAAGAAAGATGCTACAGGGAAAGAAATTTGGCTCCAGTGAAGAAGTGATTGCCGAAACTAACGCCTATTTTGAAACCAAATATAAATCGTTCTACACGGCTGGCATAGAAACGTTAGGAAAGCGTTGGAATGAATGTATCGCTCTTGAAGGAGACCATGTTGATGAATAAAGAAGAGTTTTGGCAAACAAATGTTGTTTTAGTAGTTAGTCACGTGACTTATTGATCGATGTGTTATAGTAATCATAAATATCATATTTGTCCACTTCTAAAACGTCAGCATCAGCAGGGTAACGGCGTGATGTACATGTTGTACGATTGTCCTATTTTGTTTTGAATTAACGGCCGCAATAGTTGACAATAGCTAATAAAATTCTTTACACATGTCCGATCGTGGCTTCTATTGACAATTATTGTATCGATTGAAAAAAAAAATGTCAATTTGCAGGTGCACCCTGATGACCGGATGCCTCCGCTGATCTGTGAGCTGTGCGTGGACAAGGTGAATGACTTCTACGAGTTCCGTGAGATGTGTCGGGCCACCAACGCCAGGGTACGAGCATCGCTCGGCCTGCCGCCGCAGACGCTGTCGCAGGACGTGGTGAGATCATTTTTTTCTTTATTGAATAGCTTTATGCTTGTCCGTTGAGTTGGATGCAAACTGATGCGGTTACAGTACCCGGCGGTAAGTCATACACATCGGGTTTAAGAAAGAGACTTCGACTTTGTAGAGCGTCGTCTTTCTCGCACGACAAATTGCGACAGAACACATGTATGAATGACAGAGACGACGCTCTGCAAAGCCGAAGTCTCTTTCTTAAGTCTGATGTGTATTACTTACCGCCAAGTACTGTACTTATTTCCAACGATCTTTATACTCTACTATACTGTTGGTCATATCATTGGTCGTTCTTCAGCAAATTCTTGTAGCTCTTATTGAATTGTGTTTTATCAACGACTTGTAGAGAATCGTTTAAAAAAAATATATCTAAAAAGTCTGGGTTTCCCTACTCTATTAGATTCAAGTCTGGGCTTCCCTACTCTATTAGATTTAAGTCTGGGTTTCCCTACTCTATTAGATTCAAGTCTGGGCTTCCCTACTCTATTAGATTCAAGTCTGGGTTTCCCTACTCTATTAGATTCAAGTCTGGGCTTCCCTACTCTATTAGATTTAAGTCTGGGTTTCCCTACTCTATTAGATTCAAGTCTGGGCTTCCCTACTCTATTAGATTCAAGTCTGGGCTTCCCTACTCTATTAGATTTAAGTCTGGGTTTCCCTACTCTATTAGATTCAAGTCTGGGCTTCCCTACTCTATTAGATTCAAGTCTGGGCTTCCCTACTCTATTTGATTCAAGTCTGGGCTTCCCTACTCTATTTGATTCAAGTCTGGGCTTCCCTACTCTATTTGATTCAAGTCTGGGCTTCCCTACTCTATTATATTCAAGTCTGGGCTTCCCTACTCTATTAGATTCAAGTCTGGGCTTCCCTACTCTATTAGATTCAAGTCTAGGCTTTCCTACTCTAATAGATTCAAGTCTGGGCTTCCCTACTCTGTTAGATTCAAGCCTGGGCTTCCCTACTTTATTATATTCAAGCCTGGACTTCCCTGGGATTATTCCAATACACCAGTTGGGACCGATGATCGGCCCCGCGGGATTAAAAGGGTTAAGGCTTTGAGCTTTTCTGCTCTATTAAGATCAATCCTACGTAAAGCCAAGTGTTTATATTATAAGAAGTAAATTGTATGTGAAAACCAATGTTACTAACGATCCCAAATGTCTTTTGCAGTCCGAAGACTGTATCCTGGGCGTGTCGGGTCCTGTGTTCCACAGCTCCAAGGAACCGGAGCATCCGTCCTCTGTTCGCAGAGACAAGAAAGATACCAAGAGTATTATTAAAAAGGTAAATATCACAGAGTCATTCTATCTATATCTATCTGATCTAACACGAAGTTACCTTCATCCTTGCTGGTCTGGAGCCCGTGAAGAATTTACCGAGATCATTACACGTGCTGTGACATTGAACCAGTTCCTACACACAAACCCAGGAGTGATGTTCTGTTCCCTTTGATTTTCCCTCGCTGTCTCTCCATGAACATATGACAGGTAAACTTGATATAGATATTAACAGCATCCATGCTGCCTGGCTATAGTGATAATACTGCCCAATAGTGTAGTGAGTGCTGTGACATTGAACCAGTTCCTACACACAAACCCAGGAGTAATGTTCTTTTCCCTTTGCTGTCTCTCCATGAACATATGACAGGTAAACTTGATATAGATATTAACAGCATCCATGCTGCCTGGCTATAGTGATAATACTGCCCAATAGTGCAGTGAGTGCTGTGACATTGAACCAGTTCCTGCACTCAAACCCAGGAGTGCTGTTCTGTTCCCTTTGCTTTTCCCTCGCTGCCTCTCCATGAATATATGACAGGTAAACTTGATATAGATATTAACAGCATCCATGCTGCCTGGCTATAGTGATAATACTGCCCAATAGTGTAGTGAGTGCTGTGACATTGAACCAGTTCCTACACACAAACCCAGGAGCGCTGTTCTGTTCCCTTTGCTTTTCGTTCGCTGTCTCTCCAGGAACATATGACAGGTAAACTTGATATAGAAATTAACAGCATCCATGCTGCCTGGCTATAGTGATAATACTGCCCAATAGTGCAGTGAGTGCTGTGACATTGAACCAGTTCCTACACACAAACCCAGGAGTGCTGTTCTGTTCCCTTTACTTTCCCCTCGCTGTCTCTCCACGAACATATGACAGGTAAACTTGATATAGATATTAACAGCATCCATGCTGCCTGGCTATAGTGATAATACTGCCCAATAGTGCAGTGAGTGCTGTGACATTGAACCAGTTCCTACACACAAACCCAGGAGTGCTGTTCTGTTCCCTTTACTTTCCCCTCGCTGTCTCTCCACGAACATATGACAGGTAAACTTGATATAGATATTAACAGCATCCATGCTGCCTGGCTATAGTGATAATACTGCCCAATAGTGTAGTGAGTGCTGTGACATTGAACCAGTTCCTGCACACAAACCCAGGAGTGCTGTTCTGTTCCCTTTACTTTCCCCTCGCTGTCTCTCCACGAACACATGACAGGTAAACTTGATATAGATATTAACAGCATCCATGCTGCCTGGCTATAGTGATAATACTGCCCAATAGTGTAGTGAGTGCTGTGACATTGAACCAGTTCCTGCACACAAACCCAGGAGTGATGTTCTGTTCCCTTTACTTTCCCCTCGCTGTCTCTCCATGAACATATGACAGGTAAACTTGATATTAATTCAGCATCCATGCTGCCTGGTATACAATGATAATAAGAATGAAATTACAGTGAGTTCCACAGAATGATGAGTGTGACAATTGGCAACAATTCTACATGTTTTTTTGTTATTGCGTCTTAGCATGTCATCACGTTTTCTTAGGTGCAATGTTTTCTTAGGTGCAATGTTTTCGTAGGTGCAATGTTTTCTTAGGTGCAATGTTTTCATAGGTGCAATGTTTTCTTAGGTGCAATGTTTTCGTAGGTGCAATGTTTTCTTAGGTGCAATGTTTTCGTAGGTGCAATGTTTTCTTAGGTGCAATGTTTTTTCTTAGGTGCAATGTTTTTTCTTAGGTGCAATGTTTTCTCTATTATTAAAAATGAAATGTCTCAATTGTGCAGCCCGCCTCAGAGAAGCGATCTACTCGGGCTGGGGCCACAGTAACTCCGCCTCCGCTGTTTGCAGAAAAGAGCTCGCGGCGCAGGGCCAGCGATTCCCCGGTACCGCTGGGCGAACGCAAGAAACTCAGGTATGTATATTGAAATACTAGTTTGTTTAACGTCATTTCAATGTTCACTACCAACCTTATAGTAGTGAATTACTCCCATAGATAAAATGTTTGTAATTGATGCCAAAATAAAAAAAATACTAATTCCAACAACCATAAATTTGCCGCCATCAACTGTATGCTTCATAGATTGCTTAGTGTCCCTTTACCAAAGACAATTTTGAAAAAGAATTAAAGATTATCAAAAAGACGGCAGCAAATAATGGCTTCTCTGAAAGTCTGATTGTTTTACGTGTTGTTGTTGTGGGTTCAAATCCCGCTGAAACCCAGTTTTTTTGATAAAGGAAGATTGCCTGGTTTTCACTTGAGGCCTCTTTAACCGTTCCCTTCCTGTGCTAAAAAACATCCGCCCGTTCCGGTGCTGTGCATTCAATACACATGTAAAAGTGAGTGATTTAAAATCGGAAAAATAAGAATATTCATAGCTAATCGCTTAAATGAATTAAATTTGAAGTCAAAAGGGACAATAATTGAAATTTAATTGCTGAAAACATGGAAAAAAAAACCATCGGACGACGTTCATAAAACGGGTGAAGAGACCACTTCAAACGAAAGCCCGCTGGCTACTGAGATTCAATTTCTTGCGTTCCCATATACCAAAGTAGAGTGTGACAGTGAGACGTGAATAGCGTCGCTTCCTCACCTATAGCGGTTTTTTAGAATGAATATACCTACGTCACACACTGGCACACGTTTGATTGTATCGGTGAATTTATTCCCGATTTTCACAAAATATCTCTGATGTGGCCGATAAGTGCTAATTATTATTAATATTATAATTTCATTCAATGCGTAAATGTATTACGGAGGAATACCTAAAATCTGAACCCAGTATTTATAATATTTATAGAGATATTAAAGTGTTTAGAAGCAATGTGTACTAGTTACACATCATAGGATAGGAAGGGTTAACATCTTTCTGGTTGGTTGGAAAATATTGCCACATATCAATAAGCCCGTCAGGTTGTATTGTATTATACCTTCGTGACGTGAAATGCGAACGCTGCTGTCTCGTTCTCACACTGGGTTTCATATTAGTATTCTGCATTTTAATTTAACGCTTAATTGTAACATAGTTTCACGTGATTTAATTTAATGCTTAATTGTAACATAGTTTCACGTGATTTAATCTTTAATAATGAATATGTTTCACCCAGCAGGCTCAGACAATTGAACAAACGGTTCGTACTGGGGCGAGTTGGCTCACGCTGGAATGCGCCCATTCCTAGTTACGTGATTGGCCATACGCAATGAATTTTTTTAGTAATGGCCGACCATTGTACTTTTTTCCGTACGAAGTTATTAAAAACCAACGAAAACCATAATACTACCTTGATCAAAAAGTTTTAGGACTTTATTCATTTGTCGTGTCCCCAGTAAACTAGGCTTTTGCCTGTATCTCACCGAGGACATATAGCATGAAAAAATAAATCGATACTTCTTTCCGATTTTGGAATTTATAAAACCCCGTTGCACATTCTCATCAACCTGACAAACAGTGACACTCAATTACATATGTATACATCACGCGTAAATCAAACTCCTCACACTTCATCACTCCAACAGACCAAAATATTCATCCCACAATGTACCGCACATAATCATAAAATAAAAAAAATCTTAGTATAAAACAATAAAAGATATAAGTATAAAACAATAAAAAATCTAAGTATAAAACAATAAAAAATCTAAGTATAAAACAATAAAAAATATAAGTATAAAACAATAAAAAATATAAGTATATAACAATAAAAAATATAAGTATTAAACAAAAAATATAAGTATAAAACAATAAAAAATATAAGTATATAACAATAAAAAATATAAGTATAAAACAAAAAATATAAGTATAAAACAATAAAAAATATAAGTATATAACAATAAAAAATATAAGTATAAAACAAAAAATATAAGTATAAAACAATAAAAAATATAAGTATATAACAATAAAAAATATAAGTATAAAACAAAAAATATAAGTATAAAACAATAAAAAATATAAGTATATAACAATAAAAAATATAAGTATAAAACAAAAAATATAAGTATAAAACAATAAAAAACACCACACTCAAGAGCTCACACAAACCTTTTCCACAAGTCATTAGTATTTATTTTCTCGAGTGCAATTTTTTCAGCCTTCTCTCGTATTCTGTTCTTATCACCGTTTTTCAATGTCTATGTCTGCAACAGTGGAATAAGAAACGGTGCTGGATCCAATCAATCGTATGACCCTAAACATCCTTTGTAGAACCCCCAGCCCCTAGGTTGAAATACAGGCACCGTTTCATTAGTCACTAAGCCTCTGGAACAAGGAGGGGAACATTGGGCCCCAGCTAGTGGATTTGGCCTATAGAAGAATGGTTACCTGGCTCTGAACTGCCCTGGAGGGTCTGTAAATCTTTAAACAGTTTCCAAACAGGAATTGAGAGAATCGAGGACATGTCAAAATGGGGAATGTTACTTGATGGATCAGCTCTCTGTATCTGCGGTGAGGGGCAGTCCATGCTACACTTGCTTCAGTGTCTGAGGAACCCGGTGTCTTGCACCGAAGAGGACATCATTCGTGGATTGCCTAGTGTTATCTTGGTGGCAGAATTCTATACGAAAGTAGTATATTAAATTTGATATTAAATATTTAAAAATAAACTTATTATTTCAGATTTTCATCCCCGTCAGTGTCAGTTTCGCCAGTGGTAGGGGAGAAGAGGAAACACCGCGGCAACGAGACCCTGGCTGACCTGAAGAGGGCTCAGCCCTTGCTGGAGCCCAAAGGACGCAGATCTAAGGAAGTCAAAGATGACGGAAAGAAAGGTACACGCGATTGGAGTGCCCCAGGGATCTGTACTCTGGTTTTTACTTTTTATATCTTTGCATTAATAAAATTAAAGGGTCGGATGTTTATCAAAACAGCCGTCTTATCCTTCTTCTGGCAAGTCCAAGTTTATCAAAACAGCCGTCTTATCCTTCTTCTGGCAAGTCCAAGTTTATCAAAACAGCCGTCTTATCCTTCTTCTGGCAAGTCCAAGTTTCACTTCCATTTATCAAGGTGGGCACCAACCCAGTATTACGTATTGTAATTGTTGCTACTGTTGATGTTGCGAGGTTGTTGTGTATAAGATAAAGTGCTCCGTCTACCTTTGCTGTTCCCTGTCGCTACCCTTCTCCCAATGTCCCTTTCAACTCTCCCATCCCACGTAAACATACTGCCCAGATAACAGAACCCATCAACCTGCTCCAGTTTCGATATTACACCGTTATTGTATATAACATGAAGTGCTCCGTCTACCTTTGCTGTCCCCTGTCGCTACCCTTCTCCCAATGTCCCTTTCAACTCCCCCATCCCACGTAAACATACTGCCCAGATAACAGAACCCATCAACCTGCTCCAGTTTCGATATTACACCATTATTGTATATAACATGAAGTGCTCCGTCTACCTTTGCTGTCCCCTGTCGCTACCCTTCTCCCAATGTCCCTTTCAACTCTCCCATCACACGTAAACATACTGCCCAGATAACAGAACCCATCAACCTGCTCCAGTTTCGATATTACACCGTTATTGTATATAACATGAAGTGCTCCGTCTACCTTTGCTGTCCCCTGTCGCTACCCTTCTCCCAATGTCCCTTTCAACTCTCCCATCACACGTAAACATACTGCCCAGATAACAGAACCCATCAACCTGCTCCAGTTTCGATATAACACCGTTATTGTATATAACATGAAGTGCTCCGTCTACCTTTGCTGTCCCCTGTCGCTACCCTTCTCCCAATGTCCCTTTCAACTCTCCCATGACACGTAAACATACTGCCCAGATAACAGAACCCATCAACCTGCTCCAGTTTCGATATTACACCGTTATTGTATATAACATGAAGTGCTCCGTCTACCTTTGCTGTCCCCTGTCGCTACCCTTCTCCCAATGTCCCTTTCAACTCTCCCATCCCACGTAAACATACTGCCCAGATAACAGAACCCATCAACCTGCTCCAGTTTCGATATTACACCGTTATTGTATATAACATGAAGTGCTCCGTCTACCTTTGCTGTCCCCTGTCGCTACCCTTCTCCCAATGTCCCTTTCAACTCTCCCATCCCACGTAAACATACTGCCCAGATAACAGAACCCATCAACCTGCTCCAGTTTCTCTGAGTTAACCCATACATTGCTCACACTTTATACCACACTTCTTTCTATATGTAACTTACAGTATTCAATTTTCTTTTTACAGGAAATCTATTACAGAAGCAGAAGGAGTTGTTAGCTCATAAAAGTAAAGAAACCTTGACAGTGCAGAAAGCGAAGGAGACAAAGGATGCCCTGAAGGTCAAGGAGGTACAAAAGGCTAAGGAGGTAGCGCAGAAGGCAAAGGAGGCTGCGGCTGCTCTGAGGGCTAAGGAAGCGCAGAAGGCCAAGGAGGCTAGGGAAGCGCAGAAGGCCAAAGAGGTGGCGGCGGCTCAAAAGGCCAAGGAATTGGCTGCCAAGAAGAAAGAGGCAGCGCACGCTTTCAAGTGCGAAGTGTGCAACGCCGGATTTACGAAGCAGATCGCACATAGGTTTGTCGGATTTAAATTTTTAACGAGATCGGTGACAGACATGTTCCGTACTGGTCTAATGAACTGAGTAACAAGGATGTAACCCTGAGCCTCGCAGGACATTTGATTGCACGCCCCGAATTGATCCAGTTAGTTATTGAATTAATATGGTGTTGAATTTAAATTAATACGTGGTATTGCGTCATTGTATTCCGAACGTAGAGCATCGGTTAGAGTGAACGGTGCCTTGTTTGAGTGGTTTAATATTTCAAAAGGGGTAAAGCAAGGATGTGTTATGTCACCCTGGTTGTTTAATATTTACATAGATTCATGTGTGAAGTAACTACAGATGTCAATGGAGGAAATTCAAATGTCGAATGGGAATGTGTGCAGATTGCTGTATGCTGATGACATGGTAGTGTTAGTGAATGTGTGCGGATTGCTGTATGCTGATGACATGGTAGTGTTAGTGAATGTGTGCGGATTGCTGTATGCTGATGATATGGTAGTGTTAGTGAATGTGTGCGGATTGCTGTATGCTGATGACATGGTAGTGTTAGTGAATGTGTGCGGATTGCTGTATGCTGATGACATGGTAGTGTTGGTGAATGTGTGTGGATTGCTGTATACTGATGACATGGTAGTGTTAGTGAATGTGTGCAGATTGCTGTATGCTGATGACATGGTAGTGTTAGTGAATGTGTGCAGATTGCTGTATGCTGATGACATGGTAGTATTAGGTTGAGGCCACACCAAAGTGCTTCGTTAGGTGCTAAGCTAGGTGTTACGTGACTAATAGACTAGGTGATTTCATGCTTGGCCTCACCAAAGTGCTTCGCACAAATTCATTTGACATTTGGGAGCGGTTGAGTCAACAAACGATGCCACTCTCAAAACTAACCAATTCCATTACAACTTACCTTATCTTTATTTACTTCCTGTGCAACTTCATTCCAAAGTGATTTTATTACAGGTACATTTTTGTATAATTTGCTCGATGGGTTCCACACAAAGGCTCCCTTTTATACGCAGCTGTTTTTAAAACTTCCGCCATCTTGTAAAATCACTTGGTGACACAATAAAATTAACCAACACATCTTTTCGCTAGGAGACTCACTAGGTTAATTATAGACTATAAATATTAGACTAATCGTCATGCAACATGGCGTAAAGCGTGCAGTGTGGCCATTGCGATAGTATGTGGTGCATTGGTTTGCTAGGATATGTCGCCTAGCTCGCAGCGTAGCTCTAAGCATCAAGCGAGACTCCTACCTGTGTGGCCAAGGCCTTAGTGAATGTGTGCGGATTGCTGTATGCTGATGATATGGTAGTGTTAGTGAATCTGTGCAGATTGCTGATGACATGACAGTGTAAGTGAATGTGTGCAGATTGCTGTATGCTGATGACATGGTAGTGTTAGTGAATGTGTGCAGATTGCTGATGACATGACAGTGTTAGTGAATGTGTGCAGATTGTTGTATGCTGATGACATGGTAGTGTTAGTGAATGAATTGCAGAGTTTGATAAGTAAATTGTATGAGAGATGAGAAGAGAAAGATCTGAGAGGGAATGTTGTGAAATGGTGATAAGGAAGTGTGAAAGGAAAAGTAAATGTGATATATGGGGGAGTAATGAAAGATTGGAGCAAGTTGAGGAATTCTGCTATTTGGGTGATATTTTCTCAGGTGATGGAAGAGTTACGAGAGATATTGGTATGGTGAGTAGCGATAGGAAGCCAAGTCAATGGAGTACTAAAACATATAACTCGAACCGGACATCATCAAAATTTGCTAAGATAAAAGTCTGCAATTGTATTTTAGTGCCAACTTTTATGTATGGATGTGAAAAATATTGAAAAGAACTGAATAAGTAAGTGCTTATAAGTAAGAACTGAATAAGTAAGTGGTTCACTACAATTAATAAGTGGTTCACCACCATTGATTAATAATTAATAAGTGGTTATCACAATTAACCCCTTTAAGTGCCGGAAGTTATTAGTATGGCCGTACCCAGCAGGCCGGGATTTTTTCAACAAAAATAAAACCTAAAAAATTTATATTTTTTGTATACAGATATAAAGGATATTATGAAAACTTACTAAATATATACACCGTGGGGCGTTTGAGCTGCCGTTCACTCAGAAAAACACAGTTTAAATATTCACAAAATGTCAGGGTTGTCGTCACAACTTGACACAGAAAACACGTTTACTTATAAATATAGCGGAATATAATATATTTTGTAAACTAAAATCAACAAATTATCCGTATGATGTATAATAAAGCGCAAAAGGTAAATAAACTATAAAATAAAACCGTAAAAAGTCTATATAAACGTCGTATTATGCCGCAAAACTAACGCAAATAACCAAAGAATACATGAAAAAACACACTTTGTAAATAAATACTATGAAAAATTAACAAAAATAACGCCCAAAAGTTAAAAATCAACCATTGAACAAAACTGCTAACGAAGTCATTATAAATCATCGCAATTACTACAGAAAAAACTGTAGTCAGTAACCCTGTATCAGACACGTATTGACTGTCAGTGAAAGCTTTTAGAAAGATGACTGTAACTGTGATAATATCGGTAAATTGTAATATTTAAATATTTCTTGACCATCCCAACAGATGTCACTATGTGTTACAATTTATAAATTATTACAATTGGATTTGATATTAGCTTGCGACAAGCTCAAAGGAGAGCACGTTCATTTTGTATGGCCGGCCTGGCGAGCACTGAATCGGAGAGCGCGTCAATGCACTCGTGGCAGTGAACCGGTTAATGAATGGTTCACCATATTGAAGAATTGATTTATCACGAATTTCTTGTTGCCTGGGGCTCCCGTTATAAGTTTTCCCCCTTCTGCTTTCAGACAGCACCAGGTGTCCCTGCACAGCGTGGGCCCCACACTAGAGAAGATGTCATGCACGCCGTGCGGGGAGTGGTTCACCACGGTTAAAGACGCCGAGGGCCATCACCGGTGGCACAGGACATCGGGGACCTACTACCATTGCAAGAGGTGCTCTACGGACTTCAAGGTTCTGCTGGGATTCACCAAGTGAGTTGTTTATAATACTTTGTTGTAGATTGATTATTTTCTTTCTTTGTCATTTAGCATCATTCCCGTTCTTCTTCAAGTGCCGTGTCCGATCTCCATGACATTGGAGAACACATCTCTGTCTTTGGTGGCATGGAATTGTTCCACAACTATCTACATACCTGCCCCTTCAGGAATATTGTGTAACCAAGACAGGCGCCTTCTACCGGTTTAACGTGGATTCTCAATTTTCAAGTGGTATTTTTATGGAAATGAAAGCGATTTAAGGGATATGATAAGTGAGGTATATGAGAGATGTCTAGTGAAAGGGTGACGACCTCCGTGGCATGGTGGTAAGACACTTGTCTGCCGATCCGGAGGCTGCGGGTTCGATCCCCGCTGGAACCCAGATTTTTTAAATAAGATTCTAGTCTGGTTAACACTTAGGGCCTATAAAAACATCTTCTGGTTGGTTGGAAGAGATTGTCACATGGCAATAAACTCGCCAAGTTACAAAAAAAAAAAAAAAGACTAGACTTTCACTAGACATCTCTCATATAACTCACTTATCATATTCCTTAAATTACCTCAATTCCCAACAAGCATTATCATATCATCTGTATACATCACTCCACATACATTTAATCACTCCTTCTTACATCTCTCCCACCATCTTTTAAATCACGCACACATAAATTAAACAACCAAAGTGACATCATATATACCCTTGCTTTACGCCTTTTGTAATTTTAAACTGAAGTGCGACCCGTATAACAAAAAAATAAAATCCCCTTTTCTGCTCTCTTCCAGACACTTCCAACTGAAGCAGTGTATCCCAGAGCAGGTGACACCAGACGTGGAGTGTCCCGAGTGCAAGGCTACCTTCGCCACGCAGACCTGGATGCAGCAGCATAAGTGTCCTGGCCCTCCGCCTCCTCCAGGTCGGTACTCCTCTCTGTCCCTTGAGATCTGACCAGCGTCACAATGAGCCCGACAAAAGTCTTCCAGGAAAAACGGCCTAACAAGCATTTGAATGTGTTTTATACACTTGTATGGCATTCTACGTTCGTTTACGTTTAGTATGCCTTTATTTGGACTGCACTATACTAAAGAAAATGTAGCATGGTCCCTGTGACGTTTCACAAATTTGCCCCAATACAACCTTTTAACGACGTCCAGTAATTTTAATTATTTTATCAACTTTAATATAAGCCTCAATTCTAATAAATAGCAAGTTATTTAGGTAAATACATTACATAAAACTAACAATAATGACAAATTAATACATCTTGTTACAAATTAGCAAAAATGTGGCAGTTTTTTTAAATCAAATAATATTTGGCGACGTTTGTCAAAAGTCACTACGTTAGTCCGCATTGGCTAGGGATGGGGTATACGATAATCGGATTTTCGATTTTTTTTATACATAAAATAAAATGTTCGTAATAAGTATTAATTCATAGTGGATCTTGGCCTATTTAAAGATAGATACAAATCATACAATACATTAGAAAGTCAGTGTAATGAAAATTAGGAATTAAAACGTCAGTTTAGAGAAAAACAATTATTCGATTTATAAAAAAACTATTCGATTTGTTTAAAAAAAACGATTTTACCCCATCCCTTTGAGATGTGACATTTCAAACGTCACAGGGAGCATGTTTTATTTTCTTGGGTATACTATAGTGATAATTAAAGGACAGTTTATATAGTGCCGTTTAGAGAGCAAAATCTTCAAAGGAGCTCGAACTTAGTATTCCAACCCATTTAAAAAGATATCCCAAAAAGGATTGCCTTTAAGCTACACACGTTACCAATATCTCGGACATTAAGAGGCAAACTATTCCACGACCTAAGACCAGCAAATTCTTCTATAATAACCCGCCCGCCCTATTGGATTGATTTGGAACAGCCAATTTATTAGATGAAAAAGAAATCGACCTCAAAGTTCTATTTCTCTCTTAACACGTTCCGTGCCGCAGTACATTTTGAGAAAATAAGTACCTGCGCCACTAAACAAATTATAGTTTATATTATGTATACATATATAGGCTTCATAAATAATGATTTATTTTTAAAAATAAACTGATTTTAGGTGATATTGCGAGCGTAGCGCGGCGTCGTACGGTAATACATGTATATACAACATCAACTTTTGTAGTCCAAACAAATTGTAGCATGCCTAATTTATTACTTATTATATTTATTATTTATTTATGTAATATGCTATAGTGTTACGCCATAACATAACAATCTCTTATGATTACTGAGACAATAGCTCCAAAAAAAAGGGTCACAATGTTGCATAGACAATGCACCCTCATAAATTTCCAGAGTGTGACAAATGGATGGTCACATTCATGATGTTATCCCTGGAATCTCTTCTATACCCCCTAGCCTAATTGTAGAGGCTAGTTTATCCTTGAAAAAAATAAACCGTAATAGCTTGCTCATGTACACCTGGAGGTTTATTAAAAATAATTGCATTTTCAAACAAAATTTTGGAAGTTTTTATGTGCATTATATTCAGGGGCGCCGTATAGGTCACATTCAATGTTAAAACTTGTAGTAAATGTGACCGCTGGCGCACTGGGACTGTTTATAAAAAAAAAAACACGTAGGTCACCGGTGACCTATGTGGCGCCCTGGTCAAAAACATGGTAGGTCACCGGTGACCTACGCGGCGCGGAACGTGTTAAGGAACATCCCTCAGACACAGATTGGAAAAATACAATGGAGACATCATATTGAGGGACTTGAAGACAAAGAGACAAAGTTTGAAATCAATCAGTTTGCGACACTTACGACAGTGTAGATTTTGTAGAAGTGGACCAGTATGGTAATATTCACGTCTACCATACTAGGTTAGTCAAAAAGTTTTGAAAGCGGAAATGAAAATACATTTTTTTTGGGGGGAAATCACTTTTATTGCTCAGTATAGTCTCCCATAAGATCAATACACTTGGTCCAACGATCTTCCAACTTTGTTGTCCCATCACGGAAGTGACTTTCTGGAAGGCCTGCAAAATACTCCTCTACGACGGCTATAACCTCTTCGTTTGATGAAAAATGCTTTCCACGAAGGAATTTTTTGAGGTGTGAGAACAGCCAGAAGTCAGAGGGAGCTAAATCTGGCGAATAGGGTGGATGCTGCAACAATTCGTACCCCAATTCACTGATTTTCGCGATGGTTTTTTGAGCTATGTGAGCAGGTGCATTGTCTTGATGAAAAATGATTTTTTTCTTCTGCAAACCGGGTCTTTTTTCACAAATTTTTTCATCCAACTGGTCCAAAAGGTCACAATAATAATCAGAGTTGATTGTCTTACCAGTTTGGAGATAATCTATCGATAAAATTCCTTTTGCATCCCAAAAAACTGACGCTAACACCTTCTTGGCCGATTTCTGGACACGAACTCGCTTCGGAGCCAAAGTGCCCGGTTCGCACCACTCCTTAGCCTCTTGTTTTGATTTAGGATCATGGTGGTAGACCCGAGTCTCATCCATAGTGATGAATCGACGCAGAAAATCCTTTTTATCCTTTCGAAATTGCTCCAAATGTTGCTCAGAAAGTCGCATTCGAACGTGTTTTTGTTGCATTGTTAGCAAATGCGGCACCCATTGTGCACACAGTTTTTTGAAACCCAAAACTTCAGCCAAAATATGCCATGTTGTTCCATGTGAGATGCCTATGGTGTCAGCTATCACATCCACAGTCGATCGATGATCTTCCAAAACCATATCCTGTATTTTCGCTATGATTTCTGGTGTTGATGCACTTTTTGGACGTCCTGAGCGTGGATCGTCTTCAACGCTTGTACGGCCACGCTTAAACTCCAAAACCCATCGGTGAACGGTTGGAAATGAAGGAGAAGACTCCTTTAATACTTTCACCATCTTTGCATGGATCTCAGTAGCCGATAAACCTTCCGAAACAAAGAATTTAATCACTGCACGATATTCGGATTTTTCCATTGTTAAAAAATACACTGACACGTCAACTTCAAATGGCTTGTAAACAAAGAATGAATTGACAGATCGAAATGATATTTTGAGGACGTTCTTATGAAAGATGAAATATTAAAATGGCGTAGAAATTTTGGTTTTCTACTGCTCCATAGATGTCGCTTTCAAAATTTTTTGACTAACCTAGTATATCAGTCATTCATTGAACAATTTAACAAAATATGTCTTAGGTATTTGTACAGAACCGGCACAAAGATTAGGTAGATGGTTGCTGCTCAATCCTCAGTCTCCGGCAAGAGAAGAGATTCCTCGTTGACCAGTAAAATTTTGTAGAAATAAAAACGCAGTGTGACGTTTCAGAAGACGAGAATATATTTCGCTCATTTTGCGTCCCTTATGTTTAGGCCATCGCACATCGCAAAGCACCTCGATCCGACTGCTTATGTCGTCACCCATCGCTTGCTCAATGCATATCATTTGTTTATATCGCGCGCGGTGGCCGTCTGATCATAATCTAACGATAATGCAAAGACTACTCAAAGGGACGTTTTATTAACCTTTTAAGTGCTGGAAGTTATTAGTATGGCCGTACCCAGCAGGCAAAAATTTATAGTTTTTGTATACAAGATATAAAGGATATTATGAAAACTTACCAAATATATACACCGTGGGGCGTTTGAGCTGCCGTTCACTCAGAAAAACACAGTTTAGATATTCACAAAATGTCAGGGTTGTCACAACTTGACGCAGAAAACACGTTTACTTATAAATATACCGGAATATAATATACTTTGTTAACTAAAATAACCAAATTATCTGTATGATGTATAATAAAGCGCAAAAGGTAAATAAACTATAAAATAAAACCGTAAAAAGTCTATATAAACGTCGTATTATGCCGCAAAACTACCGCCAATAACCAAAGAATACATGAAAACACACTTTGTAAATAAATACTTTGAAAAATTAACAAAAATAACGCACAAAAGTTAAAAATCAACCATTGAACAAAACTACAAACGAAGTCATTATAAATCATCGCAATTACGTCGTAAAAAAATGTAGTCGGTAACCCTGTATCAGAGACACGTATTGACTGTCAGTGAAAGCTTTTAGAAAGATGACTGTAACTTATAATATCGGTAAATTATAATATTTAAGTATTTCTTGACCATCCCAATAGATGTCACTATGTGTTACAATTTATAAATTATTACAATTGGATTTGATATTGGCTTGCGACAAGCTCAAAGGTTCATTTTGTATGGCCGGCCTGGCGAGCACCGAATCGGAGAGCGCGTCAAAGCGCTCGTGGCAGTGAACCGGTTAGTAAAAGTATCGAAAGATGGAATGTTATTTATCCCTTCATTGTAAGGAGTAACCCTAAATTGGTGTTATTATTCTTCCAGATGCCTGTAAAAAGTGCCAAGAGACGTTCACGTCGAGAGTTACCCTCAGGAAGCATGAGAAGAATTGCAAAGGTAAGGCACGGTCGATCGAGACCATTTTCTCAATGTTCGTCTTCATCAATTACAGGAGTCTTTCCTTGATTAAAGGAGAATTTATTGGGAGTACAAATTAGTTCGGTCCGTTTCCAAAAGATGGCTCTGGCTGTTATGAATGGTTCATAGTGACAGCCGATTTTGGCGGTTTCAGAGAGGTTAGACATCTGCCAATAATATTCAGTTTATATCGCTTTGAGTTTCATGCAAAAACCTTGTTTTGTACAGTGTTGAAAATGTCGAATTTTGTGTTAACCAAGCAGCATTTGCGGGAGGTTTTAATTTTCCGCTTTAATTGGAAGAAAAGTGCAGCTGAAGCCCATCGAATGCTTGTCGAAGTTTATGGTGACGCTGCTCCAACTGATAAATCATGTAGGGAATGGTTTCGACGTTTCAAGGATGGAGATTTCAGCGTCAAAGACGAGCCTCGCTATGGACAGCCAAAAAAATTCGAGGACAAAGAATTAGAGGCATTACTCGAAGAAGATTAGAGTCAAACGCGAGAGGAGCTTGCAGAATCATCGGGAGTGACTCAACAAGCCGTTTCCGTACGATTGAGAGCCATGGGAATGATTAAAAAAACAAGGAAATTGGGTGCCTTATGAACTGAAACCGAGAGACGTTGAAAGGCGATTTTTCACTTGCGAGCAGCTGATTCAAAGGCAACAAAGAAAAGGTTTTTTGCATCGGATTGTAACTGGAGATGAGAAGTGGATATTCTACGACAACCCCGAGAAGAAAAAATACTACGCTAAGCCCGGTCAATCGTTGCCATCGACCTCAACATCAACACCAAAACCGAACATACACGGTTCGAAGATCATGCTCTGTATCTGGTGGGACCAAAGGGGTGTTGTTTACTATGAGGTGCTGAAACTTGGCGATTTCATTACGGGCGATCAATTAATTCGTTTGAGCCGTGCATTGCGAGAAAAACGGCCGGAATACGAGCAAAGACATGATAAAGTTATTCTTCTTCGTGGCAACGCTCGGCCTCATGTCGCAAAAGTCGTAAAAAAATATTGTGAAACGCTCAAATGGGATGTTTTACCGCACCCGCCGTATTCCCCGGACATTGCTCCTTCTGATTACCGGTTGTTCCGAAGGATGCAGCCCGATTTGGCAGGTTACCGGTTCACTTCTTTCGTAGAAACCGAAAATTGGCTCCAAACTTGGATCGCCTCAAAAGACGAGTCATTTTATCGAGATGGAATTCGAAATTTCCCTGAGAGATGGGAAAAAGTAGTAGCCAGCGATGGACAATACTTTAATTGACCTGTTCATTCATTTTGTTTAGAAATAAATGCATTTTTGAATGCAAAAAAACGGTCCGAACTAATTTGTACACACAATAGTTCGAAATTTTCTTCCATTTTTAAGGATGAAAAAAATAACTTTAATATTTGTACACGTACTAAATTTAACAACGTAAATTCGTCCGAATGCTAGCAATGATCTTGCAAAACTGATAAAGACCAGCTCTAATAGGTACCTAGACCTTTTTTATGGGTAAACAATACAAATGTACATTATGGCGACCAATAGTCACCAACGGAGTTACAAAATAACTTACCATGTCGACATTTTGTCGCCAACGAAGTGGAAAGGGTTAAGTTTCTGTACACTTTCATGGATAAATGGTGCTTTACTGTATTATGAATTCTATTCACGTCTTCAAAATGATTTACTTTTTCCAGGTGTGATAGTCCCCCTGAACCCGAACAACCCGCACCTGGGAGAGCTGCGGTCTTTAAGCATCCCAATGGACCGATGCGACGACCTCATCACGAGGATCAAGACGGAGCCCGGTCTCATCACGGAGATCAAGCAGGAGCCCCTCGAACACGGGTGAGTGGTGGTAGTCCCGGTATCTCTCGTTTCATCCTCTCCTTAATACGACCCGGGAGAGCTGAGTATCCCCGTGGATCGATGCTAAAGCCTCGTTACAAAGATCAAAACTGAGCCTGTCTCGGTCAAAAGTCTTGTTGTCAAAATGTTCAAAGTTGATAATACAGTATCCTACACTTAATTTGTTATCATTGGAAACAGAAATATACCACAAAGTTGATTACAAAATGCATATGAGATCTGTGTCCATTATAATGGACGCCAGGTCTGATGAGGTTAAGCATTGAATTAATATACGTCTTAATTTCTAGTCAGTAAGATAACGTGTTTCATTCCTGATTTTTCTTTTCCTTTCCTCTCCCCCATCCCTTCCTTTCCTTTGATTGATGATATCTCACTTTTACTTTAATATGTTGATGTCCATAATTTTCTTTAATATGAATAAGCTTTTGAATATTTATCACAAGCATGTACAGTACCCGGCGGTAAGTAATACACATCGGGTTTAAGAAAGAGACTGTCGGCCATAATCGGCTAACTTCGGCTTTGTAGAGCGTCGTCTCTGTCATTCATACCGCACCCTAGAACGCTTGACAACGACTGACAAATGGCAACGGAACACGTGTATGAATGACAGAGATGACGCTCTACAAAGCCGAAGTTGGCCGATTATGGCCGACAGTGTCTTTCTTAAGCCCGTTGTGTATTACTTTCTGGCGGTTACTGTAACTTGCTTCATTTACTTTTGTCTGATTGGTTTGAAAAGATTGCCGGCTGTCAATAATCCCGCCAGATTGTATTTGCAATGATGTGTTAAATAAATAAATTAAAAAATAAATAGCACTGCGTGGGATTCGAAGTTCAGTGTCATTATCGTGAGAAAAGTCATTATCAGTGACTTTTCTCACGGAAGTTCAGTGTCATTATCACGCTATATAAACCTTATTACAAAAATAAATGATAAATAAGCAATTAGTTTTTTTATAACCATAATAAATATGTACGAACATTGTTAAAAGTTTAAATTTACACTTTCTCGTATAATCCCAGATTCATTGCTACTAATACATCGATCAATAAGTCCCGGGACAAACCAACAGATGGCCGCCTCTAATAACAAATCCATACCATTCTCAGTTAGTACCAACCTTAAGAAGTTACGTGTCAAACTTTCATGACATTCCGATATTGTGTCATTGAGTTACAGTGGTTTTAGTGACGCTACTTTTTCTATTTTCAAAACAATAGAAAAAAAACGAATTTCGTTTGTTGATAAAACATTGCTTTTTAATGGGAAAAAATACCGTTCAAACCCAGCGATGTCTTGAAAAGTGTTATCCGGGCTCTGCTCCGTCGAAAACAAACATTTGTCTGTGTTATACTGATTTTAAACGCGTTCGTACAGACACAAATGATGCTGAACGCTCTGGTCGTCCAAATGAGGCTGTTACACCAGAAAACATTAAAAAAACCCTCAAAATCGTGATGGAAAATCGCAAAGTAAAGTTGCGTGAGATAGCTGACACCCTGAAGATATCATTTGGTAGTGTTTACACTATTTTGCATGAACATTTGGTCATGAAAAAGCTTTTTTCGAAATGGGTGCCGCGTTTGCTCATAATGGAACAGAAACGTCGATGTCGTCGAAACAAAAGTCGATGGTAACGATGGCCAAATTGCTCAAAAAGATGCTCCAGGAAAAGAGATTTGGCTCCAATGAAGAAGTGATTGCCGAAACTAACGCCTATTTTGAAACCAAAGATAAATCGTTCTACACGGCTGGCATAGAAAAGTTAGGAAAGCGTTGGAATGAATGTATCGCTCTTGAAGGAGACTATGTTGATGAATAAAGAAGAATTTTGGCAAACAAATGTTGTTTTAGTAGTTAGTCCTCGGACTTATTGATCGATGTGTTATACTTGAGAAAATGTAGCATGGTCCCTGTGACAGTTCACAAATTTGCCCCAATACAACCTTGTAATGGCATTCAGTAATTTTAATTATTTTATCAACTTTAATATAAGCCTCGATTCTAATAAACAGCGAGTTATTTAGGTAAATACATTACATAAAACTAACAATAATGACAAATTAATACATCTTGTTACAAATTAGCCAAAATGTGTCAGTTTGTTAAAATCAAATAATATTTGGTGACGTTTGTCAAAAGTCACTACATTAGTCCACATTGGCTAGGGATGGGGTATACGATAATTGGATTTTCGATTTTTTTATACCTAAAATTAAATGTTCGTAATTAGTATTAATTCATAGTGGATCTTGGACTATTTAAAGATAGATACAAATCATACAATACATTAGAAAGTCAGTATAGTGAAAATTAGGAATTAAAACGTCAGTTTAGAAAAAAACAATTTTTCGATTTATAAAAACAAACTATTCGATTTGTAAAAAAAAATTATTTTACCCCTTCTCTTTGAGACGTGACATTTCAAATGTCACAGGAAACATCCTACATTTTCTCAAGTATGGTGTGTTGCGATAGGAAAGTTTGTAACTTTGTATTGTTTGCCTATTCCACCAGAGAAATTATTATGTGGTATGTATTAAATTTTTTATTTTGTTTTCAGATACGTGGAATGCACCGACACGCAGATTAAACAAGAGATCAAACAGGAGTACCCTGATTACGGATCAGAATACGAAGACACCGGCTTCGGAGATTACGGAAGCAGCTACAGCACAGCTTCCGAGGCGGAAGATGACACTGCGCCAAGAGAACCACACCTGGTCCTCAATCCCTTCGCGAGAAAGAACAACACGCAGGTGGAGAGCTTGAGTATTATTTCTCTCCGGTCAATATTCTCCGGGAAACTGTTCAAAAAGAAATCCAAGTCCAAAAGAAAACGTGTACCGAAGACGGAAGTTCTGCAAGGGGCTCAAGATAACACTTTCGAATCGTTACTCGGCAACGCGGAGGAGACTGAACTGTCGGGTACGCAGAATACTGAAGAAGAAAACTCGGCGCCAAATGATATTGAAAAGAGTCAAGCTGATTTTAACAATGGTGCCGAAGGAGGAACCGAGAACGCTGTTTCGGAAGCAAACTTAGAAGCCAATTCTACAGAAATGTACGAGAAAGACGTTGAAATGGCTACGGATGATGCAAAAGAAAACAAAGTTGTCGGAGAGGTTAAAGAAAAGACTATTGATGAAGAAGGATCTGATAAGACTGTCGAGTTACAAGAAGGCGAAGAGAAGTCTGATGCGCTCGATAAACAACCGACTGATGGTTTGGATAGTGACGATGTACACAGAGACGAAGCAATGAATAATGTTTCTGATCATAAGAAGGGTGACGAGGAAAGCAAAAACGAGGCAGCTGTCGGTAGCGATGAAACTGAAAAGTTAGACGATGATATAGCTAAAGTCAACGATGATATCGAAAAGATGGATAGTGAAATTGAAAGGCTATCGCAAAATAGCGACGACGAAGCTAATTCGAAAACTGTCGAAAACGTTTCGGAAGATATCGCTACTGAAAAGGTAGAAAGAACCGATTTAGGACAGTCGAATGAAGGTTCGAACGAGGTGACTGAGACCGATTTGAGAGAATCTAATCAAGAGTCATCGAAAGATGCCGTCGAGGCAAGTGATGAAATGGTGTCTGAAGATGTAAGTGAAAAAGCGGACATTGTGGAATCGTCGCAACACGTAACATCGAACGAGACGGTGAACGAAGAAGCTAAGGATAGTAAAAATGAAAGTGTTCTCGAAACCACAGATGATCATTCCACGGAAGTGGAACCCGCCCAATTACAGGATCAAATCACTGATAAAGAAGTCTCGACAAAAGTTTCTGAAGTCAACGAATACAGTCAAAGTACAAAACCTAATGAAAATATCGCCGGACGACTCGGTTTAGATCCCGAAGTTGCGGCCATGTTATTGGAAGACGAATCCGAAACTACGACTGAAGTATCGAGATTAAAAGACCAAATTATAGACGATGATTTAGATCTTGAAATAAACAGTGTACTCCAAGGAGTATTGGATCCAATGGTTCTGAAGAAGAGGGAAATTAAAGTACAGGAAGTGGAAGAGGGTTCGAGAAACGTGGATGATGTCACGACAAGTAGTGCTAATTATAATGAGGAAGAATTCGTAACAGATCAGAAAGTGAATGACGATAGAACAGTTAGTGAACAAATAGATACGGTTTGTGAGGATGAAAGCAAAAATCAAATGGATACTGCAGAAGAAGAGGCGAAAGATTCTAAATCTTCAGATCAAGAGGCGTCGGGTCACAAATCGGACGACGTGATGGATCTCATCTCCGACAGCGGTGACGATTGTCATATCGTAGACTCACCGGAAAAGAATAAATTACTCGAAGATCAGCTTTTGTATTCTGACGATATCGAAGATGAGAACGTGCAACAGCAGAAGATCGACGAAGATTCGGAAGATCAGCTTCTGAGGGATCCTCAAGATTCCGAACTGTCGAGGGACGACGTCGCGATGGCATCGAACGATTCCAACACGATAGAGAAGATGCCCGTCGATTCAGAGGACGCGTCGAAAGATTCCGAAATGCAAAACGATATCGGGGACGCGTCGTCGCGGGACACGGAAATGCGGAATTACTCGGACGAACGAACTAAGGACGCGGAGATGCAGAGCTTTACCGACGAGCGAACAAAAGACGATGCGGAGATGCAGAATTATTCAGACGAGAAAACAAAAGACGTCGAACAAAATTTAGACGGCAGCGAAATGTCGAATGACGCGAGCCAATCGAGAGACGAGGAAATGAGGTACGACACGGAAACCGAGAATCACATCGACGAGGATTCGAGAGGGACGGACAGGAGTAAGGAGTGTAGAGAAGTTAATAGTGCGGACGGGCCCGAATTGGGGAACGAGAAGAGTATGGATCTCGACGCTGTCTCGGACGATGATTTCGTATAGTATGTTCGTTTCGTTTCAAAGTGTTAAGGAGAATTTTTTAATGTGACAAAATAGTATAAACATGAAAAGGAATATAATTATTTGTTTTTTTTTTTTATTATATAAAAATTTTTTTTTTGGTATATTGACGAAAACCGTGTTTATATTATAATATATATATATATATATATATATAAAATAATACTTTTATTTCTAACGTTTGTGAAGACACGGTGATTTTTTTTTTAATAAGACATACAACAACAGCATTTTGATTTACTGTCGTACGAAAATACATTTTTGTTACTAAAATTTTTAATATATATATATATATACTCACGTTTCGTTTCTTTCCGTACTGATAGCGTATCTTGTCGCGCGTGTTTCTTTTGTTTATCGTGAATGATGACGTCTATGTTGTTGGTAAGACTCCGTCGTCAACTATCTAAATTCCACTCTTTTCTTGGTCTATCCCATCTTAGCCTTCCATTCATTCATGTCATCATCATCAACCGGGGTCGGTCCACTGCTGGATGAAGGTCTCCCCGAGTTGACTCCAAATCTTCTTCTTCCCAGTGTCATGTCAGGTCCCCCCAATGTTGAATATCACTTGAGAGTAGACATCTTTGTCCCCTGCAGCCCGAAAAAGATCTCCAACGCCCCTTATGCCAGTCCAATCATGTATATTGCGGAGCCAGGAGATTTACCTCCTGCCAACACCTCTTCGACCCTCTATTTTGCTTTGGATGATCCGGTGCAGTAATTTGTACTTTGCTCCTCTAAGTAGATGACCCAAATAGGACACCTTTCGGATTTTAATATTAGTCAGCAACTCTCCTATCAACTTTGGCTCTTTGAAGAACCCTCGTGTTGCTGACCATATCCGTCCAGGGTATCCGTAGCATTCTCCGGTGCATCCACATTTCGAATGCTTCCATTCGGTTCATACTACTGATTCCAAATAGTTCGGTTTTTTGCTCGTTGGGGCTATGTGATGCTTCCTGAATTCATCTATCCAGCGTACCTTCGGTCTTCTGGACCTCTTTATACCTCTTGGGTACCATTGGATTATTTCGGATGTCCATCGGGAGTCTGACATTCTGACTACGTGTCCTGCCCATTGCCACTTCATTCTTTTGCACACCTTTATAACGTCTTCTACTTTTGTTATATTGCGAATCCAGGTGTTTAGTTTACGGTCTCTTTTAGTATATCCCAACATGCATCTCTCCATGCCCCTTTGTGCGGTCTGGAGCTTTTGTGTGCTCTTTACTGCGAGCGTCCATGTCTCGCAGCCATACGTAAGTACTGGGAGGATACACTGGTTGTAGACCTTTCGCTTCAAAGATCGTAAATTTTGATAATATCTCTCAAAAAGGATTGTCTTTTAAGTGCTTCCTTTAGCTGCACACGCCACCCAAATTTCTGACACTAGGAGGCAGACCATTCCTCACTACAAGACCAGCAACGAAAGCTCTATCATGATACTAATTTATTAGATAAAAAAGAAATGGACCTCATAGTTCTACATCTCTCTCCGAAGGAACATCCCTCAGACCGTGAGATGTAAAATGAATTGGAAACGAAAGGGAAACACGTGTTTCGAGGTATTGTCTATTAGCGAAAAGAACGAAAGCGGGGCGCATCCTAAATAACTTTTGAAATGTAAATTGTTTTAATGTATAATTGGTAAGACTCCTTGCTTTGGATAAGATACTTCTAGCGGTACTGTCGCATGCACGTGAATCCGTGGCCGATGCTTGCTAACTTTGGAGAGACGTGAATTGCGTAAATGTTTTTATTCCTTTTAAGTATATTTAATCATGTAACGCTGGTTTTATTTTATTGTTGATTATAATTGTTTTTTTTTTTTTATTTACGCTGTTCTTTATTGTCTTTTAAGTTCCAAATGTTGATGATTCTGAAGATTATGTCTTAGTTCCGAATGTTCATTATTCTGAATAATATGTCTTTTGGTTACAAATGTTGATAATCCTGAAGATTATGTCTTAGTTCCAAATGTTCATTAGTCTGAAAAATATGCCTTGTTCCAAATGTTAATAATTCTGAAAAATACATTTTTTAGTTCCAAATTCTGAAAATAATGTCTTAGTTCCAAATGTTCATTATTCTGGAAAATATGTCTTTTGGTTACAAATGTTGATAATTCTGAAAAATACATTTTTATACTTCCCAATTTTGAAAATTCTGGAAATAATGTCTTAGTTCCAAATGTTCATTATTCTGAAAAATATGTATTGGTTACAAATGTTGATAATTTTGAAAAATACATTTTTTAGTTCCAAATTTTGATAATCCTGAAAATGATGTCATAGTTCCAAATGTTCATTATTCTGAAAAATATGTCTTTTGGTTACAAATGTTGATTATTCTGAAAAATACATTTTATAGTTCCAAATTTTGATAATGCTGAAAATTGTCTTAGTTCCAAATGTTCATTAGTCTGGAAAATATGCCTCGTTCCAAATGTTGATAATTCTGAAAAATACATTTTTTAGTTCCAAATTTTGAAAATTCTGAAAATAATGTCCTAGTTCCAAATGTTCATTATTCCGAAAAATATGTCTTTTGGTTACAAATGTTGATAATTCTGAAAAATACATTTTATAGTTCCAAATTTTGATAATGCTGAAAGTTGTCTTAGTTCCAAATGTTCATTATTCTGAAAAATATGCCTCGTCCCAAATGTTGATAATTCTGAAAAATACATTTTATAGTTCCAAATTTTGATAATGCTGAAAATAATGTCTTAGTTCCAAATGTTCATAATTCTGAAACATATGTCTTTTGGTTCCAAATGTTGATAATTCTGAATAATACGTCTTTTACAATAGTTACAAATGATGGTAATTCTGAAAAATATGTCTTTTGTTTCCAAAAGTTGATAATTCTGAACGTTTGGAACAGAACCGCTGAATTTTGTTAATTCTCTCAGAAAAATAGCGACGACGTCTCACTTTGAATTCCTCTTGACGAAATCCTGTTTTAGTCCTTCATACAAGAGGAGTGTTGAACATCATGATCTAAGCAGACGTTCCAGGTTCGATTCCTGGCAGATTTACTTCCGATCTGGATTTGTCACTTGTCATATAAAGTTATAAATCACTATAAAATGTTATCTATCACATACTTGTTTGTCACACACCCAGAGAATTGTTACAAAAAGTTATATATTACTAAAAAAAGGATGTTACCATGATCTTTGTATTTCATACAGTTTATCATAAATTACTAATAAAGGTTATGACATTCTTTATATATCACACACCAAGAAAAAGGATGTTACCATGATCTTTGTATTTCATACAGTTTATCATAAATTACTAATAAAGGTTATGACATTCTTTATATATCACACACCAAGAAAAAGGTTTCAAAAATTATATATTGCAAAAAAAAAAGGTTATCACATAATTTTTGTACATATATCACACACCCAGAGAAAGGTTACAGACTACATCATAAATTACTTATAGAGATTATGACATTTATACGAGGCGTATCCAGAAAGTAAGTGTACTGAGGCTCTCACGACCGGATGGATTTTATTTTCGACATGTTGGCTACACTTCCGTGTAGCCTGACCCTTCCCCTCCGCAACGAGATTGAGGTTTGAGGTTAGTACGTTGAGAAGTGTCGACGCGACAACACGTTTCGTGAAAAATGTCAATCCAATATCCCGCCAAGTTGAATCGAGTGGAGGCCGGGCAAGAGTTTTTGAGGCGCTGCAAACTCCATGGAGATGAATTTCTCCGCTCCATCTTTACTGGAGATGAAACTTGGGTTACACACTACACGCCTGAAACCAAAAGGCAGTCTCAACAGTGGCGTCACACCTCTTCACCCTCCGCCAAAAAGTTCAAAACCACAATTTCAGCCAAGAAAATCACGGCATCCGTGTTTTGGACTGTCAAGGCATAATTTTAATTGAATATATGCCTCAAGGGGAGACCATCAACTCTGCAAGATACTGTGAGACCCTAAAAAAATTGCGGAGGGCGATTCAGAACAAGAGGAGAGGCATGCTGACAAAGGGAGTCTGCCTGCTGCACAACAATGTCAGACGGAACTGCTCGCCTCGTTTAAATGGGATGTCCTGAACCATCCCTCGCATTCCCCTGACTTAGCACCTTCAGATTACTATCTCTTTACCTCCCTGAAGCGGTTCATGGGTAGAAAAAGGTTTTCAACCGACGAGGAGGTAAAGGAGGAGAAGTGGACGGAGGGGTTGGCGGGAAACTACTTCGAGGAAGGCATCAAAAAGTTGATACCCCGCTTCACCACCTGCATTGAGAGGAATGGCGACTATGTCGAAAAATAGCTTACATATGTACTACGGTAACCACGTAATTTTTTTTTAAATAAAAAAAATTGTAACCTACAAAAATTCAGTACACTTAGTTTCTGGATATGCCTCGTATATCACACACCAAGAAAAATGTTACAAAAAGTTATAAATTACCCGAAAAGATAACATGTAATCTTTGTATATCACACACCTAGAGACGGGTTACAGACAGTCGATTATACATTTCTAATTAAGTTTATGACATATTCTTTGTATATCATAAATTTTTTATAGAAAAGAATACTTAAAAGGTTTACTTACAGTCTGTCAATAAAAGAGTTGAAAATAAATGAGGGCGCTGCGATCGCCTGATTTGCAACACCGTAGTTGCGTGTATAGGTGATCGCAAATTGGACTAACACACAAAAAAAAAAAAAATAGTCGGAAAAAATGAACACTAGCCGTTTTGATGAACTTACCTAAAATCATTTTGCTTAAGCTAATTAAGGAAAATTTGAAATAAATATTGAAAGTTGTTTTAAGTTTCGAATCTGTCATTGAATGGCGCAGATATTGAAATCGTCCAATTATTTTTTAGGGCGACCCTTCCTTTTTTTGACCTGGAGTTGTATATTCTCCCCCATTTTCTTTGTATTCTTTAATATATCGTCTAACCGTGCTTTTTTATTTACCTGTAAATAAAAAAAATCATTAATGCTTATATAAATAATAATTTATTAAATAACATTGACAAAACGATCCATTAAATAACAAGACATTTTCGCGTTATATTATGGTAACATAACCTTTATGTTTCGTTTTATGATGAAAATATTAATCTCATCAAACTTTTTCAAAAATATGGGTTATACCATTTGTCCAAGAAGCTGTCAAACTATGTAAACGTAAACATAACCTCGGAAATGATAACTTTTTAACAAAAATCAACTCGAAATATATGCGAATGATTTCTAAACTTAAAAGATTTTTTATAATTATTTAAAAAAAAACATAAATACATACCAGTCATACTAGCAGTTCGCGCGTAAACGTAATTAATAAATGTGACATGACAGCTAATTTTGGTGTTGCCAAGCTATAATTTTTTTAGTTTCAAGTTTATTAATTTCTACTCTTTCTTGACATACTGTATTTATCTCTCGCCAAGAGAAAGTTATAAATTACCAAAAATTATTACCATACATAATCATTGTATATCACACACTTAGAGACAGGTTACAGACAGTATATTATAAATTACTGATAAAGGTTATGACATATTCTTTGTATATTATAAACTTTTATAGAAAAGAGTTTACTTATCTCATACCAAGAGAAATATTACAAAAAGTTATGAATGATTAAAAAAGGTAATCACATATAATCTTTGTATATCACATACCCAGAGAATATTACAGTTGTATATTACAAATTACCAATAAAGAATTGTTACAGAAAGTGTACCATAAATTACCAAAATAGTACATCTCATATTCTTTGTATGTCAACACGAGTTTGTACATATTTCTTTATTGTTGTTTTTTTTTTTCCGTAGTTTATATGGAATATAATCTCGATGTAAATTAAATTAATTAGCGAAAGCTTAGACGTACATGTTCCCGTAACTGAAAAAAAATAAAAGTACAACGTGCGCGATCAGACTTACCTCTCTCTGTTTCCGTACTAAAAAAGCATTGGCCTTAATGTAACGTGACTAGATTTTAAATTAGATCAATATTAGATAGTGTGTCGTCGCACTCTCCGATGTCGTATCGAAACCTGTGGGTCGTAACGGAACTTGAATGCTGTAACAATACTTGCATCGTTGGGGTTTATCAAATATTACACGGACGCTTGTGGGTCGTATTATTACTTAAACGAGGGGAGGTCAATATATTCACCATTAACTCTAATACTTTTTTCAGATCTTTAAAATAAGCTTATTTATACCCACGAAAAAAACAATAACCCATTTGATTTCATCGTCGGTAAATTTCTTCCCTCGAAGTTCTTCGAAGACGGAGCCATGTCTAGGCTTTAAGGAGGGTGACTTAATGTTTGGAAGTGACAGTTGCGAAGAGCAGCCAACGCAGAATTCTGCAGAGGGCCAAGAATTGTCGTGACCATTCAATGCGTTGTTGTTTTTCAAGTGGCGTGACCATTCTGGCTACGCACCTTGCGCTAACTTTTAACATCCCTAGATGCTGATTGTTGTACGACTAGGTGATGATATTCCAACCATCTCGGCAAGATGTTGTTTGTTTAGGCGGCCGGGCATCTTCCCTTGCACTAACTTTTAACATCCCTAGATGCTGATTGTTGTACGACTAGGTGATGATATTCCAACCATCTCGGCAAGATGTTGTTTGTTTAGGCGGCCGGGCATCTTCCCTTGCACTAACTTTTAACATCCTTAGATGCTGATTGTTGTACGACTAGGTGATGATATTCCAACCATCTCGGCAAGATATTGTTTGTCTAGGCGGCCCGGCATCTTCCGGCACAAGATTTTCTACTTTTTTGACGATGTTTGAATAAGTAACCTCAACAGGTCGTCCTGGTCGGAGCTTGTCTTCAATCGATTCTCTCCCTTGCTTAAAAGGACTATGCCGCTTGTTGTAAACCATCGTTTTTCCAGGGGAACAGTCCCCGTAAACCGCTAACAATTCTTCCAAAACAATTTGATGTGTTTTCTCTTGTTTTATGAGAAACTTAATGACGGCGCGATACTCGAATGTTTTCCCACACTCGGGATGTTATTAACGTTTGACATACTCTCCCGACTATATCTTAAACAATACTCTCAATATTAGACTAAAACTTGGTGAATATACTAACAATGAGTCATATCATCGTAATATGCGCATGCGTAATACCGCCCCCTCCCTTAACCCCTTAATTCCGCGAATTTAATGACCCCCTCGTAAGTTGTATCGAAATTTGCGGGTTATAACGGATCTTTAATGTTGTATCAAATATTTCATAATTGAGGTTATATTAAATCTGTGGCGTTATGGCAGAAGTTGATATGTCCGTTTTATCTTAGTTTACAGGAGAAGCAATATTAACTTTGATAAGCTGTTAAAATCAGTACAAATAAGCATTTTTTAAGTTTTTCCAAACGATATATCTTTTCTTTGGATAATGATTGACACACCAAGTTTTGCCACAACATGCTGAGAAATATTCTCTATAAATTGAGAGAATAAACACTAAATGACAAAAAACGGGCGTATCAACTTCTGCCATAACACCACAGAAATATTGCTTGGAAGTTTGTGGGTCGTAATAATTACTTTTAGTATTAATTATGTTCATAACAACGCAACTCGCAATTATTCAATGTAACCTATTGCAGTAATTTAGTACAACCCACAGTTATTTAATGTAACCTATTGCAGTAATTGAGTACAACCCAAAGTTATTCAATGTAACCTATTGCAGTAATTCAGTACGACCCACAGTTATTCAATGTAACCTATTGCAGTAATTGAGTACAACCCAAAGTTATTCAATGTAACCTATTGCAATAATTCAGTACAACCCACAGTTAATTCAATGTAACCTATTGCAGTAATTCAGTACAACCCACAGTTATTCAATGTAACCTATTGCAGTAATTCAGTACAACCCACAGTTATTCGATACGACATATATACACAAACGAGGATGGCACAGTCCCATGTTTAGTATGTATAAATAAAATATAAATTATGTAGTATGTTCTTTTTTATGTATTGAGTCATTTTTGAAGGTTTAAGGGGAGAAAACATAAAGAAAATAATGATAAAAAGTCATTAAGACAGATTATATTTTACACACTGAATAAAATAAATGTACCATATACATTATAATATGAATTAAATGATAGAAAATATTAAATATAATTATATGTATGATAAAAAATATACTCTCCATTATCCGAGGTCACATTGTCCGTATTGCGGATTCACTGGGGCAGTAAAAAAATCACTTTGATATAATAAGTGCTAGAAAAGTAAACTGGCGAAATTTTTAATATGTAACAGATAATAAAACTGGTAAAATTACGATGTACGTGTAATCGGCCAGAAATTCCTGTAGATGGCGTCGCAAATTATAATTTTTTTCCCGTTTAGATTCGGCGTTTACTTTTGATGCGAGCAGAAAATAAAAACTGGCGAAATCGGTAATATGTAAATTGATAATAAAACTGTCAAAATTACGAACATATCGTCGGTCAGAAATCTCGGTCGTCGATGACGTCGCAAATTATTATTTGGGCACGTTTTTTGATTCAGTGTTTTTACATTTTGATAATTAAACTGGCGAAATTGATAATATGTAACAGATAATAAAACTGGCAAAATTACGAACATATCTCGTCGACCAGAAATCTCGGTCGATAACGTCGCAAATTATTATTTGGACACGTTTTTTGATCCAGTGTTTACTTTTGATGCGAGCGGAAAATGAAATTGGCGAAATCGGTAATATGTAAATTGATAATAAAACTGGCAAAATTACGAACATATCGTCGACCAGAAATCTCGGTCGTCGATGACGTCGCAAATTATTATTTGGGCACGTTTTGATTCAGCGTTTACATTCGATGCGAGCAGAAAATGAAACTGGCGAAATCGGTAATATGTAAATTGATAATAAAACTGGCAAAATTACGAACATATCGTCGGCCAGAAATCTCGGTCGTCGATGACGTCGCAAATTATTATTTGGGCACGTTTTAATTCAGCGTTTACATTCGATGCGAGCAGAAAATGAAACTGGCGAAATCGGTAATATGTAACAGATAATAAAACTGGCAAAATTACGAACATATCGTCGACCAGAAATCTCGGTCGTCGATGACGTCGCAAATTATTATTTGGGCACGTTTTTTGATTCAGTGTTTTTACATTTTGATAATTAAACTGGCGAAATTGATAATATGTAACAGATAATAAAACTGGCAAAATTACGAACGTATCTCGTCGACCAGAAATCTCGGTCGTCGATGACGTCGCAAATTATTATTTGGACACGTTTTTTGATCCAGCGTTTACTTTTGATGCGAGCAGAAAATGAAATTGGCGAAATCTGTAATAGATAATAAAACTGGCAAAATTACGAACATATCTCGTCGACCAGAAATCTCGGTCGTCGATGACGTCGCGTAAATTATTATTTGGACACGTCTTTTGATCCAGTGTTTACTTTTGATAATAAAACTGGTAAAATTACGAACGTGTAATCCCGTTCGATGACGTCGCAAATTATCATTTGTAACCGTTTAGATTTACCGTTTGCTTTTGATGCAAACGTGCGGACGCATCAACGTAACATTGTAAATTTAAATTACGCGTACAAAGCGGTTGATTTATTATTTATACTCGTAATTTATTGTCGTCAATTTTTGTATTTTCGTGTCACGTAAGCCTTGTGCTCTAGTAGTTTTACGTGTATTTTATATTTTTCGGTGCTTTTTTTTCGTGTCGTGCGTCAATTTGACGTCTCCCTATTTCAATTCGATGTTGCGAAATCTGCTTTGCACCGTTTGCCGAGAAAAGTGAACCGAGGGAAAGATCAAAATTTTTTTTACTGTCGTATTTTAAATAAAAGGATTGTTTTTTTTATCCGTACTCATTTTTTCCATACCTACCCGGATAATCGAGAGTATATTTTAGCGACATCTATGATAAAAATTAAGGATCAAGACTTTGAAATTGTATTGAAACACTTGGAACACCCTTTTATCGGTTCGTCTTCAGACCGAATGGGGCTACTCCGATTTAATGGCTTCAAAGGATAGTTACGATAAAGTAATATCGTCCTGAACGTGGTGAAACTATTTCTGTGCTTTGTACGTTCATTGATCACATATTTTCCAAATGCCGTATGTAATTTTACGGCATGCGTCCGCAACTTATTTTAAATTCATAAAGCAAATATGACGACCTCCGTGGCCTAGACGGTTGTAAGACGGTTGTCTGCCAATCCGGAGGTTGTGGGTTCGAGCCCCGCTGGATTCCAGATTTTTTCTAAATGGAATTCCAGTCCAGGTTTTCACTTAGGGCCTATTAAAACATATTTCTGGTCGGTTGGAAGAGATTGCCACATGGCAATAAACTCGACAGGTGAAACAAATAAATGGTTTAACCATTTAATGCAAGGGTTTTTTTTACAAAGAGGGTTTCAAAAAACAAAGTATTTTTTGTATTGTTTATAGTTAAGGCATTAACGTTGTGGAGGTTTAAAGACATTGTAATTTATTTTTATCAAACACTGTTTATTCCAGTTTTTTGTAACGGTATAACCCTACCGGTTTCAAGGTGCACACCTCGTCTTGTTTGCGCTCCCCTGAAGATGAGGTGTGCACCTTGAAACCGGTAGGGTTATACCGTCACAAAAAAGTGGAATAAACAGTGTTTGATAAAAATAAATTACAAAGTATTTTTTTGTTTTATTTTAAGTTTAACAACAATTTAAACATATTTTTATTTAAAAAATTAAAATTCAATTTGGTATGGTAGATTTGGAAGGGTTCGAGATGTGGTTGCACAGGAGAATGCTTCGTATACCGTGGACTGATATGTTCACCAATTCGGAGGTCTTGAGAAGAGCTAATTGGCGTAGACACAACTGCTGACAGATATTAAGGTCCGGAAGATATCCTATCTAAGTCACATTTTACGCGAAGAGAAGTACGAAATCCTCCGGTTGATACTGATGGGGCAAGATCGAGGGACAGCGTGGTCCTGGTAGAAGGGAAACATCTTGGCCGCGCAATATAAGAGACTGGACGGGGACGGGGAGTGTGGCGGACCTGTTCCGGGTTGCGTAAGATAGAGAAGCCTTTGCCGGAGTGATTGTCAACGCCGGGGGGACCTGATAGGGCACGACAGGAAGAAGATTTGAAAGCACGATGTTAAACATAGATCTACGTAAATACGAACACAATATCGTAAATACGAAATAAGCGACACAAAACACGACCACTCGCAACTGCAGGCAAATTTACAATGAATAAATGAAACGCGAACGACTGACGAGCGTTACACGTGTTAGCTAAAATTAGAACACTGCAAGTCGAGACAAGCGAACGTGACTCGGGATAGCGGAAATTGGAACGCATTTGGCGCGCGAGAGGGTCTCATTCAAGGGCATTAAGTGGATAATTGCACTAGATTTATCACAATATTAAAAAGGTTTAAAATCACAATACAGAAGTCGTCGTCATTGCCGAGAATTCACTTGGCAATTCAGTTGGAAAGTAAAACTGCCGTGGAGTTGCGTTTCTTTCTTTATTTCATCTCTTTAAGTGAATGCATACCAGTAAACTCACAGCGCACGGCATAATTTTTTTTTTTCGAAAGAATATATATGACCTACGTATGAGGGCTGCTACTGAAGTTATGAGATATGGCAACACTAGTGTGGATAAGTCAAATCTGACATCAGCATCATAAAGTTTGACGTTTTTAATGGTATACGTGCTCAGAAAGTTTTGTCATACGAGTGCTATATGTGTTGTTTATAGTGACTTGAAAAATTCATCTCGGCTAAAAATGGAATTAAATCGTGAACATTTTCGTGCGATGATTTTTTATGATTTTCGACGTGGACTAACTCAACAGCAGTGTGCCGATCAACTCGCTTCGACTTTTGGTGATGAAGCACCATCCCGGGCTGTGCCACTGTGTTTCGCTGGTTTTCCGAATTCAATCGTGGTTGTAGTTCGCTCCACAACAAATTTCGTGAAGATCGTCCAAAATCATCGGTTGTTGTGCTAGAAAACATCGATGCTGTGCGTGAACTGATATTGCAAGTCATGTGGCTTATCGTGAGATTGAGGTATGTTTGGACATTAGTTCCACTCGCATACATTCAATATTGCATGAACATTTGGCCGTCAAAAAGATTTGTTCGCGTTCGATACCGCATAATTTGACAATCACTCCATAGACGTCTATAAGATCGTGACAGGCGACGAATCATGGATATATGCATACGAGCCAGAAACTAAACAGCAGTCGACTGTATGGGTCTTTCAAGACGAGCCAAATCCAACAAAAGTTGTTCGCGCACGAAACACTTCGAAGCAAATAGTGGCTTGTTTCTTCGGTATAAATGGTCATGTCGCAACAGTGCCTTTAGTGGAACGTCGTACGGTCAATTCTGAATGGTACACAACCATTTGTTTGTCAGAAGTGTTGGGCGAAATGAGGAAAACCAACCGCCGAAGACGGATCATTCTCCACCACGACAATGCGAGCTCTCACACATCGGCTCAAACAAGTGACTTTTTGAGCACTCAAAACATCGAATTGATGGGTCATCCGCCGTACAGCCCTGATTTGGCACCCAATGACTTCTTTTTATTCTCGAACATCAAAAATAAATTGCGAGGTCAATGTTTTTCGACGCGTTGAAGAAGCGGTTGATGCGTTCAAAACGCATGTTTTGAAGTTACCTCATTCGGAGTGGAAAAAGTGCTTCGAAAATTGGTTCAAACGCATGCAAAAGTGTATTGATCTTCATGGAGAGTATTTCGAAAAATAATAAAGCCATTTTCGATGATAAATATTTCTTTTTACTTGTCTGTCTCAAAATTTAAGTAGCAACCCTTGTAAAAGGTATCTTTATAATCTCGAATACAAGGTGAAACAAATGCCTATGGGGAATAACATAGCGCGGGTTCTAACCGGTAAGTTACCGTGCGGCATAAAGTATATACCAAGTCAAGGAGTACATATCTGTGCTAAATGATATGCATAAAAAATTGGGCTCTGTAAGACATAACAAGATACAAGTACGTGACTGTAGAGAACTCGACCGAGAACTGTACGAACTTTTTCGGTACTTACCTAATATATCTACTGTGTTACGTGTCATTTTCTTTCTTCCGGGACGTCGTCGACCTTAAGTCCATCGTCGCTACTTCTCTCATCATACTCGAGTGTTTCGTCAATGGAAAAATAGTCCGTTTGGACAGTTCCTTCTTGGTCACTATGTGACGTCACGTTCATAAAGAAATAAAGGTTTCGAATCTTCTAGTGTTGTCGGTACTGAACGGTGACGACTTATTTTGTCCCCCGTGACAGCGTTCGTGGTAGAGGAATTGAAATAAACTGAATTGTATTGAAGCACTGAAAACAGTATTTTTCAGCTATAACTTTATGGAACTCCTCTTTTCGAGGTGCCGTCTTCTGTCATCGAGATTGGACACCATTATGGCAATCTTTAACGCAATGTTTCTGAACCTTTTGCAACTTCGCGACTCCGTTATAAAAACTTGATAGCTTGTTGATGCGAATGCACATAGCTGCTCAAATGACACATGCACAAAGACCATAAGCCTTCTAAGGAAACAATATCTACTGTTTTACGTCATTAACAGGGAAGCTAAACAGTTTTGACTTATCACAATGACTTGGATTGCAAGTTTTCTAAAATAACGGTTATTTTCCTTTTTTTACACGTAATATTTATTTACGCTATACTTGAGAAAATGTAGGACGGTTCCTGTGACGTTTGAAACGTCATGTCTCAAAGGGATGGGGTAAAATCGTTTTTTTTTTACAAATCGAATACTTTTTTTATAAATCGATTATTTTTTTTCTCTAAACTGACGTTTTAATTCCTAATTTTCATTATACTGACTTTCTAATGTATTGTATGATTTGTATCTATCTTTAAATAGGCCAAGATCCACTATGGATTAATACTAATTACGAACATTTCATTTTATGTATAAAATAATTGAAAATCCAATTATCGTATACCCCATCCCTAGCCAATGCGGACTAACGTAGTGACTTTTGACGAACGTCGCCAAATATTATTTGATTTTAACAAACTGCCACATTTTTGCTAATTTGTAACAAGATGTATTAATTTGTCATTATTGTTAGTTTTATGTAATGTATTTACCTAAATAACTTGCTATTTATTAGAATCGAGGCTTATATTAAAGTTGATAAAATAATTAAAATTACTGAATGTCGTTACAAGGTTGTATTGGGGGCAAATTTGTGAACTGTCACAGGGACCATGCTACATTTTCTTTAGTATAGTGCAGTCCAAATAAAGGCATACTAAACATAAACGAACGTAGAATGCCATACAAGTGTATAAAACACATTCAAATGCTAGTTAGGCCATTTTTCCTGGAAGACCTCTGTCGGGCTCATTGTGACGCTGGTCAGATCTTATCAAATTTGTGAACTGTCACAGGAACCATGCTACAATTTCTCAAGTATAACCCACTGCATCTCCTCGGAACAACTCGGTAGAACTGCATCCAGACTATTCCCTCAAATTCTTAAGCCAAGAGACGTGACATCATTCTTTGCCTCGTTTGCTATGTATTTTCCCATGGATGATCAATTGTGCTTTACGAGTACACTGTATCTTTCGTCCCTCATTACGTGACAAGAGACTCGACTGTATCTTACCGTGAACTTTCTCAGTTTGAAGTTCTCGGTTCTTATACATACGGAGCGAGTACTTCTACATTTGTAACATGATCTGTTCAGGGAATTTTGAGGACACGTCGATAATATCCCCACGTCTCACAAGACTCGATCCTACGTGATATTTTATTACGTAAAATACATTTATTATGAGCGTGGTACGTTATTTTGGTATGATTATGTGAAATAATAAAGTTAAATAGATTTTCGTGGCATAATCAAAGCGGGCCAGTTTGTCTACGGAATAGAACAATATCAAAATCTGCTAGAGATGATAGTCCACAATAATATTTTCGTGTCAACTTAGATATACGGAAGTGAAGCATGGGCTTGGAACTGAGAGGAGCCGAATAAAGGGTGTAGGAATGCATGTGTGGCGATCGTATGCGCGGTCACTGAACCCACGAGACGACCTTTGAACACCTTCACAATCCGAGACAATCAATGGACAAAGTTCACGCGTCGGTCATTCAACTCGCTACCAACCGAGAGCGCATTCCATGATGAAACGAGAAAGCAACACATCTGTCGCGCTGTCTCCCAAAACAGAATGAATACCTACACGCGACAAGAAACGTATTGTAAACGCAGAGACGAGACAGCGATATATCGCGCGCGCATTCCCGCACACATTCAATAAACATTATAAATACCGACGTCTCAATAAAATTCCTCTTTACACATTCCGATTTCGGCGAGTTTTTATTTATCAACAATCATCCACATCATCTCTCCTTTAAGGAACATACGTTCCTAAACATGCATTGAGAAAAATACGTGGAATTATAATCAATGACAGAATACGGAATGAAGTGATTAGGGATGAATGCGAAATTAACCCTTCCTTCCCTGTGATGTGTAACTAGTACACATTGCTTCTAAACACTTTTAATATCTCTATAAATATAATAAATACTGGGTTCAGATTTTAGGTATTCCTCCGTAATACATTTACGCATTGAATGAAAAAAATAATATTAATAATAATTAGCATTTATCGGACACATCGGAGATATTTTGTGAAAATCGGGAATAAATTCACCGATACAATCGAACGTGTGCCAGCGTGTGACGTAGGTATATTCATTCTAAAAAAAACCACTATGGGTGAGGAAGCGACGCTATTCACGTCTCACTCTACTTCTGTATATGGCAACGCAAGAAATAGAATCTCAGTTCTCTCGCTTCAGTAGCTCTCGGGCATCCGTTTGAGGTGGTCTCTTCGCCCGTTTTGTGAACGTCGGCCGATGTTTTTTTTCATGTTTTCAGCAATTAAATTTCAATTATTATCACTTTTGACTTCAAATTTAATTAATTTAAGCGATTGAATATTCTTTTTTTTCCGATTTTAAATAGCTCATTTTTACATGTGTATTGAATACACAGCACCGGAACGCACATTTTTTTTTTAGCACAGGAAGGGAAAGGTTAAGGCTGATGTGTTGAGTAAGGTGGAGAAGGAGCACGCTGAGATGGTTTGGACATGTGAAATGAATGAATGAAGAAAGATTCCAGTCTGGTTTTCACTTGAGCTCCCTTAAACATCTTTCTGGTTGGTCGGGAGAGATTGCCATATGGCAATAAGCTCGCTAGATTGTATTGTATACAACGATAGTGTAATACAATACAACGAATGAATGAAGAAAGATTCCAGTCTGGTTTTCACTTATGACCCCTTTAACATATTTCTGGTCGGTCAGAAGAGATTGCCATATGGCAATAAGCTCGCTAGATTGTATTGTATACAACGAAAGAATGAAGAAAGATTAATAAAACGGATATACAGTGCAAAATGTGTGCGACAAGAAAACCAAAGAAAGTGTGGTCGGATCAAGTGAATTATATTATGAAAGAAGGAAACTTCAGAAATCAGAGAAATCGTAGTTGTATGAAAAGGTGTATGGATAAAGAAAAGGCTAAGAATGTATCGAGATATGAAAGTATTGCACTCTGTCCTTTTTGCCTACCTCGACAGGGAAATTGTGTAATTGTATCGATGTATTTTCCTACTGTTGTTATAAAGGGTCTTTCGAAATGAGCAGTTTTTTTCATTCTTGAATAAAACACACAATTTGCTTTGATTTCAAAAAACTTTTTATTGTTAATTGAAGTATAATGTATGACATTTAAACACAAAGAAACAATATCCGCCAAATGTCCACCTCTTGCAGCTCCACAGATCTCCACTCTTTTGGCAAAATTTTCCATGACATTTTGGCATAATTGCGGTTCTAACTCACCGATAATGCAAATAATTTCATCCTTCAGCTCAGGAATTGATCGGCGGGGGCCATTCTTATAGAGCTGGCTTTTCACGTAACCCCAGAGAAAATAGTCCAACGGTGTCAGATCACATGATCTTGGTGGGCAATTAACATCACCGTTTCCGGAGATTACGATACATAAAATAATTCAACAATTTGAACGCGTTGTTGTATTGTATACGACTCCATTTTTATAAATGTCATACATTACACTTCTCAAATGTCACAAGACACAGGCAAGTTCGCGACACCATCTGTGTTTTATCCAAGAATTAAAAAAACGCTCAATTTGAAAGAACCCTTTATATAACATGAAATGCTCCGTTTATCGTTGCTGTGTCTTGATGCTTCCCTTTATTCAGTGTCTTTTTCTACTGTTTATTTCATGTGGCATAAGTTTAAATTTATCAGTTTGATTAAATCACGTAACAAGAATGTTTAATTTAATTAAGTGACGTAAAACAAATTTATTTTATTGACAAAAATAACTGTTTAACCTGTACACCGCGTTAAAAATCAAATTCCACGAATCCTGTGCGCGGCACAATTTCGACGGAAATATTTTGAATAAAATATTTTTTACCATTTTCATACAACAAATGTGTGTTTTCTATTCAAAAATTCCGGTTTCATATTTACAGACCTGATAAGTCAGTGCATCGAGGTGAACATCTGGAAAACACATATATCCCAAAAATTTCTCCGCTGCTCGCCGAGGTCGTCCCATCCATCCCTCGACCCGCAGTCCCCAACCCGAATGCTTACCGTTAGAAGCGTCTATCTCGGTACCAGTTCGAACAAAATTCAGTGTTGTTTGTGCTTCCCTGATGATGAGTTCTCGAAACCGGTAGGGTTATACTGTTTTGATAAAATAAATTACAATGTCTTTAACCTGTAAACCGCGTTAAAAATCAAATACCACAAATCCTGTGCATGGCACAATTTCGGCGTTTTTTAATTTCTAAGTTTAAACGCGTATTTTGTTAAGAACCACTGATATTTGATAACACCACCAAGTAAACATGACACTTAAGTAATTTTCTGATAATAAATAATAGTTATTACTCTTAAAGAGACTCGTTAAATAAAGGAGATAAACTAAACATTACGTAAAATACACAAAGGAATGCTACAGATCAGATCACAGGCGTTTGTGCTTCCCGCGAGAGGAACACGTTAATATTCAATTCTTGATCCTTTTATTTTGTTGTAAGTGTCTGTCGTAACTTTAAAAAAAGAGTGAGAGAGAGGAATGGAAGAATGAATAAGAGCGAGGGAGTGAGAGATACGGTCGAGACGTTTTATTCCTTGGATTAATTTCTTTGTTTAAAAATTATTATTGTTACTGTATTATTTTTTAAGTGAACATATTTGTACGATTTACTTCTTTCTTAATTGTCCTATAATAAAATAATATAGTTGGAAAGTGGCTGTATTTTTTTTTTACTTTTCCCTGTTCCTTCTGTGTTAACGAGGCACTAAAACATATCTACTCCGACCGGACAGTATCAAAATCTGCTAAGATGATAGTCCACAACAGTATTTTCTCAGATGATGGAAGAGTTAAGAGGGATATGGAACGGTGTGTAGTGATAGGAAACACTATAGTCAATGGGGCACTAAAACATATATACTCCAACCGGACAGTATCAAAATCTGCTAAGATGATAGTCCACAACAGTATTTTCTCAGATGATGGAAGAGTTAAGAGGGATATGGAACGGTGTGTAGCGATAGGAAACACTATAGTCAATGGGGCACTAAAACATATATACTCCAACCGGACAGTATCAAAATCTGCTAAGATGATAGTCCACAACAGTATTTTCTCAGATGATGGAAGAGTTAAGAGGGATATGGAACGGTGTGTAGCGATAGGAAACACTATAGTCAATGGGGCACTAAAACATATATACTCCAACCGGACAGTATCAAAATCTGCTAAGATGATAGTCCACAACAGTATTTTCTCAGATGATGGAAGAGTTAAGAGGGATATGGAACGGTGTGTAGCGATAGGAAACACTATAGTCAATGGGGCACTAAAACATATATACTCCAACCGGACAGTATCAAAATCTGCTAAGATGATAGTCCACAACAGTATTTTCTCAGATGATGGAAGAGTTAAGAGGGATATGGAACGGTGTGTAGCGATAGGAAACACTATAGTCAATGGGGCACTAAAACATATATACTCCGACCGGACAGTATCAAAATCTGCTAAGATGATAGTCCACAACAGTATTTTCTCAGATGATGGAAGAGTTAAGAGGGATATGGAACGGTGTGTAGCGATAGGAAACACTATAGTCAATGGGGCACTAAAACATATATACTCCGACCAGACAGTATCAAAATCTGCTAAGATGATAGTCCACAACAGTATTTTCTCAGATGATGGAAGAGTTAAGAGGGATATGGAACGGTGTGTAGCGATAGGAAACACTGTTATAGTCAATGGGGCACTAAAACATATATACTCCAACCGGACAGTATCAAAATCTGCTAAGATGATAGTCCACAACAGTATTTTCTCAGATGATGGAAGAGTCAAGAGGGATATGGAACGGCGTGTAGCGATAGGAAACACTATAGTCAATGGGGCACTAAAACATATATACTCCAACCGGACAGTATCAAAATCCCTTAAGATGATAGTCCACGAGTGAAACGTGGACATGGAAGAAGAATAAAAAGATCTGTAGAAGAATACATGGAGTGACAATGTATGACAGAATACGGAATGAATGTGCACTTGATGTGTTGAGCAAGACGAAACTCGTCTACTCTGAGATGGTTTGCGCACGTGGTACGAATGGATATCAAAACTGGCGTTTGATTTCTTTTTTTTTTAGTGTGAGAGCAGTTGTACACCAGCAAATTCACCGGTCACACCGTTGTACTGTATCCAATGGTACACTGAAGTGAAAGATCGTGATACGCTGGCACTAGGCGGAAAAAAATGCCCGTGTCATTCGAGGGGAGTAGCAGAGTGCGGGGTTCGAACTGGTGTCCTTCCGTACGGATGTATAGTGCATCATCTTGTAACCATGCACCTAAGAGGAAATAGGGTTAGGAAGCAGAGAAGGAAAAATAGAAGGTCGAAGAAGTGTTGGCAGGAGGCAAATCTCCTGGCTCCGCAATATTTATTTATTTATTTTTTGAAAACAGACTTAGCCCAATTACTTTGAAAAATACAAGACATTAAAAAAGAAGAAAAAAATTTACTTTTGCTTTTGGTAATGTGATATGAAATATGTCAATATCCGAAGCAGTCCCGTTCAGAAGAGTTAAGGCCCTTCCAACAGGCATAGCGGCTGGAAGACCCGTTCTTGCGTATGTTATTGAGAACAGTTCTTGCCGGCGCAGTCTAGTGTAATTGTTAGGGACATTTAACGCTAATCTTTGTAGTAATGCTGGACAGCTCATCACAACTCCTCGAACGAGTCTGACAACGTATACCAGGAGACGTAGATCTCTTCTTACGCTCAAAGAGTTATACCCTGGGATAAGGGGTGTTGGAGATCTTTTTAGGGCTGCCGGGGACAAAGATGCCTAGTCTCAAGTCATATTCAACGTTGGGGAGACCTGACATGACACCGAGAAGAAGGAAGAAGCAGAGAAGAGGATAAATTTAAAAGAAAACCCAACAATTCATAAACAATCAATTAAATTTATCGCTCTTCTAACGATATTTCCTCTTAGTACCATAAACAACAAATAGAATAGACACTTTTACTCTATTCCTAAAATAAAACCATAAATAACACACATAAATATGATGTCATTAATATAAACTTCAGATCTTGTCAATTCGCCTGATGACACAAGTGTTGAAATACAAAAAATACAGTGGAATAAAACAAAGTTATTAATTTTATAAGTATTATATTTATATTAGTGTTATAACAGTTTAGAAATTATACGAAAAAAAACTGTAAAACTGCATAGCACAGGTTTATAAAGGGTCTTTCGAATTGAGCTGTTGTTTAGTTCTTGGATAAAACACAGATGGCGTCGCGAACTTGCCTGTGTCTTGTAACATTTGAGAAGTGTAATGTATGACATTTATAAAAATGGAGTCGTATACGATATAACAACACGTTCAAATTGTTGAATTATTTTATGTATTGTAATCTCCGGAAACAGTGATGTTAATTGCCCACCAAGATCATGTGATCTGACACCGTTGGACTATTTTCTCTGGGGTTACGTGAAAAGCCAGGTCTATAAGAATGACCCCCGATCAATTCCTGAGCTGAAGGACGAAATTATTCGCATTATCGGTGAATTGGAACCGCAATAACAAAATGTCACGAAAATTTTTTAACAAAAAAGTGGACATCTGCGAAGCTGCGAGAGGTGGACATTTGGCGGATATTGTTTCTTTATGTTTAAATGTCATACATTATACTTCAATGACCAATAAAAAGTTTTTTGATATCAAAGCAAATTGTGTGTTTTATTCAAGAATTAAAAAAAAAAATTAAATTAAAAAAACCGCTCAATTTGAAAAACCTTTTAGTTTAGTTAAATAATAAAATCCAATAGATTGAGTCCAACACGAGGACGCCAGCATCACCGACTGCCGAATTCAATTACTATCTTCATCAGATGCCAAAGTATCGGCAATCTTCATCCATTGAGTTTGAAAATCAGACCTCGCCCTCTTCCTAGAATCCGTGTGTTCCAACTTATGTTTGTTCAAGAGTCTCCTATCGACGAACGCCTCGTCACATAGGTCACACTTATACGGTTTGATTCCTCTATGATCGTTCATATGAATCAACCATTTACGTCGTTCGGAAAAACGAACCCTGCACTCTATACATTCCCATGGTTGTTCCCCTGTATGCGTTCGAATGTGAGTTTTTAATGTATCCGACTGAATAAAGCTCTTTCCGCACCACTCGCAATGGTACGAACGAACTCCGGAATGAATCAACTTGTGTTTTTTCAAGTTTGCTTCGTTCGAATAGCTCTGACCGCATATATCGCAGACAACTTTCAACCGTTCGATACTGTGAATATTTTTAACGTGCAAATTTAGACTCGCGTTCGTTTTGAAACTTTTCTGACATTTCGTACAGTGAAATAGTCGTTCGGTAGAATGCGTTACGAGATGCAAACGCAATTGACTGTACGTTTTAAACAATTTTTTACATATTTTACATTGATTCTCTGCGCTTGCAGACGTTTTCTGTTTTGTTTTCCGACGTTTAGACGGCATGTTCTCCAAGCCGACGTGACGTAGCTCGTGCGTACGCAGGTTGTCCGATCTCAGGAACACTCGGGCACATATTCGACACGAGTAGAGCTTTACTTGACCGTATTTAGGATACTTCATTCCTTTGAAATTGACGCGATTTCCGAGGAACAGATTTTTGCCGTCATTCGCCGAAACTGTAAGAAAAAAAAATTACGTTTAATATGATAATTACAGTAACATGTGAGTGAAAAGAAAGGAAAGAATATCAGGTCTGAAAATATGAAACCGGAATTTGCTCATAGATGGCTCTAGTTGTCAATGTAGTGACTGTCAAACCGCGTCTTGTGTTTACATTTGTCAAAGACTTTTAACTTGCAACAATACAAGTTAAACACAACTACATATGTTTTCATAGCGTTGAACATGTCTGTTTTTGTGCCTGAAAACTACGATTCGTGGACAGCATTGATTTTCTGTTACCATTTGAAGAAAACTGCTGCAGAATCGCATCGGATGCTTGTCGAAGCTTACGGTGAGCATGCTCTTGGTAAATCACAGTGCTTTGAGTGATTTGAAAAATTCAAAAGTGGCGATTTTGACGTGAGAAACGAAGAACGTGGAAGACCACCGAGAAAGTTTGAAGACGCCGAATTGCGAGCATTGTCGGATGAGGATGACGCTCAAACGCAACAACAACTATCTATTGAATGTGAAAAATGTGACACGAGAAGCCGTCTCCATACGTTTGAAAGCCATGGAAACAATCCAGAAGGTGGGAGAATGGGTTCCACATGAACTGAATGAAAGACAGTGGGAAAATCAAAAAACCACTTGCGAAATGCTGCTCGCCAGGTACAAAAGAAAATCATTTCTCCATTGAATTGTGACTGGCGATGAAAAATGGATATATTTCGAGAATCCTAAGTGTAAAAGATCATGGGTAACTCCAAGCAAACCAGTGACATCGACTGCAAGGCCAAATCGCTATGGACGGAAGACAATGCTCCGTGTTTGGTGGGATCAGAAGGGTGTTATCTATTATGAGCTGCTAAAACCTGGCGAAACCGTTAATACCGAACGCAACCGACAACAAATGATGGATTTGAACCGAGCATTGCGTGAAAAACGACCAGAATATCAAAAGAGGCAACACAAAGTGATTTCGCTTCGTGATAATGCACCATCCCACACAGCAAAACCGGTCAAGGAAACGATTGAGGCGTTTAGTTGGCAAATACTTTGGCATGCGGCTTACTCATCAGACTTGGCTCCATCCGATTACTACTTATTTGCATCGATGGGACACGCACTTGCTGAGCAGCGCTTCACTTCTTACGAAAATGGCTCGATGATTGGTTTGCCTCAAAAGAGCAACAGTTCTTTTGGCGTGGCATCCACAAATTGCCAGAGAGACGGGGAAAATGTGTAGCAAGCGACGGGCCATATTTTGAATAAAATATTTTTTACCATTTTCATACAACAAATGTGTGTTTTCTATTCAAAAATTCCGGTTTCATATTTACAGACCTTATAATGCATCGAGGTGAACATCTGGAAAACACATATATCCCAAGAATCTCTCCGCTGTTCGCCGAGGTCGTCCCATCCCTCCCTCAACCCGCATTCCCCAACCCGAATGCTTACCGTTAGAAGCTTCTATCTCGGTACCAGTTCGAACAAAATTCAGTTTTGTTTGTGCTTCCCTGATCATGAGGTGAAAGCCTCGAAACCGGTAGGGTTATACCGTTTTGATAAAATAAATTACAATGTTTTTAACCTGTACACCGCGTTAAAAATCAAATTCCACGAATCCTGTGCGCGGCACAATTTCGGCGTTTTTTAATTTCTAAGTTTAAACGCGTATTTTGTTTAGAACCACTGATATTTGATTACAACACCAAGTAAACATGACATTCAAGTAATTTTCTGATAATAAATAATAGTTATTATTACTCTTAAGGTGATTCATTTAATAAAGGAGATAAACTAAACATTACGTAAAATACACAAAGGAATGCTACAGATCAGATCACAGGCGTTTGTGCTTCCCGAGAGAGGAACACGTTAAATCTCCACAATGTTAATGGCTTAACTATAAATAATATAACTTCTTGAAATAGATTAAGGTGAACATTAGAACTTACTCTTGTGTTTAGAGATGGTGTGCGTCTTGAGGCCGAACATGGTAGTGAAGGTGTTATCGCAGTGGTTGCACGCGTACGGTAGCTCATTGCGGTGGATCAAGGCATTGTGGCGACGCAGGCAGAACACATTGCGGAAGTTACGTGCGCACGGTTCGCACCAGGTTGTGTTCTCTGAGGGAAGAATTGTCCAATTTTATTTAAATACGAGCCAGAAAGCACGTACAAGGACTTGTGCAAACAGTAACTAAATACTTGTTAATTGTTGTATAGATCGTTCAGACTAAAGAGTCATTTTGCAATAGTGTGAGTGACAGTTTATTTTTTTTTTTTTTACCTGGCGAGTTTATTGCCATGTGGCAATCTCTTCCAACCAACCAGAAATATGTTTTTATAGGCCCTAAGTGTTAACCAGACTGGAATCCTATTTAAAAAAATCTGGGTTCCAGCGGGGATCAAACCCGCAACCTACGGATCGGCAGACAACTGTCTTACCACCAGGCCACGGAGGTTGTCAGTTGGCAAAACATGTAACTAGCCGATAAATGATTTAATTGTTTGGTATCATCAATAGATGTCATTGGTAGTCCAAATCCTGACATAATCTGGGAATATTCGAGAAATAATCACTGCGCCCCAACCTCGGGGCCATATGCTATCTGACTCAGTATTTCATGGCCCCAAGGTTGGGGCGGTACTCACGGAGAAGTTAAACAGACAAATTATCCCAACTTGTTAAATACAATGAAACTCTCGAAGCTGTGTGACATAAGGAAAACAGCCGATATAGTACTGCTATATAAAATCATTCACTCAGTGATCGATGCACCTCACTTACACGCAAGCGTTTCATTTCGTACACAGTCTGTCTAATACGAAAGGTGACTTTTGCCTGTATCCTCCTCAGTAAAATACAGGCAAAAGCCTTGTTTACTGAGGACACGACAAATGTAAAGTATCAAACCCAGATCCATATAAATTGTGCGTCCACATTAAAAAACCTGTTGTTTTTTTCACAAACTCTCTCTCTCTGTGGTTGCAGTCCTAAGACTGGTTTGCAGCAATTTCAACTCTTCTCCTCCATTCCTCCCTGTCCTGTGCGGCTCTTTTTAAATCTGTATATGTTGAGCAGCGCACGTCCACCGACAGGTCCTCCAGGTACTCTCGGCGTGGGCGTCCCCTAGAGTTTGTCCCCTCGGTCATACCCTCCATTATGGCATGCAAAAGGCCCTCTTGTCGTATTATATGACCGATCCATCTTGCACGCCTTTCGGACAAGATCCTGAGCAGGTGCCTTCCTCCTTCGATTTGTTGGAGAACCTCTTCATTCGTGATGTGGTCTCTCCAGGAAATTCCTAAAAGTCTTCTATAGGACCACATCTCAAAAGCCTCTAGTCTTCGTCTATCTCTTTCGGATAGGCACCATGTCTCGCAGCCGTACATCAAGATACTCCATACATAGGTCTTGATGAGGAGTATTCTCAGTTTTAGGTCTATATTATTTGATTCTATTATTTTCGACCTTTTATTAAATGCAAGTCTAGCCTGATGTATACGGCTGTCGACCTCGCTCTCGGACCGACCGTCCCATGTTATTTTGCTCCCGAGGTAGACAAACTCCTCGGCGTTCTTTAGTGGTTTACCCGACATCACTATTCTCATCTGGTGTTGCGCTCGGCCTACAGTCAGCAGCTTTGTTTTGTCTTTATTTATCTTCATACTGTAGTTATTTTGAAGAATGCTTTCCATAGTTGTTAAGGCCTCTTGTAGTTCCTCTTCACTTTCAGCAACCATAGCAATATCACAAACTATGTATTTATAAAGTGTCTTACCACCAGGCCACGGAGGTCGTCACAGTGCGTTGACAAAACAAACATGTCACTTAATTTTTTTTTAATGAAGTGAAAACGCAAAAAAATATAAAAATAATATTTTATATTAGAACATTGAAATGAACACGCACGTTTTGTAAATTAAAAATGGTGTCAGCTTAAATTGTAATGCGCATAAAAATAAAATGAAAGTAAGTTTATTGAACATATTAATTGTTTAGGCATGGCAGATTCTACCTATAGGAAACATTCAATAACAATTGTGGAATTGTTCAACATTAAAAATAAATATAAGTATTATAAAGTAACAATGTTGTTCAGCTTTAATTAGATTATAGCGCATAACAATACAATTATTATTGTATGTAAGATTATTTAACATATTAATATTAGTATCATAATTACATAATTACAATGTCCCTAGGAGACAAAATAAAAAGCTCACGCATTCGTGGAAGCCTAGGTGTTACAGACATCAACAGTAAGATGGAGGAGAGGCGGATGGATTGAGATGGTATGGGCAAGTTGGACGCAGAGCACCCGATCACATTGTGAACCAGGCAATCTCCATGGATCGTCCTCGAATAACAACCAGAGGAAGACCAAAGAATTCGTGGGTGGTGCAAAAAGATAACCTGATGCGGAGGTACGGCCTGGGGCACGTAGTCCGGGACAGAAGAGAGCATACAACCTGAGGACGAGGAGAGCCGACCCCAACAGTCTTCGCAGACAGTGAGATGGGATGGAGCCAGGGAGAAGGACAAGATTTTTAAAAACGTGAAAGACACGTGTCGAAATAGGAAAGCCTGGCACTCTGTTTTTTTTTTTGCCTACTCCGACAGGCAAATTATGAGAAGGTACAATACCCGGCGTTACGTAATACACATCGGGTTTAAGAAAGAGACTGTCGGTCATAATCGGCTAACTTTGACTTTGTAGAGCGTCATCCTCTGTCATTCATACACGTGTTTCCGTCGCGATTCGTTAGTCATTGTCAAGCGTTATAGGCGCAGAGACGACGCTCTACAAAGCTGATTATGGCCGACAGTCTCTTTCTTAAGCCCGATGTGTATTACTTACCGCCGGGTACTGTATTAATGTTTTTTTTTTTTCATATGAATAAGTGTTTCGGACATATTGAAGAGCGTGGCCAGGAGATAATATTGTCTTCATCCCCAGTAAGCAAACCTTTCCATTGGGTTTAAAGCCTCTGGAATAAGCGCGAAACTTGCGGTTCGTCATTTTTTTTTGGGTACTATCGGGAAATCGAACCCGAAACTCTCGAGTGGACATCAAGAACGTTACCATTAGGCTATATAGAGTTTTGTCACGTATGTAAAAATGTATGTATGTAGTAACCCCTTTTGTCCTTTCTCGTAACGTGGTCATCAATGATTTCTTCGACGGCGGACCGATGCACCTTCACCAGCTCTCTGTTATGCTCCGCATCGAACATGGGCTCTCCGCCCCCCTTGGCAGCAGCGTCATCTGCCGGGTCTACCTCTTCGTCCGAGGACACCTGATCGGGGAGATCCAGTTTGATGAAGCCGGCACGTGTCGGTTGATATAGGTTATCTGAAATAGAAACCATGTATTTACTAAATTAACACAAAACAAATTTTTAATATTCATTAATTATAAACTCTCGAGTATTAAGATATTTTTAAAATTTTAAAACATCATTGTTTTTTTTTCGAGTTTATTGCCATGTGGCAATCTCTTCTAACCAACCAGAAATATGTTTTTATAGGCCCTAAGTGTTAACCAGACTGGAATCCTATTTAAAAAAAATTGGGTTCCAGCGGGGATCGAACCCACAACCTCCGGATCGGCAGACAACTGTCTAACCACCAGGCCACGGAGGTCGTCAGTTGGTAAAACATGTAACTAGCCGATAAATGATTTAATTGTGTGGTATCATCAATAGATGTCATTGGTAGTCCAAATCCTGACATAATCTGGTAATATTGGAGAAATAATCACTGCGCCCCAACCACGGGGCCATACGCTATCTGACTCAGTATTTCATGGCCCCACGGTTGGGGCGGTACACAGGGAGAGGTTAAACTAGGGATACCACACGAACAGAGAAATTATCCCAACTTATGAAGTACAATGAAACTCTCAAAGCTGTATGACATAAGGAAAACAGCCGATATAGTACTGCTATACAAAATCAGACACTCAGTGATCGATGCACCTCACTTACACGCGAGCGTTTCATTTCGTACACAGTCTGTCCAATACGAAAGGTGACTTTTGCCTGTATCCTCTTCAGTAAGATACAGGCAAAATCCTAGTTTACTGAGGACATGACAAATGTAAAGTATCATACCCAGATCCATATAAATTGCGCGTCCACATTAAAAAACCTGTTGTTTTTTTTTCACAACTATGTATTTATAAAATATCTTGTCATACAAAATCTGTCCAATGTGAAAGGTGACTGACGCGAAATTAAATACAAGACATTGTTAATTTTTAGTTTACATTACACTTTATTCAAAATACACTCCTTGTGACTTAATATAATACTGGAAGCGGTTGTTACATCACTCCTGGAACTCATTGTGAGGAATTGCCTCCAAAATCACGGTCATAGCCTTCTGGATGTCTGAAATCGTGTTGAAACGCTTTCCTTTCATCGCCAATTTAAGTTTCGGGAATAGCCAGAAGTTGTATGGATCCAAATCAGGTGAATACAGGGGGTGATAGATACTTTTTTCGGCCAAGAAATCGCGTACAATCTTGCTTTTGTGTGACGGTGAATTGTCGTGCAACAAAGACCATGCCCGTTGTTCCCCGTATTTGGGTTGAACTCGAAGAATCCTGGCCCATAAACTATTCGAAACACCCAAGTACACATCGGCGTTCACCATTTGACCTTTTGGCGTAAATTTCTTACGGATAATTCCTTTGAAATCAAAGAAAACGGTGAACAGAATCTTAATTCAGCTCTTCTGCATGCGCACTTTTTTCGGTTTCGCAGATTGTTGACCCTTCCATTCCGAACTCTGGCACTTTGTAAACGGCTCATACTGAAAGCACCATGTTCCATCACCTGTTACAATGCTTGACATGAAGTCAGGATTGATATCAGTCGCTCTTTTCATATCTGCAGTGGTCCAGCTTTTTGATAGTGAGTGTAGACCTTTCGTTTGCCCAAATTTTCCGTTGAAATGAGATGGACAGTAGATTTAGAATTCCAGTGCGCTCTTCGATGAGCCTAGTAGACGTAAAATGATCATTTCGAAGAATTTCAGCCACTTTGAAAACATTTTCTTCAATTCGAACTGTCAATGATGGTTCAGGCCGTTGATCCTCTTCAAAGCTCTCTCTACCATCACGAAATCTTGCATACCACTTAAAAACATTCTTGCGACTTATTGCTTCACTAACATAAACAGTATGAATCATTTCAAAAGTTTCATTTCAAAATGTTGGCATGTTGCTCCATTGTTCCTTTTCCGACCGAAACTCAGATGGTACTGTCAATTGTTACATCATTACGAATGAACCAGCGATGCCAGCGCTTTGAAACTTCAACGGAAGATAGTTGAAATGTGTCGCTCATTTATTAACCCACAGATGGTGCTGGTGGTTACGTGAAAATAAAATCAGTCACCTTTCCCATTGGACTGACTGGATATTAACAGCATCCATGCTGCCTGGCTATAGTGATAATACTGCCCAATAGTGTAGTGAGTGCTGTGACATTGAACCAGTTCCTACACAGAAACCCAGGAGTGCTGTTCTGTTCCCTTTGCTTTTCCCTTGCTGTCTCTCCACGAACATATGACAGGTAAACTTGATATAGATATAAACAGCATCCATGCTGCCTGGCTATAGTGATAATACTGCCCAATAGTGTAGTGAGTGCTGTGACATTGAACCAGTTCCTGCACACAAACCCAGGAGTGCTGTTCTGTTCCCTTTGCTTTTCCCTTGCTGTCTCTCCATGAACATATGACAGGTAAACTTGATATAGATATTAACAGCATCCATGCTGCCTGGCTATAGTGATAATACTGCCCAATAGTGCAGTGAGTGCTGTGACATCGAACCAGTTCCTACACACAAACCCAGGAGTGCTGTTCTGTTCCCTTTACTTTACCCTTGCTGTCTCTCCACGAACATATGACAGGTAAACTTGATATAGATATTAACAGCATCCATGCTGCCTGGCTATAGTGATAATACTACCCCAATAGTGCAGTGAGTGCTGTGACATTGAACCAGTTCCTGCACACAAACCCAGGAGTGCTGTTCTGTTCCCTTTGCTGTCTCTCCATGAACATATGACAGGTAAACTTGATATAGATATAAACAGCATCCACGTTATCTGGTTAAAGTGACATAAATTATAATAAACTACGAAAGACTCACAGCTGTGAGTAATGAGGTGTCTCCTCAAGTTGTATCTATTAGAAAACATCTTCCCGCAGTGGTTGCAGACCATCTTATCCCCATCCTCTACGACAGTTCCTTCAGGAGCCTCCGTCCAGTTGCTCTGCTTCATGCCCAGGCACCGCTTGAAGTGGGGCACCAGGTACGAGGAACTCGTGAAAGAAACGTTGCAGTATTCACAGGTGAAGCGCTGAACTGAGAATAAACATGACAAATTAATATATTCCAGGTGCAGTCTGTCAAGAAAGAGTAGAAATTAATAAAATTGAAACTAAAAAAATTATAGCTTGGCAACACCGAAATTAGCTGTCATGTCACATTCGTTTATTACGTTTATGCGCGAACCGCTACTATGACTGGTATGTATTTATGTTTTTTAAATAATTATAAAAAATCTTTAAAGTTTAGAAATCATTCACATATATTTCGAGTTGATTTTTGTTCAAAAGTTATCATTTCTGAGGTTATGGTTACGTTTATATAGTTTGACAGCTGCTTGGACAAATGGTATAACCCATATTTTTGAAAAGTTTGATGAGATTAATATTTTCATCATAAAAGTTACCATAATATAAAACCATAATATAACACGAATATGTCGTATTATTTAATGGATCGTTTTGTAAATGTTATTTAATAAATTATTATTTATATTAGCATTAATGTTTTTTTTATTTACAGGTAAATCAAAAAGCGCGATAAGACGATGTATTAAAGAATACGAAGAAAATGGGGATAAATTCACAACTCCAGACAAAAAAAGGAAGGGTCGCCCTAAAAAAGAATTGCGACGATTTCAATATCTGTGCCATTCGCCGACAGATTCGAAACTTAAAACAACTTTCAAAATTTATTTCAAATTTCCCTTAACCTTTCCTTCCCTGTGTTGGGTATCTTCTACACGTTGCTTCTAATAACCATCAATATATCTATAAATATTATAAATACAAGGTTAAGATTTTAGGTATTCCTCCATAATATATTTACGCATTGATTTAAAAAATAATGTTATTAATAATCAGAATTTATCCACTACATCGAGGGTATTTTGTAAAGATCGAAAACAAATTCGCATTTAAACGCTGCGAGTGCCTCGTCTTGACGATAGGTGAATAGTATGCGGGAAGCGCGACACTATATTCGCATCTCACTCTTGCATACTAGACTGAATTGCGAGGAGCTGCATTGTCTCAACGTCGCAAGTATAAGCGTAAGCGCCGGGGTATGCGACTGACGTTCCGCGCCACTAGTAGCTTCTAAGCTTGCAAATAGGTTAGACGTACGCCCGTTCCGTGAGCGTTGCCAGATGGTTTTTTAATGTTTTCAGCAAATAAATCTCAATTATTATTATTTTTAACTTCAATTATAATTAATTAAGGGGATTATCTATGAATGTTCTTATTTTTCCGATTAAAAATCGCTAATTTTTTATTGCGTACTCACTACCCAACACCGGAGCACGCATATTATTTTTATCACCGTAAGGGAAGGGTTAATTAGCTTAAAGCAAAATAATTTTGTTAACTCAGAAATTCAACGGAATATAGTGAAATATCATTTATACTCTTTTTATATTATAGGTAAGTTCATCAAAAAACGGCTAGTGTTTATTTTTTCCAATTTCTTTTTTTTTTTTTTTTGTGTTTTAGTCCATTTTTACAATCAGCTATACACAACTACGGTGTTGCCAATCAGGCGATCGCAGCGCCCTCATTTATTTTCAACTCTTTTTTTTGACAGACTGTTAATAGCTTTGAATCTGACAAAAGGCAAATTTGATAGAAAGGTAATGTTCAAAACGTTCCTTCCATCTCGAACAAACACTTTCTTCATCTGATAGAATCCTTCTATTCTTATCTTTGATTCGATTCATATCTGTCGCATAGTTTTTCCCTCATATTTTACTTCCTTCTAAAATATTCTCACATCTCCCTCCGCATTCATACTAAACTGTATATCTCTTCATCTCTAAGTTTCTTTTTTTCCTTCTCTCGATTAGTCTTTAACTTTTTATCTTCCATTTTTAACCCTTATCTTAGCAAGGTTCAATTTATCCAAATATTAACGTTTTTCTTTGGTGATTCCTAGTTATATGGTAAGTTATGAAGGGAAATTGAGGAAAAAATCACAAGTTTTTTTTTGTATGTAACACCCACATTACGTTGCCAAAATATCAATTTTTATAATACACAAAAAGCGCTATACAATGATTCTATAATCTAAAACATGAACAACACTTACATAGCTGAATTATCAACAAATAAAATGGTTTGAATAAAATGTTCTCTCCATGTAGTGATTAATAAGATATTTAGATTATTTACCACAATTTTCAAAACGCGCCCACGCTGTCCAGACATGTTGACCCGATGTCGTTTGAAAGCTTGTATCGTTGTCAATATTTATCACCAGATGATACCACTGCACACAATAGTGCGTGTATAGTATTTGAATGTGTTGCCATATTTGAAGTTACGTTTATTTCTGAATTTTTTTTTAAATTCCTAAATAAGTGTAACACCTGTGTTACAGTGCTATGGTAAGGGTTAAACAGGCAAACCTCGCTTAACGCGAATTCGGTTTTTGTGAAAATCGAATTTGACAAAAATCAATTAGCGTGCTTAAGCAAAATTATATTATTTCCCAAAATGTTGAAAAATTATACTACGAGGCGTATCCAGAAAGTAAGTGTACTGAGGCTCTCACGACCGGATGGATTTTATTTTCGACATGTTGGCTAGACTTCCGTGTAGCCTGACCCTTCCCCTCCGCAACGAGACCGGTTAGAGGTCAGTACGTTGAGAAGTGTCGACACGACAACACGTTTCGTGAAAAATGTCAATCCAATCTCCCGGCAAGTGCGAAATATGCGGCGTCATCCGTTATCTCGTTTGGAAGGGAAAACCTCCGGTTGAGGTTTATAATGAGGTGAAAACTGCATATGGTGATAAAGCTATGAATCGTACAAGTGTGTACAAGTGGTGTCGCGAGTTTAAAAACGGTCGTACGTCTGTGCATGATGATCAGAGGAGCGGAAGACCTTCAATTGTGACTGACGAAATTGTGGAAAAAATCGAAAATGCGCTCCGTGACGATCGCAGATTGACTGTGGATGAACTTTCTGCGATGTTTCCGCAAATCTCCAGATCTCTACTACACGAAACCATCACAGAAACCCTCGGATATCGGAAACTGTCCGCGAGGTGGGTCCCAAAACAGCTGACAGACCGACACAAGTTGAATCGAGTGGAGGCCGGGCAAGAGTTTTTGAGGCGCTGCAAACTCCATGGAGATGAATTTCTCCGCTCCATCGTTACTGGAGATGAAACTTGGGTTGCACACTACACGCCTGAAACCAAAAGGCAGTCTCAACAGTGGCGTCACACCTCTTCACCCTCCGCCAAAAAGTTTTGTTTTGGGACTGTCAAGGCATAATTTTAATATCGAGAGGAAGGGAAGATGCAGATTCAGCAGAGACACATGACACGCATGGCAGGCAACTGATCAAATGTTCACCATCCCTAGAGTTAAAACATATTTTGCCCAAAGGCAATATGCCTATTTAGCTCCCATGACATGCAATGGGGTGCCGAATTCAATACCGGTAAAGGGAGGAAAACCATTTAGACAGTCGATCGGAGCGTGGTTGTTATTGCGACAGGATTTCGAGTACTTGGGCTTGCAAGAGGAATGACTTGTAGCAAAGGTTTGTGTGAGCTCTTAAGTGTATTTTTTTGTTTTTTATGATTATGTGCGGTATATTGTGGGATGAACGTTTCGTGTGAGGGGTTTGATTTCGAGTGATGTATACATGTGTAATTGAGTGTCACTGTTTGTCAGGTTGATGAGAATGTGCAACGGGGTTTTTGTGTAATCAAAAATGGGAAAGAAGTATCGATTTATTTTTTCATGCTATATGTCCTCAGTGAGATACAGGCAAATGCCTAGTTTACTGAGGGACACGACAAATGAAAGGCAACAAACACAGATCCATGAAAATTGTGTGTACAAATTAAATTACCTGTTGTTTTTTTTTCGCAAATTGTGTACATTTCTTGTCGTGTGTAATAATAAATAAAAAATAAATTAAACAATTACCTTCTTTTTTCAATTGCGTGTTGACTCTTTTAGCCCTTTTTCTCGTATTTCGAGAAACAGACAAGCTCGCTTCCACATTTGGTTTCAACGTGTTCGAAAAGATTAATTCTTTCTCTTCGTCCGTCTTCAGATACCTAGTTTTATTCTTCGACAACTTCCTCGAAGAACTCGAATCCTCGAAAACAATCTCTCCCTTTTCTAATTCCTCGTTATTCTCTCGTCGAGGATCAAACGATTCGTCTGAATCTACAGCATCCTCCATCGCTTCTTCTTCTTCTTCTTCCGACGATAACTCAACTATATCAGATTGTTTTGCACCTTCATTTTGTTTCTTACGAGTCGACTTTCTCGTTCGCGCGATTGATTTAGACAAATCGACCGAACTATCGGCTGATTCAAACAAATCATTCAGTTTTTTAATATATTCCGTTTTATCATAATCGTCTAATCGTTCAACAAAATCATTTGGTGTTTTAACAGTTCCATCAGCATTTCTCTTAGTTCCTCTTTTGCTAAGTCTTTTTTCAACCACTTTACTATTTTTTTCTAATATCGGTTTTTCTTTCGTGACAGTTTCTTGTTTTAATTTAGAATTTTCTTTCACGAGCGATGTTTGACATCGTTTCTTGTAATATGCCTGTAATATACGGTCATCGAGTAAATCTTGATAGCACGATATCGCCCTTAGAACGTCACATTTCACCGCTTCGCTTCTCTGCGTGTCCGTATCGTGTCTTATAAACGCTTCGAGAATCTCTTTGATCTTCTTTATAGATTCCGAGAGGAATTCTGTTGTTGGTATTTCAACTTTGGTATCTGTATTTTCGTCGAGGACCACTGCAAAGTAAAAAATTTTAAATTACAAAATAGAACATTTTGAAGTGAAACTTGTATCTATGCGGTAGGGCAAATTGGTCTGAACATCATGAAACTTGTATCTGTGAGGTAGGGCAAATTGGCCTGAACATCACGAAACTTGTATCTGTGAGGTAGGGCAAATTGGCCTGAACATCACGAAACTCGTATCTATGAGGTAGGGCAAATTGGCCTGAACATCACGAAACTTGTATCTATGAGGTAGGGCAAATTGGCCTGAACATCACGAAACTTGTATCTATGCGGTAGGGCAAATTGGCCTGAAAACATCATGAAACTCGTATCTATGAGGTAGGGCAAATTGGCCTGAACATCATGAAATTTGTATCTATGCGATAGGGCAAATTGGCCTGAACATCATGAAACTTGTATCTATGCGGTAGGGAAAATTGGCCTGAACATCACGAAACTTGTATCTATGCGGTAGGGCAAATTGGCTTGAACATCACGATACTTGTATCTATGCGGTAGGGCAAATTGGCCTGAACATCACGAAACTTGTATCTATGTGGTAGGGCAAATTGGCCTGAACATCACGAAACTTGTATCTATGAGGTAGGGCAAATTGGCCTGAACATCACGAAACTTGTATCTATGACGTAGGGCAAATTGGCCTGAAAACATCATGAAACTTTTATCTATGCGGTAGGGCAAATTGGTCTGAACATCACGAAACTTGTATCTATGCGGTAGGGAAAATTGGCCTGAACATCACGAAATTTGTATCTATGCGGTAGGGCAAATTAGCCTGAACATCACGAAATTTGTATCTATGCGGTAGGGCAAATTGGTCTGAACATCACGAAACTTTTATCTATGCGGTAGGGCAAATTGGTCTGAACATCACGAAACTTGTATCTATGCGGTAGGGCAAATTGGCTTGAACATCACGATACTTGTATCTATGCGGTAGGGCAAATTGGCCTGAACATCACGAAATTTGTATCTATGCGGTAGGGCAAATTGGTCTGAACATCACGAAACTTTTATCTATGCGGTAGGGCAAATTGGTCTGAACATCACGAAACTTGTATCTATGCGGTAGGGCAAATTGGCTTGAACATCACGATACTTGTATCTATGCGGTAGGGCAAATTGGCCTGAACATCACGAAACTTGTATCTATGTGGTAGGGCAAATTGGCCTGAACATCACGAAACTTGTATCTATGAGGTAGGGCAAATTGGCCTGAACATCACGAAACTTGTATCTATGCGGTAGGGCAAATTGGCCTGAACATCACGAAACTTGTATCTATGAGGTAGGGCAAATTGACCTGAACATCACGAAACTTGTATCTATGCGGTAGGGCAAATTGGCCTGAACATCACGAAACTTGTATCTATGAGGTAGGGCAAATTGGCCTGAACATCACGAAACTTGTATCTATGACGTAGGGCAAATTGGCCTGAAAACATCATGAAACTTGTATCTATGAGGTAGGGCAAATTGGCCTGAACATCACGAAACTTGTATCTATGGGGTAGGGCAAATTGGCCTGAACATCACGAAACTTGTATCTATGCGGTAGGGCAAATTGGCCTGAACATCACGAAACTTGTATCTATGCGGTAGGGCAAATTGGCCTGAACGTCACGAAAAGTGAAACGGTGTATTATATTATTATTAAATATTTTAATTATTACAAAATTATTATTAATTATTTTAATATTAATAATAATTTAGTATTAATAATAATTTATTAATATTATTTTAATATTATTAAGTGTATTATATTATTATAAAAAATATTATTTATTATTAAAAATAATATTTTTGTTATATATTATTTTTATATTAATATATTTAATGATTATTAATTTTATTTTACATTAAATTATTTTACTTAATATTTATTTAATATTTAATTTATATTTAATATATAATTATAATAATATGTATATCAGGTTTGTAAATATGAAACCGTTTTTTTTTATAGAAAATACACATTTATTGTATGAAAATGGTAAAAAATATATTATTCAAAGTATTGTCCACCGCTAGCTACACATTTATCCCATCTCTCTGGCAATTTGTGGATGCTACACCAAGAATAAACTGTTGCTCTTTTGAGGCAAACCAATCATCGAGACATTTTCGTAAGAAGTGAAGCGCTGCTCAGCAAGTGCGTGTCCCATCGATGCAAATAAGTAGTAATCGGATGGAGCCAAGTCTGGTGAGTAAGCCGCATGCGAAAGTATTTGCCAACTAAACGCCTCAATCGTTTCCTTGATCGGTTTTGCTGTGTGCGATGGTGCATTATCATGAAGCAAAATCACTTTGTGTTGCCTCTTTTGATATTCTGGTCGTTTTTCACGCAATGCTCGGTTCAAATCCATCATTTGTTGTCGGTAGCGTTCAGTATTAACGGTTTCACCAGGTTTTAGCAGCTCATAATAGATAACACCCTTCTGATCCCACCAAACACAGAGCATTGTCTTCCGTCCATAGCGATTTGGCCTTGCAGTCAATGTCGCTGGTTTGCTTGGAGTTACCCATGATCTTTTACGCTTAGGATTCTCGAAACACATCCATTTTTCAAGGCCAGTCACAAGTCGGTGGAGAAATGATTTTTTTTTGTACCTGGTGAGCAGCATTTCGGAAGTGGTTTTTTGGTTTTCCTGCTGTCTTTTATTCAGTTCATGTGGAACCCATTTTCCCACCTTCTGGATAGCTCCCATGGCTTTCAAACGTATGGAGACAGCTTCTCGTGTCACATTTAATTATTCCGCGAGTTGTTGTTGCGTTTGAGCGTCATCCTCATCCAATAATGCTCGCAATTCAGCGTCTTCAAAATTTCTCAGTGGTCTTCCACGTTCTTCGTTTCTCACGTCAAAATAGCCACTTTTTACTATAATTTTTTAAACCACTCAAAGCACTGTGATTTACCAAGAGCATGCTCACCCTAAGCTTCGACAAGCATTCGATGCGATTCTGCAGCAGTTTTCTTCAAATGGTAACATAAAATCAATGCTGTCCGCAAATCGTAGTTTTCAGGCACAAAAACAGACATGTTCAACGCTATGAAAACATATGTAGTTGTATTAAACTTGTATTGTTGCGAGTTAAAAGTCTTTGACAAATGTAAACACAAGAAAAAGGCGCCAATGACGCGGCTTGGCACTACATTGACAACTAGAGCCATCTATGAGCAAATTCCGGTTTCATGTTTACAGACCTGGTATATCCTTTTGTGAAATTTAGGATGAGCAAAGGTTGGCTACAGATATCCGAGTTGTTATGTTGGCACTTTATAGCTGCCTTAACCCTTTAAGTGCCGGAAGTTATTAGTATGGCCGTACCCAGCAGGCAGGGATTTTTTCAACAAAAATAAAACCTAAAAAATTTATATCTTTTGTATACAGATATAAAGGATATTATGAAAACTTACTAAATATATACACCGTGGGGTGTTTGAGCTGCCGTTCACTCAGAAAAACACAGTTTAAATATTCACAAAATGTCAGGGTTGTCACAAATTGACACAAAAAACACGTTTAATTATAAATATAGCGGAATATAATATACTTTGTAAATTAAAATCAACAAATTATCTGTACGATGTATAATAAAGCGCAAAAGGTAAATAAACTATAAAATAAAACCGTAAAGTCTATATAAACGTCGTATTATGCCGCAAAACTACCGCCAATAACCAAAGAATACACGAAAACACACTTTGTAAATAAATACTTTGAAAAATTAACAAAAATAACGCACAAAAGTTAAAACTCAACCATTGAAGAAAACTTCAAACGAAGTCATTGTGAATCGTCGCAATTACGTCGTAAAAAACTGTATTCGGTAACCCTGTATCAGAGACACGTATTGACTGTCAGTGAAAGCTTTTAGAAAGATGACTGTAACTTTGATAATATGGGTAAATTGTAATATTTAAGTATTTCTTGACCATCCCAATAGATGTCACTATGTGTTATAATTTATAAATTATTACAATTTGATTTGATATTGGCTTGCGACAAGCTCAAAGGAGAGCACGTTCATTTTGTATGGCCGGCCTGGCGAGCACTGAATCGGAGAGCGCGTCAACACGCTCGTGGCAGTGAACCGGTTAAATGAATTTTTGAGGTGTTCTTTGAGTGACAAGTGTACGGGAGAGCAATACATAAGTTTTTTTTCAAATACTATAAAAAACCATCTCACCAAATATGTATGTTGTGTCATCTAAATCCGAGGCATCTGTAAAAGGAAATAAAAAGATTGTTACGATGATCTTTTTCAAAAGACTCCGTATAAGTGGGTTCTGCTTTGCTGCAGTGACTTAAAGGCATGTGATTAATATTGCAAACTAGAACTTCAACCAACAAAAATTGATAATTATTGTTCATCAAAAATTTGCCATTATTGTTCAACGAAAATCAGTTATTATTGTTCATCAAGAATTAACATTATTGTTGAAAAAAATTGGGTCATTATTGATCAACGAAAATTTTCATATTTGTTCAACAAGAATTGGTTATTATTGTTCAACAAGAATGGATTATTATTTTTCAACAAAAATTGGTAAGAATTGTTAAAAAAAACATTGATAAGAATTGTTCAACAAAAATCGGTAACAACTGTTCAATAAAGATTGGAAACAATTGTTCAACAAAAAATGGTAAGCATTGTTCAACAAAAATTGGTAACAATTCAACAAAAATTAGTAAGAATTGTTCAACAAAAATTGGTGACAATTGTTCAACAAAAATTGGTAAGAATTGTTCAACAAAAATTGGTAACAATTCAACAAAAATTAGTAAGAATTGTTCAACCAAAAATTGGTAACAATTGTTCAACAAAAATTGATAAGAATTTTTCAACAAAGATTGACTTGAAGCTTTAAATCATACTCGTAAATTGGTAAGAATTGTTCAACAAAAATTGGTAACAATTCAACAAAAATTAGTAAGAATCGTTCAACTAAAAATTGGTGACAATTGTTCAACAAAAATTGGTAAGAATTGTTCAACCAAAAATTGGTAACAATTGTTCAACAAAAATTGGTGAGAATTATTCAACAAAAATTGGTGGGAATTATTCAACAAAAATCGGTAACAATTGTTCAATAAATATTGGTAACAATTGTTCAACAAAAATTGGTAAGAATTGTCCAACAAAAATTGGTAAGAATTGTTCAACAAAAATTGGCAAGAATTGTCCAAAAAAATTGGTAAGAAATGTTCAACAAAAATTGGTAACAATTGCTCAACAAAAATTGGTGAGAATTATTCAACAAAAATTGGTGAGAATTATTCAACAAACATCGGTAACAATTGTTCAATAAAGATTGGTAACAATTGTTCAACAAAAATTGGTAAGAATTGTCCAACGAAAATTGGTAATAATTCAACAAAAATTAGTAAGAATTGTTCAACCAAAAATTGGTAACAATTGTTCAACAAAAATTGGTAAGAATTGTTCAACAAAGATTTACTTGAAGCTTTAAATCATACTCGTATAATAGCAATTTTCACTTGAACAGTGAAAGTACAAATCACCTTAGCATGCATAGAATGCCTGTATATTAAAATATCTGTTTTCTTACCAGCCATGTCATTGAACGAAACAATCTCCCCATCTTCATTTACGATGGAGTTAAGGGGCACTTCCGCATAGTCTAACTCCACTTCTCCATTTTCAGGCTCTTGTTTCACCACTACAATATTTTCATCTTTAGGAATGAAGTTCTCCGATACAGTTTTAGTCACCACTTGACGAGTTTTATATTTTTTATTTGCCATCTGAAAATAATTAAATCATTTTAACGATAAATATTCATTCCGATTGATACCGAGCCCTGTAGTCGAGGGTCCCCTCGACATTTCAATGTCAATTTCGTGCTCTAATGTGTGGTAAAACATCAAAGACAAAGCACGTTCGTAGTTTATGGTTAAAGCGTTCGTCTGGAAACAATACTTGCACCCGTAAAACATGTGTGAATGATAATGTTGCCTGTTCACACGTAGTAATATTTCCAACACGTACGATGACCGACTACGAATTACTCGCTTACTCCAGAGGATTTTTCCAACCGAAAGATTCGATAACTGTCTTCTTCATCTTCTTCCTGGCACTGTCCCAACTTATTGCCTAGGTAGGCTGTTGGGGTCGGCTCTTCTCGTTCTCAGGCTGCATGTTCTTCGGTTCTGGGTGTCGCTTTCATCTAGGCCATTTCTCTGCAGGATTTTGGAACATTGAGTTATCCAGGAGTTCTTTGGTCTTCCCTTTAAGATCCACAGACATTGCCTGATTTACCGTATGGTCTGGTTGTCTCCGTCTTATGTGCCCGTACCATCTCAGCTGTCGCTCTTCCAGCTTACTGTTTATGTCAGTGACTCCCAGGCTACCACGAATGCGTGAGCTCTTAATTCAATCTTTCAGCGATACTCCTGCCGACCACCTAAGCATTAGCATTTCTCCTGTTTCAAGTTGCCTAGAGTATGAGCTGTACATTGTCCAGCATTCTGAGCCATACATAATTGTGGGTCTAACGATAGTCTGGTATACCTTTTCTTTTAGTTTTATAGGCATTTTTGGGTCACACAGGACTCGATAACTGTGGCCAAAGAAAATATTATCTCTCAGTCAACATTGTATATTATTTTTTTTATTATATTTTAAAAGGTTTAATGATCTTTTTGATACAAAAATAACAAATAAAATTTGATAGATAAATGGCGATTATATTTTTACGTAAAATGTCGACATGGGCAAGTTAGGTACCCCTGAAATATATAGTGTCTACGAAAGGGTTATAAGGAAGTTGTTACCAGAGTTGTGAGCGATATTTTTTAATACTCAATCAAGTCTAAACGATTCTGAATACAAAAAACAATTATTTGCTATAGTTCGGAAAATCTAGGATGAACCCTATGACAGTTCACAAATTTGCCCCAATACAACCTTGTAACGATGTTCAGTAATTTTAATTATTTTATCAACTTTAATATAAGCCTCGATTCTAATAAATAGCACGTTATTTAGGTAAATACATTACATAAAACTAACAATAATGACAAATTAATACATCTTGTTACAAATTAGCAAAAATGTGTCAGTTTGTTAAAATCAAATAATATTTGGTGACGTTTGTCAAAAGTCACTACGTTAGTCTGCATTGGCTAGGGATGGGGTATACGATAATTGTATTTTCAAAAATCGATTTTAATTAAATGTTTGTAATTAGTATTAATCCATAGTGGATCTTGGCCTATTTAAAGATTGATACAAATCATACAATACATTAGAAAGTCAGTATAATGAAAATTAGGAATTAAAACGTCAGTTTAGAGAAAAACAATTGTTCGACTTGTAAAAAAACTATTCGATTTGTATAATAAAAAAAAACGATTTTACCCCATCCATTTGTGACAAATGTCGCACGGTTCATCCTAGAGTTTCTGAAGTATAAAAAAAAACATAACCTTATTTTCGAATTCGAAAATTATTTGAAAGAACAAATTAACTGTATTAAAAAACAAAGAGAAAACATTAATTATACGCTGGAAAGATCAATCCACTTTATAAATATACAAATTTATAAATAACAATTATACATAAGAACAAATTAATTTGACAAGTTGTCAAATTTCAGTGCTATTTAATAACAATTTTACTGATTATTTTACTACAAATAAACTTACTTTTTTTTACATATTATTATTAACAATAAGTAACTTAATTAAATACTTGCTAAGAAATAATTTTTTAAACAGTTTTTTAAATTAAATATTTGAAAATTGCAACTGATAGCGTCTGACATAAGACACAGATTAACAAAATGGATGCCACTCTCTCGCTTGTCAATGGTGGAAATGAATTCATGGATGAATAAGGTGCTGCTTAGAAATTATTATCAAACCCGCTTACACTTTTAAATTTTAAAAAATGTCGAACCAATAAAATATATTATTTTGTTAAATTAGAAATTTCGAAAAACCATACTTTTCCTCTTTTAAATAAAAATATCAAAGTTGTATTTCGTAGTTAAATTCAGACTTGAAAAAAATATATATACGGCAGTCCCACGTGATCGAATAGATTGTCTGCCATCTTGCGGATGGATAACGCCTGTGCGTGTATTAGTTTATTGTATGCAATCTGTTGAACTTTAGCAAGCACAATATCTTAACAGATTAAATTAAACCTTAAGTTGCGATGACAAGAGGACTACATTTTCAAGATGATTGGCAGGTTTAATATGTTACAGCCCTAGTCTTTCGTTAGGCATATAAATCGAATGAGATCTATATATTTGCCTACACTAACGCCTCTAGCCCACAGAGACGTGGAAGCTAAACTACAATTGCGTATCGCTTTCGCGTAGTACGCCTTTCTGAACGGTAGACGGACGCGAACCGAATCCACCCCATTTTGATGATAGACTTACGCTATACTGTCACGTTAAGCTTACATCTAGCTGATTTAAAATTATTCTTAGTCACTGTGACTCATATCATATATAAATGCTCGTTCTCTTACAGTTAAAATCAAACTGTAACAGCTGTTATTAAACTGATTGGAGACCTTTCGCTTCAAAGATATTGGGAGATTATTTTTGAAGATGTTGTTTAAACGTCTAAATGAGTTTCATACTATTTTTGTTTTTTGTGTTATTTCCTCTGATATGCCAACTACAAAATAAATAAGACACTGGCGTATACTCCTCCATATATAGAAATTCACGGTCATTATTAACCCTTCCTTCCCTGTGATGTGTAACTAGTACACATTGCTTCTAAAAACTTTAATATCTCTATAAATATAATAAATAATGGGTTCAGATTTTAGGTATTCCTCCGTAATACATTTATGCATTGAATGAAAAAATGATACTAATAATAATTAGCACTTATCGGCCACATCAGAGATATTTTGTGAAAATCGGGAATAAATTCACCAACACCATCAAATGTGTGCCAGTGTGTGACGCAGGTATATTCATTCTAAAAAAACACTATAGGTGAGAAGCGACGCTATTTACGTCTCACTTTCACTCTACTTCGGTATATGGAAACGCAAGAAATAGAATCTCAGTTCTCTCGCTTCAGTAGATCGCGGGCTTTTGTCTGAGGTGGTCTCTTCGCCCGTTTTGTGAACGTCGGCCGATGTTTTCTTTTCTTCATGTTTTCAGCAATTAAATTTCAATTATTATCACTTTTGACTTCAAATTCAATTAATTTAAGCGATTGGCTATGAATATTCTTATTTTTCCGATTTTAAATCATTCATTTTTACATATATATTGAAGTGTATTGAATGCACAGCACCGTAGCGCGCGGATTTTTTTAGCACAGGAAGGGAAAGGTTAACGAAGAAGAAATAAAGTTTTTAATTTGTTTTATCAAACACTTTTTTCCATTTTTTGTAACGGTATCGGTTTCAAGGCTTTTACCTCATCATCTGGAGAGCACAAACAATGCTGAATTCTGTTCAAACTGGCACCGCCATATATACTTCTAACAGCAAACATTTGGGTTGGGGATTTTGTGTGAAGGGAGGAAAGGAGGGGAGCGGTAGGGTTATACCGTTACAAAAAGTGGAATAAACAGTGTTTGATAAAACAAATTACAATGTCTTTAAACATCTACAATGTTAATGCCTTAACTATAAACAATATGTGAAATAAAGTTTGTTTATTTCATCAGTTGGCACTGGATTTTATGTTCCTTTATAATATTTAGGAGTTCACGGCCATTATTCAAGAATAATAAGATTTGACACTATAGTGGTGAATAGCTATTTAGAGTCTCGGTCCAATGGTAGGACGTCTTACTCCTTCATCGGATAATTTCTGACTGTTAGGATATTTAGATTTAAATTCGGAGGACTTGACACTGGCGTATACTCCTTCATATATAGAAGTTCACGGCCATTATTAAAAAAAAAAGTTTGTCTATACACTGGCGTATCATCATCATCATCATCATTGTCAACCAGGGTCGATCCACTGCTGGATGAAGGTCTCCCCAAGTTGACTCCAAACAGTTCGGTCCTTTGCTCGCCGATGCCACGTGATGCTGCCATGCTTCCTGATTTCGTCCATCCAGCGTACCTTCGGTCTTCTTCTAGGTCTCTTTATGCCTCTTGGATACCATTGGATTATTTCGGATGTCCATCGGGAGTCTGACATTCTGGCTACATGTCCGGCCCATTGCCACTTCATTCTTTTGCACACCTTTATAACGTCTTCTACCTTTGTTATATTGCGAATCCAGGTGTTTCGTTTACGGTCTCTTTTAGTATATCCTAACATGCATCTCTCCATGCCCCTTTGTGCGGTCTGGAGCTTTTGCGTGTTCTTTACTGTGAGCGTCCATGTCTCGCAGCCATACGTAAGTACTGGAAGAATACACTGGTTGTAGACCCTTCGCTTCAAGGATATTGGGAGATTACTTTTGAATATGTTGTTCAAACGTCCAAATGAGCTCCACGCCAGTTTTGTCCTTCGTGTTATTTCCTCCGATATGCCACCTGCAAAGGAAATAAGTTGGCCTAGATACACATATTCCTGGACAAGTTCTAGCGGCTTTCCATCTACGTTTATTGGTTTTGGGGTAGCAAAGCCGTTCATCATATATTTGGTTTTTGAAATATTCATTTTTAAACCAACTTCCATGCTGACCTCTGCCAATTCTTGCAGTTGGTGCTGAATATCATTCGGGTTTTGTGAGAATATAACGATATCGTCTGCAAATTTCAAATGGCTCAGGTATTTTCCATCAATCGCCAGCCCTTTACTTTCCCATTCTAGTTTTTTAAATATGTATTCCAGTGTAGCTGTGAATAATTTTGGGGAAATAGTGTCTCCTTGACGAACTCCTTTACCGATTCGGAAGGTTTCCGAGGATTTGTGGAGATGTATTTTTGCTTTTGCATCAAAAGTATTCGAGAGTCGGTTGGTTAAAATCTTGGTAAAAATTTTGTAAAGGGTAGGTAGCATGCTAATCGGACGGTAGTTCTTAAGATCCTCATGATCGCCTTTCTTATGGAGAAGTATTATAGTTGCAGATTTCCAATCTTCTGGAATGTCTTTTTCTTGAAGGCACCTGTTGAAAAGTATTGATAAGATGGTATCCACTTCTCGACCTGTTTGTTTAAGGACATCAATGGACAAACCGTCGGTACCAGTGGCCTTACCGGATTTCATTCCGTTGATTGCGTATCTGATTTCTCCTGGCAAGATCGTTGGGATATTTTCATCCTTAGTTGTTTCTAGATTGAGATTTGTATCTGGTATAGTTACAGTATCTGTATCGGCATATAGTTCCCTATAAAATTCTTCCGCTCTCTTCAGGATAAGGTCTCGTTGTTTGGTTACAGTATTATCAGACAGTTTAAGTGCAATGATGTGGCGTTTTCCTAAAGACATATTTTGCTTTAGCTTTTTCAGACTTCTTCTATTCTCAATCGTCCTTTGAACCATTTTTGTGTTATATTCGCGGATATCTTTACGAATCTAATGATTGTATCGAAGAGTACTACCAGGAAGTTCAAAATATGTATGATGCAAACACATCCCACTTCAAATTTGTAATCGGAGATTTCAACGCAAGAATCGGCGGTGTTCACAAAGATGACGAATCAGTGGGAAAATTTGGGATAGGCACCCGAGATGACAGAGGAAACAGGCTTGTGGAGTTTGCTCAAAGCAATTCACTTTGTGTTATGAATTCATTTTTCAAAAAGAAATTCTCTAGGAAATGGACATGGAAAAGCCCAACAGGTAACACAAGTGAAATCGACTTCATCCTGTCAAACAAAAGATTTACTGTCCAAGACTGCACTGTTCTCAACAGCTTTAAAACAGGCAGTGATCATCGCCTAGTAAGAGCCAAAATAAAGATCAACACCAAAACTGAACGTCTCAAAGTGATTAAGAAAAAGGAGAAAATAGTAATAAACAACGATCTACTTGCTAAAAATAAAAATGGATTCCAACTAGACCTCAAAAATCGATTTGCAATCCTCAGCGAACCACAGCTTCCGATTACAAAATAAGCAATAGCAGAACAGATAGTACAGAGTGCAACAAACTACGGCGGCTCACATCCTTAAAAAGAATCAAAATTGTCTCAGCAAACGTTAGATCTTATGAAACAAAGAAGAAAAATGATATCTACACAACCCGCTTCTACATCACCATCTTTCTCAGAGATCAATAGAATGCTACGCAAAAAAAAACACTGGCGTATACTCCTTCATATATAGGAGTTCACGGTCATTATTCAAGAAGATGGGGTCAAAATGTAAACAAACAGTTGTCAACCACCAAAAAATATAGTCGACAGTACAGAGTTTGTACGAAAAATAAGAAATTAATTTTAAAAATAAATCTTGTGTAGTGTTTTAAGTATTTATCTATCGTATATTTTTTTAAATACAATTGAATATTAAGGAAACATCATGTCGACTCGTTCAGACGACAGCTCCCACAACTCGAATCTTTCTCAACAGTATAAAGTTGAAGAGGAATGTCCTGAGGAAGGAGTTGGTATTAAAGAGGAGATCTGGATGGACGACGGCAATATTGAAGAGGATTATTCCTCTTGTATGGAAACGTCGAAAATTGAAAGAGAATCTGGATATATCGCTCTTGAAAAGGTATATTCCATGTTTTTTTTTTCGTAATCTTTTATTTTAAGTAAATTAATATATACCAAAAGGTTCCAAAAGTATCTGGCCTCAACAATTATGGACGGATACCACTCCAGCCGTGCCCATTGCATGATCAAGTTACCTATTAATTGCAAACTTTTAAGCTTCAATCTTGTCCCTTCGCCCTGTTGTAATTTTTGCGGCAATCTGGACATTTTGTAACGGTATAACCCTACCAGTTTCAAGGCTTTCACCTCATCATCAGGGGAGCACAAACAAGACTTGTTTGTCTGTTTAGGTTATACCGTTACAAAAAGTGGAATAAACAGTGTTTGATTAAACGAATTACAATATGAATAATCTATTTAATATTTTTTGCGAACATGTATTTTACTTTTGTCTGGATGGTTGAGAGAGATTTCCACGTGGCAATAAGCCAGCCAGATTGTATTTACAATGAAGTGTTAAATAAATAAATAGTAAATACTTTTCTTAATTTTTCCATCATATTAGGTGTTAACATAAGTTGTGTCCGTTTTTTTCCAATTTAAAAATGAGCACCAAAAGTAAAACAAAATGGTAAAGGTTATACGTGATTCGAAAGATAATTTTCTGCTCTACAAGCTATTGTGTTTGCTTGTACGTTACATATATTATTTTATTTGATTACAAGCCTTCAAAATGGAATGGCAAGTAGACGAAAGTGAGAATTTTCGACACCTAACATACTTCTGTTCGCGTTCAATCGAGAAAATAAAGCTGCTCACGATATTTGCAAAGTGTACGGTGAAGATGTTATGAATGAAAGGACAGCTCGTCGATGGTTTTTACGTTTCAAATACGGTAATTTCGACCCGAAAGACATGGAGCGTTCCGGACGACCAGTGAACTTTGATGAGGACCGCTTAAACCATATTATTCATGAAGATCCCTTTCAAACCACCATAGAAATAGCTGAGCAGATGAATTGTAGTCACATGACTATAACGCTATCTTAAATCAATGGGAAAAGTCCAGAAGTTCGGCGCTTGGGTTCCACATGTTTTGAGTAAAAACAACAAAAATCAACGTTCGACAATTTCTGCTGGTTTGCTCGCGCGTCATCGAGCTACGCATGGCCACAAGCAAATGTCCCTTTACCGCATCATTACTGGTGATGAAAAATTGTTTGAAAATGGTGATGAAAAATGTTTGAAGGGTATTTTCATGAATAATATGGTTTAAGCGGTCTTCATCGAAGTCCACTGGTCGTCCGGAACGCTCCATGTTTTTCAGGTAGAAATTACCGTCTTTGAAATGCAAAAACCATCGACGAGCTGTCCTTTAATTCGTAGCATCTTCACTGTACACTTCGCAAATATCGCGAGCAGCTTTGGCAGCTTTATTCCCTCGATTGAACGCGAACAAAAGTATGTTAGGTGTCGAAAATGCTCACTTTCGTCCGCTTGACATTCCATTTTGAAGGCTTTTAATCAAATAAAATAATATATGTAACGTAAAAGCAAATACAATAACTTGTAGAGCAGAAAATTTTCTTTCGAATGACATATAACATGTAGTTTTACTTTAGGTGCTCATTTTTAAATTAGAAAAAAATGCACAACTTATGTTAACACCCAATACATTTTCCACTCACATTTAAACTACACTTTGTCACCAACATTCCCTCCAAAAGGTGTGCGCGTGTGCGGCCGCACATATGTTAAAAATTTTCCGCACACATCTCAAAGAATGGAACTTGTAACCATATTTTGTTTTGCGCAATTGTATATTTTATTTGATATTTTATGACAAGTTCTCAGGTTCCTTTCTTTGAGACGTGTGCGGAACATGGAAACACTATGTTATATACCTACTTGTATTATGTTACGTATTTCGAATAACGACTTGATGAATTATCCCTTGTTCAAAGGTCTTCGTGTTATTTTATTGGTGTTTTAAATTTTTTTTATATATAACCTACATATTTGAAAAATGTAAATTATGATTTCCTGATGCATTATGTTGACTACTTAGTTTACATCTATGCATGAATATGCATATTTGCGCACTTCCCTCTTTTTTTCTTGCGCATATAAGTTGATGGGCCGTACACACATCGAAAAAATTAGGGGTTGATTGTCACCCCATGTATTCTTCTCAATGCACGCATTTCCACACCATTTATTCGGCTCTTTTCAATTTTTGTTCACGTTTCACTCCCATATGTCAATATTGCTACGAACATACTATTGTAGACTATCATTGTAGCAGATGTTGATTCTTTCCAGTTCAAGTGCAGTACCCGGCGGTAAGTAATACACACCGAACTTCAGTAAGAGACTGTCTGTCATAATCAGCTAACTTCGGCTTTGTAGAGCGTCGTCTTTGTCGCACGATGCGCTAACAGTCCGGTCCGGTAATGACTGACAAACCGCGGCAGAGACGACGCTCTACAAAGCCAAAGTTAGCCGATTATGACCGACAGTCTCTTTCTTAACCTTTCCCTTCCTGTGCTAAAATAATCCTTGCGTTTCGGTCGTTCTTTTTTTCATCGCTGGAAGCCTGCCTATATTAACCGTTCCCTTCCTGTGCTAAAACAAATCCGCACGTTCCGGTGATGTGTATTCAATACACATGTAAAAATGAGCGATTTTAAATTGGAAAAATAAGAATATTCATAGCCAATCGCTTAAATTAATTAAATTTCAAATCAAAAGTGATAATAATTGAAATTTAATTGCTGAAAACATGAAAAAAAACATCGGCCGACATTCACCACCTCGAACGAAAGCTCCTACTAAGCGGGAAAAGCGACCGAACTGAGATTCTATTTTTTGCGTTCCTATATACCGAAGTAGAGTGAAAGTGAGACGTGAATAGTTTCTCTTCCTCACCCATACGGATTTTCATAATCAATATACCTACATCACACACTGGCACACGTTTGATTGTATCGGTGAATTTATTCCCGGTTTTCACAAAATATCTCTGATGTGGCCGATAAGTGCTAATTATTATTGATATTATTTTTTTCATTCAATGCGTAAATATATTACGGAGGAATACCTAAAATCTGAACCCAGTATTTATTATATTTATAGAGATATTAAAGTTTTTAGAAGCAATGTGTACTAGTTACACATCACAGGACAGGAAGGGTTAAGCCCGATGTGTATTACTTACCGCCGGGTACTGTACATATGGTTTAGTGCCCTATAATTAATATATGATTTTTTTAAATTTCAGAAATCAACCAAAGAAAAAATATATTTGGAGGATTTTCCTCAACAGGACGGTCCTTCTGGACACTATCCGAGAGTTGTTTGTCAGAAAAAGAAAGTGAAGAAGCAGCAGAGAGATGATGAAGACAATATGTTGAAGAAGGCAGAACATTTCTTTGATACGCACCACGATGAGCTCGCGGTATTTGGTAGCTTTGTAGATAAAGAAATCGGAAGTTTAAATAGCGAAACTGTTAAAGAAAAACTTAAAAATGATATTATGATACTTGTTAAAGACGCAAGTAAAATGGATATTCAGTATTCTTATAGTGTTAACGACGATTGAAGTTTATGATATATGAAATTTTGATAAATCTATGGCCAAGAACAACCTTGGTAAGCGGAATGAGGATTTCTATAAAGGGTCTTTCAAATTGAGATTTTTTTAAAATTCTGGGATAAAACACAGATGGCGTCGCGAACTTGCCTGCGTCTTGTGACATTAGAGAAGTGTAATATATGACATTTATAAAAATGGTGTATACAATACAACAACGCGTTCAAATTGTTGAATTATTTTATGTATTGTAATCTCCGGAAACGGTGATGTTAACAACGGCCACCAAGATCATGTGATCTGACACCGTTGGACTATTTACTCTGAGGTTATGTTAAAATCCAGGTCTATAAGAACTTTTTTTTTTATTCTTAGAGCGTTCTGCTCTAAGAGCATTTTTTTAAAATTCTTGGATAAAACACAGATGGCATCGCGAACTTGCCTGGGTCTTGTGATATTAGAGAAGTCTAATGTACGACATTTATAAAAATGGTGTCAATCAACAATACAACAATGCGTTAAATTGTTGTATTATTTTATGTATTGTAATCTCCGGAAACGGTGATGTTAATTGCCCACCAAGATCATGTGATCTGACACCGTTGGACTATTTTTTCTGAGGTTACGTGAAAAGCCAGGTCTATAAGAATGACCCCCGATCAATTCCTGAGCTGAAGGACGAAATTATTCGCGTTATCGGCGAGTTAGAATTGCAATTATGCCAAAATGTTATCGAAAATTTTGATAAAACAGTGGACATCTGCGGAGCTGCAAAAGGTGGACATTTGGTGGATATTGTTTTTAGTGTTTAAGTGTCATACATTTACTTCAATGACTAATAAAAAGTTTTTTGAAATCAAAGCAAATTGTGTTTTATTAACACTTGCCTTACTGTGCTAAAAAAATCCGCCAACCACGGTACTGGACGCTAAGTGTCCAGTAAAAAAATTATATTTTAAATTAAAATTATGCAAAATCTGCTTGGTTATTTTTTTTAATTAGCTATAAAAATCCTTTTATTGTGTATTAAAATGTTGAATAATCAAATAAAATATAAGCCCTGGTCACTCATTATCCATCACAGGGTGGCATGTGTTAAAGAATTTAAAAAATTTGAATTATAAAAATCGCTGTATTTGAAAGATCCTATATTTGCGAGAATTCAACACACGAGTGAAATTTAAGTAGTACCGCCCCTATTCAATGCGTGATTTTGATACAACACCGTATGGACATATCCAAGTTTGATTGTTGTTGACAGTATGACTTCGCTACGACTGTTTGGCCATCTTGAATGATGGCGGTCTCTCTGATTGCTCTAAATCAAAGATTCCCAAAGTGGTCTATATGGACCCCCAAGGGCCGATTTTGACTTGCAGGGGGTCTATGTCAGCGAGAAAAGAAAATGGGGGTGCACGAGATGTAAATGGGGGTCCACGTGAGCGGATCCCATCTTGGCAGATCATCATCAATATTTAGACGTTCCGTAAATGTCTTATTACACCTAACACAGATTGTGTGTACACAATACTTATATTAGACATAGAAAATACTTTTATAAAGACATCGAATGCAAATCACTGAACGTGGATATTTAAGACTATACCTCACTAATTTGAAGCCAAATATTGAACCATCGCTATCAGAGCACCAGGTCCACCAGGTCCATCAGGTCCATCAGGTCCATCAGGTCCATCCCTCTCATTAACAGTATTATTTGTGTATTCATTTTATGTTACCATTTTACTAGGTTTTGATTTGTTTCGTTCCAAAGCCAAATATTTACTTGCATTTTGTGTCTTTTCAATAAAAGTATGAATAAAAATTGTACATGTTTTTCTTTTTTTACAATTGTCCACTCTACAAAAAACCTTATCAAGGTGAACAGCACAGCACTGTGTCAGCTGTCAAAAACACATTTGAAGTTAATAAGTTTAGGAAAATTTAATATTAGGCAGGCAGAGGGTCTACGGAAAACAAAAACATCGGCAAGTGGTCTACGGGGGGCGAAAAAGTCTGGGAAACTATGATCTAGATGGAAGAGACTATTAAAAGGGTCATTGACGACTGCCGTCATCCTCAGACACGAGGGACAGAACGACAGATGTTGATAACAGCCTAGCAACTGCATTTTTACATGTGTATCGAAAACACAGCACCGGAACGCGGGGATTTTTTTTAGCACAGGAAGGGAAAGGTTAAAAAGACCTGCCCAATTAATGGTATGGGCAGAGGCGTAACAAGGTTTTTGACACCCTTGACAAATAATTTTTATAATTTGACATCCTTTTTTTAAAATGTGTAAATTATAATAAAGTAATAAATAGTATTATATGATCGGATCAAGTATATGATATTTTGAAGGAAGGATATCTAAAAAGTATTTATTTATTTATTTATTATTACACATGACAAGAAATATACACAATTTGCGAAAAAACAACAGGTAATTTGATTTGGACACATAATTTCAATGGATCTGGGTTTGTTGCCTTTCATTTGTCGTATCCCCAGTAAACTAGGCTTTTGCCTGTATCTCACTGAGTATATTTAGCATGAAAAAATAAATCGATACTTCTTTCCGATTTTTGATTACACAAAAACAAAACCCCGTTGCACGCTCTCATCAACCTGACAAACAGTGACACTCAACTACAACTGGAAACATCTTGCGAAATTCAAATCCTCACACATCATCACTCCAGAAAGACCAAAAATATTCATCCCACAATATGCCACACATAATCATAAGAATAAAAATAAAAATTAAAACAAAAAATACACAGAAACACAAATACAAAAACAACCAAAATTAAAACAACAAGAAGAAACCCACACTCACACAAATCCTTTCCACTCGTCATTCATCCTGAAAGCCCAAGTACTCAAAATCCTGTCGCAATAACAACCACGCTCTGATCGACTGTCTAAATGGTTTTCCTACCTTTACCTTTATTGAAGTCGGCACGCCATTTTATGTAATGGGAGCCAAATAAGCATATTGCCTTTGGGCAAAAGAAGTTTTAACTCTAGGGATGGTGAACATTTCATAATAGAAATCATAGTAGCTGTATAAGAAGGTGTAAAGATGTAGAACATAGGCTCTCAACCTTATTTTGCCCACCGCCCACTTTGAGAATATTTTTTTTTCTAAAGCCCCCCAATTTGTTTTACTTGCGAATCTGAAACAGCTATTGCCACGATTATATTTAAACGTGTAATATTATATACTATAGTCGTAAGATAGGATATGGTATGGTATGGTATGGCCCTAGCCTATTTCTGAGTTTAAAGAAGACTGTTTCAATGAGAACAATTCAAACAAGCATACTTCATTATATTGAAAAGCATTTTTATTAACATTCAAAAGACATTGAATTTATAACTTGTCTAATGAGAAGGTTGAATTTGATGCATTTTAAGGAGTTTGTTAATATCAGGCTCAATTTTACTTAAAAACAACCGTAAGTCGCCGCGTTCAGTAACATGGAGCCGACTTCTCTTTTTAGTTGCCAATGTTGCTACAACACTAAATCCACGTTCAGCTAAATAGGAAGATGGGAATGCTATCACAAATCGTTGAACAATCGACCATAATCCTGGGTACAGTTGCAAAATCGGCTTCTGCAGCCAAAATTCTCGGTAGCCAGTCTTGAATTTAATTTTTAATTCCTCATTTGTCATCAGTTCTATTAGTTCTTCTTCTAACTGGGATGATCCTGCTGTGTTGACATTTGTCGTCAGTTCTATTAGTTCTTCTTCTAACTGGGATGATCCTGCTGTGTTGACATTTGTCGTCAGTTCTATTAGTTCTTCTTCTAACTGGGATGATCCTGCTGTGTTGACATTTGTCGTCAGTTCTATTAGTTCTTCTTCTAACTGGGATGATCCTGCTGTGTTGACATTTGTCATCAGTTCTATTAGTTCTTCTTCTAACTGGGATGATCCTGCTGTGTTGACATTTGTCGTCAGTTCTATTAGTTCTTCTTCTAACTGGGATGATCCTGCTGTGTTGACATTTGTCGTCAGTTCTATTAGTTCTTCTTCTAACTGGGATGATCCTGCTGTGTTGACATTTGTCGTCAGTTCTATTAGTTCTTCTTCTAACTGGGATGATCCTGCTGTGTTGACATTTGTCATCAGTTCTATTAGTTCTTCTTCTAGCTGGGATGATCCTGCTGTGTTGACATTTGTCGTCAGTTCTATTAGTTCTTCTTCTAACTGGGATGATCCTGCTGTGTTGACATTTGTCGTCAGTTCTATTAGTTCTTCTTCTAACTGGGATGATCCTGCTGTGTTGACATTTGTCGTCAGTTCTATTAGTTCTTCTTCTAACTGGGATGATCCTGCTGTGTTGACATTTGTCGTCAGTTCTATTAGTTCTTCTTCTAACTGGGATGATCCTGCTGCTTTGACATTTGAAAAAGGATCCAAAACCCAGTCTGGTATGTCCATGTTTAAAATGTCCTGGAATCGAATGTAATGGAATCTTTAAGTTCAGTTTCATCCACTTCCCGAACTACCGAAATATGTGAATTTTCGTACACGTGATAAAAATGATTAAAATACATACAATAACAAAAATTAACCAATAATAAAGTTTACTTTAGTTAGTACGTGATTAGCGTGTTTTTTTTTGTCTTTTTTAGACTATATTTTTATAATCTGCCCACGCCCCTCCGTGCCATCTCAAAGCCCCCTAATTTTCTCTGAGTCTTCTACTGCCCCCCTGAAAGTCTCAAACGCCCAAAAGAAGGGCTTTATCGCCTACGTTGAGAACCTATGATGTAGAAGAGGCCAAGGATATATGTCGAGATAGAAAGGCGCTGTGTATTTTCTGCCTACCCCGACAGGGAAATGGCGTGATGGTATTTAACACATGGTATTAATGTTTTTTGTAGTATTTTTTATCAAATATCTTGAGATTATGGTAAGGTTGACAAGATGAGAAAGGGCATTTTGAGATAATAAGGGCACGTAGAACGAATGACTGAAGTGTGCGTATATCGGACGTATGCGTCACCTAAAACGTAATTGATTTCTTGTAACTTGGTAAATTTGCGTGTTTAAATTCTTGTTGTATTTTTGTATAAAATGTATATCGGACGTATGCGCGAGCCGAGACATATGATATATTTGTTTCCCGTTTGTTATTTGGTACTTAAGAAATTAGTATTTAGTCAAAATTTTGATTTGACTGACTGACAACCGAGTTTTAATAATGTTATTCAAATTTTTAATTTGCGTGTTTATTGCATAATTTATCCTCTGTGTCAGTGATTTGAGGAGTATCTATTCCACTGCTGTGTCATGTGTGTGATTGTGTTGTTTATTAGTGTATAGTACCCGACGGTAAGGAATACACATCGGGCTTAAGAAAGATACTGTAATAATTGTCTAACTTCGGCTTTGTAGAGCGTCGTCTCTGTCGCTTGACAACGACTCACAAATCGCAACGGAACACGTGTATAAATGACAAAGACGAAGCTCTAAAAAGCCGAAGTTAGCCGATTATGGCCAGCAGTCTCTTTCTTTAACCCGATCTGTATTACTTACCACCGGGTACAGTATCTTTATATGAAGTATTTTGTGTAGATTATCATGAATTTTAATTGTTAATGGGACTCCGTTTTTATAAAACTTCGGCCACAGTTGTACGTGACGAATATCTTCAAAAGATTCTATCTATCATGTCAGCGGCCCTAGTGGTGTCGTCGAATTCCGGCATTCTCGCTCTGCAGCTTCCTGGGAGGAAGGTGAAGGAGAAGGTATAAGTGACGACGAAGATTTCGATTTTTAGTGTCAAATAAATAAGTTGGCAATGAGTTAAAACTTTGAACAAAAATTTCCTACGACTCTATGGTAATTTAATTTGTAAAATACTCTATGGCCATTTCATTTGACACAACTGTCACAACATCCAGAAAGCACAATGGCGTTCGTTCCGGTTTTTTGTTTTGATGAAAATATATCAATAATATGTGATATTATTTGAAAAAATGAATTGTAGACACTTTAATTTGAGGCGGGAAGAAATGTTGATTCCATAATTATATATAAAGACGTTCGTCTAATTCACATTGAAATAAATATTGTCGTGCAAACTGGACGTATTCCGATCGATAATGAGGTAATGAACTGGAAAGATTCACTCAATTTGATAGAATCTTCATTGTTTTATTTTTTTTTCGTATTTAATATTGATTTTAAAATAAGTGTTATACACGTTAAAATTGCCACTTTAGTGAATTTAGTTTAGTTTATTATAGAATCATTAGCACTTGGAAAAAAAAAACAATTTCGGCGCCCCCTTGCACAAAATGTAAGCTAGGCGCCCCCTCGCACAAAGTGTGAGTGGAGCGCCCCCTCGCACAAAATGTAAGCTAGGCGCCCCCTCGCACAAAGTGTAAGCTAAGCGTCCTGTGGGAATAGGTTTGGATCCCAACTGCTAAGGCAAAGTCTGCACATGCCTGCATCTTCTCATACAATTTCTCTAACTTTCTACCTTTCCTTCTTACAAAATATCATTCACTTGATTCAACCTTACTTTCTTTTGTCTTTCTCTCACACACCTTCCACTCACATCTGCACTACATATCTGTTTTGTTAGTTGTTCTTCATTCATTCGTTCCATATGCCCAAACCATCTCAGCGTGACCTTCTCCACCTTACTCAACACATCAGGCTTAAGTTCACACTCATCCCTTATCACTTCATTCCGTATTCTGTCATACATTGCCACTCCATGTATTCTCAATGCACGCATTTATTTCTATAACATTAATTATTAAAACTCTCATTACAATATTCATAATATTTATTTAAATATAGTCATTTTAGTTATTGTAATTTGTTTTATCAAACACTGTTTATTCCACTTTATCTAAAGTCTTGTTTGTGCTCTCCTGATGATGAGGTGTGCACCTTGAAACCGGTAGGGTTATACCGTTACATAAAGTGGAATAAACAGTGTTTGATAAAACAAATTACAATGTCTTTAAACGTCCACAATGTTAATGCCTTAACTATAAATAATATATTATCATAGTCTAATCGCAGCATCATTCAGTCTTGTTTGTGGTCTCCTGATGATGAGATGTGCACCTTGAAACCGGTAGGGTTATACCGTTACATAAAGTGGAATAAACAGTGTTTGATAAAACAAATTACAATGTCTTTAAACGTCCACAATGTTAATGCCTTAACTATATATAATATATTATCATAGTCTAATCGCAGCATCATTCAGTCTTGTTTGTGGTCTCCTGATGATGAGATGTGCACCTTGAAACCGGTAGGGTTATACCGTTACATAAAGCGGAATAAACAGTGTTTGATAAAACAAATTACAATGTCTTTAAACCTCCACAATGTTAATGCCTTAACTATAAATAATATATTATCATAGTCTAATCGTAGCATCATTCAGTCTTGTTTGTGGTCTCCTGATGATGAGATGTGCACCTTGAAACCGGTAGGGTTATACCGTTACATAAAGCGGAATAAACAGTGTTTGATAAAACAAATTACAATGTCTTTAAACCTCCACAATGTTAATGCCTTAACTATAAATAATAATCACTCTTAGTAAACCGTATTGTGTCATACATTGTCACTCCACATATTATTTTCAATGCACATAACATAGAAAACTTCTTTCTTTCAAAATATCATTTACTTGATCCAACCATACATTTGTGGCGTTCGCACGCTCGGTCAATGACCGGCGATCCGACCTTTGCATACCTTGACAATTCAAAACAAACAAGTACAAGGTCCACACGCCGGTCATTCAACTCATTGTCATACGCGGAGCACATTCCATGCTAGAGCGAGAAAGCAGCACATCTGTCGCGCCAAATCCCAAATCATCATCTCTCCCTTAACCTTTCCTTCCCTGTGTTGGGTATCTTCTACACGTTGCTTCTAATAACCATCAATATCTCTATAAATATAATAAATACAAGGTTAAGATTTTAGGTATTCCTCCATAATATATTTACGCATTGATTTAAAAAATAATATTAATAATAATCAGAATTTATCGACTACATCGAGGTGTTTTGTAAAGATCGAAAACAAATTCGCATTTAAACGCTGCGAGTGCCTCGTCTTGACGATAGGTGAATAGTATGCGGGAAGCGCGACACTATATTCGCATCTCACTCTTGCATACTAGACTGAATTGCGAGGAGCTGAATTGCCTCAACGCCGCAAGCATATGCGTAAGCGCCGGGGTATGCGACTGACGTTCCGCGCCACTAGTAGCTTCTAAGCTTGCAAATAGGTTGGACGTACGCCCGTTCCGTGAGCGGTGCCAGATGGCTTTTTAATGTTTCCAGCAAATAAATCTCAATTATTATAATTTTTAACTTCGATTATAATTAATTAAGGGGATTATCTATGAATGTTCTTATTTTTCCGATTTAAAATCAAAGATTTAAAATCGCTATTTTTTTATTGCGTACTCACTACCCAACACCGTAACACGTATTATTTTTATCACCGTAAGCGAAGGGTTAAGGACATAGCTCCTAAACTGGTGACCCCGAATGCGAAATCGAACCGAATTTCGACTATAACGGATATAACCAACTTTGGTCTATCTCTACCACACCTTCCACTCACATCTGCACTGTATATCTGTATTGTTAGTCTTTCTTCATTCATTCATTCCACATGCCTAAACCATCTCAGCGTGCTCCTTCTCCACCTTACTCAACACATCAGCCTTAAGTTTACATTCATCTCTAATAATTTTGATCCGTATTGTGTCATATAGTACATTGTCACCCCACATAGTTTTCTAAGTGCACATATTTATACAGCATTTAATCGTCTCCCTTTAGATTTTTTTTACTTCTATACGTCTTATTTGTTTACACATGACGAGAAGTTTTATAAATATATAATTTATGAAAAAAAAAGTTACAGATATTTTTAAGTGGACACACAATTTTAATGGATCTGGGTTTGTTGCCTTTCATTTGTCGTGTCACCAGTAAACTAGGATTTTGCCTGTATCTCAGTGATGACAGATAAATGTACTAAGTATTTTAGCACATCGACGATATTGCTAAAATACTGTTGTGGGCTATCATCTTAGCAGATATACTGTCTGGTTGCAGTATATATGTTTTAGTGCCCCATTGACTATAGTGTTTCCTATCGCTACACACCGTTCCATATCCCTCTTAACTTTTCCATCATCTGAGAAAATACTGTTGTGGACTATCATCTTAGCAGATTTTGATACTGTCCGGCTGGAGTATATATGTTTTAGTGCCCCATTGACTATAGTGTTTCCTATCGCTACACACCGTTCCATATCCCTCTTAACTCTTCCATCATCTGAGAAAATACTGTTGTGGACTATCATCTTAGCAGATATTGATACTGTCCGGTTGGAGTATATATGCTTTATTCCCCCATTGACTTCTTCGTCATTAGTGCCCCATAGTTCGTCTTCGTGCGGTTTTCTAACCAAATATATTTTTTTGAATACATGCAGATGCAGCGGAAAGTACCTAATCTAATGGCCGCAGCCACTACCTTCCTATCCTTACACTCAACTTATGTATTTATATGTTTATTTTATAATATTTTAAATCTGTCAATAGTGGGGGATTCGAGTCCTGAAGTTAAAGTGCTCTTGAGAAGAGTTTGTTCTCTAAAAAGCCCTATAAAAGTTGTTTTTTTAAATATTATTATACATGTTTTAGTGTCCCATTGTCTTTGTTTCCTATCACTCACTCTTATACATAAAATATGGTCGTAAAATGCTGCTGTGGACCAGACAGTATCAAAATCTGTCAAGATTCGAGTATATATATTTAATGCCCCATTGACTTTGTTTCCTATCATTACACACCGTTTGATATCTCTCTTATGCCATCCATCATCTAAGTGAGACAAACTACCTAAATAGCAGAATTCTTCAGCTTGTTTCAATTACCAATTTGGATGACCAATGTTCCCTCTAAGGTGTGCGTGTGTGCGGACGCACATCTGTTAAAAATTGTCCTAATATATAAGTAATATATCATAATTCCGCACATGTCTCAAAGAAAGGAACTTGCAACCATATTTTGTTTTGCGCAATTAAATATTTTATTTGATATTTCATTACGGGTTCTCAGGTTCCTTTCTTTGAGATGTGTGCGGAACATGGAAACACAGTATAGAGTCCACGCGCCGTAAGGAGCCTCTTTTTTTCTTGCACATCTAAGTTGATGGGCCGGACACACAATGAAAAAATTAGGGGGAACGTTGATGATAGTATAAATATTTATGTATTTATTTTATTTTACAGGAAATTTCTAAGCTAAGAATTTTTTATAAATTCTTAAAATGTCGATTGAAATGCATTGTTCCTCGGAAAATAATAACTCTAGTCAAACTATTGATAGCGTCAAAGTGAAGACTGAGTGTGACGATGTGACGGAAGACCCTGAACACCACTCGGAAGACAATATAGACATTTGTGATGTAGATATTAAGAAGGAATGTATGCGAGACTTTAATTCATCCAGCGAAGAAGAAATTACCGAAGGTACGGTATTCAAAGCTCAGCCATCTATTGTTGATAAAAATAACAAATTGATTCCGCTTTGTAAGTGTCTGCATGCGGTGTACATTTTCAAGATGGCACAGTCGACCAATTTTTTTATAAATTTACTTCTTCTTCCCAGTGTCATGTCAGGTCCCTCTAACGTTGAATATCGCCTGAGAGTAGACATCTTTGTCCCCGGCAGCCCGAAAAAGATCCCCGACGCTCCTTATACCAGTCCAATCACATATATTGCGGAGCCAGGAGATTTGCCTCCTGCCAACACCTCTTTGACTCTCTATTTTGCCTTGGATGATCAGTTGCAGTAATTTGTAATTTTCTCCTTTAAGTACATGACCCAAATATGACACCTTTCGGATTTTAACATTAGTCAGCAACTCTCTATCAACTTTGGCTCTTTGAAGCACCCTCGTGTTGCTGACCATATCCGTCCAGGGTATCCGTAGCATTCTCCGGTGTATCCACATTTCGAATGCTTCCAGTCGGTTCATACTACTTATGTTACTTTGAGGGTCCATGATTCCACTCCATGCAATAACACTGACCAAATATAGCATTTGACTAACCGTTGTCGAAGTTTCAAGTTTAGATTATCATCGCAGAATACGCTTCTCATTTTATTAAAAGCCGCACGAGATGTTTCAATTCTGCACTCGATTTAGGTTTCTGGGTCGAGGTCTTCCACTAGGATATTTCCGAGGTATTTAAATGTTTCCTCTCTCTCTATACCAACACCGTTCAATGTAAGACGTGATCCTGCCGGCCAAACACCATGAACTTAGTTTTACTCACGTTCATGTTCAGCCCCAGCCTCACACCGGCTCCATTAATTCTATCTATGGCGCAGGGTTTGAAGGCCGTCAATACTGTCTGCCGCCAGAACAACAGTATCATCTTCGTACCTGATGTTATTGACGCATACACCATTCACTTTGACCCCCAGATTCAAGTTATACAGTGCTTCCTTGAAAACTATATCAGAGTACAGATAAATTTACTAAAACATTTAATTTTTTTATTTTTCAGAACCAGTCCAAATACCAAGTCAAAACGATGCCAAAAAATACAAAATTAAAAATAGTCAAAATTATGTTGAAAATCAACAATCCTCGGATAAAACTAGTCAAAATGATTCCTATTCGATTAAATTAGATGTAAATGACTGCACGAGTGCGGGTAATCCTAGGCGAAATATCCGCTGCGATATATGCGGACGTTCGTTCGCCACAAAACAAACGTTAGCCGTTCATTTCGAACTTCACAGCAATAAGAAACGGGTGAGCTGCGATGTGTGTAGGGAATTCTTCGATTCCGTAGCAGAGTTAAGAACGCACAACCAGATTCATCGAGAATCGAGACCTTACGAGTGTGCGCAATGTGCCAAAACTTACGCGGATAAAGCCGCGTTGTCCAGACACTCGAGGTATCACCTGCCGAAGGTATATAGTTGCGAAGATTGCGGCAGATCGTTCGGACAAGAGAGCGATTTAAAAAAACATAGAATGATTCATCTCGGAGTTAGACCGTTTCCGTGTGCCCAGTGTGGCAAGTGTTTTATACAAGCCGGACATTTGAAAGCTCATCAAATGGTTCATAACAAGGATATAACTTTCAGCTGTGAATTTTGCTGGAAGACCTTTGCGAGAGAAGGTAGTTTAAGAAGACATAAGAAGGTGCATACAAACGGTAGACAATTCAAATGTAACCTTTGTGGAAGAGGATTCTTCGATAAAGGATCTTGGTCCCGACACCAGCTGATACATACCGAGGTTAAATCGTACAAATGTAACGTGTGTGACAAATCGTTTTATAAAATAAGCAATTTAAATAGTCATAAATTCAGGCATACGGGTATCAAGCCTTTTAAATGTGAGGAATGTTCGAAGGCTTTTGGTACGGCTAGCGAATTGAAAAAGCATCTTAGAGTCCATTCGGGAGAGAGGCCTTTCTGGTGCGACATTTGCGGGAAACTGTTTGCGCAATCTGGTCAAGTCACGTCGCATAAGTTGTCGAGACATTCGAAAGATAAAAAAGCCGCGAAGAAACGCGTTAAGAAAACTACTAAATAAATATAATTACGAAGAAAAAGCTGTACGTTTAAATAACGGTTTAATTAATTGAAGCCTGTTGTAATAATAAAAAATTCAGCTAATTTTCGTAACTGGACCTACTTGAGTTGCAAAATTGTTTTTATACATACGGACGTACCATCACATTGTTTTTTCCTATCGGGGTAAGCAGATAGGAGAGAATGCTAGATTTTCCTATCGTAACACACACCTTTCGCCTCTTCTCTATCCGTACTTCTCTTACGATTTCTCTGATTTTTACATTTCCTTCTTTCAAAATATAATTCACTTGATCTAACCATAATAACCGATTTCTCTTTGATCACGGTAGCCTTAACCCTTCCTTTCCTGTGATGTGTAACTGGTACACATTGCTTCTAAACACTTTAATATCTCTATAAATATTATAAATACCGGGTTCAGATTTTAGGTATTCCTCCGTAATACATTTACGCATTGAATGAAAATATAATATTAATAATAATTAGCACTTATTGGCCACATCGGAGATGTTTTGTTAAAATCGGGAATAAATTCACTGATACAATCAAACGTGTGCCAGTGTGTGACGTAGGTATATTCATTCTAAAAAACTGCTATGGGTGAGTAAGCAACGCTATTCACGTCTCACTCTATTTCGGTATATGGTAACGCAAGAAATAGAATCTCAGTTCTCTCGCTTCAGTTGCTTTCGGGCATCCATTTGAGGTGGTCGCTTCGCCCGTTTTGTGAACGTCGGCCGATGTTTTTTTCATGTTTTCAGCAATTAAATTCCAATTATTATCACTTTTGACTTCAAATTTAATTAATTTAAGCGATTTGCTATGAATATTCTTATTTTTCCGATTTTAAATTGCTCATTTTTACATGTGTATCGAATACACAGCACTGTAATCAAATGTGTACCAGTGTGTGACGTAAGTATATTCATTCTAAAGAATTGCTATGGGTGAGGAAGCTACGCTATTCATGTCTCACTCTCACTCTACTTCGGTATATGGGAACGCAAGAAATAGAATCTCAGTTCACAGTTGTTTCTTCCTTCGAGGTATAGCATACACAGTGTTAGTGTTCCGAGTTCCGTCTCAGTAGCTCGCGGCCATTCATACGAGGTGGTCTCTGCGTCTGTTTTGTGAACGTCGGCCAATATTTTTTCATGTTTTCAGCAATTAAATTTCAATTATTATAACTTTTGACTTCAAATTTAATTAATTTAAGCGATTTGCTATGAATATTCTTATTTTTCCGATTTTAAATCGCTCATTTTTACATGTGTATCGAATACACAGCACCGGAACGGGCAGATTATTTTAGCACAGGAAGGGAAAGGTTAATAGCAAAATTTTAAGCTTCAATACTGTCCTTTCGTCCTGTTGTAATTTTAGTGGATATCTGGATCAATCCGCAAATAACATTTTGTGTTACTGCGATAATAATAAATGTCAATAATTTACGAAGGAATCTCCACTGAGTCGTACATCTTTGGACAGATTCCTCAGACAGGCCCATGAAATGAGAATTCGCTACTGTTCATCTTAGTCATGGACTATTTAACTAACCAGGAAATGAACAGTCTCCTAAAGATCCTACTATTTGCAGACGATATCGTATTAATAAGTGAAAAACACGAAGACCTGCAAAATAGTCTGGAAAGATGGAGAAGAATCTTGGAGGACAATGGATTGAGACTGAGCAGAAAGAAAGCAGAGTATCTGTACCTACCATTCGAGAACACAAATGCTGTCACTCCCGTAATGCAAATGGATGGAGAAACATTACCAAATTGTGACTCCTTTAAGTATCTTGGGTCACTCATCCATAGCGATGGAGGATGTGCAGCAGATGTAACACATAGAATTAGTGTGGGATGGATGAAGTTTAGATCAATGACAGGAGTTCTATGTGATCCGAAAATGCCAGTCAAGTTAAAAGGAAAAGTATACCAAACGATTGTCAGACCCGCACTCCTCTATGGCTCCGAATGCTGGACGATGTATACCTCTTACTCTAGGCAGCTAGAAACTGCTGAAATGCGCATGCTAAGATGGTCAGCAGGTGTGTCCCTAAGAGACAAAATAAGAAGCTCACACATTCGTGGAAGCCTAGGTGTTACAGACATCAACAGCAAGATGGAGGAGAGCCGGATGGATTGAGATGGTATGGGCACGTTGGACGCAGCGCACCCGATCACATTGTGAACCAGGCAATCTCCATCATGGATCTTCCTCGAATAACAACCAGAGGAAGACCAAAGAATTCATGGGTGGTGCAAAGAGATAACCTGATGCAGAGGCACGGCCTGGGGGACGTAGTCTGGGACAGAAGAGCATGCAACCTGAGGACGAGGAGAGCTGACCCCAACAGTCTTCGCAGACAGTGAGAGATCTATTGACGTCAAATGATAGTTTTGCTGCATTATACGTTTTCTGTGAAAGTACTGTCAACTTGTTTCACTCCAGGTCTTAAGCCACTTTATAAGAAAATTTATATTTCAAGTCATTTGGAGGAGTCCTTTTGGGCAATTCTTCCTTTGTCACTATATAAATAAATAAATATAGGTTTATTGACAGCAACATAGTATGTACATAATATATTTAAATAACACTTCTAAAACACTTCTAAAACACATAAATTGCAGATAATACATTAAATACAGAAGCTATCAAAAGGTCTGGGATTATCTTTGAGTAATAACATCCCCTCGACCAAGATACACCCCACCAATAAAGGGCGAACCCAGCCACGGGGACACCAGATGTTTTTCAGCCCACACCCTTGAACACTTAGAACAAGAATATAAAAAAAAACACAGAAAATAAATAGATGACAAAAAAATACATTCAAGAGAGAAGAATTATAAAGTCCGGGCTCATCTCACAAATATTCCCCCGGCCGAGATACACCCCACCAATGTAGGGCGAGCCCGACCGCAAGGGCATCGGGGGGCTTCCAGCCCACACCCCCCCCCCGCATATCTAGATTAAAAGAATAAATAAAAAAAGCAAAAACGTATGGCAGAGAACAAAATAATGCAGTAAACCCACATACTATATACCACCTTAGGTTACTACTAACTGTCAGCAAGAACGATAAAAAGAAAAGGCTCAAAGGAGTCCAAATTTTACAAAATGGGAAATGAAATATATAAAGTCGTATTTATGAAAAAATAGGACAAAAAGGATTTGGTATCTTCTAGTGTAGATTACACTGGATGGGGACTTATTTTGTCCCCCATAACAGCGTGGCTATATTTCAGAAAGTCTAGGATGAACCGTGCGACGTTTGTCACAAAGGGATGGGGGTAAAATCGTTTTTTTATACAAATCGAACAATTGTTTTTCTCTAAACTAACATTTTAATTCCTAATTTCCATTATACTGACTTTCTAATGTATTGTATGATTTGTATCTATCTTTAAATAGGCCAAGATCCACTATGAATTAATACTAATTACGGACATTTAATTAAAATCGATTTTTGAAAATCCAATTATCGTATACCCCATCCCTAGCCAATGCGGACTAACGTAGTGACTTTTGACAAACGTCACCAAATATTATTTGATTTTAAAAAACTGCCACATTTATGCTAATTTGTAACAAGATGTATTAATTTGTCATTATTGTTAGTTTTATGTAATGTATTTACCTAAATAACTCGCTATTTATTAGAATCGAGGCTTATATTAAAGTTGATAAAATGATTAAAATTACTGAACGTCGTTACAAGGTTGTATTGGGGTAAATTTGTGAGCTGTCACAGGGTTCATCCTAGATTTTCCAAACTATAGTGGTGGGATCGAATCAAATTAAGAGGGTTTTCTCATTTCATGGGCCGAAAAATCGACGATTTTTAAGTTTTTTTTTTTTCAGTGAACGAATTATTTTTTTAAATTGTTGTTTTTTTTAGACATATTTATTTATCTTTCAAGAACATTTTCATAAAATCTTACGATAAAAAAAATTAATAGTTTTGTTGGGTATTAAGTCGGAAGTAAGCCCCGCCCGTAAAAGAAGGGGGTTCATTATGCACGTAATTGTGGCTGTTGTACAAGTCTGAAAAAAAGTATATGGCCGGTACTAGAATAATTAAAAAATAATCATAAGAAAAAAAAATGGCAGCTCACTCTTTAGAGGAGTGAAAAAAATCGAAAAAATGAATTGATTGAAATAATTCTAGTACCGGCTATAGAGAGAGGTATAACCAAGAGAATAAGTACTTATTCATTCAAATCGGTTAATTCGTTTTGGAGTTATTACGGGGAATAGTTTAAAAAAATGTGATTTTTCAGGAAACTCTTTAAGTTTCAAGTGCGATTTTTACATAAATTAAAGTAAATATTTTCAACTTACTGTTACTAATCAGCAATTCCAGAGGACCATATAAACTTGTTTAAAAATCCCGACAAACTAAATATCAATTCGTAATTCCAAGAAATCCTATTGGACGAAAATTCTTGGAAAATAAGGCTACTGCCATAATAATAGACGACCCGAAAGCTGCGAAGCTCAGGTAATTTTTTCGACCGGCGCGCTCGACTATTAAACCCTCGTAACTTTTCGAATTTTCAAGATTTTTGAACATTTCTTACTGGTAATTATTAAGAACTTCTTCTCCCTGGCTCCATCCCAACTCACTGTCTGCGAAGACTGTTGGGGTCAGCTCTCCTCGTCCTCAGGTTGTACGCTCTTCTGTCCTAGACTACGTCCCCCAGGCCGTGCCTCTGCATCAGGTTATCTTTTTGCACCACCCATGAATACTTTGGTCTTCGTCTGCTTGTTATTCGAGTAAGATCCATGGAGATTGGCTGGTTCACAATGTGATCGGGTGCTCTGCGTCCAACGTGCCCATACCATCTCAATCCATCCGCCTCTCCTCCATCTTGCTGTTGATGTCTGTAACACCTAGGCTTCCACGAATGCGTGAGCTTTTTATTTTGTCTCTTAGGGACACACCAGGGAGTCTCTCAGGGACTCTTGTTAATTATTAAGAACGAATTATAAAAAATAATCGATTTTTTAAAAATTCCAAATGGGAATACCACCTTAAACTAATCTACCCATACTTTCCTAGGCCTTCTTCAACAACTCCTTCCACTCACATTTGCACTGTATATTTGTTTAGTTTGTCTTCATTAATTCGTTCCACATGTCCAAACCATCTCAGCGTGCTCCTTCTCCACCTTACTCACCACATCAGTTTTAAGTTCACATTTATCCGTAATCACTTCATTCCATATATAATATTTTCCATAGTTTGTCTCTTATCTCGCCGTCATATACTTTTCCAAGGTCCATAAACACTCGACCATTTATAGTTTTCTATTTTACGATTGGAGTATAAATGTTTTAATATAAAATGTATTTAATTATTATCTGTACGTGTTATTTTATTGATCTTTACACGGGTTTCGAAACAAAAAATAATATCCTAACTCGAGTTACGACTCCAAAAAGGTTAACACGTTCACTGCGTCGAACACGGCTCCCGTGTCCATACAAAATAGTCTTGAATGTTGAGTGGACTCATAAACGTCTCCCGATAAGGATTCGTCGCCGGTTTCATGTGTTTTGAAGACACGAAGGAATACACTTGTATATGATGTTTCAATAGAAAGTAGAATTTGATTTTTAACAATGTTATGGGTTTTCAAAAATTCGCGAATTTACAGCATCTCTTTATACGCAGTGAACGTGTTAAGAACACTTTTGTACGTAAATCAGCTTACGTTCAACCTTAATTAAGTACGAGGATCTACAAATGAGAATATAGTTTAAGATTTCTAAGTCCGAAGATGAAGAATGAATTGATACCAATACCAAAGAGTTTTAGCAATATACACTAAAACGTTAACGCTATTTTAGTCATTATTTTATGTTTATTAATAAAATGTGTACGTGTAAGAAATTTTTATCGTGTTTCATTTTATCCTACTCAAAGTGATTCTTTAGGGACTTGTGTTTCGCATAGAAGGATGAGGTTGTTTGAATAAAAGTCGTCGAGATCGGAATAAGTAAAGAGAAAGTTTATTGTAAGCGTCTGTATTTATAATGTTTAGAACGGCGCAGAACATGTCGCTGTCTCGCTTCCGCGGGACACATGTTTATTGTTGCACGTTCTATATACATTTCATACTACGCTCGCTCTTTGCTACTAGTGAGTTAAATGACCGTGCGGGCGACCTTCGCCCAGCGCCGTCTTGCACTCGCCACTTGTGAATTCAATGACAGAGCGGGCAAGGGTCGCCTTGGTGGGTTCAGTGACCGCACGCACGGTCGCTACAATTCTATTCTATGTCAACAACAGCAGATCTACTATACAGGGTCAAAGTTAGAGTGTGTACGAATAAATACCAAATCTGTAACACGGTCAGGCGATATTGTGGTTAAAATTTGTTATCTCTTCCGTCAGATGTATGTCAACTAGAACTGAAATAAGGGCGGGGACTAGAATAGGTGGATGGCTGCCGATTAATCGTCGGAGATTCCGGTTTGCTTCTTGCATTTTCGATAAAGAGATTCCTCTCTGGCAGGTAGAAGTTTGTAGAAATAAAAACACAATATATGATCTAGTAGGTGAGAATATATTTTTTCCGCCGTTCCATCGTTTATCTTAAGCCCCTTGATTAGAACACGTATGCCGTTACAGCTTGCAAGCGCCACGTATACCACGCACTTTCCGCCCATAGGGGGTGTCCGATCATCTAGAGTGATAACTTGCTATGGTCACGCATAAGGAACATTTGATAACAATATGTACAGGTCACATATAATATAGTCACACAGCAGCAATGGTAAAACACAGATGATACATAACAATATCCAATCTCTGCTCTTATGTGGACGTCTGTTACTTGATTGTTATAAAGCGAGGGTCTCCAAGCTTTTTAGCCTAAGGGCCACACTGACTCCTCCACTAAGTCCCAAGGGCCAAGACCTAGCCAGCTCATCATACCAACATACTGTAGTTTTGAATTATGCGCAAATTTTCATATTGGGACTAGCCGGCGAGTTAGATATCTATGGCGCAGGGTGCGGGGGTGGACTCCGTTCCGTTCTTATATCATTAATAACAGTTAAAATGTTCGATTTCATTATGTATGTCAGTTATTGTGTTTCTTTATTGGTAGTTAAATAAAAACATCTGATTATTATTTTGTATGATTTACTTACATTGTAAATTTTACAATGTAATCAGAATAAACTATGATGGGTCAGATTGGTGGTGCTCGCGGGCCGTAGTTTGGAGACCCCTGTTACAGAGGAACAGCTGGACAAATTACAGCGTCTTCAAAATGTTTGTCAAAGATTTATTTTCAACCTACGAAAGTACGATCATATAACTTCATACCAGAAGGCATTGAACTGGTTGAATGTTAGAAATAGACACCTAATTCACATACTAGCTCTATTGTATGATATCCTTAACTGTCCCGCCGCCCCTCTTATCTCACCGAACAGTTTCAGCTATATAGATCTTGGACTAGCGCTACGCTCAAACAGAGATTGTCTATTGGCCTTTGCAGTTCACCGCTCCTCTTTTTTTTACGTCATCCTTTACTGTTCATGCAGTAAGACTCTGGAACCAGTTACAAACTAATGTTAGACTCTCTCCGTCCTTGGCATGCTTTAAGAAGTGACTGAAACAACTCTTAATTTCTAGTCAGTAAAATAACGTGTTTCATTCCTGATTTTTCTTTTCCTTTCCTCTCCACCATCCCTTCCTCTCCTTTTGATTGATGATATCTCACTTTATATGAAGAGAAATATTTGGGTGATTGTTCGTCTTCATGCATTTACGTGTTCATGCATTTCGTGGGGATGGATAGACGTTTGAATGTTTTTTGTGACCATGTAACTTATTTATGGTTAACCGGTTCACTGCCACGAGCGCGTTGACGCGCTCTCCGATTCAGTGCTCGCCAGGCCGGCCATACAAAATGAGCCTTTGAGCTTGTCGCAAGCCAATATCAAATCCAATTGTAATCATTTATAAATTATAACACATAGTGACATCTATTGGGATGGTCAAGAAATACTTAAATATTACAATCTACCGATATTATCAAAGTTACAGTCATCTTTCTAAAAGCTTTCACTGACAGTCAATATGTGTCTCTGATACAGGGCTACCGACTTCAGTTTTTTTTTGCGTCGTAATTGCGATGATTTATAATGACTTCATTTGTAGTTTTGTTCAATGGTTGATTTTTAACTTTTGCGCATTATTTTGTTAATTTTTCAAAGTATTTATTTACAAAGTGTGTTTTTGTGTATTCTTTGGTTATTGGCGGTAGTTTTGTGGCATAATAGAGTGAACGGCAGCTCAAACTCCCCACGGTGTATATATTCAGTAAATTTTCATAATATCCTCTATATCTGTATACGAAAAATATTAATTTTTGTTGAAAAAAATCACGGCCTGCTGGGTACAGCCATACTAATAACTTCCGGCACTTAAAGGGTTATGGCATTAACATTGTGGAGGTTTAAAGACATTATAATTTGTTTTTATCAAACACTGTTTATTAATTTTTTTTGTAACGGTATAACCCTACCGGTTTCAAGGCTTTCACCTCATCTTCAGGAGAGCATAAAACAAGACGCACAAAGAAGTCTTATTTGTGCCGTTACAGTAAAAATGGAATAAACAGTGATTGATAAAACAAATTACAATTGCTTCATTTACTTTTGTCTGGTTGATTGGGAGAGATTGCCGCCTGACAATAAGCCCCCCAGATTGTATTTGCAATAAAATTGTTGAATAAATAAATACAATAATAATTTCAAAAACACTTATTACAAAAATTTCTGTGACATATATGTCCGATATACGTGTTATTTCGTTGTTAACACTTGCCACCCTGTGATGGACAGCGAGTGACCAGGACTTATATTTTATTTGATCATTCAACGTTTTAATACATAATAAAATTATTTTTATAGCTAGTTACACAAAATAACCTAGCAGATTTTGCATAATTTTAATTTAAAATATACTCTTTTCACTGGACGCTTAGCGTTCAGCACCGTGGTTGGGGGAATTGTTTAGCACAGTAATGCAAGTGTTAATGTGAAATATTGAAAATCGCAATTGAGATATTCAATTTGTAACATTTTCAGAATGTAACGAAGCAATATGTTTTCTATCGGCTCTAGTTGACGTACTTCTGAGAGTAGAGATAGCAAATTTTACCTTTAATATTGTCAGACTATTTGAAGAACGTGGCGTGAGTGGCATTTGTCCATATACACAGGAAACTAACTAAGAGGGTATATCCTATCAACTCGGAAAGATGACTCATCAGTCATTGGGGCTTTTTTTCAGCAGGTCCTCTTCCGATCTGCTAACGGGGTACAGTGGACAAGCCATCATTCAATCATCAACATTGATTGAATGTTGTCAGATCATTAGAGAGTGGAAGATCTCTTTGATTAGGTGTCCATTTTAGAAGTGAAACTTGTATATAGGCGAGGCAGGGCAAATTGGCCTGAACATCGCGAAAAGTGAAACGGTGTATTATATTATTATTAAATATATTATTTATTAATAAATTATTATTAATTATTTTAATATTAATAATTATTTATTAATAATAATAATTTATATTATTTTAATATTATTAAGTGTATTATATTATTAGGAGTACAAATTAGTTCGGTCCGTTTCCAAAAGATGGATCTGGCTGTTATAAATGGTTCATAGTGACAGCCGATTTTGGCGGTTTCAGAGAGGTTAGACATCTGCCAATAATATTCAGTTTATATCGCTTTGAGTTTCATGCAAAAACCTTGTTTTGTACAGTGTTGAAAATGTCGAATTTTGTGTTAACCAAGCAGCATTTGCGGGAGGTTTTAATTTTCCGCTTTAATTGGAAGAAAAGTGCAGCTGAAGCCCATCGAATGCTTGTCGAAGTTTATGGTGACGCTGCTCCAACTGATAAATCATGTAGGGAATGGTTTCGACGTTTCAAGGATGGAGATTTCAGCGTCGAAGACAAGCCTCGCTCTGGACAGCCAAAAAAATTCGAGGACAAAGAATTAGAGGCATTACTCGAAGAAGATCAGAGTGAAATGCGAGAGGAGCTTGCAGAATCATCGGGAGTGACTCAACAAGCCGTTTCCGTACGATTGAGAGCCATGGGAATGATTCAAAAACAAGGAAATTGGGTGCCTTATGAACTGAAACCGAGAGACGTTGAAAGGCGATTTTTCACTTGCGAGCAGCTGATTCAACGGCAACAAAGAAAAGGTTTTTTGCATCGGATTGTAACTGGAGATGAGAAGTGGATATTCTACGACAACCCCAAGAAAAAATACTACGCTAAGCTCGGTCAATCGTTGCCATCGACCTCAACATCAACACAAAAACCGAACATACATGGTTCGAAGATCATGCTCTGTATCTGGTGGGACCAAAGGGGTGTTGTTTACTATGAGGAGATGGAATTTGAAAATTCCCCTCGAGATGGGAAAAAATAGTAGCCAGCGATGGACAATACTTTAATTGATCTGTTCATTCATTTTGTTTAGAAATAAATGCATTTTTGAACACAAAAAAATGGACCGAACTAATTTGTACACCCAATATATTAAAATTATTATTCGTTATTAAAATTATTATTATTTATTATGAAAAATATTTTTTGTTATATATTATTTTTATATTAATATATTTAATAATTATCAATTTTATTTTATATTAAATTATTTTATTAAATATTTATTTAATATATAATTTATATTTAATATATAATTATAATAATATATGTTTTTATAATATTACTAATTAATTATAATATAATTAATTAATATTATTAATAATATAGTAATAAATAAATAATTAATTTAATAATTAATAGTAACAAAAATATTAATATATTTAATATTATTCAGTGTATTATATTATTATTAAAATTGTAATTTTTAACAATATAATAATTAGTTATTTATTATTAATACTAGGTTAGTCAAAAAGTTTTGAAAGCGGAAATGAAAATACATTTTTTTTGGGGGGAAATCATTTTTATTGCTCAGTATAGTCTCCCATAAGATCAATACACTTGGTCCAACGATCTTCCAACTTTGTTGTCCCATCACGGAAGTGACTTTCTGGAAGGCCTGCAAAATACTCCTCTACGACGGCTATAACCTCTTCGTTTGATGAAAAATGCTTTCCACGAAGGAATTTTTTGAGGTGTGAGAACAGCCAGAAGTCAGAGGGAGCTAAATCTGGCGAATAGGGTGGATGCTGCAACAATTCGTACCCCAATTCACTGATTTTCGCGATGGTTTTTTGAGCTGTGTGAGCAGGTGCATTGTCTTGATGAAAAATGATTTTTTTCTTCTGCAAACCGGGTCTTTTTTCACAAATTTTTTCATCCAACTGGTCCAAAAGGTCACAATAATAATCAGAGTTGATTGTCTTACCAGTTTGGAGATAATCTATCAATAAAATTCCTTTTGCATCTCAAAAAACTGACGCTAACACCTTCTTGGCCGATTTCTGGACACGAACTCGCTTCGGAGCCAAAGTGCCCGGTTCACACCACTCCTTAGCCTCTTGTTTTGATTCAGGATCATGGTGGTAGACCCGAGTCTCATCCATAGTGATGAATCGACGCAGAAAATTCTTTTTATCCTTTCGAAATTGCTCCAAATGTTGCTCAGAAAGTCGCATTCGAACGTGTTTTTGTTGCATTGTTAGCAAATGCGGCACCCATTGTGCACACAGTTTTTTTAAACCCAAAACTTCAGCCAAAATATGCCATGTTGTTCCATGTGAGATACCTATGGTGTCAGCTATCACATCCACAGTCCATCGATGATCTTTCGAAACCATATCCTGTATTTTCACTATGATTTCTGGTGTTGATGCACTTTTTGGACGTCCTGAGCGTGGATCGTCTTCAACGCTTGTACGGCCACGCTTAAACTCCAAAACCCATCGGTGAACGGTTGAAAATGAAGGAGAAGACTCCTTTAATACTTTCACCATCTTTGAGTGGATCTCAGTAGCCGATAAACCTTCCAAAACAAAGAATTTAATCACTGCACGATATTCGGATTTTTCCATTGTTAAAAAATACACTGACACGTCAACTTCAAATGGCTTGTAAACAAAGAATAAATTGACAGATCGAAATGAAATTTTGAGTACGTTCTTATAAAAGATGAAATATTAAAATGGCGTAGAAATTTTGGTTTTTCTACTGCTCCATAGATGTCGCTTTCAAAACTTTTTGACTAACCTAGTAATTATAATTAATAATTAGGAGCTAAGAAGTTTCACTTCTACTGCGCAAGAGTCTCAACGCTTCTGTTTTTTTTGCACTTATGTTTGGTCCTTGTACGAGTTAGGGAAACCTGTACTGTACAAAGGACCTGAAAAAATTCAATTGATAAATGGAAAAAATAATTTCTTGAATATTTTTTGCGACCAATTTCCCCTGTACACCGGGGTCGATTGCGACGTAACACTAAAATTTCCCCTGTACACCGGGGTCGATTGCGACGTAACACTAAAATTTCCCCTGTACACCGGGGTCGATTGCGACATAACACTAAAATTTCCCCTGTACACCGGGGTCGATTGCGATATAACCCTAAAAAAATTACTCTCGTGCACAAATAAGACGGGTAATCCTGTACTGGATAGTAAGTTTAACAAATGGAGGGTTAAAGTCAAGAAAAAGAATAACATTTTGTGCTACAAAAATATTTATTTCACATTGTAATAAAAAAACTAACATAGATATACATAGAAATAAATCTAACATAGAAATAAAACGATATTACACAATACTTAGGAATAAAAAAGAAAAAAAAACAGTTTACATAATAAAAAAATTAATAGTACAGTAAAGCGCCGACTATCCGCGGTTATTCTCGATCCCGGATAATTTAAAAACACAGTAAATCCAAATGAAGTTTTTATTGATTTTAACCCTTTGACAACCGCCATGTTAAAACTGAAACTGACCACTCGAACCAGCGTGTTCTTGTCTATTTCTCAAGTCATATGACATCATGCCGTTTAAGTTTATTTAATCCGGGACACAAGTGATACATGGTTCGCTCTTATATAGGGCAAGACAAACTTGTAACAATACTGTACAAAATATATTCAGAGCATTGTGACACAGAGTATTATTGTCAATATAGTGAATACAAAATGTACCCGCATATCAACACGGACAATACACGGTCTATAGCCTCATCATCCAGACCGGGACTGTTAAGTTTATTTAATGCGTGACACAAGTGATACATGGTTTGCTCTTATATAGGGCAAGACAAACTTGTAACAATACTGTACAAAATATATTCAGAGCATTGTGACACAGAGTATTGTCAATATGGTGAATACAAAATGTATCCGCATATCAACACATGGTTTAAACATTTAATAAGGAATCACACGGGAGTCTGATTTGAGATAAGTTAAAGATTTACTTACTCAACAATAATAAGCTGAATTCATATTTTTATACGAGATTCAAATAAATATTTTGATTAACTTGTCTAGAGGCAGGCAAAAATTAAGTTATAATTAAAATTCTATTACAATTTTGTAATTTTTTTCTTCACATACGAAAAAAATACATAAAATAAAGTACAATGAAATCAACGAAGCAATCTTTATTATGTAAGGAGACCTCCTGTAGGCTCCTATCATAGCCTGCGTTCCCACACACACTCTGCGTTCAGGCCTTCGCTTTAGCCTTACATACTATACATCTTCTGGTAACATACTCTTTCCCACCAGCATTGCCACGGATTTTATAAGGAAAGTGGGAGTTTCTTCCTTGCAGCCTGAGAGGAGTGTCAGAGATCCCTGCCCTATTCCCCAGCTACCCAGTGTGGGATCCTGGACAGTGACTACTTCTTTATTACTCTATTATTATAATATTTACATAAGCATTAATGTTTCTTTTATTTACAGGTAAATAAAAAAGCACGGTTAGATGGTGTATTAAAGAATACGAAGAAAATGGGGGAAATTCACAACTCCAGACAATAAAAACGAAGGGTCGCCCTAAAAAAGAATTGGACGATTTCAATATCTGCGCCATTCGCCGACAGATTCGAAACTTAAAACAACTTTCAAAATTTATTTCAAATTTCCCTTAATTAGCTTAAAGCAAAATGATTTTGTCAACTCAGAAATTCAACGGAATATAGTGAAACACTATTTATACTCTTTTTATATTATAGGTAAGTTCACCAAAATGGCTAGTGTTTTTTTTTTGTGGGTTAGTGCATTTTTGCAATCAGCTATACACAACTACGGTGTTGCCAATCAGGCGATTGCAGCGCCCTCATTTATTTTCAACTCTTTTTTGACAGACTGTAGGTGTTAACTATTTCTAAGGAATCATATATATTATATTAAGATAAGGGTTAATCCAATTAATGGATAATTGTGCCCCGAATAATCGGCGCTATACTAACTTAGAAAAAATAACAAAACAATGTTTAAAGAAATAATGAAACAATACAATATAAAAGCAATACAATTTTTTTAACATAGAAGTACATAATTTTAACATAGAAGTACATACTTTTAACATAGAAGTACATGTAGGTTTGCTAAAAATTAATCATAAATCTATGTCCGGTATCACACATCGGAACTTTTCAGACAGTATTCAATCTTTAACGTGGCCAATTTACATTACAAATCCATTCTCTGGCATTATCATCAAGAAAATAATTAAAATACAATAAAGACAAAAAAAATCAGGCAGTGGATCAGAGATCCTGGTTGTTTTTGCGACACAAGTTTGAATGCTTGGGTTTGCAGAAAGGACGATTTGTAGCAAAGGTTTGTGTGAACTCTTTTGAGTGTTTTTGGTTATTATCTGTGGCATATTATGGGATGGACTTTTTAATCTTTTCATTATTCAATGTTTATATGTCCTCAGTAAGATACAGGCAAAAGCCTAGTTTACTGGCGACACGACAAATGAAAGGCAACAAACCCAGATTCATTAAAATTGTGTCCACATTAAATTATCTGTTGTTTTTTTTCATAATTATGTATTTATAAAATTTCTTGTCACGGGTAAAAATAAAATATATACATTACGCAAACTTTTTTGGGTATATATAGTCACGGAGCTAAGCTTCACTCACAGTTTGACAAAGTCATTATAAGACGAAACACCTGTCACTGGGTAAAATTAAACAATATAGACCTATCGAAGCATTAGAGTGTAAAAATGACCTTTTATAGTTAGGGTGACCAGCTCTCGAGGCTTTCAACACAGAGTTTCACAAAGTTAACGCCAAAACATTTGATAAATTAACGTTAATTATATTGAAATTTTTACTTAGATAAATTGGGATTCGTTAATACTTTTTAAGTACGTAACATTGGATTCAATTTCAGTATTCGTTACAGTGAGATTTGACCCGTTTATACTGTCCACCAGCAATACCATTTGCTTTCAAACGTGACCGGGACTATGTTGTTTCATAGTAGATTAACGTAGCTCGCCACGCTATATTGTTATTAAAATATAAAGGTTCTTTCAAATTGACCGTTTTTTTTAAATTCTTGGATAAAACACAGATGGCGTTGCGAACTTGCCTGGGTCTTGCGACATTTGAGAAGTGTAACGTATGACATTTATAAAAACGGAGTCGTATACAATACAACAACGCGTTCAAATTGTTGAATTATTTTATGTATTGTAATCTCCGGAAACGGTGATGTTAATTGCCCACCAAGATCATGTGATCTGACACCGTTGGACTATTTTCTCTGGGGTTACGTGAAAAACCACATCTATAAGAATGACCCCCGATCAATTCCTGAGCTGAAGGACGAAATTATTAGCGTTATCTGTGAGTTAGAACCGCTATTATGACAAAATGTCATCGAATTTTTTTTGAAAAGAGTGTGGACATCTGCGGAGTTGCGAGATGTGGACATTTTGCGGATATTGTTTTTTATGTTTAAATGTCGCACGTTATACTTCAATGACGGGAGTTCTATGTGATCCGAAAATGTCAGTAAAGTTAAAAGGAAAAGTATACCAAACGATTGTCAGACCCGCACTCCTCTACGGCTCCGAATGCTGGACGATGTATAACTCTTACTCTTGGCAACTAGAAACTGCTGAAATGAGCATGCTAAGATGGTCAGCTGGTGTGTCCCTAAGAGACAAAATAAAAAGCTCACGCATTCGTGGAAGCCTAGGTGTTACAGACATCAACAGCAAGATGGAGGAGAGGCGGATGGATTGAGATGGTATGGGCACGTTGGACGCAGAGCACCCGATCACATTGTGAACCAGGCAATCTCCATGGATCTTCCTCGAATAACAACCAGAGGAAGACCAAAGAATTCATGGGTGGTGCAAAAAGATAACCTGATGCAGAGGCACAGCCTGGGGGACGTAGTCCGTAACAGAAGAGCATACAACCTGAGGACGAGGAGAGCTGACCCCAATAGTCTTCGCAGACAATGAGTTGGGATGGAGCCAGGGAGAAGAAGACAATTATTGTTTTTTTCTCGATAATTTCTTAAACTTTGATTTTCCTTAAATCTTAAATCCATGATCTTCCTCGAATAACAACCAGAGGAAGACCAAAGAATTCATGGGTGGTGCAAAAAGATAACCTGATGCAGAGGCACGGCCTGGGGGACGTAGTCCGGGACAGAAGAGCACACAACCTGAGGACGAGGAGAGCTGACCCCAACAGTGAGTTGGGATGGAGCCAGGGAGAAGAAGATAGTATTCACCAGAATATCACAACAATATTTAGAAATAGCTACTAACTTTGTGCTCTCCTTTATTAATATAAATAACGTAATATAAACAAAACATTAAGGACAATATTTTGCCTCTGGAGTTGAGTAACCCTGCATCAACATGTAGGAAGGTTTTAATTCTGCAAAGCAACTTGCAGCTCATTCTACTAATGAGGCCGTGTGTTTTCTATATCTCAATATCTATCCATAAAATTCCCACAAAATTCTCAAAAAATCCAATATTTGTTATATGTACGCGTTATTCCACTAAAAACAAATCTAAGTTCTTTACCTCTATAAAATAAGTCTTGGACAGTTACGTAAGTCTGCTTGGTGAAGTTTGGTAATATTTTGTGGTATACATACATAACATATATTGAACTTAAATATACATATAATTATTAAATAATTTAAAACAATGACTGTAATTTATAATTACTACTGCTTTTTGTATCTTCATGTTAGTTTAAGATAAAGTTTTGTATTATTTGTCAATAATTTGAAGTACTTGTATAACCTGTTACACGTTCATTTGTATATAAAGACACTGTTGTGTCGTTAATTAAATAAATAAATTAGCAAAAATATGTCAGTTTGTTAAAATCAAAAAATATTTGGCGACGTTCGTCAAAAGTCACTACGTTAGTCCGCATTGGCTAGGGATGGGTTATACTGACAGACCAATTGACGCAATACAAGGCCGACATAGCGGCTGTACAGGAAATTAGACGGCTTGGGAAGGGAGTGATTGAGAAGCGAGAGCATAATGTTTACTATAGCCGTCACGACAAACATCACGTGCTGGGAACTGGATTTATTGTGGCCGAGAGACTTAAACACCTCATTATTGATTTCATATCCATTGATGAACGAATGTGCACATTACGAACAAGAGGCAAATTCTTCAATTACTCAATAATTAATGTACATGCTCCTACAGAGGAGAGAGTTGGAAGACTGAGGTGGGCCGGACATCTTCAGAGGATGGGCGAGGGTGAGATCCCAAGGCGAATCATGGATGGTGCGCCCGGGGGGCAGAGAGCAGTGGGAAGGCCGAAACTCCGATGGCTGGATGGAGTGGTGAGGGATGCAAACAACATCGGTATCCGGAACTGGCGTAACGCTGCACAGGACCGTCAGTCATGGGGGCAAGCTCTGCGGGAGGCCAAGACCCGACCTGGGTTGTAGAGCCATGGATGGAAGGATGGATGGCTCCTACAGAGGAGAGTACAGACGATGAGAAAGATGCGTGGTATGATAAATTGACAAGAACCTATAACGGATGCCCCCGCGGAGACACCAAGATCATCATTGGTGATCTAAATGCTAAAGTGGGTAATGATGACATATTCAAGCTAACTATTGGTGCCCATAGCCTACATTATGATAATAATGATAATGGCAACAGAGTTGTGGACTTTGCTGCCTCCCACAACATGGTCATTGGAGGTACATTTTTTTCACATAGGTCAGTGCATAAAGCTACCTGGAAGTCACGAGACGGGACCACCTGTAACCAGATATTAATGGATGGCAGACACATATCTAACCTTCTAGACTCTAGGATATACCGAGGGGCAAATGTTAATTCTGACCACTCAGTGCATAAAACTACCTGGACGTCACCAGACGGGACCACCTGTAACCAGATAGACCATATATTAATGGATGGCAGACACATACTATATCTAACCTCCTAGACTCTAGGATATACCGAGGGGCAAATGTTGATTCTGACCACTCAGTGCATAAAACTACCTGGAAGTCACCAGACGGGACCACCTGTAACCAGATAGACCATATATTAATGGATGGCAGACACATACTATATCTAACCTCCTAGACTCTAGGATATACCGAGGGGCAAATGTTGATTCTGACCACTCAGTGCATAAAGCTATCTGGAAGTCACCAGACGGGACCACCTGTAACCAGATAGACCATATATTAATGGATGGCAGACACATATCAAACCTCCTAGACTCTAGGACATACCGAGGGGCAAATGTTGATTCTACCACTCAGTGCATAAAGCTACCTGGAAGTCACCAGACGGGACCACCTGTAACCAGATAGACCATATATTAATGGATGGCAGACAGATATCAAACCTCCTAGACTCTAGGACATACCGAGGGGCAAATGTTGATTCTGACCACTCAGTGCATAAAGCTACCTGGAAGTCACCAGACGGGACCACCTGTAACCAGATAGACCATATATTAATGGATGGCAGACACATATCAAATCTCCTAGACTCTAGGACATACCGAGGGGCAAATGTTGATTCTGACCACTCAGTGCATAAAGCTACCTGGAAGTCACCAGACGGGACCACCTGTAACCAGATAGACCATATATTAATGGATGGCAGACACATATCAAACCTCCTAGACTCTAGGACATACCGAGGGTTGCAAATGTTGATTCTGACCACTATCTCGTAATTAACAAAATTAGAGCCAGAATATCAATGGCTAAACTGCACAATTCAACAAGATCCACTAAATTTAATACAGAAGCATTGAAAGACCGGGAGAAGTGTAACCAATATGTGGAAAAACTGAATGGAGAACTCGCTGAAGTGGATGGAACCCAAGAACCCAATATTGTATGGGAGGAGTGCCAGACTGTCGTCAGGAGAACTGCTACTGAAATACTTGGATGTGTTGAATCTGGAAGGCCGGGTTAACTGGTTCGATAACGAGTGCTCAGAGGTAACACAGAAGAAGAATGAGGCATATCTCAGACTACAACAGCGGAATACCATAGGCAATGCCGAGGAATACAAACGGAGAAGAAGGGATGAAAAGAAAATACACAAGATGAAAAAGAAAGAAGAGTGGGAACAGTCCCGGATCAGTGAACTGGAGAACCTCAACTCACGGGGATTATGTGGACAGTTCTACCGGAAGATTACTCAGCGGCGCAGAGTATAAACCAAGGGTAACTGCCTGTAAAAAACAGAGATGGCGAAATTCTTAACGATACAGTGGATATCTTGAAACGTTGGGCCGGACACTTTGATGAGCTTCTTAACACTTGCCACCCTATGATGGATAGTGAGTGACCAGGACTTACGTAATAAAATAATTTTATAGCTTATTACAAAAAATAACCTAGCAGATTTTACATAATTTTAATTTAAAACATACATTTTTCACTGGATGCTGAGCGTCCAGCACAGTGGCTGGCGGAATTGTTTAGCACAGTAAGGCAAGTGTTAATAACAACCATTCCGATGACATTGATACAGAGAATCAATATGCTGAAGATGAAGAAAACATACCACCACCATGTCTAATGGAAATAAAAACAGCCATAAAAAAACCTCAAAAATAATAAGTCTCCAGGACATGACGACATCCCTAGTGAGTTACTTAAGTACGGAGGAACTGAACTAACCGCTATGATCCATACCATCGTGGAGAGAGCATAGGACTCGGAAACTGTGCCAGACGATCGGAGGACTGGAATCATATGCCCACTCCACAAAAAAGGTGATATAATGTGCCAACTATCGAGGAATCACCCTACTGAATACATCATACAAAGTCCTATTTATAAAAAACATATCATATGAAATAACCAAAAATATTTCAAGTCACATAAAGCCAGCTTTTTACACTAATTTTAATCTCCGGAATCTCTTATTTAACCTGTTCACCGCGTTAAAAATCAAATTCCACGAATCCTGTGCGCAGCACAATTTCAGCGTTTTTTAATTTCTAAGTTTAAACACATATTTTGTTTAGAACCACTGATATTTGATTACAACACCAAGTAAACATGACACTTAAGTAATTTTCTGATAATAAATAATAGTCATTACTCTTAAGGAGACTCATTAAATAAAGGAGATAAACTTAACATTACGTAAAATAAACAAAGGAATGCTACGATCAAATCAATGCTTCATGACACTCACCCGATCAAATGCATATAGCACTAGTAATGTTTATTTACGTAAGAGAGACTTAGTAATGTTTATTTACGTAAGAGAGACTCATCGCAGGACTCGATCCGCGCGACAGGTCGTTAATGCTGGAAATATTGATAAACCAAAAAAATTCGGCGCTCTGTTTATTCAAGAATATCTCATAAACTAATATATTATTTGACAAGGTTTTCAGAGATGTCGCTAGAATAAAGATTATTTTAAATTTTAGTTCAATTTTTATTCCGGTTTTGTGTCATTTTTTTTAAGTATTTGTGATTTGAAACTTGTCATTGTCGTCAGATCACAGGCGTTTGTGCTTCCCGCGGGGAACACGTTAATGGGAAAGGCAAAAATGGAATACTTAGCAACAGTGCTGTGTGTATACACTTTTATGTGCTGACTGTGATCATTTCTATATAGGAAAGACAGGAAGATCTTTTGAAAAGAGATATAGTGAACACAAATCCACCTTAACAAATCCTCCAATTTATTCTGAAATGGCTAATCATTGTCACCGTGAGAATCATACATTTTCTATCGATGATGCCAAATTCTTACATATCAGTGGTAACGGAAATAAATTGGACAGATTAGAGGCCCTAGAAATTTCTAAGTCAGTACACCGATCCGAACATCTGTTGAACAGTTATTTCCCAAAAATCTCTCCGCTCTTGGCCGAAATTGTCCCGTGCCTCCCTCACCCCCCAGCTTCCAACCGTTGAAGCGTGTATATTGGTATCAGTTCGAACAGCATTTAGTCTTGTTTGCGCTCCCCTGAAGATGAGGGGTGCACCTTGAAACCGGTAGGGTTATATCGTCACAAAAACACGCTACATTTTCTTGAGTATAGTTAACAGAATTCGTAGGAGTTGTATGAGAAAGTTTATGGATGTGGAAGGGATGAAATTGTGTATCGAGAAAGGAAAGTCTGGCACTCTATCTTTTCTGGCTACTCTAGCGAGGAAACGGCGTGATGGTATGTACGTGGAACTTTTTTACAATTACGTAGTACTTTTGCCTTATGTGCGTGATATTTTTCTCGGAATTTGTCTGTCACATAAATCGAGGGATGGTTGTATTAGAACAGGCAATAAAAGGTTGTACTGTATACACGAAAGCATAATACTACCTTGATCAAAAAGTTTTAGGACCAGCCACCGTGTGGCGCTGTCAGTCACCCGATTGGAATTCTTTTTTTTTGTTAGGTTACCACATCTATCATTGACACTTCCCTCCAAATTTCAGCGTCATAGCTTGACATTTGTAAAAGTTACGCTGTACTGAGTACATCTACCTTTGTGCGTGTTTTCGATTTTTTACAAGTTTGAAAATGGCATCAACGAGTTTGCATTAAATTTTGTGTGAAAAACGGATTTAACGGTCCGCAGACTTTGCAAATGTGGGAGGTGTTTTTCGGTGGCACCAATGCTTCAGAAGTGGTCGTGAGTCGGTCCAGGATGACGAACGCAGTGGGAGTCAAAAACCGATGAAACATCGATAAAATCAAAGAAATATTGGCCGAAAACCGCAAATTGACCATCAGAGAGCTGGCAGAGGACTTGAACATCGCTTATAGATCCGCTCAAGATATTTTGGTTAGTGATTTGGGCCTCAGACGTGTCGCTGCAAAACTGGTGCCGAAACACCTCAATTTCATGCAAAAAAAGGACCGCGTTGAAATCGCGAAAGACATGATTTCCATGAGTTTTTGACCAAAAACAACACGAATACTATCCAGCAGCCTTCGAATTCACCTGATCTGGCTCCCTGCGACTTTTTCCTGTTCAACCGACTTAAAAAACCGCTTCGCGGAACGCGTTACATCACCCGAGAGGATGTCATGAAAAAATCGAAGACGGCTCTGATGGACATACCGAAAACTGAGTACCAGCGGTGTTTCGAGGATTGGATCAAGCGCTGGCGTAAGTGCGTTGCAGTCGATGGGGAGTACTTTGAAGGGGACCATATCGATTTTGATGAATAAACTTGTATTTTCGATTTTATGAATACGAAGTCCTAAAACTTTTTGATCAAGGTAGTACCAACAGTCACGACGATCTTCGAATGTTTTTCTAAAAGAACTGGGGAAGAAAACTATACTCGAACGTTTTTTATATGCGTAATACTGCCGAGATGTTCTACAACCTGCGTAATGCCAGTGATATTCAAATCGCACGCTTCGCAACAGTACTGTCCCTCTTTTATGAACTTGACCCCGTCGACCGCAGCATTCGAACGATGTTTAGAACGTGCGTGAGCAAAACCGTGAGGGGCGCTCGCTATATCGTCATCACACAACTGACACATGAAACCGGAATGATAGCGAACCACCGCAGATTTCTTTTTTATCTTCTCAATCTCGGTTATCTTTAAGACCTCACATTCACCGTCTTTCTGAAATCCATTAAGTAGCCCTTTTAAAAGTTTTACGGTTTTCGTATCGGACTTAGATATTTCGTTAATGTTGTTTATGATTACCGAGCCGACGTTTGAACTCATTTGGTGCAGCGTTCGAGAATTATTAAAAGCGTTGTTCGGACTTTTATTCTTTTCAGGTTTGTTCTTCTTTATAGGTGTCTTTTTTTTAGGTGTTTTGTTCGAGTTTTGTAACGACAAATCACCGAGTGGATTTTTAATAAGATTTTCTTTATTAGAATTTTGATTGTTCCCCCCATTTCGTGGTGAATTCCATGTATTTTGTGGTGTATTCCCTGTATTTTGTAGTAAATTCTTTTTATTTCGTGGCGAATTCCCTGTATTTTGTGGTGTATTCCCTGTATTTTGTAGTAAATTCTTTTTATTTTGCGGCGAATTCCCTGTATTTTGTGGTGAATTACTTGTATTTTGTGGTGAATTCCTTATATTTTGTAGTAAATTCCCTGTATTTTGTGGTGAATTCCCTGTATTTTGTAGTAAATTCTTTTTATTTTGCGGTAAATTCCCTGTATTTTGTGGTGAATTCCCTATATTTTGTGGTGAATTACCTGTATTTTGTAGAAAATTCTTTTTATTTTGCGGTAAATTCCCTGTATTTTGTGGTGAATAACTTGTATTTTGTGGTGAATTCCTTATATTTTGTGGTGAATTCCCTGTATTTTGTAGTAAATTCTTTTTATTTTGTGGTAAATTCCCTGTATTTTGTGGTGAATTCCCTATATTTTGTGGTGAATTACCTGTATTTTGTAGAAAATTCTTTTTATTTTGCGGTAAATTCCCTGTATTTTGTGGTGAATTACTTGTATTTTGTGGTGAATTCCTTATATTTTGTGGTGAATTCCCTGTATTTTGTAGTAAATTCTTTTTATTTTGCGGTAAATTCCCTGTATTTTGTGGTGAATTCCCTGTATTTTGTGGTGGTGAATTCCCTGTATTTTGTAGTAAATTCCCTGTTTTTTGTGGTGAATTCCTTGTATTTTGTGATGAATTCCCTATATTTTGTAGTAAATTCCCTGTATTTTGTAGTAAATTCTTTTTATTTTGCGGTAAATTCCCTGTATTTTGTGGTGAATTCCTTGTATTTTGTGGTGAATTCCCTATATTCTGTAGTAAATTCCCTGTATTTTGTGGTGAATTCTTCACATTTTGTGGTGAATTCCCTGTATTTTGTAGTAAATTCTTTTTATTTTGCGGTAAATTCCCCGCGTTTTGTGGCTGTTTCGCTTCTGCCGTTTGTTTATCAACTTGCGTTTGACTTTGCGCACAATTTGCGAGACTGGTTTTGTACGCTTCGAACAATTTCGCATGTTGCGCAGTTTCGATATGAACCAAAGCGGAGTTTATATCAGAGAAACCCGCCAATTTACAGCAAAAACATTTCAGGAACGAGCCACTCGTGTACGAAATCATATTTTTAAACAAGAAATCGATTTCGTCATCCTCTAATCTCTCTCGACGACTGAACGACTTCATGTTGCGTACGTGATTTTTATTTTTAACATGAGATCGAAGCGAATCTCGACCCAAATCGTACGTGTTACAAAGAAAACAGACAAATTTACCGTTTGTCAATGGGGATATGTACTTAATACTGAAATCGTTACCTGTCTCGTACGATGCGGAACTTTCGCTCAACGATATGTTACCAACACTCGAATTATCGTCTCGATCTAAAAGCAAATGCCTGTTCTTTTTGAATACATCATTATTTAAATTAGTTATAAGAGAGAATTTAGTCTCATCGTATTGGTAAACTGTTTCCGCGTTGTAATTATTGAGGTTACGTTCGTGTTCAACATTCGATACATGATCGAGTAAAGCATCTTGCGACAATTGTATCTCAGCGTTGCAAAGCCCGCACGAAATGTATTCTCCAATAGGATCGATAAATATTTTGTGATTGAATATAAAAGACACGGGCACATCATAAGTCTTATTTGGAGCGAAAAGCAACGGATATCTTTTGATAATCTTCATTTGCATTATGATATTGCGTTCGTGTAAGTTTTGAACGTGTTCGTCCGTTTTGATATGTCGAGAAATTACGGAACTTTTTCGGTTCAAAATTTCTTCGCAAACTTGACAAAGAACCTTGGTGTAATCTTCGCCGTAAGGAACGATTCGGTGCAATTTATAGTTTACGGAACTGCTAATTTTTGAATCCTTCGATTTTTTACAATCTTCTCCTTTCCGAGTTTCGTCAGCCGAAACGACGACAGCAGTTACCGTGACATTCGATGCAGTAACGACGTCGCCGATTTTCGTTACCGTTTCGATTTGAGAATTGATATTTGCCTTTTTCGGTATAGCACCTTTTCTTTCGCTATTCAACATGTCTTGTACGATTATTTTTCTCGTATTATCGTCGATTCCCTCCCTTCTTTCATCTGTAAAAAGACATTTATTAACATTTCTAGTCAAATTATCAATATTCTCTTTCGAAGGTTCTTTTTCAATCGTATAAGAAACAACGTTATCAATATTCTCTTTCGAAGGTTCTTTTTTATCGATCATATAAGAAACAACGTTATCAATATTCTCTTTCGAAGGTTCTTTTTCAATCGTATAAGAAACAACGTTATCAATATTCTGTTTCGAAGATTCTTTTGTATCGATCGTATAAGAAACAACGTTATCAATATTCTCTTTCGAAAGTTCTTTATCTATCGTATAAGAAACAACATTATCAATATCCTCTTTCGAAGATTCTTTTTTATCGATCGTATAAGAAACAACGTTATCAATATTCTCTTTCGAAAGTTCTTTATCTATCGTATAAGAAACAACATTATCAATATCCTCTTTCGAAGATTCTTTTTTATCGATCGTATTAGAAACAACGTCATCAATATTCTCTTTCGAAGGTTCTTTTTTATCGATCGTATAAGAAACAACATTATCAATATTCTCTTTCGAAGGTACTTTTTTATCGATCGTATAAGAAACAACATTATCAATATTCTCTTTCGAACATTCTTTTTTATCGATCGTATAAGAAACAACATTATCAATATCGTAAAATTTTAGACATTCTTTAGTTTGACTTACGTTCGAGTTATAAATTCGCGCATCATCCGAAACGCCGACACCACCTTCCGCCTGTTCGGAACAAAGTCTAGAATCTGTAGCTATTTCGCTAGTTCCTTGAAGATACGAGACGTACGAAATATGCGGCGTTCTTCTCACGTGACCTGCAATGTCACTGTACGTTTTTATTATTTCGTGACAGAGACCGCAAATGATTTGTTTACTCAACGGATTAATCGTAATCTTGTCACGCTCAATCATTTCATCAGTGAGTTGAAACGTTTTACCGGGTCCGAATATATCGGAATTCATACCGACCAACAACTTCTGATGAGCGACAATGTACGCGTCGTAAATTTCGTCGTGATTCGTATACATGACGTGCCTCATGATTTCGGAAATATTAAACGGCAACGATACTTGACAACAAATACAAAAATATCTGTCGTCGTCCGACGGATCGACAACTATTTTATTGACTTCTAAATAATTCTTAACCTTATTTTCGACACGTACCTGCTCCGCAATGAACCGACGGGACGTTTTGATTTCTTCCTCGTGTATCGGCGATTTCAAGTGACTGTGTATATATTTAATACGAGGAACGACAATTCTACAAGTGCTACAATATAAAACTTTTTTATTTAAATCATAACAAATTCCTTCGTCATTTATTAGTTCTTCGGTGAGACCTATAGATTTGAAGGAATATTTCGTCTTTTTCTTTTTGAAAGTTTTCAGCATTTCGTCTTTGTTGTATAACCAAGTCGTTTCGTAATGACTGTCGCTCATAGTATGTTCGGCGATAGCGAGTTCGTCGAAAAGAATTGTCTCGTTGCAAGGTATACACCGCACACAGTCGAAAACATCAGGTATACGGGACAACCTATCTATTAGTATCGATACGTCCCGTTTTAAATAAATTTCCTTACCTTCTAAACCTCGGCTGAATTTAAAAACGTGTCTATTCGTGCCGCTGCGATCGACCAAATCTTTTATAGAATGAAACTTCAATACTTCCGTTTTGGGTACATCCGAAACACTTTGTTCGAATGACTGTTTACGACAATCACTATCGGTAATTGTCGACTGTCGAGACTCGACGGGTTTAATTTTTACATTTTCGTTAGACTTTCGCAGTTGTTTCGACTGTACATCGACAATTTTTCTATTTTTCGCTCGCATTTCAGATTCTTCGATCAAATCGTCAACAGCTGCCTTTCGTTCTTTCGTAACCGTCTCTCCCCTTTCACTTTTCTTCGATTCTGCACGTTCAACGTCCTCAACTCGGTGGTCATTTTTCGTATTACGTCCACCTTTTTCGATCGTGTTTATGAAAGTTTTATTCGGTCGCTCTATCTTTTGTCCAACGACCGATTCTTTCACTTTTTTCGGACTCGCATCTTTCCGATTATCTTTTTTAACTGTTTTTTTTCGAACGTCGTTCGCACTATCCGAACTATGAACGTCGTTTCGAACAGTTTTTAAGTTTTTATTCGAAATATGCGACGTATTATTATCTGTCGTTTCTAAATATCCTTTTGCAAATTCATCAAGTGTCTTAGAAAACTTTCTTAGTTCTGTCTTTAGATTAAAAACACGTTCATAGATTATTTGTCCGTGGGAAATAGAAGCTTTTTCATTTGTTATTACCATAGATTGTATATTCAGAGTTGCTGCTGCAAAGTTATTCCGAAAATCGAGAAGATCATCTGTAGTTTCCTTCAAAAGTTCATCGAACGTTAAATTATTTCTTCTTTTCGAATCTTTAAGTTTCGGCAACGTTTCCTTATCTTCTTTATACGTAAATTCCTTCAAGACTATATTTGTATCATTTTCCAGTCTGCCACGAACGAACTCTTCGATAAACGTATCAACTCTCGTAATCAAATCATTCGTCAATATTCTATAATCTACGATAAAACTTTCATAACGTTTCCGTTCGTTCGAATGAATCTCTTTCAACAATACCGATATTCTTTTCAACAGTCTGACCTGTGACCAGTCGAAAGACATAAACAAATTCTCAGTCTTGGATAAATCGTTCGAAATATCTCTACTTTGTTTAGTTTGTTGTGAATTTTCTTGAACGACTTGATACAAAGCCGCAATTCCCAAATTCTCCGATAAATCAGAATTCGAAAGACCGTCTTCCTTAAACGAATCGAAGTTCGGCGCGTTCGTGAACGATTCATCTTCGATTTTTCGTATGATATTAGCCAACAAAAGTGTTACGTGTTCGTACAAATCGATCTCGTCTAAATTGTCTCCGTCTCCTCCATCGTCGGTTCGCAACGATTCTTCGGCGCTGTCACGTCCTAAATTGTGTTTGTTTATTTTTAACGAAGCCATCAAGTCTCCGTCGATATCCACACTCCTCTTCGAAACTATATTCTTGACCAAGTAAGGTACGATCTTGAATCGTTGGTCGTTTCTTATTTTACGAAGATTCTTTAGAACGTATTCTCGTTCGACGTCGTCAGTCCTGTTCCTTAAATACGTGTTGAATTTCTTACACGATTGGACGCATTCCATATGCGAATCGGCCATGAATATGAACAGTAGACTCGCCAATAGATCTTCGAACAGATCGAAATCCGAAAGTGACGACATCTTCCAATCCTTTTCGTTCATGTATTTCAACTTTTCGTTCATTTCTGGTCCGTGCGCTGTTTCTTTCCGTATTTTTAATCATAAAGCGTTTTTGTCTCGCATCACCTTTATGTTTTTTTTATTACCATTTTTCCGTTGTTCGAGTCGTGCTGGAAACATCTCCAGATATCTGAAATTGAAAAAAAAAAAACAATTAATGATATATAAAATGAACTGAGAATGAATGTTATGACATACGAGGCGTATCCAGAAAGTAAGTGTACTGAGGCTCTCACGACCGGATGGATTTTATTTTCGACATGTTGGCTACACTTCCGTGTAGCCTGACCTTTCCCCTCCGCAACGAGACCGGTTCGAGGTCAGTACGTTGAGAAGTGTCGACGCGACAACACGTTTCGTGAAAAATGTAAATCCAATCTCCCGCCAAGTGCGAAATACGCGGCGTCATCCGTTATCTCGTTTGGAAGGGAAAACCTCCGGTTGAGGTTTATAATGAGGTGAAAACTGCATATGGTGATAAAGCTATGAATCGTACGAGTGTGTACAAGTGGTGTCGCGAGTTTAAAAACAGTCGTACGTCTGTGCATGATGATCAGAGGAGCGGAAGACCTTCAATTGTGAAATTGTGGAAAAAATCGAAAATGCCCTCCGTGACGATCGCAGATTGACTGTGGATGAACTTTCTGCGATGTTTCCGCAAATCTCCAGATCTCTACTACACGAAACCATCACAGAAACCCTCGGATATCGGAAACTGTCCGCGAGGTGGGTCCCAAAACAGCTGACAGACCGACACAAGTTGAATCGAGTGGAGGCCGGGGAAGAGTTTTTGAGGCACTGCAAACTCCATGGAGATGAATTTCTCCGCTCCATCGTTACTGGAGATGAAACTTGGGTTGCACACTACACGCCTGAAACCAAAAGGCAGTCTCAACAGTGGCGTCACACCTCTTCACCCTCCGTCGAAAAGTTCAAAACCACAATTTCAGCCAAGAAAATCATGGCATCCGTGTTTTGGGACTGTCAAGGCATAATTTTAATTGAATATATGCCTCAAGGGGAGACCATCAACTCTGCGAGATACTGTGAGACCCTAAAAAAAAGCGGGGGGCGATTCAGAACAAGAGGAGAGGCATGCTGACAAAGGGAGTCTGCCTGCTGCACGACAATGCAAGACCACACACGGCCAACGCCACGAACGAACTGCTCGCCTCGTTTAAATGGGATGTCCTGAACCATCCCGCGCATTCCCCTGACCTAGCACCTTCAGATTACTATCTCTTTACCTCCCTGAAGCTGCACATGGGTGGGAAAAGGTTTTCAACCGACGAGGAGGTAAAGGAGGAGGTGGAGAAGTGGACGGAGGGGTTGGCGAGAAACTACTTCGAGGAAGGCATCAAAAAGTTGATACCCCGCTTCAACACCTGCATTGAGAGGAATGGCGACTATGTCGAAAAATAGCTTACATATGTACTACGGTTAACACGTAATTTTTTTGATTAAATAAAAAAATTGTAACCTACAAAAATTCAGTACACTTACTTTCTGGATATGCCTCGTAGAATGTTATACATTTTTTTATTTTAATCTTCTGGTGTACATAGATCCATCGATCGTTTTTGGGCCTCGTAGCCGAGGATCCCCTCGTCATTCCAACTTCAATTCAGTTACATCAAGCAAAGCTCTGCTGTGGAATTTTTCTTTTAAATGAGTGAGCTCTTGCGCACCAGCAAACTCTCCGGCCACACCACTGTACTAGATCCGATGGCACACTGAATGACTGGCGTGTTTTTTTCGGAAGAATAGATTTTAACCGGTTCACTGTCACGAGTGTGTTGACGCGCTCTCCGATTCAGTGCTCGCCAGGCCGGCCATACAAAATGAATGCGTAAACGCGCTCTCCTTTGAGCTTGTCGCAAGCCAATATCAAATCCAATTGTAATAGTTTATAAATTATAACACATAGTGACATCTATTGGGATGGTCGATACTTAAATATTACAATTTACCGATATTATTAAAGTTACAGTCATCTTTCTAAAAGCTTTCACTGACAGTCAATACGTGTCTCTGATACAGGGTTACCGACTACAGTTTTTTGCGACATAATTGCGATGATTTATAATGACTTCGTTTGTAGTTTTGTTCAGTGGTTGATTTTTAACTTTTGTGCGTTATTTTTGTTGATTTTTCAAAGTATTTATTTACAAAGTGTGTTTTCGTGCATTCTTTGGTTATTGGCGGTAGTTTTGCGGCATAATACGACGTTTATATAGACTTTTTACGGTTTTATTTTAAAGTTTATTTACCTTTTGCGCTTTATTATACATCGTACAGATAATTTGTTGATTTTAGTTTACAAAGTATATTATATTCCGCTATATTTATAAGTAAACGTGTTTTCTGTGTCAAATTGTGACAACCCTGACATTTTGTGAATATTTAAACTGTGTTTTTCTGAGTGAACGGCAGCTCAAACGCCCCACGGTGTATATATTTAGTAAGTTTTCATAATATCCTTTTTATCTGTATACAAAAAATATTAATTTTTTAGGTTTTATTTTTGTTGAAAAAATCCCGGCCTGCTGGGTACGGCCATACTAATAACTTCCGAAACTTAAAGGGTTAAGAAGCGACTGAAAAACTTTTAATTTTTAGTCAATAATATAATGTGTTTCATGGCATGTTTTTTTTCTTTGTATAAGAATACCTATGACCGAAGTCATATGTATATTTATCAGGTCTGTAAATATGAAACCGGTTTTTTTATATAGAAAATACACATTTATTGTATGAAAATGGTAAAAAATATTTATAAAAAATATTGCCCATCGCTAGCTACACATTTTCCCCATCTCTCTGGCAATTTGTGGATGCCACGCCAAAAAAACTATAGATCTTTTGAGGCAAACCAATCATCGAGCCATTTTCGTAAGAAGTAAAGCGCTGCTCAGCAAGTGCGTGTCCCATCGATGCAAATAAGTAGTAATCGGATGGAGCCAAGTCTGGTGAGTAAGCCGCATGCGAAAGTATTTGCCAACTAAACGCCTCAATCGTTTCCTTGACCGGTTTTGCTGTGTGCGATAGTGCATTATCATGAAGCAAAATCACTTTGTGTTGCCTCTTTTGATATTCTGGTCATTTTCACGCAATGCGTTCAGTATTAACGGTTTCACAAGATTTTAGCAGCTCCTAATAGATAACACCCTTCTGATCCCACCAAACACAGAGCATTGTCTTCAGTCCATAGTGATTTGCTATTGCAGTCGATGTCGCTGGTTTGCTTGGAGTTACCCATGATCTTTTACGCTTAGGATTCTCGAAATATATCCATTTTTCATCGCCAGTAACAATTCAATGGAAAAATGATTTTCTTTTGTACCTGGCGAGCAGCATTTCGCAAGTGGTTTTTTGATTTTCCCACTGTTTTTCATTCAGTTCATGTGGAACCCATTTTCCCACCTTCTGGATTGTTTCCATGGCTTTCAAACGTATGGAGACGGCTTCTCGTGTCACATTTTTCACATTTAATTGATAGTTGTTGTTGCGTTTGAGCGTCATCCTCATCCGACAATGCTCGCAATTCAGCGTCTTCAAATTTTCTCGGTGGTCTTCCACGTTCTTCGTTTCTCACGTCAAAATCGTCACTTTTGAATATTTTAAACCACTCAAAGCACTGTGATTTACCAAGAGCATGCTCACCGTAAGCTTCGACAAGCATTCGATGCGATTCTGCAGCAGTTTTCTTCAAATGGTAACAAAAAATTAATGCTGTCCGCAAATCGTAGTTTAGGGTACAAAAAACAGACATGTTCAACGCTATGAAAACATATATAGTTGTATTAAACTTGTATTGTTGCGAGTTAAAAGTCTTTGACAAATGTAAACACAAGAAAAAGGCGCCAATGACGCGGTTTGACAGTCACTACATTGACAACTAGAGCCATCTATGAGCAAATTCCGGTTTCATATTTACAGACTTGGTAATCACAAGTGAGGAACTCTTGATTTAAATAATAAAATAAAAATATATCAAGTATTTTGATTTATATAAAAATTTATCAAATATTTTGATTTAAATAAAAATATATCAAGTATTTTGATTTCAATTCTGAATGGTACACCACCATTTGTTTGCCAGAAGTGTTCGGAGAAATGAGGAAAACCAACCGTCGAAGACGGATCATTCTGCACCACGACAATGCGAGCTCTCACACATCGGCTCAAACAAGTGACTTTTTGAGCACTGAAAACATTGTAAAATCGCTTGGTGTCACAATAAAATTAACCAAAACGTCTGTTCGCTAGGAGATTCACTCGGTGACTTATCGTTATGTAGCGTGGCGCGAACCGTGCAGTGTGACCATTGCGATAGTATGCGGTGCGTTGGTTCACTAGGATATGTCACCTAGATCGCAGCGTAGTTCTAAGCACCAAGAGAGGCTCCTAACTGTGTGGCCGAGGCCTTAGTGTTTTTGCGGTAGATTTCAAAGTAAGTCAGAAAAAAAGTATACATTATGACATTGTCATAGCCCGAGAATTTTTCGGGCACGGTAAGGAATACATAATTATTTTGCACGAGAACTTCTCAGGATTGGTATTCAAAGGGTTAAATAAAGCAGGATTACCTTAAGCAAGCGTCTTGATCATTAACCCTTCCCTTACGGTGATAAAATTGAAACGCGCGTTCCGGTGTTGGGTAGTGAGTACGCGATAAAAAATTAGCGATTTTAAATCGGAAAAATAAGAACATTCATAGATAATCCCCTTAATTAATTATAAATGAAGTTAAAAATTATAATAATTGAGATTTATTTGCTGAAAACATTAAAAAACCATCTGGCAACGCTCACGGAACGGGCGTAGGTCTAATCTATTTGCAAGCCCAGAAGCAACTGCGGCGCGGAGCGTCAGTGGCTTACCCCGGCGTGGCTTACGCTTGCGACGATTGAGACAATTGAGCTCCTCGCAATTCAGTGGAGTATGCAAGAGTGAGATGCGAATATAGTGTCGCGCTTCCCACATACTATTCACCTATCGTCAAGACACAAGGTCGAGGCACTCGCAGCGTTTAAATGCGAATTTGTTTCCGATATCTTCACAAAATACCCACGATGTAGTCAATAAATTCTGATTATTATTAATATTATTTTTTAAATCAATGCGTAAATATATTATGGAGGAATACCTAAAATCTTAACCTTGTATTTTTATTATATTTATAGAGATATTGATGGTTATTAGAAGCAACGCGTAGAAGATACCCAACACAGGGAAGGAAAGGTTAACATTAAACATTAACGTTACGCCATAACGGGAGTGTGGATTATGCATTGTTATAACCTTTGCATATCAAACATTAACAAAGTTAATAAAACTGTCTATTGATAATATTTTAATGATGTCATGTCGCCTCGGTATACAGAACAGGAAAATAACTAAATTTATCAAGTAATACATTTTTTATGACAGCATTCTTTCTACACAAAGTAATTCAAAAATATTTTTCGGTGGCTTTTTGCAAAGGCAAGTTGACTTTTATAATCGGGTTTCCTGTTTTTATTATCTCATCCTCTCCCATTATCGGGAAAATTATATTAATTATCATTATCAGTCCACATTCATTCACTGCAGGATACAGACCTCTCAAAGTATTATTGGATCAAGTGGATGATATTCAGAAAGAAGGAAATTTAAAAAGACAGAGAAATTGTAGAAGTTGTACTAACGTTGTACTGTACACAAAGAAAGTTTTACTCAGGCGTTGCTAAAGCCGTCAGACTTGATTTGTATTTATTGTATTGCATTACACTTTCGTTGTATACAATACAACCTGGCGGGATTATTGCCACGTGGCAGTCTCTTCCAACCAACCAGAGAGATGTTGATAAAGCCTAATATGTAAACCAGGACTTTGATTTTTTTATTAATCTCGGTTCCAGCAGGATTTGAATCCGCAACTTCCGGGTTGGGAGACGGGCGTCTTATCAATTAGGCCACGGAGGTCGTTCTTTATTTATTTTGTAATCTTTTTAAGCTTTTATTTTGTAATATATTTAAGCTGTTATTTTTGTTTTAAGCTGTCATTTTGTAATATTTTTAAGCTGTTATTTTGTAATTTTACAAGCAGTTATTTTATCTGTTTATGCTCTAATTTTGTAATATTTATAAGCTGTTATTTTGTAATATTTTAATCTGTTAAGTTGTAATCTTTTTAAGCTGATATTTCGTAATTTTTATAAGCAGTTATTTTGTAATATTTATAAGCTGTTATTTTTTTAATATTTTTGAGCTGTTATTTTGTAATATATTTAAGCTGTTATTTTTGTAATATTTTTAAGCTGTTATTTTGTCATATTTTTGAGCTGTTTTTTTGTAATATATTTAAGCTGTTATTTTTGTTATATTGTTAAGTTGTCATTTTGTAATTTTTTTAAGCTGTTATTTTGTAATTTTACAAGCAGTTATTTTATCTTTTTATGCTCTAATTTTGTAATATTTTAATCTGTTATGTTGTAATCTTTTTTAAGCTGATATTTCGTAATTTTTATAAGCAGTTATTTTGTAATATTTTTAAGCGGTTATTTTGTAATCTTTATAAGCTGTTATTTTTGTAATATTTTAAAGCTATTATTTTGTAATATTTTTCAACGGTTATTTTGTAATATTTTTAAACTACTATTTTGCATTTTTTATAAGCAGTTATTTTATCTTTTTATGCTGTTATTTTTGTTATATTGTTAAGCTGTTATTTTGTAATATTTTACAGCTATTATTTTGTAATCTTTATATGCTGTTATTTTTGTAATATTTTAAAGCTATTATTTTGTAATATTTTTCAACGGTTTTTTGTAATATTTTTAAACTGTTATTTTGCATTTTTTATAAGCAGTTATTTTATCTTTTTATGCTGTTATTTTGTAATATTTTTAAGCTGTTATTTTTTAATATATTTAATCTGTTATTTTTATTACAATATATTGTTAAGCTGTCATTTTGTAAAAAATTAAGGCTTTATTTTGTAATATTTTAAAACTGTTAATTTGTAATATTTTAAAGCTGTTATTTTGAAATATATATAAGCCGTTATTTTTGTAATATTTTATGCTGTTATTTAGTAATATTTTTAAACGGTTATTTTGTAATATTTTTAGCAGTAATTTTGTAACCTTGTAAAGAGGTTGTCACCTTGCAATAATCCCGCCAATTTGTTTTGCAATGAAGTATTAAATTACTGAAGTAATTATTTGTAATATTTTTAATGTCAATAATGCTGGGTGCAAGTCCCGGGTTAGAGCGCCCTTGAGGAGAGTTTGCTCCCTAAACGCCGCTTTATAAATTGTCCTTTGTATTAAATTGAATTGATGTCACTTTCAATTCGAAGTCGCGTTATTTTCCCGTCAACACGGCACTTTCCAACAATAATTAGGAATTTATTGTAAACGGTGGAAAGAATGTTGAATTGATGTGTTAAAACGTTGTTTTTTTTAGAGCAAAAGTATTATTGCAACGAGCGTTTTTTACCTTCAAATAATATTGTTACAAGCATCAAGAAAATTAAAATCATTCGAGTTTAAATAAAAAAAGAGGAAATTAGTAAAAATACGTATTAAATACGGTAATTTTGAAAATAATGGAGCCGTAACTTCAATTCAAGTTGCTAAAATCCGTCGGTACACTATGTTATCAAAATCCAAATTTACATAAAATAATTGATGTATCTTATATATTATTAAAAAGTATTGATTAAATATAGATCAACGTACCTATTATATTATAAATTATCACAGCTGGAACATTTAATATGGCGTTAATCTTATCTCAAAACTAGTTCAAGTTGATACAGGACAAGGAAAGAAAGATAGTCGACCCAATATATAATCACACGTTAACTGTCATTGAGTATAAAATACCATAGACAATGGACAGATTTGAACAAGAACTACACACAGTTTCTCAACGGTTTTCGTGTTCATAGACAAAAAAATAATCATAAATGTCATTTCACCTATATGACTATTAACCGTTACCACTCCATTATTTTTTGATATTGTTTGTCAGCCAACTCTAATTTAAATAATGTCAAAATATTAATTTATTGATAGGTAGTTACAAAAAAAAATCGTTAAAAATTCATTTGTAATGATTTATTCTTCAAATAAAAAACAATTCACAAAAAACATTATGAACTACTTATAGTTTTGCATAGTATGGTACTTTTTAAAACAATCTCCAGGATGGAGACCAGGTTTTCTGGGACAGGTCTCACAAAACCACACTGTTTCCCGTCTTTTCTGTGCTGTTAATACTATTGTAGGGTACCCACGTCCCTAAAATATTGTCAACATGCAGGGTCAACGACCGATGAATCAACCTCTGGATATGGACAATTGTCACATACCAGAACGTCAACACTGTTTACACGCAAATAATATTTACATCGCATTCCAAGGTAGAAAGATAACATATCACGCCGTCTCGCCGTTTCGACAATAAATATCCTACCCACTGTAGTATTCGCAGCGCTTGCGACCACCTCAGCACGCGCAGGAGTGAGATCGAGATATACCGCGGACGCAGTCACGCGTCCCGTTCTGAAATTCTATATATACCTACTTATCGTTGAATAAAGAGCACTTGTTATTATTCGCTTGACCATTCATTTCTGTGTATTATTTATCGACTATTCACTCTCACTTTTATCGCATTCCTGAATCGACGTATTTTATTTTAAATACAAACAAATCAAAATCATCACGACGTATCAAATTAAGCATCCCGCTAAATTGATGACCCCGAACGAAAAGGAACACAGAATTCGACTAAAACGAATATAGCGATGTCAACATCAACATCATTAGCACGTCCTATTAGGACACACGCTAAACTATCATCATCAGGATCTTCAAAATCACTGGCAACAGACTCGTACTCACTGTCACTTTCATAAGATTCATCTTCCGAAAATACTTGGTATTCAGGTGACGTATCACGCGAAGTTCCCGCCATTTTAGGTTATGTGAATTTGTAAGGATTATTTTATAGTAAAATAAAAACGGAAAACAGTCAAAATCTTATTAAAACGTGAAATTAAATGTTTTTTTTTAACGAGTAATCCAGGGCTGTGGAGTCGGAGTCGCGGTGTTTGGGCCGGAGTCGGAGTAGGAGTCGTAAAAAACGAGCGACTCCGACTACTTTTTCGTTAAAATTTAAAATACATTTTTTTTTAAGTATTATAATGAATGTGTATTGTGCACGAATATTAAACTTGCACGCGCAAGTCGCGCCGGTATGGTGAATCACCGAGATCCATTTAATGCATCAAGTCTACGAAAATGTGTTTGTCTCCTTCTTTCTCACGTCGAAAGAAAATTCTGTTGGCTGGGATCTATGTTAACCCCATGGTTCGATCCATATTGACGGAAGAACAAATAAATAGAGCGAAAAACGCTCTGTTTGAATTAACCATTCGTATGAAAGGCCTTCGACTAGAAAAAGAGACGACAGCAGGCAACGTACACCAAGTATCATCATCTTCATCCGACACCGCTGAATCTGAAGACGATTTAGAAAAATATCTCAATGAACAAGATAAACTAAAACGTCCTCGTTTGAATCACAGTCCCAATATAGATGAAGGAGGCTCTATTTCAAAATTTAAAATTGAATTTTATGATGCATTGAAAATAATGGAAAAAATTGACCGAACTTATAAGTTAAATGTTGAAATGGCAATACAGCGGTATCTAGAAATGGTAAAAGATTCAGCATTGATCGTTACAGCATTACCCCCAACCCAAGTATCCGTAGAGCGGTTATTTTCCGCTCTTAAAATTCTCAATTCTGATTTGAGAGCCTCTACGAATACAGATTTAATAGAAGCAATGTTGTTTTTAAGAATAAATTCTAATAAATAATTATTAAAGTTTGATCTTGTTTTATTTTTATCCGTATAACATGAAAAAAATGGCTATATGCAAAGGTAGGAAACAATCTGATAAAATTGAGCTTTTTTGAGTCCGAGTTGTGGAGTCGGAGTCGTGGAGTCGGAGTTGTGGAGTCGGAGTCGTGTTGTTGGTAAATATAGGAATCGGAGTCGGAGTCGTGTTTTTTTTCTTCCGACTCCACAGCCCTGGAATAATCACAAGAAACAACGACACGTGTCAAGTCTTATCTTGTCGGCCGCCAGCCGACAACTGAGTTGTAGCGTACATATAGCGATGTCGGCTGGCATTCGACAAATGAGTGGTAAGGGTTAATGAATGTGTTGGTTCTTTGGCAAAGGAAGCTTGTTCTATCGGCTGTACCCTATCTAATTTTTCAGTCAATAGTTATTGATCTTTTAAATAAAATTAAGCGATGATACTTGGCACTGATTAGTGTTGGATTAGGATATAATTTGTTTAACCTTTCCCTTCCTGTTCTAAAAAAATCCACCCATTCCGGTGATGTGTATTCAAAACACATCAATACACATGTAAAAATGAGCTATTTAAAATCGAAAAAATAAGAATATTTATAGCCAATCGCTTAAATTAATTAAATTTGAAGTCAAAAGAGATAATAATTGAAGTTTAATTGCTGAAAACATGAAAAAAAAAAACATCGAACGACGTTCACAAAACGGGCGAAGCGACCGCCTCGAACGAAAGCCCGCTGGCTACTAAGCGAGCGAACTGAGATTCTATTTCTTGCGTTCCCATATACCGAAGTAGAGTGAGACGTGAATAGCGTCACTTCCTCACTCTTAGCGGTTTTTGAGAATTAATATACCCACGTCACACACTGGCACACGTTTGATTGTATTGGTGAATTTATTCCCGATTTTCACAAAACATCTTTGATGTGGCCAATTAAGCTTATTATTATTAATATTATTTTTACATTCAATGCGTAAATGTATTACGGAGGAATACCTAAAATCTGAACCCAGTATTTATTATATTTATAGAGATATTAAAGTTTTTAGAAGCAATGTGTACTATAAAAGTTATACATCAATTAAACGTGCGCCAGTGTGTGACGTAGGTAAATTCATTCTAATAAATCGCTATGGGGGAGGAAGCGATGCTATTCATGTCTCGCTCTCACTCTACTTCGGTAAATGGGAACGCAAGACATAGAATCTCAGTTCGCTCGTTTCTCTCGCTTCAGTAGCTCTCGGGCTTTCGTTTGAGATGGTCGCTTCGCCCGTTTTGTGAACGTCGGCCGATGTTTTTTTATCATGTTTTCAGCAATTAATTTTCAATAATTATCACTTTTCACTTCAAATTTAATTAATTTAAGCGATTGGCTATGAATATTCTTATTTTTACGATTTTAAATAGCTCATTTTTACATGTGTATTGATACGTATTGAATACACAGCACCGGAACGCGCGGATTTTTTAGCACAAGAAGGGAAAGGTTAATATAAATAAATTTAATATAATTGTATCTATAAAATAATTTGCTTTATACAATTAAATATGAATTGTGGATAATTTCCTTCTTAATACGTTCCGTGCCGCAGTACATTTTGAGAAAATAAGTACCTGCGCCACTAAACAAATTATAGTTTATATTATGTATACATATATAGGCTTCATAAATAATGATTTATTTTTAAAAATAAACTGATTTTAGGTGATATTGTGAGCGTAGCGCGGCGTCGTACGGTAATACATGTATATACAACATAAACTTTTGTAGTCCAAACAAATTGTAGCATGCCTAATTTATTACTTATTATATTTTTTATTTATTTATGTAATATACTATAGTGTTACGCCATAACATAATAATCTCTTATGATTACTGAGACAATAGCTCCAAAAAAAAGGGTCACAATGTTGCATAGACAATGCACCCTCATAAATTTCCAGAGTGTGACAAATGGATGGTCCCATTCATGATGTTATCCCTGGAATCTCTTCTATACCCCCTAGCCTAATTGTAGAGGCTAGTTTATCCTTGAAAAAAAATAAACCGTAATAGCTTGCTCATGTACACCTGGAGGTTTATTAAAAATAATTGCATTTTCAAACAAAATTTTGGAAGTTTTTATGTGCATTATATTCAGGGGCGCCGTATAGGTCACATTCAATGTTAAAATTCGTAGTAAATGTGACCGCTGGCGCACTGGGACTGTTTATAAAAATAAAAACACGTAGGTCACCGGTGACCTATGTGGCGCCCTGGTCAAAAACACGGTAGGTCACCGGTGACCTACGCGGCGCGGAACGTGTTAACTGTTTGATTTCCTTGATCGTCTCTCATAACGAAAAATTGTAAATGTGAAAGATTGACCCGATATGATTCAACATCCTTTTCCACACACAGCTCATTATTTCCACACCAAGCTGCCTCCTTAAATCGCTCCATTCCAGGGATGGTAACCATAATTGTGACAAGCCTATTTCGATAACTCTTACTCACAGCTTTGCTTTCAAACTGAACGAGCACCAAGCGACTCTAAAATAAAAAAAAAACAGATGCGTGAGAGTCTCGCGTGGTAGAAGTGAAACTTCTTAACTCCTAGGAAAAGTTAATTTTATGCATTGCTTTTTTTCAATTTGTTAATGATTTTTTTAGGATTAGGAAATGGTTATTTTAATTAATTAATATAAATAAATTTAATTAATAAATAATTAATTAAAAATAATTAATTATTATGTATTATTAATAAGTAAATTATTATTAATAATAATTAATTAACATATAGTAATTAATTCATACTTAATTAATAATTATCAATTAATTAATAATTATTATTGATAAATTAAAAAATATTAAAATTAATAACAATTATAATTAATTAATAATTATAACATTAATATTACATTATTATGTAATATAATAATTAATCAATAAATTTATAATATAAATTAATTGATTACTGTTAATAATAATTAATATTAATATGAATTATTAATTAATATTAATATTCATAATAATAATTAATTTTAATATGAATAATAAAATAATTAATTATATTAATAATAATTGTTATTAATGAATATTAATTATGAATTAATTAATATAACATTATTAAAAATAATTATTATTTATTCATATTAATTATGCATTAATAAATATTAATTATAAATTAATTATTTATTAATTATATTATGTTTATTAATTATAATTCATTAATGAATTATAATTATATCACAAAAATCTCTCCGCTCTTGGCCAAAATCGTCCCATGCCTCCCTTACCCCTCAGCCCCCAACGGTTGAAGCGTGTATATGGGTATCAGTTCGAACAGCATTTAGTCTTGTTTGTGCTCCCCTGAAGATGAGGTGTGCACCTTGAAACCGGTAGGGTTATACCGTCACAAAAAAATGGAATAAACAGTGTTTGATAAAAATAAATTACAATGTTTTATTTCTTTTTACATAAAACATGGCACCACAAAGATAAACCAAGATTCAAGAAATAAAACATTTTTATTTGCATATACTATTGGGTGTTAACATAAGTTTTGTCCGTTTTTTTTCCAAATGAAGAGAACAAGAGGACACAACGAAAAAAAAATTACAACAAATTAGTCAATAATGTATTCTCCTTCATTATTTTACATCAAATTAGTCAATAATGTATTCTCCTTTATTATTTACAACTTCTTGCCAACTTTCTACAAGTTTTTCAATGCCTGTGTGATAAAAACCATCCGGTCTTTACTCGAGGAATTCGTCCAACCATGTCCGCAATTCGACATCATTATTGAAGGAAAAACCATCGACGAGCTGTCCTTTCATTCATAGCATCTTCACCGTACACTTCGCAAATATCGCGAGCAGCTTTGGCAGCTTTATTAGCTCGATTGAACACGAACAGAAGGTGTCGAAAATGCTCATTTTCGTCTACTTGACATTCCATTTTGAAGGCTTGTAATCAAATAAAATAATATATGTAACGTAAAACCAAACACAATATCTTACAGAGCAGAAAATTTTCTTTCCAATGACGTATAACCTTTACCATTTTGTTTTACTTTTGGTGCTCATTTTTAAATTTGAAAAAAAAAAGGACACAACTTACGTTAACACATAATACTATATTTTCTTACTTGATCACAATACAATGAGTAAATACTATCCAAATAACGCGATTGTTCAACTTCTTGCAATAATTTATTTCGTTTCGTTAACAACAGCAATACGAACGACCAAATTCTATAATAAATATCCATTCTTCTTCTCCCTGGCTCCATCCCAACTCACTGTCTGCGAAGACTGTTGGGGTCAGCTCCCCTCGTCCTCAGGTTGTATACTCTTCTGTCCCGGACTATGTCCCCCAGGCCGTGCCTCTGCATCAGGTTATCTTTTTGCACCACCCACGAATTCTTTGGTCTTCCTCTGGTTGTTATTCGAGGAAGATCCACGGAGATAGCTATCTTACGCAACTTTACTTTGCGATTTTCCATCACGATTTTGAGTTTTTTTTTTACGTTTTCTGGTGTAACAGCCTCATTTGGACGACTAGAGCGTTCAGCATCATTTGTGTCTGTACGACCGCGTTTGAAATCAGCATACCACCGACAAATGGTTGTTTTCAACGGAGCAGAGCCCGGATAACACTTTTCAAGCCATCGCTGAGTTTGAACGGTATTTTTTCCCATTAAAAAGCAATGTTTTATCAACACACGTAATTCGGTTTTTTCCATTGTTTTGAAAATAGCAAAAGTAATGTCACTAAAACCACTGCAACTCAATTACACAATGTCGGAATGTCATGAAAGTTTGACAAGTAACTTCTAAAGGTTGGCATTAAATGAGAATGGTATGGATTTGTTATTAGAGGTGCATCTGGGATTATATGAGAAAGTGTAAATTTAAACTTTTAACAATGTTCGTACATATTTATTATGGTTATAAAAAAACCAATTGCTTATTTATCATTTATTTTTGTAATAAGGTTTATATAGCGTGATAATGACACTGAACTCCCGTAAGAAAAGTCATTGCTTCGAATGACTTTTCTCGAATATGGATTTGTTATTAGAGGTGCCATCTGTCGGTTAATCCTGGGACTTGGGATGTGTTAAAACAGTGAATCAGTGTTTCTGCCATGCTGGAGAAGCCCTCACTATTCTTCTTTGTTAAGATGGTCAAGCATCGCCGGTGATTCAGCTGCTATCTCTTCTACCGCCGTAAAAAGACGATCGTTGCTTTGTTTCAGGGTCTTCGAGAAGTAAGAGACTGCAGGACATACGAGGTATGATCAATATTAAACTGGACTGGCTTTAAAATAAATTAAAATGTCTATGAAATAAGTTCGTAAAATCGGCATTACACGCCATTTTTTTTAACGTTTCTGAATACGGTCAGATAATCTGGAATGTTGAATAAATTAAAAGATTTTTTAACGTTTTTGAATACGGTCAGATAATCTGGAATGTTGAATAAATTAAAAGATTTTTATCGTTTCTGAATACGGTCAGATAATCTGGAATGTTGAATAAATTAAAAGATTTTTTAACGTTTTTGAATACGGTCAGATAATCTGGAATGTTGAATAAACTAAAAGATTGCACAGTTGGAGATCTGGAGTAGTGAAATTTTTGTAAAAATAGTTAAACCTTTCCCTTATCCTGTGCTAAAAAAATCCACGCGTTCCGGTGCTGTGTATTCAATACACATGTAAAAATGATCGATTTAAAATGGGAAAAATAAGAATATTCATAGCCAATCGTTTAAATTAATTAAATTTGAAGTCAAAAGTGATAATAACTGAAATATTTAATTTTGTAGTTTATTTTTATCAAACACTGTTTATTCCACTTTTTTGTGAAGGTATAACCCTACCGGTTTCAAGGTGCACACCTCATCTTCAGGGGAGCACAAACAAGACTAAATGGTATTCGAACTGGTACCGATATACACGCTTCAACGGTTGGGGGCTGAGGGATGAGAGAGGCACGGGACAATTTCGGCCAAGAGAGGAGAGATTTTTGGGAAATAACTGTTCAACAGATGTTCGGATCGGTGTACTGACTTAGAAATTTCTAGGGCCTCTAATCTGTCCAATTTATTTCCGTTACCACTGATATGTAAGAATTTGGCATCATCGATAGAAAATGTATGGTTTTCACGGTGACACTGATTAGCCATTTCAGAATAAATTAGAGGATTTGTTAAGGCGGATTTGTGTTCACGAAATCTCTTTTCAAAAGATCTTCCTGTCTTTCCTATATAGAAATTATCACAGAAATATTTAATTGCTGAAAACATGAAAAGAAATCGGTCGATGTTCACAAAACGGGCGAAGCGACCACCTCAAATGGATGCTTGCGAGCTACTTAAGCGAGCGAACTGAGATTCTATTTCTTGCGTTCCCATATACCGAAGTAGAGTGAGAGAGAGATGTGAATAGCGTCGCTTCCTCACCCATATCGGTTTTTTAGAATGAATATACCTACGTCACACACTGGCACACGTTTGATTGTATCGGTGAATTTATTCCCGATTTTCACAAAATATCTCTGATGTGGCCGATAAGTGCTAATTATTATTAATATTATATTTTCATTCAATGCGTAAATGTATTACGGAGGAATACCTAAAATCTGAACCCAGTATTTATTATATTTATAGAGATATTAAAGTGTTTAGAAGCAATGTGTACTACTTACACATCACAGGGAAGGAAGGGTTAGCAAGGTATTAATAATGTACATTTCACATTCTATTCTATAATTTAATGTGGGCTTTTTATGAAATTATGAATTAACTTATATAACAAGACAGTATTATACAAAAACTATACTAAAATGTGATGATATTTTCTTGTTGCGCGGGTTAAAAGATGGCCTGAAATGAAAAAATAAATCGTTAATTAATCAAAAAAGAAATAACACACATATCAACACAGAGTACACAGTCGAAGTACACAGAGAGGACATACCATAAGACTTTCCTTTCTTTACACACATTCTTCGCCTTTTCTACATCCATACACTTTCATATAACTCAAACAATAACTCTGATTTTATACACTTTCTTCTTTTAAAACATCCATTCACTTGATCTAACCATACTTTCTTAAATCTTCCTCTTCCAGGCAACCCAATCATATTTGCACTGTATATTTATTTTGTTAGTCATTCTTCATACATTCGTTCCACATGGCCAAACCATCTCAGCGTGACCTTCTCCACCTTACTCACCACATCAGCCTTAAGTTCACATTCATCCCTTATCACTTAATTTCGTATTCTGTTCATACATTGTCACTCCGTGTATTTTCTCAATGCATGCATTTATTCGGATTATTTCACATTTTCTAAGAGATCAAAATTTTAATTCCTTAGAAGAGGTGAATACAGCCCTTTTAGACTATTTTCAGTCAAAACCCGCTGAATTTTACAAGAAGGGCGTGGATGATTTGAAAGAAAGGTGGCAGAAGGTTATAGATAATATGGGGAATTATTTTGTATAAGAAAAGTTGAATAAAGTATAAGAAAAATTGTTACCTACAGATATTAGAAGATAAAAAATAAAAAAAATCAAATATAATTCATTGCCATATATAATATTTCTAACAAACCCAATGTAATTCATTGCCATATATAATATTTCTAACAAACCCAATGTAATTCATTGCCATATATAATATTTCTAACAAACCCAATGTAATTCATTGCCATATATAATATTTCTAACAAACCCAATGTAATTCATTGCCATATATAACATTTCTAACAAACCCAATGTAATTCATTGCCATATATAACATTTCTAACAAACCCAATGTAATTCATTGCCATATATAATATTTCTAACAAACCCAATGTAATTCATTGCCATATATAATATTTCTAACAAACCTAGTGTAATTCATTGCCAGGTACAAATTAGTTCGGTCCGTTTTTTTGTGTTTAAAAATGCATTTATTTCTAAACAAAATGAATGAACAGATCAATTAAAGTATTGTCCATCGCTGGCTACTACTTTTTCCCGTCTCTCAGGGAATTTTCGAATTCCATCTTGAAAAAATGACTCGTCTTTTGAGGCGATCCAAGTTTGGAGCCAATTTTCGGTTTCTACGAAAGAAGTGAACCGGTGACCTGCCAAATCGTGCTGCATCCTTCGGAACAACCGGTAATCAGAAGGAGCAATGTCCGGGGAATACGGCGGCCGTTTCAGCACCTCATAGTAAACAACACCCTTTTGGTCCCACCAGATACAGAGCATGATCTTCGAACCATGTATGTTCGGTTTTGGTGTTGATGTTGAGGTCGATGGCAACGATTGACCGGGCTTAGCGTAGTATTTTTTCTTCTTGGGGTTGTCGTAGAATATCCACTTCTCATCTCCAGTTACAATCCGATGCAAAAATCCTTTTCTTTGTCGCCTTTGAATCAGCTGCTCGCAAGTGAAAAATCGCCTTTCAACGTCTCTCGGTTTCAGTTCATAAGGCACCCAATTTCCTTGTTTTGGAATCATTCCCATGGCTCTCAATCGTACGGAAACGGCTTGTTGAGTCACTTCCGATGATTCTGCAAGCTCCTCTCGCGTTTGACTCTGATCTTCTTCGAGTAATGCCTCTAATTCTTTGTCCTCGAATTTTTTTGACTGTCCAGAGCGAGGCTTGTCTTCGACGCTGAAATCTCCATCCTTGAAACGTCGAAACCATTCCCTACATGATTTATCAGTTGGAGCAGCGTCACCATAAACTTCGACAACCATTCGATGGGCTTTAGCTGCACTTTTCTTCCAATTAAAGCGGAAAATTAAAACCTTCCGCAAATGCTGCTTGGTTAACACAAAATTCGACATTTTCAACACTGTACAAAACAAGGTTTTTGCATGAAACTCAAAGCGATATAAACTGAATATTATTGGCAGATGTCTAACCTCTCTGAAACCGCCAAAATCGGCTGTCACTATGAACCATTCATAACAGCCAGAGCCATCTTTTGGAAACGGACCGAACTAATTTGTACTCCCAATAAATAAATAAAGAATACTTTTGACCAAGACAGGTTCAGTTTTGATCTTTGTGACGAGATGTTTTAAGTAACATAAAGAAAGAAGCTTTAAGACGGTTTGGACATGTGGAGTGAATGAATGACGAAAGAATGAATCAGCAAATATACAAGTCAGAAGTGCGAGGTGCACGCGGAAGCGGTAAAACTTAACGCGTGTTATTCGAATTAACGGACTTATACTGTACATGACACTTACCTGTGTCACTAGTTAGGTGACCAAGTGACGGCGGTCATTTTTCTGTTGATCTCTTGCAGCAGGGTGGCGCAGCGTACGAGACGTGCGGGATGTGGCGGGGGTTCTGCCGCGGCAGCTCTGGCGATCCTTGCTTCGGCTTTCATCTGTAGCTTGAGGGCTCTCCGTCTTGCGGCTCTCTGGGCTGAAGATAGTATTTTCTCAGATGATGGAAAAGTTAAGAGGGATATGGAACGGTGTGTAGCGATAGGAAACACTATAGTCAATGGGGCACTAAAACATATATATTCCAACTGGACAGTAGTATTATTTTGGTGGCAACTTTGATTTATGGGAGTGAAACGTTGACATGAAATAATACTGATAGGAGCCAAATAAATGTGTGCTTTGAGAAGAATACATGAGGTGACAATGTATGACAGAATACGGAATGAAGTGATTAGGGAAGAATGTGAACTTAAGGCTGATGTGTTTAGTAAGATGGAGAAGAGCACGTTGAGATGGTTTGGTATGTAGAACGAATGAAAGAAGATAGACAAACAACATAAATATGGTACGAATGTAAGAGGAAGGCCTAAGAAATTGTGGCATGGATATGAACTTTAATGACATTTTGATTTTTGCCATTTTAAAGCTTTGATTTACATTTTTCTACGAATAAAGAAATAAAAGGGCATTTACCACTCTCCTTGGTGCTGTCTTTCGACCTGTCTCTCCGTCTATCGTCTTCATCGAATGAACCCTGAGAGATGGACCTCCGTTTCGGTGCCTGGAAGATAAAGACCAATGATACTATCAATAAATGGACAGAACAAATTACTCTATATTAGGACTTAATATCTCACGAGAGGTTATTAACATCATTTTTTTTTTTTTCAAAACAGGCTTAGTCCAATTACTTTGAAAAATACAAGACATTAAAAAAGAAGAAAAATTACTTAGAAAAAAAATTATATAAAATAAAAAATAATGTATATGCATACATACGAGTATATACACACAAACATATGATACACACACATATATTCAGTCACTTAAGTATGTTGGTGAGTGCTTTCTAACGCGCTCAATCTTAGAAGATAATTTACTTTTGTTTTTGGTAATGTGATATGGAATATGTCAATATCCGAAGCAGTCCGCCTACAACAGACCTCACAGACCTCTCGGATTGTGGTGTTCCTTACACGATCACGCAAAGTCTTCCCAGCAATAGCGCGCAGAGTTCTCATCTCTGTTGTCCTTAGCATACTTTTTGTCCTGACAGTGTCCGCCCTCGTTTCGATGCCATATGTGAGGATAGGTCGCACACAGGTCTTATAAATGCATACCTTGCTATCCGTTCTCATATCTTTATTCCTCCATATGACATCTCTCAGGCAGCCCGCCACAACTGCAGCTTTATCTACCTGAGGCCTTACTTCTCTGGGGAGGTCACGAGAGCTGAGCAGTTCACTGCCGAGATATCTGAACTGGGTTGCTTGTTCAATTTACATAAGTTGTGTAATACAGAGTGTTACTCACACTATTGCAAAATGACTCTTCTGGCTGAATGATCTATAACTCCTCTTTAATGATGAGGTATCGCGTTAATATGCTTTGATAAAACTAATAAAGGAGGTTTCAATAGATGGTAAGATGTAAGTTATATGAACTCCAGATACCACCTTTACGACTTACCTAACACATTGATCAATAATTCCCGGGACTAACTATTAAAACAACATTTGTTTGCCAAAATTCTTCTTTATTCATCAACATAGTCTCCTTCAAGAGCGGTACATTCATTCCAACGCTTTCCTAACTTTTCTATGCCAGCCGTGTAGAACGATTTATCTTTGGTTTCAAAATAGGCGTTAGTTTCGGCAATCACTTCTTCATTGGAGCCAAATCTCTTTTCCTGGAGCATCTTTTTGAGGTCTGCGAACAGCCAATAGTCGCTGGGGGCCAAATCTGGAGAATACGGTGGGTGCGGAAGCAATTCAAAGTTCAACTCATGCAACTTGGCCATCGTTACCATCGACTTGTGACACGGTGTATTGTCCTGATGAAAGAGAACTTTTTTCTTCTTCATATGGGGCCATTTTTTTTGCAATTTCTGGCTTCAAACGCTCCAATAACGCTATGTAATATTCGCTATTGATGGTTTTTCCCTTTTCAAGATGATCGATGAATATTATACCATGCGCATCCAAAATACGGAGGCCATAACCTCCCCGGCCGACTGTTGAGTTTTTAGTCGCTTCTGACGACTTTCACCGGCTGCTCTACACTCAGCTGACTGCCGATTTGATTCCGGAGTATAGTGGTGGTTCCAAGTTTCATCCATTGTCACATACCGACGCAACAACTCCTGTTTATTTCGCGTAAACAGTGCCAAACAGCGCTCTGAATCATCGATGCGTTGTTGTTTCTGTTCCATTGTGAGCAAACGCGGCACCCATTTCAAAAAAAAGCTTTTTCATCACCAAATGTTCATGCAAAATAGTGTAAACACTACCAAATGATATCTTCAGGATGTCAGCTATCTCACGCAACTTTACTTTGCGATTTTCCATCACGATTTTGAGGGTTTTTTTTTTAATGTTTTCTGGTGTAACAGCCTCATTTGGACGACCAGAGCGTTCAGCATAATTTGTGTCTGTACGACCGCATTTGAAATCAGCATACCACCGACAAATGGTTGTTTTCGACGGAGCAGAGCCCGGATAACACTTTTCAAGCCATCGCTGAGTTTGAACGATATTTTTTCCCATTAAAAAGCAATGTTTTATCAACACACGAAATTCGGTTTTTTCCATTGTTTTGAAAATAGCAAAAGTAGCGTCACTAAAACCACTGTAACTCAATGACACAATGTCATGAAAGTTTGACACGTAACTTCTAAAGGTTGATACTAAATGAGAATTGTATGGATTTGTTATTAGAGGCGCCATCTGTTGGTTAGTCCCGGGACTTATTTATCGATGTGTTAGATCGCAGTAACCGAAGATGAACCGATGTAAGGCTGAGTGGAGTTCCCTTAGGAAATTACCGACTCCATTATCATCGCAGTACCACAGAATGTGCTCTACGGGTTGATCCAGATGGCCGCAAATTTCAACAGGGCAAAGCGACAAGATTGAAGTTTAAGAATTCGTTATCGAGGCCGTACGATGGTATGCAGTATGCCTGAAAGACATTCAGGTAATTACTAAATATTTAATTCTTAGGTTGGGTGGGTACCTTTAGGTGCCGATGTGGACACATAAATTTTTTTCACACGGCTTTGAACAATTTAAATGTGCACCTTCACTCGATCTCGGAGTGGACTGAGGAGCATGGCTTACTCATTAATCTTAAGAAGTCTTGAGCGATCCTCATTGGCAGTCCTCAGCTTCTCGGTAAATTCAACACTGACTTACTTCCTCCAATATTACTTGATGGCTCTATCATACCATTACATTAAACTGTTAAAAACCTAGGAGTGCTAATAGATAACACTCTCTCATGGCGAGATCAAATAAATGAGGTAAGCCGAAGGATCTTCTTCAGCCTTCATTCCCTTAAAGTGTTGCAAAGATTCCTACCTACTAAATCCTTAATTTTACTCGTACAATCTCTGCTCTTTCCGATTCTAGACTATGCGGACGTATGTTACTTGGATGTTGCAGAGGAACAGCTGGACAAATATAGCGTCTTCAAAATGTGTGTCTAAGATTCATTTTCAACCTACGTAAGTACGATCATATAACTTCATACCAGAAGGCATTGAACTGGTTGAATGTTAGAAATAGACGCCAAATTCACATAGTCTCTATTGTATAATATTCTTAACTGTCCCTCCGCCCCCTCTTATCTCACCAAAAATTTTCAGCGTCTTTCCAATCATGGATTAGCGCTACACTCAAACAGAGATTGTTTATTGGCCTTTCCAGTTCACCGCTCCTCTTTTTTTACGTCATCCTTTACTGTCCATGCAGTGAGACTCTGGAATCAGTTACGAACCAATATAAGACTCGCTCCGTCCTTGGCATGCTTTAAGAAGCGATTGAAAAAACTCTTAATTTCTAGTCAGTAAAATAACGTGTTTCATTCCTGATTTTTCTTTTCCTTTCCTCTCCACCATCCCTTCCTTTCCTTTTGATTGATGATATTTTACTTTATATGAAAAATGATTGTCTGTCTTTGTGGGGTTCGTGGGCATGTGCTCACGTATATATTTATGGATTTCGTGGGGATGGATAGTCATTTGAATGATTTATGCGACCACGTAACTTGCTTCATTTACTTTTGTCTGATTGGTTGGAAGAGATTGCCGCCCGCCAGATTGCCAGATTAAGCCCGCCAAATTGTATTTGCAATAAAAGTGTTAAATAAATAAATATTTTCTCACGCAAATATTACCTTTCTCTTCTGTCTCTGATAATCCTGGCTGTCGTAGAAGTGTGGCCTGGCCCTGCGTACCCTACCCGTGCGTCTCCGCCCCTCGCCCCCACTGTTGCCTCCGCCTCCTCCGCTGCCCGAGCCCACCACACTCCTCTCGCTGCTCAGCCGGCTTTTAGATGTGAAGAACAGGTGACCGCATTTACATACTTTTGTGGCAACTGCTACCTAAGGAAAAATACATATACAGTCTGTTTGACAAGAACGTGTATGGTGAAACCAGAAAAACTATTTGGGATAAGGCATTAAAAAAAAATAAACACATACTACATGATATAAAACGTGATGCTTTATTGTTAACAAGTTGTCCAGTCACGTCCACTAGTAATAGTTGCCCGGCATCTACGAGGCATACTAAATACTCATTTTATAGCATAGTCCAGGGGCAAAGACTTCTATAGAAGTCGAATCTGTCGAAATAACTGCTTGACGTTCCAGATCTTTTTCCTCGGAGCTCGAACGTCATGAGAATCTCTACGAACTCTAGGATTTGTAATGAGAATCTCTAAGTTGTTAGAAAACCAATTGGTGCTCAAAACGTTGTTTAATTCATTGATCCGTAGTAAACTAGAAAGCAATGCTTGCATTTGGAGCGCGCTGTGGGAGTGCAGAACTCGCTCATGGTGGAGGAAGTACAAAAATAATATCTACGATATCTCTATATGAGAGAGTTCGGTATCTATCCATAGCTTTATCCTACTCAGTTTCTGCTGGGCATGCTTGGGTATAACTCCTTGAGCGTAAGAAGAGATCTGCGTCTCCTGGTATACATTGTCAAACTCGTTCGAGGAGTTGTGATGAGCTGTCCAGCATTACTACAAAGATTAGCGTTAAATTTTCCTAACAATTACACTAGACTGCACCGACAAGAACTGTTCTCAATAACATACGCAGGAACGGGTCTTCCAGCCGGTATGCCTGTTGGAAGGGCCTTAACTCTTCTGAACGGGACTGCTTCGGATATTGACATATTTCATATCACATTACCAAAAGCAAAAGTAAATTATCTTCTTAGATTGAGCGCGTTAGAAAGCACTCATCAACGTACTTAAGTGACTGAATATATGTGTAACATATGTGTGTGTGTGTATATACTCGTATGTATGCATATGCATTATTTTTTATTTTATATAATTTAAAATTTTTTTTCTATGTAATTTTTCTTCTTTTTTAATGTCTTGTATTTTTCAAAGTAATTGGGCTAAGCCTGTCTTGAAAAAATAAATAAATAAAAAAAATGAGTGCCTAAACATTTTCTATTCTAGTGACTGCGACGGCCAATCCATTACGCCAATGTTATTTTCCTCTTGCAGTAGCCAATTTAATTTTTTTTCTTATAAATCATCTTTGGGCAGATGATAATAAAGCCCTCTGATACATTTTAACCATTTTGGCAGTGTTCAAATTATTAGTGAAGATGTGCAAAGTGCCAAATCCCCGCTTTGAGAAACAGCCCCAGACGTGGACTTTTGCCGGGTGTTTAACCTTTCTTTCCCTGTGTTGGGTATCTTCTACACGTTGCTTCTAATAACCATCAATATCTCTATAAATATTATAAATACAAGGTTAAGATTTTAGGTATTCCTCCATAATATATTTACGCATTGATTTAAAAAATAATATTAATAATAATCAGAATTTATCGACTACATCGAGGTGTTTTGTAAAGATCGAAAACAAATTCGCATTTAAACGCTGTGAGTGCCTCGACCTTGTGTCTTGACGATAGGTGAAGAGTATGCGGGAAGCGCGACACTATATTCACATCTCACTCTTGCATACTCCACTGAATTGCGAGGAGCTGAATTGTCTCAATCGTCGCAAGCGTAAGCCACGCCGGGGTAAGCCACTGACGCTCCGCGCCGCAGTTGCTTCTGGGCTTGCAAATAGATTAGACCTACGCCCGTTCCGTGAGCGTTGCCAGATGGTTTTTTAATGTTTTCAGCAAATAAATCTCAATTATTATAATTTTTAGCTTCAATTATAATTCATTAAGGGGATTATCTATGAATGTTCTTATTTTTCCGATTTAAAATCGCAAATTTTTGATCGCGTACTCACTACCCAACACCGGAACGCGCGTTTCATTTTTATCACCGTAAGGGAAGGGTTAACAGTCCGCTGGATGGGTCTATTGGTGCGGGTACACCAGGTATCATCAATGGAAGAACGGCCTCAAAAAGAAGTTTCGTCCGAAAAAATTACGTTCTAATCGCAGTCCAAACAGTTTCTTCTTCTTTTTTCGCCCAAATGAGTCTATTTTCAACTTATTTTTCAGACAGAAGTGGTTTATTCACCTTGCTTCGATATTTCACTCCATGACTTAGTAAACGTCTTCTTATAGTATCACATGCTACAATTAGACCCTATTCATGCAAACTAATAAAATTCAAATGTATTAATATCTTCTCCTTAGACTTTCTATAGACTCAAGAGTCTGTTACTGCAGGATTGTCATCCTGTGATGCTGAGCTCCAGCTATCTCTCCATCGTTTCGGGGGTCTCCCTGGCGGACGCCGTCCATCCGGCACCCCATGCAGAGCTATGCATGGGATTCTTGTGGAATTCATTCTCTGTACATGTTGGTACCAGTATCGCTGGTCCAAATTACGTTTGCACTCATTTTTTATTTTAAAACGGTCACCGCTACATGGGAAAAACCGTTCCACCACTGTTTGTTGTGCTATGACGGCCGTCATGCAAATGGCGACACAGATATTTGACGTTACGCTCACAACCAACACTCTATAGGAAACTAACGCCATATGGTTTGCATAGACGTTTTGTTACGGGCGCTATAAAAACTGTTAAAAACCTAGGAGTGCTAATAGATAACACTCTCTCATGGTGAGATCAAATATATGAGGTAAGCCGAAGGATCTTCTTCAGCCTTCATTCCCTTAAAGTGTTGCAAAGATTCCTTCCGACCAAAACCAAAATTTTACTCGTACAATCTCTGCTCTTTCCGATTCTGGACTATGCGGACGTATGTTACTTGGTTGTTACAGAGGAACAGCTGGACAAATTACAGGGTCTTCAAAATGTGTGTCTAAGATTCATTTTCAACCTACGTAAGCATGATCATATAAATTCATACCAGAAGGCATTGAACTGGTTGAATGTTAGAAATAGACGCCAAATTCACATACTGTCTCTATTGTGTAATATCCTTAACTGTCCCGCCGCCTCCTCTTATCTCGCCGAGAATTTTCAGCGTCTTTCCAATCATGGATTAGCGCTACGTACAAACAGAGATTTTGTAATTTATTTTTATCAAACACTGTTTATTCCACTTTTTTTATATGAGGTGTGCACCTTGAAACTGGTAGGGTTATACCGTTACAAAAAAGTGGAATAAACAGTGTTTGATAAAAATAAATTACAATGTCTTTAAACCTCCACAATGTTAATGCCTTAACTATAAACAACAAACAGAGATTGTCTATTGGCCTTTCCAGTTCACCGCTCTTCTTTCTTTACGTCGTCCTTTACTGTCCATGCAGTGAGACTCTGGAATCAGTTACAAACCAATATAAGACTCGCTCCGTCCTTGGCATGCTTTAAGAAGCGACTGAAAAACCTCTTAATTTCTAGTCAGTAAAATAACGTGTTTCATTCCTGATTTTTCTTTTCCTTTCCTCTCCACCATCCCTTCCTTTCCTTTTGATTGATGATATCTCACTTTATATGAAAAATAATGTTCGGGTGATTGTCCGTCTTTGTGGGGTTCGTGGGCATGTGCTCACGTATATGTTTATGTTGTTTATAGTTAAGGCATTAACATTGTGGAGGTTTAAAGACATTGTAATTTATTTTTAACAAACACTGTTTATTCCACTTTTTTGTGACGGTATAACCCTACCGGTTTCAAGGTGCACACCTCATCTTCAGGGGAGCGCAAACAAGACTTTATATGTTTATGGATTTCGTGGGGATGGATAGTCATTTGAATGATTCATGTGACCACGTAACTTGCTTCATTTACTTTTGTCTGGTTGGTTGGAAGAGATTGCCGCCTGGCACTAAGCCCGCCAGATTGTATTTGCAATAAATTCATTCTCTGTACATGTTAGTACCAGTATCGTCGACGCTGTCGTCTCCATCTGACCACATCTTGGACCTCACAGACTTCTCGGATTGTGGTGTTCCTTACACGATCACGCAAGGTCTTCCCAGCAATAGCGCGCAGAGTTCTCATTTCCGTTGTCCTTAGCATACTTTCTGTCCTGACAGTGTCTGCCCTCGCTTCGATGCCATATGTGAGGATAGGTCGCACACAGGTCTTATAAATGCATACCTTGCTATGCGTTCTCATATCTTTATTCCTCCATATGACATCTCTCAGGCAGCCCACCACAACTGCAGCTTTATCTACCTGGGGCCTTACTTCTCTTAATATCACCATTCATAAATACAATATTTCTTTAAAAAATATAAAAGTTTACTAACATAACCTCCAAATTAAAGATAAAAATTAACGGATTTGATTCTGAAACTTACTTGTATATCGCATTTCGGACAGCTTTTAGCTATCATTTTATTTTTTCCCATTTTACGAGTTTTTCGAATAAACAGAAACCAGTCAAAATATTTTCCTAACAAATTTATCGTCTTCTGTCAGTGTCAAAAATACAACATTTCAATAACATTTCTCTCTCTCTCTTTGAATAATGGCCAATGACAATAGACACTCTCTCTCTCTCTTTCTCTTTGAATAATGGCCGTGAATTCCTATATATGAGACGATAGACATTCTCTCTCTCTCTTTGAATAATGGCCGTCAACTCTTATATGTGAAGGAGTATACGCCAGTGTCAAGTGACAATAGACAATAAACACTATGTATATAACCATGAGCAGCTCAAACAACCATAGACAAAAGTCACCATGCAATTATGTAACAATCCATCTATAATAGGTTAGTCAATAAGTTTTGAAAGCGACATCTATGGAGCAGTAGAAATACCAAAACTTCTACGTCATTTTAATATTTCATCTTTCATAAGAACGTACTCAAAATTTCATTTCGATCTGTCAATTCATTCTTTGTTTACAAGCCATTTGAAGTTGACGTGTCAGTATATTTTTTAACAATGGAAAAATCCGAATATCGTTCAGTGATTAAATTCTTTGTTTTGGAAAGTTTATCGGCTACTGAGATCCATGCAAAGATGGTGAAAGTATTAAAGGAGTCTTCTCCTTCATTTCCAGCCGTTCACCGATGGGTTTTGGAGTTTAAGCGTGGCCGTACAAGCGTTGAAGACGATCCACGCTCAGGACGTCCAAAAAGTGCATCAACACCAGAAATCATAGTGAAAATACAGGATATGGTTTTGGAAGATCATCGATCGACTGTGGATGTGATAGCTGACACCATAGGCATCTCACAGGGAACAACATGGCATATTTTGGCTGAAGTTTTGGGTTTCAAAAAACTGTGTGCACAATGGGTGCCGCATTTGCTAACAATGCAACAAAAACACATTCGAATGCGACTTTCTGAGCAACATTTGGAGCAATTTCGAAAGGATAAAAAGGATTTTCTGCGTCGATTCATCACTATGGATGAGACTTGGGTCTACCACCATGATCCTGAATCAAAACAAGAGGCTAAGGAGTGGTGTGAACCAGGCACTTTGGCTCCGAAGCGAGTTCGTGTCCAGAAATCGGCCAAGAAGGTGTTAGCGTCAGTTTTTTGGGATGCAAAAGGAATTTTATTGACAGATTATCTCCAAACTGGTAAGACAATCAACTCTGATTATTATTGTGACTTTTTGGACCAGTTGGATGAAAAAAATTGTGAAAAAACACCCGGTTTGCAGAAGAAAAAAAATCATTTTTCATCAAGACAATGCACTTGCTCACACAGCTCCAAAAACCATCGCGAAAATCAGTGAATTGGGGTACGAATTGTTGCAGCATCCACCCAATTCGCCAGATTTAGCTCTCTCTGACTTCTGGCTGTTCTCACACCTCAAAAAATTCCTTCGTGGAAAGCATTTTTCATCAAACGAAGAGGTTATAGCCGTCGTAGAGGAGTATTTTGCAGGCCTTCCAGAAAGTCACTTCCGTGATGGGACAACAAAGTTGGAAGATCGTTGGACCAAGTGTATTGATCTTATGGGAGCCTATACTGAGCAATAAAAGTGATTTCCCCCAAAAAAAATGTATTTTCATTTCCGCTTTCAAAACTTTTTGACTAACCTAGTAAGTGGAAAAGTTCCACGGAAAGAAAAGAGACGCTACATACATTGGACACGGTCAAGATATGGCTTTTAGTCAATCTAATCTGTCTCGCAAAAGACAACCGTAAAATACAGTCTATAGTTTTATCATTCAGACCACATTTGGAACCGGAGTTTTCCACAATACCCATTTTTTATGAGAGCTTTTAAAATTATTGACATGAAACAGATGCGGTATCTTCACTTAAACGTACTTATGCTTGAAATTATAAAGATAAACATACTTTCTTACCTCTTCTTCTTCTTCTCCCTGTCTCCATCCCAACTCACTGTCTGCGAAGACGGTTGGGGTCAGTTCTCCTCGTCCTCAGGTTGTATGCTTTTCTGTCAAAGAGGGATAAAAAGGCCCAGAAGAAGATCGAAGGTACGCTGGATAGATGAAATCATTAAGCATGTCAGCATCACATGGCATCAACGAGCAAAAAACCGAACTACTTGGAGTCAACTTGAGGAGACCTTCATCCAGCAGTGGATCGACTCTGGTTGACAATGATGATAATGATGATATGCCTGTGTCAAGTGATGATCGTTCATAGTCCATATTCGATTAGATTTTTGAACAGGGCATATATTCCTTCATGTGTAGAAGGTCATAGCCACTATTAAAGAAGAAAAAGAAGAATTTTTGGTATTGAAATGTCAATTTGACGTTTGTGAAATTAGATTTGACAATTATTATTTATTTGTTTTATTTTTTTGTATATTAATGACGAATATATCGTGTGAATGCGATTTCCTAATAAATGAGTGTTTTATGTTTCATATATGTTATTAATTAATGAAAACAATTCAGAGAAACATTGGATTTGTTATAAAAAATATTTTGTTGAAGATATATTGGACTTTGTTGTTTTAAAAACGTGAGTAGATTTTTCCACAAATTTATAATGGTATATTTAATTTTTCTATTATCTACATATGATGAAGTGTGAGGAGTTTGATTTAGCGTGATGTATACATATGTAATTGAGTGTCACTGTTTGTCAGGTTGATGAGAATGTGCAACGGGGTTTTATATAATAAAAAATCGGAAAGAAGTATCGATTTATGTTTCATGCTATATATCCTCAGTGAGATACAGGCAAAAGCCTAGTTTACTGGGGACATGACAAATCAAAGGCAACAAATTCAGATCCATTAACCCTTTAAGTGCCGGAAGTTATTAGTATGGCCGTTCCCAGCAAGCCGGGATTTTTTCAACAAAAATAAAACCTAAAATATTTATATTTTTCGTATACAGATATAAAGGATATTATGAAAACTTACTAAATATATACACCGTGGGGCGTTTGAACTGCCGTTCACTCAGAAAAACATGATTTAAATATTCACAAAATGTCAGGGTTGTCACAACTTGACACAGAAAACACGTTTACTTATAAATATAGCGGAATATAATATACTTTGTAAACTAAAGTCAACAAATTATCTGTATGATGTATAATAAAGCGCAAAAGGTAAATAAACTATAAAATAAAACCGTAAAAAGTCTATATAAACGTCGTATTATGCCGCAAAACTACCGCCAATAACCAAAGAATACATGAAAACACACTTTGTACATAAATACTTTGAAAAAATAACGCACAAAAGTTAAAAATCAACCATTGAAGAAAACTACAAACGAAGTCATTATAAATCATCGCAATTACGTCGCAAAAAAACTGTAGTCGGTAACCCTGTATCAGAGACACGTATTGACTTTCAGTGAAAGCTTTTAGAAAGATGACTGTAACTTTGATAATATCGGTAAATTGTAATATTTAAATATTTTTTGACCATCCCAATAGATGTCACTATGTGTTACAATTTATAAATTATTACAATTGGATTTGATATTAGCTTGCGATAAGCTCAAAGGAGAGCACGTTAATTTTGTATGGCCGGCCTGGCGAGCACTGAATCGGAGAGCGTGTCAACGCGCTCGTGGCAGTGAACCGGTTAACAAGCATAAGCAGAAATGCGTCGCATATGCGACCACCCTTATAGTTATACTTATAAGGATTCATTTTCTTAATGAAACGTTTTTAAGTAACGCTAATATCAAATTGGCAAATGTAGTGGACGGACAGAGGTCTTATTTAAGACGGATCGTGGTGAAGTTAGCTGCATGTTCAGTAGCAACGGTCTAAACATCCGGTCAATTTATTGTCAAATATGTAAATAGGTATTATAAGTAAATCACCATTCATTATATTTCATATAAGAATTCCCCTTAATTATAAGTAAATAATATGTATCATACACATTTAAGCAACGACGTATCAACGAAACCCCACCTCATTGGTGGGGTTTTATTGATATGTCATTGACCTCATGTAATTTTTTATTATTTTACTTTATTTTTTAATTTTTCATTTATTTATTACACACAAGAAATATACATAATTTGCGAAAAAACAACAAGTAATTTAATTAGGACATACAATTTTAATGGATCTGGGTTTGTCGCCTTTCATTTGTCGTATCCCCAGTAAACTAGGCTTTTGCCTGTATCTCACTGAAGATATTTAGCATGAAAAAATAAATCGATACTTCTTTCCGATTTTCGATTACACAAAAACCAAAACCCCGTTGTGCACGTTCTCATCAACCTGACAAACAGTGACACTCAATTACAACTGGAAACATCATGCGAAATCAAACTCCTAACACATCATCACTCCAGAAAGACCAAAAATGTTCATCCCATAATATACCGCACACAATCATAAGAATAAAAACAAAAATATACAGAAATACAAATATAAAACAACAAAAAGAAACCCACACTCAACAGCCCACACAAATCTTTTCCACACGACATTCCTCTTGCAAGCCCAAGTACTCAAACTCCTGTCGCAATAACAACCACGCTCCGATCGACCATCTAAATGGTTTTCCTTCCTTTACCTTTATTGAATTCGGCACACCATTGTATGTCATGGGAGCCAAATAAGCATATTGCTTTTGGGCAAAAGAGGTTTTAACTCTAGGGATGGTGAACATTTCATTAGTTGCCATGTGTCTCTGCTGAGTCTGCATCTTCCCTTCCTCTCCAGTCCATAATGGTCCAGAATGCTGGTCACACCGTGGATGAACAGGATCGGAAGAGATTCATCGGGCTTCTTTTGAGGCTGCATCATGGAAAAGAAGCCTGAAATTTCCACTGTGAGAGAAATCATGCGGGAGAAGAATTGTCTTCTTCTGTATTTTTTTTTTGATGAATTCTTTCTTCTCTCTTTGCAGAACAATGATGGAGAACCGCGTGACTGAGCGTCAACAGCTGGTGAGTGAAGAAGAGGAAGCTGGAGCTCTGGGAGGAGGTCCACACTCTCTGTCTCCGGCCCCTTCATCAGGGGTTAACTCGGCTAAGGCTGTGCAACCCACTCCACCGCAGGGCTCCGCTAGGTTATTATATTTTTATACAGTCTGCATTTCTTGACATGTGGAGTATTAGATTTTTTTCCATCCTTAAGCTATGGTTTCTTAAGAAAGCGGTGTTGTTATGTAGTGGCCGTAACATGACGTGATGCTGCGGACGTATCAGTGAGCGTATTGCGGTGGAGAATGGACGTGTGCATTTCTTGACATGTGGACTATTAGATCTTCTTCCATCTTTAAGCTATGGTTTCCTAAGAAAGCGGTGTTGTTATGTAGTGGCCGTAACATGACGTGATGCTGCGGACGTATCAGTGAGCATATTGCGGTGGAGAATGGACGTGTGCATTTCTTGACATGTGGACTGTTAGATGTTCTTCCATCCTTAAGCTATGGTTTCCTAAGAAAGCGGTGTTGTTATTTAGTGGCTGTAACATGACGTGATGCTGCGGACGTATCAGTGAGCATATTGCGGTGGAGAATGGACGTGTGCATTTCTTGACATGTGGACTGTTAGATGTTCTTCCATCCTTAAGCTATGGTTTCCTAAGAAAGCGGTGTTGTTATTTAGTGGCTGTAACATGACGTGATGCTGCGGACGTATCAGTGAGCTTATTGCGGTGGAGAATGGACGTGTGCATTTCTTGACATGTGGACTGTTAGATGTTCTTCCATCCTTAAGCTATGGTTTCCTAAGAAAGCTGTGTTGTTATGTAGTGGCCGTAACATGACGTGATGCTGCGGACGTATCAGTGAGCGTATTGCGGTGGAGAATGGACGTGTGCGCAAGTAGTTTGCGTCGCATCCGCCTGACACGCCGCTAGACGGTAGAAATGAGAACTCACAACTGTCAGTAGGAAATGTCAAATCTGACAGCTCCGTGAACGAATTTATAAAGTATTAGTTTGGTTTCATTTTTTTAAGGAATATTTAACATTAGGTTCTTTTAGATTTGGTTAGAATAATTAATCATATAAACCCCCACAAAGGTAGGGCAGGAATACGACCTTATCAATTTACAACACACATACATTCCTGGCTTTTCTATAGTCTTTGTTCTTCACATTATATAAAGCTTCATTACTTCTTACAAAACCAATCAATATTTCGTCACTTTCGCTGGTCCAAATTACGTTTTTTTCTCATTTTTTATTTTAAAACGGTCATCGCTACATGGAAAAAATCGTTCCACGACTGTTTGTTGCGCTATGACGGCCGTCATGCAAATGGCGACAGCTATTTAACGTTACGCTCACAACCAACACTTTCTAGGAAACTAACGCCATATGGTTTGTATAGACGTTTTGTTACGGGCGCTATAAAAACGGTTAAAAACCTAGGAGTGCTAATAGATAACACTCTCTCATGGCGAGATCAAATAAATGAGGTAAGTCGAAGGATCTTCTTCAGCCTTCATTCCCTTAAACTGTTGCAAAGATTCTTTCCGACCAAAACCAAAATTTTACTCGTACAATCTCTGCTCTTTCCTATTCTGGACTATGCGGACGTATGTTACTTGGATGTTACAGAGGAACAGCTGGACAAATTACAGCGTCTTCAAAATGTGTGTCTAAGATTCATTTTCAACCTACGTAAATACGATCATATAACTTCATACCAGAAGGCATTGAACTGGTTGAATGTTAGAAATAGACGCCAAATTCACATACTGTCTCTATTGTATAATATCCTTAACTGTCCCGCCGCACCCTCTTATCTCGCCGAGAATTTTGGATGGATTAGTGCTACGCTCAAACAGAGATTGTTTATTGGCCTTTCCAGTTCACCGTTCCTCTTTTTTTACGTCGTCCTTTACTGTCCATGCAGTGAGACTATTCCACTTTTTTATATGAGGTGATCACCTTGAAACCGGTAGGGTTATACCGTCATAAAAAAGTGGAATAAACAGTGTTTGATAAAAATAAATTACAATGTCTTTAAACCTTCACAATGTTAATGCCTTAACTATAAACAACAAACAGAGATTGTCTATTGGCCTTTCCAGTTCACCGCTCTTCTTTCTTTACGTCGTCCTTTACTGTCCATGCAGTGAGACTCTGGAATCAGTTACAAACCAATATAAGACTCGCTCCGTCCTTGGCACGCTTTAAGACGCGACTGAAAAACCTCTTAATTTGTAGTCAGTAAAATAACGTGTTTCATTCCTGATTTTTATTTTCCTTTCCTCTCCACCATCCCTTCCTTTCCTTTTGATTGATGATATCTCACTTTATATGAAAAATAATGTTCGGGTGATTGTCCGTCTTTGTGGGGTTCGTGGGCATGTGCTCACGTATATGTTTATGGATTTCGTGGGGATTGATAGTCATTTGAATGATTCATGTGACCACGTAACTTGCTTCATTTACTTTTGTCTGGTTGGTTGGAAGAGATTGCCGCCTGGCAATAAGCCCGCCAGATTGTATTTGTAATAAAAGTATTAAATAAATATATAACGATACAACCAACACTCTCTAGGAAACCAACGCCATATGGTTTGCATAGACAACGTTTTGTTACGGGCGCTATATGACGACACCGCTTTCTTAGGAAACCGTAGCTTCAGACAGTTCTTCAAGGAAGATGGTTGCTAGAAGGTTTTGTTTTAATGTATTGTGGCATGGAGGACTTTTGTGTTGTCTACCATTTCCACATGACTTCATCCAGTGTCTTCTGCAATCTCTTCCCCATCTTATGATATATCTTCTTTGATCTTTGCACACTGTCTTTAACCTCACCTATATATTTCTCGGGGTCTTGGGATGATTTAAATATATTGATGTATGGAAGTGAAACTTGGACATTGGCAGAAGAGGGATAAGAGTAAGATTAATGCTGTAGAAGTGCTTTCAAGTGGAAAATTTATATTGGTGGGGTGTATCTCGGCTGGGGAGGATGTTACGAGATGAACCCAGACTTCTGGATAGCTTCACTTTTAATGTATTTTCTGCTATTTATCTTGAAGTATATGTGCAATTTTGTATGTACATACTAAAGGGTCTTTCAAATTGAGCGGTTTTTTTAATTCAAATTTTTTAAATTCTTGAATAAAAACACACAATTTGCTTTCATTTCAAAAAACTTTTTATCGGTCATTGTAGTATAATGTATGAAATTTAAACACAAAAAAACAATATCCGCCAAATGTCCACCTCTCGCAGCTCCGCAGATTTCCACTCTTTTGTCAAAATTTTCGATGACATTTTTGCGTCATGATTGCGGTTCTAACTGCACCGATACCGCGAATAATTTCGTCCTTCAGCTCAGGAATTGATCGGGGGTCATTCTTATAGACCTGGCTTTTCACGTAACCCCAGAGAAAATAGTCCAACTGTGTCAGATCACATGATCTCGGTGGGCAATTAACATCACCGTTTCCGGTGATTACAATACATAAAATAATTTAACAATTTGAACGCGTTGTTGTATTGTATACGACTCCATTTTTATAAATGTCATACATTACACTTCTCAAATGTCACAAGACCAAGGCAAGTTCGCGACGCCATCTGTGTTTTACCCAAGAATTTAAAAAACCGCTCAATTTGAAAGACCCTTACTTACATCTGTCAACAATTATCAATTAACATCGCCGTTTCCGGTGATTACAATACATAAAATAATTCAGCAAATTGAACGCGTTTTTGTATTGTATACGTCTCCATTTTTATAAATATCATACATTACACTTCTCAAATGTCACAATACCCAGGCAAGTTCGCGACGCCATCTGTGTTTTATCCAAGAATTAAAAAAACCGCTCAATTTGAAAGACCTTTATTAAATTTTACAAAGAATTAATAACAAAGTATTATCTTCATGACATTATACAGGGTTGCATATATCAGCGAACGCCGTCCTTTACGGAACAACAATCGCCGTGCGCCTGCCAACTTTCACATTGCGCCGACAAGCGCATCGCTTAACTACAATGCGTCCCGACAAGATGCGAAGCAGACGCAAGCGGATCTTCTAAGACTTTTGGCTGAGTTCAGCTCTCCTGAGGCTTCCAAGACAACGCAGCAATTGGCTGATATAAGACAACAACAGGATGACCTGGCCAGGTTGCATTTTAAGTAAGGGTTTGTTGTTATTATTAGAGATAAAACACGTGTTGCAGTTATGCAATTTAGAGATATTAGAGATAAAACACGTGTTGCAGTTATGCAATTTAGAGATATTAGAGATAAAACACGTGTTGCAGTTATGCAATTTAGAGATATTAGAGATAAAACACGTGTTGCAGTTATCCAATTTAGAGATATTAGAGATAAAACACGTGTTGCAGTTATGCAATTTAGAGATATTAGAGATAAAACACGTGTTGCAGTTATGCAATTTAGAGATATTAGAGATAAAACCCGTGTTGCAGTTATGCAATTTAGAGATATTAGAGATAAAACACGTGTTGCAGTTATGCAATTTAGAGATATTAGAGATAAAACACGTGTTGCAGTTATGCAATTTAGAGATATTAGAGATAAAACACGTGTTGCAGTTATGCAATTTATTATTTTTGATATATCAACTGCATATTTTTTGCTATAAGGTATAGATCGTTCAGCCAGAAGAGTAATTTTGCAATCACATTGCGGAAGTTACGTGCGCACGGTTCGCACCAGGTTGTGTTCTCTGAGGGAAGAATTGTCCAATTTTATTTAAATACTAGCCAGAAAGCACGCACAAGGACTTGTGCGCAAACAGTAACTAAACACTTGTTAATTATTGTACAGATCGTTCAGACTAAAGAGTCATTTTGCAATAGTGTGAGTGACAGTTTACTTTTTTAATTTATTTTTTTTACCTGGCGAGTTTATTGCCATGTGGCAATCTCTTCCAACCAACCAGAAAGATGTTTTTATAGGCCCTAAGTGTTAACCAGACTGGAATCCTATTTAAAAAAATCTAGGTTCCAGCTGGGATCGAACCCGCAACCTCCGGATCGGCAGACAAGTGTCTTACCACCAGGCCACGGAGGTCGTCACAGTGCGTCGACAAAAAAAACTTGTCACTTTATTTTTTTTTAATGAAGTGAAAAAGCAAAAAAATACAAAAATATTATTTTATATTCAAACATTGAAATGAACACAACATGTTTTGTAAATTAAAAATGGTGTCAGCTTGAATTGTAATGCGCATAAAAATAAAATGAAAGTAAGTTTATTGAACATATTAATTGTTTAGGCATGGCAGATTCTACCTATAGGAAACATTCAATAACAATTGTGGAATTGTTCAACATTAAAAATAAATATAAGTACAAGTATTGTAAAGTAACAATGTTGGTCAGCTTTAATTAGATTATAGCGCATAACAATACAATTATTATTGTATGTAAGATTATTTAACATATTAATATTAGTATCATAATTACATAATTACAATGGCAAATAATACAGTCTTAAAATAATAGTGGATGGAGTGATACTAAATTATAGGAGACTTTAGCAAAGTTATAACAAAGTACATTCTAAGCTTTGGAAGCATTTTGAATTATACATTACATTAGACAAAAATGGCACTCCTAATTCCGACACGGTAGTGTTTTTCTAATCACCGAGTATTTTAACAACAATACAAACGTGCACTCTGCTCTGCACGAACCAATCGTGTGGCATTCTAAGACCAATACCACTACATAAGTTGTGTAATACGGAGAGTGTTACTCACACTATTGCAAAATGACTCTTCTGGTTGAACGATCTATACATTGTACCATTTACTTATACGAGGGTTGCTACTTAAGTTTTGAGATATGGCAACAACAGTGTAGATACGTCAAATCTGACACCAGCATCGTAAATTTTGACATTTTTAATGGTATACGTGCTCAGAAAGTTTTGTCATACGAGTACTTTTTGTGTTGTTTACAGTGACTTGAAAAATTCATCTCGGCCAAAAATGGAATTAAATCGTGAACATTTTCGTGCGATGATTTTTTATGATTTTCGACGTGGACTAACTCAACAACAGTGTGCCGATCAACTCGCTTCGACCATCCCGGGCTGTGCCACTGTGTTTCGCTGGTTTTCCGAATTCAATCGTGGTCGTAGTTCACTCAAGGACGAATTTCGTGAAGGTCGTCCAAAATCGGTTGTTGTGCCAGAAAACATCGATGCTGTGCGTGAACTGATGTTGCAAGATCGTCATGTGGCTTATCGTGAGATTGAGACATGTTTGGGCATTAGTTCAACTCGCATACATTCAATATTGCATGAACATTTGGCCTTCAAAAAGATTTGTTTGCGTTGGATACCGCATAATTTGACAATCACTCAAAAAGAGGCTCGTGTCGATTGGTCCAAAGAAATGTTGAAAAAATTGGGAGTGGAAAAAGTGCTTCGAAAATTGGTTCAAACGCATGCAAAATCTTCATGGAGAGTATTTTGAAAAACAATAAAGCCATTTTCAATGATAAATATTTATTTTTACTTGTCTGTCTCAAAACTTAGCAACCCTCGTAAATACATGAATAAACTATTTATATGTAAATATTGTTCGTGTATTAGTCAGCTATTTCAGAGCAGGCAATGGAAAAGAGATGTCTCCATACATATCTCGTAACACTTTGAGACAGACATTAACCTGTTCACCGCGTTAAAAATCAAATTCCACGAATCCTGTGCGCGGCACAATTTCAGCGTTTTTTAATTTCTAAGTTTAAACACATATTTTGGTTAGAACCACTGATATTTGATTACAACACCAAGTAAACATGACACTTAAGTAATTTTCTGATAAAAAATAATAGTCATTACTCTTAAGGAGACTCATTAAATAAAGGAGATAAACTTAACATTACGTAAAATAAACAAAGGAATGCTACGATCAAATCAATGCTTCATGACACTCACCCAATCAAATGCATATAGCACTAGTAATGTTTATTTACGTAAGAGAGACTCATCGCAGGACTCGATCCGCGAGACAGGTCCTTAATGCTGGAAATATTGAGAAACCAAAAAAAATTCGGCGCTCTGTTTATTCAACAATATCTCATAAACTAATATATTATTTGACAAGGTTTTCAGAGATGTCGCTAGAATAAAGATTATTTTAAATTTTAGTTCAATTTTTATTCCGGTTTTGTGTAATTTTTTTTAAGTATTTGTGATTTGAAACTTGGATTGTCGTCAGATCACAGGCGTTTGTGCTCCCCGCCGGGAACACGTTAATCGATCCAATTGCTATTATTGAAACTGGAAAAGAACTCTCGACAACATCTCTATTGAAAATATCCATTTTGTGTTATTTTTTAGGTTGGGATCAGACCCTGACGCCCCTGCCAAACCCAACAGTGCCAGAGAGACGATGGCTCGGCTGGTACGCAGCTTGGAGCAACTTTCCACATCCATTGAGCAACTTCATTCCTTCACTGGTCAAACTGAGCCTCCGACATCTAATCCACCGAGCTCGTAGGGAATAAGATATTTATTTTAGTCCTATATATTAGGTGTTAAGATAAGTTCTGTCTGTTTTTTCCAATTTAAAAATGAGTACCAAAAATAAAACAAAATGGTAAAGGCTATACATCATTCGAAAGATAATTTTCTGCTCTACAAGGTACTGTGTTTGCTTTTACGTTACATAAATTATTTTATTTGATTACAAGCCTTCAAAATGGAATGTCGAGTAGACGAAAGTGAGCATTTTCGACACCTCCTTCTGTTCGCATTCAATCGAGGGAATAAAGCTGCCAAAGCTGCTCGCGATATTTGCGAAGTGTACGGTGAAGATGCTATGAATGAAAGGATAGCTTGTCGATGGTTTTTGCGTTTTAAAGACGGTAATTTCGACCTGAAAGACATGGAGCGTTCCGGACGACCAGTGGACTTCGATGAGGACCGCTTAAACCATATTATTCATGAAGATCATTTAATAAATAAAAAAAAAAACAAATAAATTTTATTAATGATTTCCGATTGTTTATTTACTATAAATGTATAAATTATATGTATAATTGATAATGTAAAATAAAAATTGACAATGTTAACTGATTAATGAATTTTATTTTCTTAAACAGAACATTCCTGCAGTCACATGCTTAAACAGAACATTCCTGCAGTCACATGCGTAAACAGAACATTCCTGCAGTCACATGCTTAAATAGAACATTCCTGCAGTCACATGCTTAAATAGAACATTGTTGCAGTCACATGCTTAAACAGAACATTCCTGATGTCACATGCTTAAACAGAACATTCCTGCTGTCACATGCTTAAACAGAATATTCCTGCAGTCACATGCTTAAACAGAACATTCCTGCAGTCACATGCTTAAATAGAACATTCCTGCAGTCACATGCTTAAACAGAACATTGCTGCAGTCACATGCTTAAATATAACATTCCTGCAGTCACATGCTTTAACAGAACATTCCTGCAGTCACATGCTTAAATATAACATTCCTGCAGTCACATGCTTAAACAGAACATTCCTGCAGTCACATGCTTATAATATGAATTGTAAAAAGGCTTTTGATGGTAAATACGAGTATAAGAAGACTTTTGATTGGGACTGTTTATGGGGAGTAATTATGAAGGCTTCGATTCTGCGAAGCAACTTGTATCTCAGCCAAGTTTACTGGGGACACCACAAATTAGAGGCAACAAACCTGGATCCTTCTCAGCAAGATACAGGCAAAAGCCTAGTTTACTGGGGACACGATAAATTAAAGGCAACAAACCCAGATCCATTAAAATTGTGTGTCCACATTAAAAAACCTGTTGTTTTTTTCGCAAATTATGTATTTATAAAATGTCTTGTCATGCACAGTCTGTCCAATGTGAAAAGGTGACTGACGGGAAATGAAATACAAGACATTGTTTATTTTTAGTTTTTATTCAAAATACACTCCTTGGGAGTCAATACAATACTAAGAGCGATTGTTACATAACTCCTGGAACTCATTCTGAGGAATAACATTCAAAATCGCGGTGGAAGACTTTTGGATGTCTGAAATCGTATCGAAACGCTTTCCTTTCATCGCCAATTTAAGTTTCAGAAATAGCCAGCAGTCGAATGGAGCTAAATCAGGTGAATACAGGGGGGTGATCGATACTTTTTTTGGTCAAGAAATTGCGTACAATCTTGCTTTTGTGCGTCCGTGCATTGTCGTGCAACAAAGACCATGCCCTTTGTTACCGGTATTCGGGTCGAACTCAAAGAATTCTGGCCCATAAACTATTCAAAACACCCAAGTACACATCGGTGTTCACCATTTGATCTTCTGGCGTGAATATCTTACGGATAATTCCTTTGGAATCAAAGAAAATGGTAAATAGAGTCTTGATTTGGCTCTTCTGCATACGTACACTTTTTGGGTTTGTTTCTTTGCATTTATTTTCATTGTATTGCTTTTAAAAATTTATTTTTTAATTGATTTAAAACTTAATTGCAAGATAATCTGGTGGACTTATTGTCAGGAGTTTTATCTTTTTCAAATAATCAGACAAAAGTATATCAAGGAAGTTACAAATTTGAGGCTATGGCAGAATTGACATATTCATTGAGCCATAGTTATGAATTTCAACTATGTTCTCGTCATAATCTCGAACCATAGTTATGAATTTCAACTATGTTCTCGTCATAATCTCGAACCATAGTTATGAATTTCAACTATGTTCTCGTCATAATCTCGAACCATAGTTATGAATTTCAGCTATTTTTTTGTCATAATCTCGAACCATTGTTATGAATTTCAACTCTGTTCTCGAACCGTAGTTATGAATTTCGACTCTTTTCTCATCATAATCTCGAACCATAATTATGAATTTCAATTCTGTTCTCGCCATAATCTCAAACCATATTTATGAATTTCAACTCTGTTCTCGTCATGATCTCGAACTATAGTTATGAATTTCAACTCTGTTCTCATCACAATTTCGAACCATAGTTATGAATTTCAACTCTGTTCTCATCACAATCTCGAACCATAGTTATGAATTTCAACTCTGTTCTCGACATATTCTCAAACCATAGCTATGAATTTCAACTCTGTTCTTGAACCATAGTTATGAATTTCAACTCTTTTCTCATCATAATCTCGAACCATAATTATGAATTTCAATTCTGTTCTCGCCATAATCTCGTACCATAGTTATGAATTTCAACTATGTTCTCGTCATAATCTCGAACCATAGTTATGAATTTCAACTATGTTCTCGTCATAATCTCGAACCATAGTTATGAATTTCAACAATTTTTTTGTCATAATCTCGAACCATTGTTATGAATTTCAACTCTGTTTTCGAACCGTAGTTATGAATTTCGACTCTTTTCTCATCATAATCTCGAACCATAATTATGAATTTCAATTCTGTTCTCGCCATAATCTCAAACCATATTTATGAATTTCAACTCTGTTCTCGTCATGATCTCGAACTATAGTTATGAATTTCAACTCTGTTCTCATCACAATCTCGAACCATAGTTATGAATTTCAACTCTGTTCTCATCACAATTTCGAACCATAGTTATGAATTTCAACTCTGTTCTCATCACAATCTCGAACCATAGTTATGAATTTCAACTCTGTTCTCGACATATTCTCAAACCATAGCTATGAATTTCAACTCTGTTCTTGAACCATAGTTATGAATTTGAACTCTTTTCTCATCATAATCTCGAACCATAATTATGAATTTCAATTCTGTTCTCGCCATAATCTCGTACCATAGTTATGAATTTCAACTCTGTTCTCGTCATAATCTCGAACCATAGTTATGAATTTCAACTATGTTTTTGTCATAATCTCGAACCATTGTTATGAATTTCAACTCTGTTCTCGTCATAATCTCGAACCATAGTTATGAATTTCAACTATTTTTTTGTCATAATCTCGAACCATTGTTATGAATTTCAACTCTGTTCTCGAACCGTAGTTATGAATTTCGACTCTTTTCTCATCATAATCTCGAACCATAATTATGAATTTCAATTCTGTTCTCGCCATAATCTCAAACCATATTTATGAATTTCAACTCTGTTCTCGTCATGATCTCGAACTATAGTTATGAATTTCAACTCTGTTCTCATCACAATCTCGAACCATAGTTATGAATTTCAACTCTGTTCTCATCACAATTTCGAACCATAGTTATGAATTTCAACTCTGTTCTCATCACAATCTCGAACCATAGTTATGAATTTCAACTCTGTTCTCGACATATTCTCAAACCATAGCTATGAATTTCAACTCTGTTCTTGAACCATAGTTATGAATTTGAACTCTTTTCTCATCATAATCTCGAACCATAATTATGAATTTCAATTCTGTTCTCGCCATAATCTCGTACCGTTGTTATGAATTTCAACTCTGTTCTTATCATAATCTCGAACCATAGTTATGAATTTCAACTCTATTCTCGTCATGATCTCGAACCATAGTTATGAATTTCAATCCTGTTCTCGCCATAATCTCGTACCATTATTATGAATTTCAACTCTGTTCTTGAACCATAGTTATGAATTTCAACTCTTTTCTCATCATAATCTCGAACCATAATTATGAATTTCAATTCTGTTCTCGCCATAATCTCGTACCATAGTTATGAATTTCAACTCTGTTCTTATCATAATCTCGAACCATAGTTATGAATTTCAACTCTGTTCTTATCATAATCTCGAACCATAGTTTTTGAATTTCAACTCTGTTCTCGTCATGATCTCGAACCATAGTTATGAATTTCAATCCTGTTCTCGCCATAATCTCGTACCATTATTATGAATTTCAACTCTGTTCTTGAACCATAGTTATGAATTTCAACTCTTTTCTCATCATAATCTCGAACCATAATTATGAATTTCAATTCTGTTCTCGCCATAATCTCGTACCATAGTTATGAATTTCAACTCTGTTCTTATCATAATCTCGAACCATAGTTATGAATTTCAACTCTGTTCTTATCATAATCTCGAACCATAGTTTTTGAATTTCAACTCTGTTCTCGTCATGATCTCGAACCATAGTTATGAATTTCAATCCTGTTCTCGCCATAATCTCGTACCATTATTATGAATTTCAACTCTGTTCTTGAACCATAGTTATGAATTTCAACTCTTTTCTCATCATAATCTCGAACCATAATTATGAATTTCAATTCTGTTCTCGCCATAATATGCTCGCCGTATGCTCTCTGAACAGCGCTATATAAATTGTCCGTATTATTATTAGCATCCATTCCTTCTTCTTCTACTCAGTGTCATGTCAGGTCCCCCCAACGTTGACTATCACCTGAGAGTAGGCATCTTTGTCCCCGGCAGCCTGAAAAAGATCCCCAACGCTTCTTATACCAGTCCAATCACGTATATTGCGGAGCCAGGAGATTTGCCTCTTGCCGACACCTCTTCGGCCCTCTATTTTGCCTTGGATGATCAGGTGCAGTAATTTGTACTTTGCTCCTCTAAGTACATGCCCCAAATAGGACACCTTTCAGATTTTAATATTAGTCAGCAACTCTCTATCAACTTTGGCTCTTTGAAGAACTCTCGTGTTGCTGACCATATCCGTTCAGGGTATCCGTAGCATCCACATTTCGAATGCTTCCAGTCGGTTCATACTACCATCTTTGAGGGTCCATGATTCCACTCCATGCAATAACACTGACCAAACGTAGCATTTGACTAACCGCTGTCGAAATTTCAAGTTTAGATTATCATCGCAGAATACGCTTCTCATTTTATTAAAAGCCGCACGAGACGATTCAATTCTGCACTTGACTTAGGTTTCTGGGTCGAGGTCTTCCACTACGACACTTGCGAGATACTTAAATTTTTAAAAAATTTAAATCCATTCCTATTAGTATAAAAATAATTTACTTATTTGAAGATAAAACTATAAACTATACAATTGGGTGTTAACATAATTTGTGTCCATTTTTTTCCAATATTAAAATGAGCACCAAAAGTAAAACAAAATGGTAAAGGTTATACGTCATTCGAAAGAAAATTTTCTGCTCTACAAGATATTGTGTTTGCTTTTACGTTACATATATTATTTTATTTGATTACAAGCCTTCAAAATGGAATGTTAAGTAAACGAAAGTGAGCATTTTCGACACCTCCTTCTGTTCGCGTTCAATCGAGGGAATAAAGCTGCCAAAGCTGTTTGCGATATTTGCGAAGTGTACGGTGAAGATGCTATGAATGAAAGGACACCTCGTTGATGGTTTTTGCGTTTCAAAGACGGTAATTTCGACCTGAAAGACATGGAGCGTTCCGGACGACCAGTGGACTTCGATGAGGACCGCTTTAACCATATTATTCATGAAGATCCCCTTCAAACATTTTTCATCACCATTTTTTTTGTCATCACCATTTATTTAGAAATTACCGTCTTTGAAACGCAAAAAGCAACTCACTTTCGTCCACTTGACATTCCATTTTGAAGGCTTGTAATCAAATAAAATAATATATGTAACGTAAAAGCAAACACAATATCTTGTAGAGCAGAAAATTTTCTTTCTAATGACGTATAACCTTTACCATTTTGTTTTACTTTTGGTGCTCATTTTTAAATTGAAAAAAAAAACGGACACAACTTATGTTAACACCCAATATAATGTGACTATCACATTAATAATCTAAATGTAACTATGGCAACACCTATTCTTACAGACGGACGTAAGTACAAGCAATTTTATTTGGTTTGATTATGGTTTCATAGGTTTGTGACTTTAATAGAGTTGCCGGAGGCTTCACCAAGATAATGCTTGGTTCTCAGGGTCTTTGATTGCATCGTGGAAGGAGATGCTATGCTCCGAGTAGAACTGTTTCGACCAAACACGGAATCCCTTGATAGTCCGGTCTGCTTTCACGTAGACTGGTTGGTTTTTATACTTCTTGTGGCTCCAAATCACCGCATCACGGTAGAACTGGAAAAAAGAGTTGAAATGATTTATACAGGGTGAGTTGTATAGTTTATTTTGTAATATTTTAAATCTGTTAACACTTGCCACCCTGTGATGGATAGTGAGTGACCAGGACTTATATTTTATTTGATTATTCGACGTTTTAATACATAATAAAATGATTTTTATAGCTAATTACAAAAAAAAGCCTAGCAGACTTTGCATCATTTTAATGTAAAACACACAATTTTTTCACTGGACACTTAGTGTCCAGCACCATAATTATGAATTTCAATATGGCTGGCGGAATTTTTTAGCACAGTAAGGCAAGTGTTAATAATAAACAGTTTAAAACTATAAAAATATTCTTATTTATCTATTCATCAAAAAGTCATTTCAATAATGGTCATTTAATGATAAAAAAATCAACATCTATAGTTTCATAAATTATTCTTTCAATTTTTTTACACTGGCAAGTATCTGTCATGACAGCCAACATTACAGAACGTTGATAATTGTTGACAGATATAAGTAAGAGTTTTTCAAATTGAGCGGTTTTTTAAATTCTTGGATAAAACACAGATGGCGTCGCGAACTTGCCTGGGTATTGTTATACATTTGAGAAGTGTAATGTATGACATTTATAAAAATGGAGTCGTATACAATACAACAACGTGTTCAATTTGTGACCTTCTGCATGGAAGTTCAGAGTGTTACGCTACTATAAGGTTGAAAGCCGCTGTACTAGATAGCAAAATAGCAAAGTTATTAAAGGGGAATGACATAGTCCTTTCGCACCTAAGTGCAAATGCACTGAAGTTTTCAATTGTAAAGGGTCTTTCAATTTTTTTTTATTCTTAGATAAAACACAGATGGCGTTGCGAACTTGCCTGGGTCTTGTGAGATTTAAGAAGTGACATTTATAAAAATGGAGTCGTATACAATACAACAACGCGTTCAAATTGTTGAATTATTTTATGTATTGAAATCTCCGGAAACGGTGATGTTAATTGCCCACCAAGATCATGTGTTCTGACACCGTTGGACTATTTTCTCTGGGGTTACGTGAAAAGCCAGGTCTATAAGAATGAACCCCGATCAATTCCTGAGCTGAAGGACGAAATTATTCGCGTTATCGGTGAGTTAGAACCGCAATTATGACAAAATGTCATTGAAAATTTTGACAAAAGAGTGGACATCTGCGGAGCTGCAAGAGGTGGACATTTGGCGGATATTATTTGTTGTGTTAAAATGTCATACATTATACTTCAATGACCAATAAAAAGTTTTTTGAAATCAAAGCAAATTGTGTGTTTTATTCAAGAATTTAAAAAAATTTAATAAAAAAAACCGCTCAATTTGAAAGACCTTTTATTTACTATAGAAACATTTATACATTTATTATTTGCAATAGTTTGAAAGCTACCTCCAAGATTGTAAACTTTATGTCAGGTTAACCCTTCCCTCCCTGTGATGTGTAACTAGTACACATTGCTTCTAAACACTTTAATATCTCTATAAATATAATAAATACTGGGTTCAGATTTTAGGTATTCCTCCGTAATACATTTACGCATTGAATGAAAATATAATATTAATAATAATTAGCACTTATCGGCCACATCAGAGATATTTTGTGAAAATCGGGAATAAATTCACCGATACAATCAAACGTGTGCCAGTGTGTGACGTAAGTATATTCATTCTAAAAAATCGCTATGGTTGAGGAAGCTACGCTATCACATCTCACTCTCACTCTACTTCGGTATATGGGAACGCAAGAAATAGAATCTCAGTTCGCAGTTGTTTCTTCCTTCGAGGTATAGCATACACAGTGTTAGTGTTCCGAGTTCCGTCTCAGTAGCTCGCGGCCATTCATACGAGGTAGTCTCTGCGTCCGTTTTGTGAACGTCGGCCGATGTTTTTTCATGTTTTTAGCAATTAAATTTCAACTATTATCACTTTTGACTTCAAATTTAATTAATTTAAGCGATTGGCTATGAATATTCTTATTTTTTCGATTTTAAATCGCTCATTTTTATATGTGTGTTGAATACACATCACCGGAATGCGCAATTTTTTTTAGTACCGGAAGGGAAAGGTTTAAATGGCATTATCGTCAATGGCAATGTGAAGGATTGCAAAAGCAGAGAGAGCTAAAGGCGCAGTATCAAAAGAATTTCTCATAAAGTGGCTTAATACCTGGAGTTCAAATAACCAAGCAAGTCACAGAGAACTGCTTGCAGTTAAACTATCTTTTGACAGCAAGGCGAACTAACGGCTCCATTCTCGAACAACTCAGAATCGCAGACAGATTGTCGACTATATGCCTTCGACGAGTCATCGGATTCTTTGGGCACATTGCTCGTGGCCAAGGAAACAGTTTGGAGAGGTTTGTGGTTACTGGAGGCGTGGAAGGCCGACGCACAAGAGGAAGAAACCCAATGCGTTGGACTGACCAAGTGAGAGACGCTACTGGACTACCCTTAACAGTTTGGAGAGGTTTGTAGTTACTGGAGGCGTGGAAGGACGACGCACAAGAGGAAGAATCCCAATGCGTTGGACTGACCAAGTTAGAGACGCAACTGGACTACCCTTAACAGTTTGGAGAGGTTTGTGGTTACTGGAGGCGTGGAAGGACGACGCACAAGAGGAAGAATCCCAATGCGTTGGACTGACCAAGTGAGAGACGCAACTGGACTACCCATAACAGTTTGGAGAGGTTTGTGGTTACTGGAGGCGTGGAAGGACGACGCACAAGAGGAAGAATCCCAATGCGTTAGACTGACCAAGTGAGAGACGCAACTGGACTACCCTTAACAGTTTGGAGAGGTTTGTGGTTACTGGAGGCGTGGAAGGACGACGCACAAGAGGAAGAATCCCAATGCGTTGGACTGACCAAGTGAGAGACGCAACTGGACTACCCATAACAGTTTGGAGAGGTTTGTGGTTACTGGAGGCGTGGAAGGACGACGCACAAGAGGAAGAATCCCAATGCGTTGGACTGACCAAGTGAGAGACGCAACTGGACTACCCTTAACAGTTTGGAGAGGTTTGTGGTTACTGGAGGCGTGGAAGGACGACGCACAAGAGGAAGAATCCCAATGCGTTGGACTGACCAAGTGAGAGACGCAACTGGACTACCCATAACAGTTTGGAGAGGTTTGTGGTTACTGGAGGCGTGGAAGGACGACGCACAAGAGGAAGAATCCCAATGCGTTGGACTGACCAAGTGAGAGACGCAACTGGACTACCCTTAACAGTTTGGAGAGGTTTGTGGTTACTGGAGGCGTGGAAGGACGACGCACAAGAGGAAGAATCCCAATGCGTTGGACTGACCAAGTGAGAGACGCAACTGGACTACCCTTAACAGTTTGGAGAGGTTTGTGGTTACTGGAGGCGTGGAAGGACGACGCACAAGAGGAAGAATCCCAATGCGTTGGACTGACCAAGTGAGAGACGCAACTGGACTACCCATAACAGTTTGGAGAGGTTTGTGGTTACTGGAGGCGTGGAAGGACGACGCACAAGAGGAAGAATCCCAATGCGTTGGACTGACCAAGTGAGAGACGCAACTGGACTACCCTTAACAGTTTGGAGAGGTTTGTGGTTACTGGAGGCATGGAAGGACGACGCACACGAGGAAGAATCCCAATGCGTTGGACTGACCAAGTGAGAGACGCAACTGTACTACCCTTAACAGCTGCCTTTCAGACCCCAAAGTCCAGGGATTGATAGAGAAGAGTCGTCAGAGGCTATCATGGGAATCACGATGCTCAGTCATGAGTTACACGACAGGATGATGAAGTCGAAGTTATCACATGACCCAGATGAGTATTATAATAAAGCATAGCAGGTGAGTATTATTATAAACATGCTTATTTGGCTCACATGACGTACAATGGCGTGCCGAATTCAATAAAGATAAAGGAAGGAAAACCATTTAGATAGTCGATCGGAGCGTGGTTGTTATTGCGACAGGGTTTTGAGTACTTGGGCTTTCAGGATGAATGACGTGTGGAAAAGATTTGTGTGGGCTCCTGAGTGTGGATTTCTTCTTGTTGTTTTGTATTTGTGTTTCTGTATATTTTTGTTTTTATTCTTATGATTGTGTGCAATATATTGTGGGATGAACAAGTTTGGTCTTTCTGGAGTGATGATGTGTGAAGAATTTGATTCCGCAAGATGTTTCCAGTTGTAGTTGAGTGTCACTGTCAGGTTGATGAGAGCGTGCAACGGGGTTTTGTTTTTGTGTAATCAAAAATCGGAAAGAAGTATTGATTTATTTTTTCATGCTAAATATCCTCAGTGAGATACAGGTAAAAGCCTAGTTTACTGGGGATACGACAAAATGAAAGGCGACAAACCCAGATCCATTAAAATAATGTATGTCTTAATTAAATTACTTGTTGTTTTTTTCGCAAATTATGTATATTTCTTGTCATGTGTAATAATAAATAAATAAATGAATAAAGCATACCATAAGTGTCTCAGCCCACATGAACAGAGATATGAAAGGTTTCAAGTAAATTGGGGCGTAGATTCTATGGATGATCCTCTGCAGCAGTGGGGCTACGGAGGTGGTAGACTGCAGCATGATGCAACGTCCTATCCAGTTGCTGATCTCTATTTTCACGTAGTTCGGACCTGTCTGTAACATAAACAAACAGGAATTCAAATGGGACCTCAGGCTGTTTTAAACTATTTATGACTATACTTAAGAAATTGTAGCACGGTCTCTGTGACAGTTCACAAATTTGCCCCAATACAACCTTGTAACGATGTTCAGTAATTTTAATTATTTTATCAACTTTAATATAAGCCTCGATTCTAATAAATAGCAAGTTATTTAGGTAAATACATTACATAAAACTTACAATAATAACAAATTAATACATCTTGTTACAAAATAGCAAAAATATGTCAGTTTGTTTATCTATAGTTCGGAATATCTAGGATGAGCCCTGTGACAGCTTACAAATTTGCCCCAATACAACCTTGTAACGATGTTTAGTAATTTTAATTATTTTATCAACTTTAATATTTAATATAAGCCTCGATTCTAATAAATATCAAATTATTTAGGTAAATACATTACATAAAACTTACAATAATAACAAATTAATACATCTTGTTACAAATTAGCAAAAATATGTCAGTTTGTTTATCTATAGTTCGGAATATCTAGGATGAGTCGTGTGACAGCTCACAAATTTGGCCCAATACAACCTTGTAACGATGTTCAGTAATTTTAATTATTTTATCAACTTTAATATTTAATATAAGCCTCGATTCTAATAAATATCAAATTATTTAGGTAAATACATGACATAAAACTTACAATAATAACAAATTAATACATCTTGTTACAAATTAGCAAAAAAATGTCAGTTTGTTTATCTATAGTTCGGAAAATCTAGGATGAGTCGTATGACAGCTCACAAATTTGCCCCAATACAACCTTGTAACGATGTTCAGTAATTTTAATTATTTTATCAACTTTAATATAAGCCTCGATTCTAATAAATAGCAAGTTATTTAGGTAAATACATTACATAAAACTAACAATAATAACAAATTAATACATCTTGTTACAAATTAGCATAAATATGCCAGTTTATTAAAATCAAATAAAATTTGGCGACGTTTGTCAAAAGTCACTTCGTTAGTCTGCATTGGCTAGGGATGGGGTATACGATAATTGGATTTTCGATTTTTTTATACCTAAAATTAAATGTTCGTATTTAGTATTAATCCATAGTGGATCTTGGCCTATTTAAAGATAGATACAAATCATACAATACATTAGAAAGTCAGTATAATGATAATTAGGAATTAAAACGTCAGTTTAGAGAAAAACAATTTTACCCCAAATGATTTTACCCCATCCCTTTGATACATGACGTTTCAAACGTCACAGGAACCGTCCTACATTTTCCCAAGTACAGTAATTATTCTTTTTCATCGCGTTGTTATAACCTTAGTAATATATATATTAAACATTCACAAAGTTAACACAAGCGTCTCTTGATAATATTTTAATGATATTACCTTAGCATTCCAAACACCCATAGAGAAGGAAAATGACGAAATTGTCCAAGTTTATTTTTTATGACTCCACGCGTTCCTTCGACATAAACAAAGTAATTCGTAATTTCAGCGCAGCGGCTTCTTGCAAAGGCAAGTTGGTCTCATTAGTTATCTGTTTCGATTATATCATCCTCTCCTATAATCGGGAACATTATACTTACTGTATAAATCACAATAATAACGGGTCATTCTATTTTGTCATCTCAATACGATTATTCTGTACGTGTTGCTTTCAATAAATATTAATACATATTTAAATATAAAGGGTCTTTCAAATCTAGCGGTTTTTTAATAATTTTTTTTTAATTCTTGAATAAAACACACAATTTGCTTTGATTTCAAAAAACTTTTCATTGGTAATTGAAGTATAATGTGTGACATTTAAACACAAAAAACAATATCCGCCAAATGTCCACCTCTTGCAGATACACAGATATCCGATCTTTTGTAAAAATTTTCGATGACATTTTGCCATAATTGCGGTTTTAACTCACCAATAACGCGAATAATTTCGTCCTTTAGCCCAGGATTTGATCGGGGGTCATTCTTATAGACCTGACTTTTCACGTGACCCCAGAGAAAATAGTCCAACGGTGTCAGATCACATGATCTTGGTGGGCAATTAACATAATCGTTTCCGTAGATTACAATACATAAAATAATTCAACAATTTGAACGTGTTGTTGTATTGTATACGACTCAATTTTTATAAATGTCATACATTACACTTCTCACATGTCACAAGATCCAGGCAAGTTCGCGACGCCATCTGTGTTTTATCCAAGAATTAAAAAAAACTGCTCAATTCGAAAGACCCTTTAATTAGCAATTGCATACTGTGAGCCCTGAATAACCTCAAAATAAAACTTTCGAGGCAATAGGTAAAAAAAAATACAGAACGTAGTTTTATTTTCACGAACCTCCTTTGGTCTGAGACAAAATGATGCCCTATCGTATCAAATAGAAAACAAAGGTCGTCAATGGAGATGATTACTACCTTGATCAAAAAGTTTTGGGACTTGATTTATAAAATCGAAAATAAAAGTTTATTCATCAAAATCGATATGGTCCCCTTCAAAGTACTCCCCATCGACTGCAACGCACTTACGCCAGCAGCGCTTGATCCAATCCTCGAAACACCGCTGGTACTCAATTTTCGGTATGTCCATCAGAGCCGTCTTCGATTTTTTCATGACATCCTCTCAAGCGCTGTAACGCGTTCCGCGAAGCGGTTTTTTAAGTCGGTTGAACAGGAAAAAGTCGCAGGGAGCCAAATCAGGCGAATTCAAAGGCTGCTGGATAGTAGTCGTGTTGTTTTTGGTTAAAAACTCGTGGAAATCATGTCTTTCGCGATTTCAACGCGGTCCTTTTTTTGCATGAAATTGAGTTCTTCGGCACCAGTTTTGCAGCGACACGTCTGAGGCCCAAATCACTAACCAAAATGTCTTGAGTGGATCCATAAGCGATGTTCAAGTCCTCTGCCAGCTCTCTGATGGTCAATTTGCGGTTTTCGGCCAACATTTCTTTGATTTTATCGATGTTTTCAACTGCCACTGCGTTCGTCATCCTCGACCGACTCACGACCACTTCTGAAGCGTTCGTTCCACCGAAAAACACTTCTCCAACATTTCCAAGGTCTGCGGACCGTTAAATCCGTTTTTCACACAAAATTTAATGCAAACTCGTTGATGCACAGTTGATGCCATTTTCAAACTTGTAAAAAATCGAAAAAACGCACAAAGGTAGATGTACTCAGTACAGCGTAACTTTTACAAATGTCAAGCCATGACGCTGAAATTTAGAGGGAAGTGTCAATGATAGATGTGGTAACCTAACAAAATAGAGTTCTAATCGGGTGACTGACAGCGCCACACGGTGGCCGGTCCTAAAGCTTTTTGATCAAGGTAGTATGTTGAAATATACCAGTTACTTACTTGAAATCCTCTGACCCTTATCTTAAACAATGAGATCTTTCCAAACAGCCTCCAGTCTTCTATCAGGTCCAGCTCTGCTATGTGAGGAGTTTCAGTGGGACGCCATGTTCCTGTCCAGACATGCTTTCCTGAAAAATACCGTGAATTAATCTATAATTCAATCTACGAAAGTACGAAAAGAAAAATCAGGAATGAAACACGTTATTTTAGTGACTAGAAATTAAGAGTTTTTTCAGTCGCTTCTTAAAGCATGCCAAGGACGGAGCGAGTCTTATATTGGTTTGTAACTGATTCCAGAGTCTCACTGCATGGACAGTAAAGGACGACGTAAAAAAAAGAGGAGCGTTGAACTGGAAAGGCCAATAGACAATCTCTGTTTGAGCGTAGCGCTAATCCATGATTGAAAAGACGCTGAAAATTTTCGGCGCGATAAGAGGGGGTGGCGGGACAGTTAATAAGAATATTATACAATATATACATTATGTGAATTTGGCGTCTATTTCTAATATTCAAACAGTTCAATGCCTTCTGGTATGAAGTATGATACCCTTAAATATACCTATGACTTTAGTCATATCTATTTTTTCAATAAAAAAAAGTTAAAAAATCTGCTGGATCGTCTCACTTCAGACGTGCCATCGTCTCACTTCAGACGTGCCAATTCGATCGTCTCACTTCAGATGTGCCATCGGATCCAGTACAGTGGTATGGCCGGTGAGTTTGCTGGTGTGTAACGGTTCACTTGTTTAAAAAAATACAAACTCCACGGCACAGCTTCGCTTTCCATGTGAATTAACGCTGGAATAGCGAGTGGATCTTTGACTGCGAGGTCTAGCAACGACGATGCTTTGACAGGATATAAGAGAAGATTGGGTGAAGACAACGAGGGACTCACCAATAAGGTTAAGGAATTCTGGTACTGGAAAACTCCAGCCTCCTAAGACGTGGTCTCCATGAACTGCGTTCAAGTGTTCCATATCGGAACCGTTTTCGCCAACATCCTGAAAGAAATTCGATACTAATAATAATACAGGAACAATTTTCATAGCGCCATTTAGAAAGCAAATCCTCCTCAAGGGTGCTCAGACTCGAGAATCTCACTGTTATTAGCAGATAAGCATTATTTAAAAAAAAACCACACAAGTTGTGAATAAGGGTAAGAAGGTGTTGGCTGCGGTCATTAGATAAAACATGAATGTTGAGTGGCTCCATACTAATGTAGTGGGGGTTTCGTACGAACATTTAGGGGTATCATACGAATGTTTAAGGGTGCCATACGAATGTGGGAATGTTGAGGAGGGTCATACGAATGTTTAAGGGTATCATTTGATTATTGAGGGGCCTCATACGAATGTTGAAGAGTAGTGACATACGAATGTTTAAGGGTATCATTTGATTATTGAGAGGCACCATACGAATGTTGAGGAGTAGTGGCATACGAATGTTTAAGGGTATCATTTGATTATTGAGAGGCACCATACGAATGGTGAGGAGTAGTGGCATACGAATGTTTAAGGGTATTATTTGATTATTGAAGGATACCATACGAATGTTGAGGAGTAGTGGCATACGAATGTTTAAGGGTATCATTTGATTATTGAGGGGCACCATACGAATGTTGAGGAGTAGTGGCATACGAATGTTTAAGGGTATCATTTGATTATTGAGAGATACCATACGAGTGTTGAGGAGTAGTGTCATACGAATGTTTAAGGGTATCATTTGATTATTGAGGGGCCTCATACGAATGCTGAGTAGTAGTGCCATACGAATGTTTAAGGGTATCATTTGATTAGTGAGGGGCACCATATGAATGTTGAGGAGTAGTATCATACGAATATTTAAGGATATCATTTGATTATTGAGGGATACCATACGAATGTTGAGTAGTAGTGGCATACGAATTTTTAAGGGTGTCATTTGATTATTCATACAAATGTTTAAGGGTATCATTGGATTATTGAGGTGCACCATATGAATGTTGAGGAATAGTGCCATACGAATGTTTAAGGATATCATTTGATTATTGAGGGATACCATACGAATGTTGAGTAGTAGTGGCATACGAATTTTTAAGGGTGTCATTAGATTATTCATACAAATGTTTAAGGGTATCATTGGATTATTGAGATGCACCATATGAATGTTGAGGAGTAGTGCCATACGAATGTTTAAGGGTATCATTTGATTATTGAGGGGTACCATACAAATGTTGAGGAGTGCCATACGAATGTTTAAGGGTATCATTTGATTATTGAGGGGCACCATACGAATGTTGAGGAGTAGTGCCATACGAATGTTTACGGATATAATTTGATTATTGAGGGGGAACCATACGAATGTTGAGGAGTAGTGGCAAACGAATGTTTAAGGGTATCATTTGATTATTGAGGGGAACCATACGAATGTTGAGGAGTAGTGCCATACGAATGTTTAAGGGTATCATTAGATAATTGAGGGATACCATACGAATGTTGAGTAGTAGTGGCATACGAATTTTTAAGGGTGTCATTTGATTATTAAGAGGCACCATACGAATGTTGAGTAGTGCCATACAAATGTTTAAGGGTATCATTGAATTATTGAGGTGCACCATATGAATGTTGAGGAGTCGTGCCATACGAATGTTTAAGGGTATCATTTGATTATTGAGGGGTACCATACGAATGTTTAAGGGTATAATTTTATTATTGAGGGGAACCATATGAAGGTTGAGGAGTAGTGCCAAATGAATGTTTAAGGGTATCATTTGATTATTGAGGGAAACCATACGAATGTTGAGGAAATAGGCCAAACAAATGTTTAAGGGTTTCATTTGATTATTGAGGTGCACCATACGAATGTTGAGGAGTAGTGCCATACGAATGTTTAAGGGCATCATTTGATTATTGAGAGGCACCATATGAATGTTGAGGAGTAGTGCCGAATGAATGTTTAAGGGTATCATTTGATTATTGAGGGATACCATACGAATGTTGAGGAATAGGGCCAACCGAATGTTTAAGGGTATCATTTGATTATTGAGGTGCACCATACGAATGTTGAGGAGTAGTGCCATATGAATGTTTAAGGGTATCATTTGATTATTGAGGGGAACCATATGAATGTTGAGGAGTAGTGCCAAATGAATGTTTAAGGGTATCATTTGATTATTGAGGGAAACCATACGAATGTTGAGGAAATAGGCCAAACGAATGTTTAAGGGTTTCATTTGATTATTGAGGGGCACCATATAAATGTTGAGGAAAACCATACGAATGTTGAAGGGTACCATTTGATTATTGAGGGATACCATACGAATGTTGAGGAGTAGTGCCAAACGAATGTTTAAGGGTATCATTTGATTATCGAGGGGCACTATATGAATGTTGAGGAGTAGTGCCATACGAATGTTTAAGGGTATCATTTGATTATTGAGGGGCACCATACGAATGTTTAAGGATATCATTTGATTATTGAGGGATACCATACGAATGTTGAGTAGTAGTGGCATACGAATTTTTAAGGGTGTCATTAGATTATTCATACAAATGTTTAAGGGTATCATTGGATTATTGAGATGCACCATATGAATGTTGAGGAGTAGTGCCATACGAATGTTTAAGGGTATCATTTGATTATTGAGGGGCACCATACGAATATTTAAGGGTATCATTTGATTATTGAGGGATACCATACGAATGTTGAGGAAATAGGCCAAACGAATGTTTAAGGGTTTCATTTGATTATTGAGGGGCACCATATAAATGTTGAGGAGTACCATACGAATGTTGAAGGGTACCATTTGATTATTGAGGGGCACCATACGAACGTTGAGGTGGACCATACGGAAGAATGAAGTATTGGAAAACAGTTTTACCTGAATATGGCAAGGAACAAGGAATTCATTCCTCCCCATGTACCACCACTTCCCGCTGGTGATCTCAGGAGTGTCGGTGATCTCCCAGGTGGGGGGGTTGTCCTCGACGCTGTACCACACGAACACCATGCCGTCTATCTCTCTCACCTCCCACGACTTGATTGTAGCATTGTTTGGCACTAAGAGCATTTGGTTTATGTATAATATGTACGTACGACTTCGTATTGATAATACTATTCATATGGGGAGGCAACAACACTTACACACAAATATATATAAAATAAATATTTAGTTAATTGAAAACTATGCTGTCAATATATTGAGTTGTCCGGAAAGTAATGATGTATTTTTAGGTAAAATTCAAACACGATATTGTATCAAATTCTCATGTTTGGCGGTTTTTTTATATTTTCAGAATAGCAGTTATCTCTGGTTTCGTACAACGATGGTGGTTGTCGATCAAAGCCTTGATTTGGTCGTCATCAGTGATAGTCGACCTTTCAAGTCGTATATCATTTTCGTGTGTCATATCATCATTACGATTTTTTTAAACTACATTTGACACACATTTTTTTTCTACGCCGTCGTCATATATTGTACATAGTTTTTTCTTTGCTGTAGTAAAAAAACACCAAGCACTAAAAAAAACCACAACTTAATTGCGTCTTCAAAATAACACCTAGTTTCGTAGAATTATGGAGATTGTCGATCAAAGCCTTGATTTGGTCGTCATCAGTGATAATCGACCTTTCAAGGCGTATACCATTTTCGTGTGTAATATCATCATTACGATTTTTTTAAACTACATTTGACACACATTTTTTTCTATGCCGTCGTCATATATTGTACATGTTTTTTTCTTTGCTGTAGTAAAAAAAACACCAAGCACTGAAAAAAAACCACAACTTAATTGCGTCTTCAAAATTACACCTGGTTTCGTAGAATGACGGAGATTGTCGATCAAAGCCTTGATTTGGTCGTCATCAGTGATAATCGACCTTTCAAGGCGTATATCATTTTCGTGTGTCATATCATCATTACGATTTTTTAAACTACATTTGACACACGTTTTCTTCTACGCCGTCGTCATATATTGTACATGTTTTTTTCTTTGCTGTAGTAAAAAAAACACCAAGCACTGAAAAAAAAAACAACTTAATTGCGTCTTCAAAATTACACCGTAAACAGCACAAGCATTAAGGGTAAACAATGCACCTTTCGTAATAATATACATTCAGCACGTTTCGAATCAAGTAAAAAAATTGTACTAACGACATCTATACGAAAAATACCATACTACTTTCTGGATATTTCAATATATCTTTTGAAAAGGATTTGAGTTAAAAGAGGTTTTACCTGAATCCGTATTAGGGATGGAGACACACTTCCCCGTAGCGCCGCTGAAGTGCCACCTATGGAAGGGGCACTCCAGGCAGTCCCCTCTGACCATTCCCCCCCTGGTCATATCAGCCCCCAAGTGGGGGCAGTACGCATCCACGCAGTATGCAACACCTTGGCTGCTTCGGAATAATGCTAGATTCTCTCCTGTAAAGAAAATTGCCGATAAAAAAAACCAGTTGTTGCGGTCATTTTTATGACTCAAAGCAGGAGTTTTCTTTCACAGACACATCGCCAAAATCTAAAAAAAATACATTAAAGTCAAACCTCGGGTTACGAACGCCTCTAGTCACGAACAAATCGGCTTACGAACACAATTTCCGAACAAATTTTGACTCGACCAGCGTACAATGCCGCGGCTCACGAATTAGTTGTAACGGCGCATTACGCAATTACGCATTAGTTGTTCTCAGGTACGCGCGTTGTGAACATTGTTTGTCGTTGCGTTCGTTGTTCTTGATACATTTTTTTTGCTTTATATATATATATATATATATATATATATATATATATATATATATATATATATATATATATATATATATATATATATATATATATATATATATATATATATATATATATATATATATATATATATATATATATATATAATACGAGGGTTACAAGGGCTCCTGAGGCCGGGGGAAATTTTTTGCTTTGAAGTTGGCGCACCTGACGTATAGGGGGGATCCTAACGGTCAGTTTGTTTGGTCTCGCGTGTTTGTCGGCCATTTTGTTCAGTCACAGTAAATTCTTCCGATGGAGAGGTCATCGCGCGCTCCCGCCACCTCCCGTTCGTGCGAGATCCACGCGGTTATCCGTTTTTTGACTTTGCAGAACAATACCGTCACGAATATCTATCGGAAGCTCATGGAAGTTTATGGTAGTGATGTGATGAGTCGACAACATGTCACGAAGTGGGTTAGATTGTTCATAGAAGGCCGTACTGATACTCACGACGAGTCAAGGCAGTGATTTCTGACGAACTTGTGCAAAAAAATTCAAGAACAAGTGCGAAATGACCACCGTGTGATGCTTGACGACCTTCACGAAGAATATCCTGACATTTCTCGAAGTGTCCTCGGTGATATTGTGTCGGAAAAACTTGGTTACAAGAAGTTGTGTGCGAGATGGGTGCCCAGAATGCTCACACGTTTTGCACAGGAGGGAGAAGCTTTTCTGGACTCTATCGTGACGGGGGATGAGACGTGGGTGTGTCACTACACCCCGACAATTTTCTAACGATCAGGAGGTCGAGGAAGCTGTGAAGAAGTGGCTGAAAGAGCTGGCGGCGGAGGTCTATGACACTGGTCCCCCGACTACAGAAATGTCTCGATCTCGACGGCGATTACGTTGAAAAATAAATTTCAATTAAATACAAGCATTTTTCGATCCTACATAAATGTTGTAACCTTACTTTCTGGATGACCCTCGTAATATACAGTATATATAAAATATATTTTGCATTAAATTAACCCTCATTATGGCTCCCAAGAAAATCAATTTCGGTTTGCGAACATTTCGGCTCGCGAACGGAATCAAAGAACGAATTAAGTTCGTAACCCGAGGTATCACTGTATCTTGTTGGAGTTATTTCGTCTAAGATAAGGGAAGCCGCCTGACAAAGGACCCATCAAGGAATTGTCTTAGGTCCCATACAATATGAAATGGTTAGCCGTTTTATCGCGCTGGCTGGCTTAGAATGCTATATAATACTAGGTAAGTCCAGAAAGTAAGTGTACTGAATTTTTGTAGGTTACAATTTTTTTTATTTAAACAAAAAAATTACGTGGTTACCGTAGTACATATGTAAGCTATTTTTCGACATAGTCGCCATTCCTCTCAATGCAGGTGGTGAAGCGGGGTATCAACTTTTTGATGCCTTACTCGAAGTAGTTTCCCGCCAACCCCTCCGTCCGCTTCTCCACCTCCTCCTTTACCTCCTCGTCGGTTGAAAACCTTTTTCCACCCATGTGCAGCTTCAAGGAGATAAAAAGATAGTAATCTGAAGATGCTAGGTCAGGGGAATGCGCGGGATGGTTCAGGACATCCCATTTAAACGAGGCGAGCAGTTCCTTCGTGGCGTTGGCCGTGTGTGGTCTGGCATTGTCGTGCAGCAGGCAGTCTCCCTTTGTCAGCATGTCTCTCCTCTTGTTCTGAATCGCCCTCCACAATTTTTCTAGGGTCTCACAGTATCTTGCGGAGTTGATGGTCACCCCTTGAGGCATATATTCAATTAAAATTATGCCTTGACAGTCCCAAAACAATTTCGTCAATTTCGTCAGTCACAATTGAAGGTCTTCCGCTCATCTGATCATCATGCACAGACGTACGACCGTTTTTAAACTCGCGACACCACTTGTACACACTCGTACGATTCATAGCTTTATCACCATATGCAGTTTTCACCTCATTATAAACCTCAACCGGAGGTTTTCCCTTCCAAACGAGATAACGGATGACGCCGCGTATTTCGCACTTGGCGGGAGATTGGATTTACATTTTTCACGAAACGTGTTGTCGCGTCGACACTTCTCAACGTACTGACCTCGAACCGGTCTCGTTGCGGAGGGGAAGGGTCAGGCTACACGGAAGTGTAGCCAACATGTCGAAAATAAAATCCATCCGGTCGTGAGAGCCTCAGTACACTTACTTTCTGGATACGCCTCGTATATGCTAGTTATGATGGCTTTGGCTTATTAAGTAGGGTATGATGTTTTTAGCTTGAAGCTGTGAACCATTTATTTAGAACAGGTATCGTTTCGTAGTAAGTTACGGGATGTTCTGACGGAGGCGGGGTTGAATCGAGGAGGCTGACGAGTAAAAACGTCGCTTACAGCTGACGAGTAAATACGTCGCTTATAATGTACGGTATTTTATCGGCCATTTAAAAAGGTAACTCATATTAGAATTTTGAGTGCACAGGAATATAAATAATTTATAATATGACATCGTTCACCCATCCAACGGTGGATCCCTCCACCATTGGATGGGTGAACGATGAACGGTGAACTTTCCATAAACGGATTCCCATCCGTTTATGGAAAGCCGCTAGAACTTGTCCAGAAAAATGTGTATTTGGGCCAACTTATTTCCTTTGTAGGTGGCATATCGGAGGACAAAACTAGAATGCAGCTCATTTGGACGTTTGAACAACATCTTCAAAAGTAATCTCCCAATATCCTTGAAGCGAAGGGTCTACAACCAGTGCATTCTCACAGTACTTACGTATGGCTGCGAGACATGGACGATCACAGTAAAGAACACACAAAAGCTCCAGACCGCACAAAGGGGCATGGATAGATGCATGTTGGGATATACTAAAGAGACCGTAAACGAAACACCTGTACAAAGGTAGACGACTTTATAAAGGTGTGCAAAATAATTAAGTGGCAATGGGCAGGACACGTAGCCAGAATGTCAGATTCCCGATGGACATCCGAAATAATCCAATGGTACCCAAGAGGCATAAAGAGGCCTAGAAGAAGACCGAAGGTACGCTGGATAAATGAAATCAGGAAGCATGGCAGCATCACATAGCGTCGTCGTCATTGCCGGGCCTTGCAGTCAAGGATCCCCTGGCCACTCCAACGTCAATTTTGAACCGTTCTCTCATGTCGATCGTGTGATCTTCTGTGAGAAAACAGCCCGATCCTAGATGCGCAAATACCAGACATGTGGACCCTGCTGAACCGCCTGGCCATGTTGACGCATGTTCGCAGCGCGCTGACTGTTTCTCACACGTCTAGCCACTAAGACACCATCAGCCCGAGAACATACGGCTCTCCACCCCTCACGGTTCCGAGCCACCTGTTTCCAGTACTCAGGCTCCCCGCACAAAGTAAGCGACTCTCGCAGACTGTCCTCGTGGCGCTTCCTGCAATCAGGAAGCATGTCAGAATCACATGGCATCAACGAGCAAAAAAACCGAAGTATTTGGATTCAACTTGGAGAGACCTTCATCCGGCAGTGAATCGACCCTGGTTGACAATGATGATGGTGATGTAATAAAAACCACTTACCAAAACAGTTGATGTGTTTGACCTGTTCTGTCTTCAGGTTGACACTTTCTATCATGGCATACCATGAGTTAGGGAATGGCGGAGGAAGGGATTTCCCTACTTTTCTTAATTTCCTCATCACATTGACTAAGTCACGTCTTCTTGTGTTGACTCCACTTGCTAAATCCAAGTCCTGGAATCAATTAAGTCGTTGAATAGATTAAAACTGTGAACATGATTTTGTAATATTCACTTTGGTTAATCATACTTAAATACACTTTGGTTAGTCAAATGCACATTCATCACATAACGCTATTTCTTTGTCAGGGTAAGCAGAGATGACAAATCAACACACTTATGACGTAGCAGGGTAGGCAGAGAGAACATATCACTATACAGATCGCCATATGTGCTGCACACAAGAAGAGAAGAGAGGGGAGACCCGGTACATGTGTAAGGAGTGTGGTGTAACTCTCTACAAAGGAGAATATTGACAAAATTACCAAAGGTTCATTCATAAAATAACGCAATTTCTTTGTCAGGGTAAGCAGAGATGACAAATCACCATACTTATGACGTAGCAGGGTAGGTAGAGAGAACAGATCACTAAACAGATCGCCATATGTGCTGCACACAAGAAGATAAGCGAGACCCGGTACATGTGTATGGAGTGTGGTGTAACTCTCTACAAAGGAGAATATTGACAAAATTACCAAAGGTTCATTCATAAAATAACGCAATTTCTTTGTCAGGGTAAGCAGAGATGACAAATCAGCATACTTATGAAGTAGCAGGGTAGGTAGAGAGAACAGATCACTATACAGATCGCGATATGTGCTGCACACAAGAAGATAAGCGAGACCCGGTACATGTGTAAGGAGTGTGGTGTAACTCTCTACAAAGGAGAATATTGACAAAATTACCAAAGGTTCATGCATAAAATAACGCAATTTCTTTGTCAGGGTGAGCAAAGATGACAAATCACCATACTTATGACGTAGCAGGGTAGGTAGAGAGAACAGAGCACTATACAGATCGCCATATGTGCTGCACACAAGAAGAGAAGGGAGGGGAGACCCGGTACATGGTGTAGCTCTCCATAAAGGGAAATGTTGACAGAATTACTATACTAAACTAAATTATTAAAGTACTTTAAATCAATACACATAGTTTCATTACAACATTCGTAATGTTTACTAAGATATAGCAATTTTAAACCCTTAAAAAAACAGAATTTGTAAAATATAAGCCGGCACTGTTTTCTTGATTTTGATCGGGTCTTATATACATAACATTATGTCGTTTCCCTATCGGGGTAAGAAGAGAAGACATACTGCCATAATTATGACAGAGCAGGGTAGATAGAGAAGACTGAGCGCCATACAGAGGACAGGGTGCCATATAACTTAATCTAACACTATTCAAAGGGTCCTTCTCATACTCAGCCAGCAAATGCTGGAATGAGTTGCCCCAGGCCTTGAAGGAGCGGGTGAATAGTTGTACCTTCAGAGATGCTCTAAAGCGGTATCTTCTGGGTGGTTAAAGGGTTTCTCAATGGTTAATGGGTCTCTTGCTTTGCTTTTTTTTTTCTCTTTTTCTTTCTTTTCGCTGGTGGTGAATCGGGGATTGTGCGTACGTGTTTGTGCGTTATCTCCTCATTCATTCTTATAAAGCTGCTTAACTATTTCAACGTATTACTGCCTAACTATTTCAATATTGTTTCAACTGTTTCATTTCCCATTTGTCATTTTGTAAAATTTGGACTCCTTTGAGGTTTTTCTTTTTTTCCGTTCTTGTTGACAGTTAGTAGTAACCTAAGGTGGTATATAGTATGTGGGTTTACTTTTTATTTTGTTTTCTACCATACGTTTTTGCTTTTTTTTATTTATTCTTTAATCTAGATGTGCGGAGGTGTGGGCTGGAAGCCCCCCCGATGCCCTTGCGGTCGGGCTCGCCCTACATTGGTGGGGTGTATCTCGGCCGGGGGAATGTTTGTGGCGATGAGTCCGGACCTTTTAATGTCTTCTCTCTTGAATGGATTTTTTTTGTCGTCTATTTATTTTCTGTGTTTTTTTTATCTTCTTGTTCTACATGTTCAAGGGTGTGGGCTGAAAAACATCTGGTGTCCCCGTGGCTGGGCTCGCCCTATATTGGTGGGGTGTATCTTAGCCGGGGGGTGTTATTAGATGAGCCCAGACCTTTTGATAGCTTCTGTTTTTTAATGTATTCTCTATTTAATGTGTTCTTGAAATGTGTCTAAATTTATTATCTATTCAATGTGTTCTTGAAATGTGTCTAAATGTATTCTCTATTTAATGTGTTCTTGAAATGTGTCAAAATGTATTCTCTATTTAATGTGTTCTTGAAATGTGTCTAAATGTATTCTCTATTTAATGTGGTCTTGAAATGTGTCTAAATGTATTCTCTATTTAATGCGTTCTTGAAATGTGTCTAAATGTATTATCTATTTAATGCGGTCTTGAAATGTGTCTAAATATATTCTCTATTCAATGTGCTCTTGAAATGTGTCTAAATGTATTCTCTATTCAATGTGCTCTTGAAATGTGTCTAAATGTATTATCTATTTGTGTTGTGTTCTTGAAATGTGTCTAAATGTATTCTCTATTCAATGTGCTCTTGAAATATGTCTAAATGTATTCTCTATTCAATGTGCTCTTGAAATATGTCTAAATGTATTCTCTATTTAATGTATTCTTGAAATGTGTCTAAATGTATTCTCTATTTAATGCGGTCTTGAAATGTGTCTAAATGTATTATCTATTTAATGTATTCTTGAAATGTGTCTAAATGTATTATCTTTTTAATGTATTCTTGAAATGTGTCTAAATGTATTATCTATTCAATGTGCTCTTGAAATATGTCTAAATGTATTCTCAATTTAATGTGTTCTTGAAATGTGTCTAAATGTATTCTCTATTTAATGCGCTCTTAAAATGTGTCTAAATGTATTCTCTATTTAATGTATTCTTGAAATGTGTCTAAATGTATTATCTATTGAATGTGTTCTTGAAATGTGTCTAAATGTATTATCTATTTAATGTATTCTTGAAATGTGTCTAAATGTATTCTCTATTTAATGTGTTCTTGAAATGTGTCTAAATCTATTATCTATTTAATGTGTTCTTGAAACGTGTCTAAATGCATTTTCTATTTAATGTGCTCTTAAAATGTGTCTAAATGTATTTTCTATTTAATGTGGTCTTTAAATGTGTCTAAATGTATTATGTACATACTATGTTGCTATCAATAAACCTGTATTTATTTATTTATATGTGCTAAGCACAAGAAGAGAGTACCGTTTACTTATACAATAAATAAATAAATCTGTTGGATATTGATACGTACCACTATACTATTATAAGGAACTATAATATTCCACAGAAGAAAGGAGACTATAAATGCGACAGGAACAAACGTGATGTTACTGAGTCCAAAAAATGTAGCTGTTGTCTTCAGAGTCCAGGAGAGGAACTGGAAAACAACTGAAAGTATTCTGACCAGCTGCAGATCGTCATGTCTTTCTTCCAGATTTCTCAGAGTCATATTGAAGAGCAGATAGTAATGGAGGTCTTCTCGCTTTAGGCAAGTCTCTAGAACGCTGTCTTTGATGGCACTGTCATTGTGGTTCTCCATTTTTCACTGTAAAATAGACTTTCAATTACTTATTTGATAAACACACTGCACCTTCTTAAAAGCCTATATTAACCTTTACCTTCCTGTGCTAAAAAAAATCCGCACATTCCGGTGCTGTGTATTCAATACACATGTAAAAATGAGCGATTTAAAATCGAAAAAAATAAGAATATTCATAGCCAATCGCTTAAATTAATTAAAATTGAAGTCAAAAGTGATAATAATTGAAATTTAATTGCTGAAAACATGAAAAAAACATCGGCCGACGTTCACAAAACGGGTGAAGCGAAACGAACGAAAGCCGCCTAGCTACTGAGCGAGAGAAGCGAGCGAACTGAGATTTTAGTTTTTGTGTATATATCGAAGTAGAATGATACGTGAATAGCGTTGCTTCCTCGCCCATAGCGGTTTTTTAGAATGAATATACCTACGTCATACACTGGCACACGTTTGATTGTATCGGTGAATTTATTCCCAATTTTCACAAAATATCTCTGATGTGGCCGATAAGTGCTAATTATTATAAATATTATTTTTTCATTCAATGCGTAAATGTATTACGGAGAAATACCTAAAATCTGAACCCAGTATTTATTATATTAGGTCCTTACATATGAAATTGGCGTTTTGCCGTACTGGCAACTTTGATCTCAAATATCTTCTCTTTGGTTAGGAATTCCAAATTAAAATTTATACAGCTATTTACTCAAGTATTTGTGTTTCGAAAATTATAATTCATTTGTTTTTTCCTCAATTGTTTTTTTTCTTTGCGTCACTCAGTTTACAAAATGGAAAACTTGAAATATCGCGTTATTTACGAGTACGAGTTCCACCGTGGCACCAGTGCTGCAGAAACGGCTCGAAGGATTAATGATGTGTATGGCGACGGTGCCGCAAAAGAAAACACAGTGCGTTTTTGGTTCCAACGTTTTCGTTCTGGAAATTTCGACCTGCAGAAGAAGCCCCTTGGACGGCCGGAGACCAAAGTTGATAATGAAGAATTGAAGGCTATTGTGGAAGCGGATCCATCGCAAACCACGTCCGAGTTAGCTGCAGGCTGCGGTGTTAGTGATAAAACTGTTTTAATCCACTTGAAGCAAATTGGGAAGGTGAAAAAGCTTGAAAGGTGGGTACCTCACGAATTGAGTGAAGCAAATCAACAAACGCGCGTTGACTGCTGCGTTGCATTACTCAACCGGCACAATAATGAAGGGATTTTGAATCGAATCATTACCTGTGATGAAAAGTGGATCCTGTATGATAATCGGAAGCGCTCATCGCAATGGCTGAACCCTGCCGAACCAGCCAAACCATGCCCCAAGCGAAAATTGACTCCAAAAAAGTTACTTGTGAGCGTTTGGTGGACTAGTGCTGGTGTCGTTCACTACAGCTTTCTTAAATCTGGCCAGACGATTACGGCAGATGTCTATTGTCAGCAACTGCAAACCATGATGGAAAAGCTAGCTGCTAAACAACCGAGGCTGGTTAATCGCTCTAGGCCACTGCTGCTTCATGATAACGCTAGACCACACACTGCACAACAGACGGCTACCAAATTAGAAGAGCTTCAATTGGAATGTCTAAGACATCCACCGTACTCTCCGGACCTTGCCCCAACAGATTACTATTTTTTTCGAAATTTGGATAACTTCTTGCAAGGGAAAAAATTCAACTCCGATGGGGCAGTCCAAACCGACTTCAAAGATTTTATTGATTCCCGTCCGAATGGTTTTTTTAGTAAAGGGATCGATGAACTACCTATGAGATGGCAAAAGTGCATAGATAGCAATGGTACATACTTTGATTAAATAAATATATTATATTAAAAAAAAATCAACTTTATGTTCCTCCCAAACAAAACGCCAATTTCATATGTAAGGACCTAATATTTATAGAGATATTAAAGTGTTTATAAGCAATGTGTACTAGTTGCACATCACAGGGAAGGAAGGGTTAATATATGACAGAACACGGAATGCAATGATAAGGGATTAATGTTTACTTAAGATTGATGCGTTAAGTACGAAGAAAAACACGCTGAGATAGTTAAAACACGTAGAAAAAAAAACATAATAAATAGTTTGTGAAATGATTTTTGTAATTAACCCCATAAGACATCTTACCATCAAATGGACGGCCATCTTACCCCAAGATTGGGGTTAGATGCCGAAACGTAAGCGTTAACGAATTATTTTTTTCCAAGTGTTTCATAATATTTTTGAAGTTAAATATATTTTTAATTTATACACAAAAGTATCAATTTTAACGAGAGTATGATGAATAGCAAATAAAACCAACAGACTACGGCGTCTTCCCCCAATCTACCTTATGTGTGTATGTGAGTGGGTGCGTGTTCATGTATGCGTGTATGCTTACCTTTTCAGATCACATTCAAACAATAAAAAATAAAAAAAAATCACATATCTACAAAAATGCCATAGTCAACGTTAGTAGTTAACTATTGACGATCAAAGAAATACAATAAAATTGTCACATTTGAAGCAAAATATCACAAATATACTCGTATTTACAAAACATACACGTACACGTATGCCAACCGATATTGAAAAGTGTTTTTTTTTCTTAAAAATTTGAAAACACTTGCTGAAAATAAATTTATGTTTTTTTAAGCAAAAATGCAATTGTTCTATCGACACGTTTCGGAAGTTACAATTTATTCAGTTCTGGTGTATTGTTCTGACAAGTAAGGCGTTTCCTTTTAACCTGTTCAGTTTCGATTATAGTCTAAGATTTTTTCTTATGTAAAAATTAAACATTGTAATTTATTTTTAACAAACACTGTTTATTCCACTTTTTTGTGACGGTATAACCCTACCGGTTTCAAGGCTTTCACCTCATCTTCAGGGGAGCGCAAACAAGACTAAATGCTGTTCGAACTGGTACCGATATAGACACTTCAACGGTTGGAGGCTGCGGGGTGAGGAAGGCTAGGGATAATTTCGGCCAAGAGCGGGGAGATTTTGGGGAAATAACTGTTCAACAGATGCTCCGATCGGTATACTGACTTAGAAATTTCTAGGGTCTCTAATCTGTCCAATTTATTTCCGTTGCCGCTAATATGTAAGAATTTGGCATCATCGATAGAAAAAGTATGATACTATAAACAACATAAAAATTAAACTTTATCGCTAACACTTTTCCGCTCAACACGCAGTATACCATGGACAGGGCACAAATTTTGGCTTCCACCTGACATGATCGGCTATTTATTATTAGTCATGCCTATTTTATGAGATAATAACACATCGATCAATAAGTCCCGGGACTAACTACTAAAACAACATTTATTTGTCAAAATTTTTCTTTATTCATCAACATAGTCTCATTCAAAAGCGATAACATTAATTCCAACGACGTCTTCATACGTCATGCACAAATCAGTGGTTCTCGCAGACTTACAAAATAAATATATATAAGTTGAGTGTAAGGATAGGAAGGTGGTGGCTGCGGCTGTTGAATGAGTCATTTATCCACATCTGCATATAACACATCAATCAATAAGTCCCGGGACTAACTACTAAAACAACATTTATTTGCCAAAATTCTTCTTTATTCATCAACATAGTCTCCTTCAAAAGCGATACATTCATTCCAACGCTTTCCTAACTTTTCTATGCCAGCCGTGTAGAATGATTTATCTTTAGTTTCAAAATAGGCGTTAGTTTTGGCAATCACTTCTTCATTGGAGCCAAATCTCTTTCCCTGGAGATATTTTTGAGGGTCTTCGAACAGAAAATAGTCACTGGGGGCCAAATCTGGAGAATACAGTGGGTGGGGAAACAATTCGAAGTTCAACTCGTGCTCTGCGCGAACCAATCGTGTGGCATTCTAAAACCAATACCACTACATAAGTTGTGTAATACAGATAGTGTTACTCACACTATTGCAAACTGTCTCTTCTGGCTGAATGATCTAAAACTCCCCTTTAATGATGAGGTATCGCGCTAATATGTTTTGATGAAACTAATATAGGAGGTTTCAATATATGGTAAGATGTAAGTTATGTGTTTCCACCTTTACGACTTACCTAACACATCGATCAATAACTCCCGGGACTAATTACTAAAACAACATTTATTTTCTAAATTCTTCTTTATTCATCAGCATAGTCTCCTTCAAGAGCGATACATTAATTCCAACGCTTTCCTAACTTTTCTATGCCAGCCGTGTAGAACGATTTATCTTTGGTTTCAAAATAGGCGTTAGTTTTGGCAATCACTTCTTCATTGGAGCCAAATCTCTTTCCTTGGAGTATATTTTTGTTTTCGAACAGCCAATAGTCACTGGGGGCCAAATCTGGAGAATACGGTGGGTGCGGAAGCAATTCGAAGTTCAACTCATGCAATTTGGCCATCGTTACCATCGACTTGTGACACGGCGCATTGTCCTGATGAAAGAGAACTTTTTTCTTCTTCATATGAGGCCGTTTTTTTGCAATTTCTGCCTTCAAACGCTCCAATAACGCTATGTAATATATGCTATTGATGATTTTTCCCTTTTTAAGGTGATCGATGAATATTATACCATGCGCATCCCAAAATACGGAGGCCATAACCTTCCCGGCCGACTCTTAAGTTATTGATCGCTTCGGACGACTTTCACCAGCTGCTCTCCACTCAGCTGACTGCCGATTTGATTCCGGAGTATAGTGGTGGATCCAAGTTTCATCCATTGTCACATACCGACGCAAAAACTCCTGTTTATTTTGCGTAAACAGTGCCAAACAGCGCTCTGAATCATCGATGCGTTGTGGTTTCTGTTCCATTGTGAGCAAACGCGGCACCCATTTCGAAAAAAGCTTTTTCATGACCAAATGTTCATGCAAAATAGTGTAAACACTACCAAATGATATCTTCAGGATGTCAGCTATCTCACACAACTTTACTTTGCGATTTTCCATCACGATTTTGATTTTTTTTTAATGTTTTCTGGTGTAACAGCCTCATTTGGACGACCAGAGTGTTCAGCATCATTTGTGTCTGTACGACCACGTTTGAAATCAGCATACCACCGACAAATGGTTGTTTTCGACGGAGCAGAGCCCGGATAACACTTTTCAAGCCATCGCTGAGTTTGAACGGTATTTTTGTCCATTAAAAAGCAATGTTTTATCAACACACGAAATTCGTTTTTTTCAATGTTTTGAAAATAACAAAAGTAGCGTCACTAAAACCACTGTAACTCAATGACACAATGTCGGAATGTCATGAAAGTTTGACAAGTAACTTCTAAAGGTTGGTACTAACTGAGAATGGTATGGATTTGTTATTAGAGGTGTCATATGTTGGTTAGTCCCGGGACTTATTGATCGATGTGTTAATGGTCAACAATTTATTATTATTGTATCTCGCAACATAGTAATATTTATGATTATTTTATTATTTAAAATACTAGATCGAGTGACAATGCGTGACATACTCGTAATACGGAACGAAGTGATAAGGAATGACTGTGAACTTAACGGCTAATGTGTTGAGTAATTTAAATCGATGGTTATAGTTCAGAAAATGTAGAATGAGTCCTGTGACAGTTCACAACTTTGCCCCAATACAACCTTGTAACGATATAAACCTTACCCGACTTCACGCTGAACAGCGAGAAGAAACCCTACAACACCACATCCTCGCTTGGACCGTGAAGTTCTATAAAAGCCAACAAAATCACAGCAATCCCTTAGTCGCTGCCCTGGGGGCTTACGAGAGTAAATCCGACCTGCCCTTCCGTTATAAGCACAAGCTCCCGAAGCATTATCTGTTGCCTGACTAGTCCACCTACAGTATTAGCTGGGAGGACCAAGGTCTGAGTGAATGTGATGGAATACAAGTAGCCTGAACGTGTGGACTTGTTTTTGCTAAATAATTAGTGTAAGAATTGTTATCTAGTTATAAGTAGTATGTAGGTGTTAATTATTTCTAAGAAGTCATATATTAAGATTGTAATAAAAATAAAATGCCATGTAGGATAATAAGATGAAGTAAGTGCATAAATGATAACATATAATGTAAGATTAGTTGAGTAATAAATGTGTATATGGGTAAGCTAGCCTTGACAAATGTTTGTACAATCATTTACTTTGTTTCAACCTTGTAACGATGTTCAGTAATTTTAATTATTTTATCAACTTTAATATAAGCCTCGATTCTAATAAATAGCAAGTTATTTAGGTAAATACATTACATTAGGTTGTATTGGGGCAAATTTGTGAGCTGTCACAGGACTCATCCTAGAATTTCCGAACTATAGTATCGAAGTTAACAAGCTATTTTGCGGACAGTATCAAAATTTGATAAAAAGTTAGCAGAGAATTAGGAGGAATTGCAGAATTTGATGAGACAATTGAATTGAATGTGTAAAGAGAAAGATCGGAGAATGAATTCTGTGAAATTTCGGAAGAATATTGTGAAAGTAGTGAAGTGTGCATCAGAGTTAACCGTGTCTTGATTGTATACCGAACGAAAAAATACCAGGCAAAAATCCTATGTTTGTCTTTATTATCAGACAGAATCAGTGACAGTTTGCATTCACTCATACTTAAATCTCATGTATTACATTCACAGTATGTCCTAAGGGAAAGGTGACTGACGCGAAATTAAATACAAGACATTGTTTATTTTTAGTTTACATTACACTTTATTCAAAATACACTCTTTGTGAGTCAATACAATATTGGAAGCGGTTGTTGCATCACTCCTCCTGGAACTCATTCTGAGGAATTGCCTCCAAAATCGCGGTCGAAGCCTTCTGGATGTCTGAAATCGTTTCGAAACGCTTTCCTTTCATCGCCAATTTCATTTTCGAGAATAGCCAGATAAGTCGCATTTAGTCAAATTAAGCGAATACGGGGGGGGGGGGGGGGGGAGAAGGGGATTGGAAGAAAATGAGTGGATCAGATTTTCATTATTTTCTATATACTTGTAAGGAACATCACAATCCGAGAGGTCTGTGAGGTCTAAGATGTGGTCAGTAGACGATCTTCTCCTCGACTACTCATACTACGAGTATGTTAGATATAGTTTAAGAGAGACTCACCCATGTGCTGTAGAGACATAACTGCGAGACTTCTTTTCTCTAACGCAGATTTTTCTCTGTTTAACTAACCAATGTTTAACTATGGATGCATTAATTAAACAATACATTTATTAATAATTAATTAATTAAACCATTCTATTTTTCCCTGTTTAACTAACTAACGTTTAACTAACTCGAATTAACTGTCGATAATTAATTAATTAAACCATTCTATCGATAATTAATTAATTTAATTACTAATTAATCAAGTAATGAATTAAATAATTAATTAATAAATTAAACAGTAAATAAATAAATTAATTGATAGTTAATTAATTAAACCACTCTATTTTCCCCTGTTGAACTAACTAACAAACGTTTCACTAACTCGAATTGATTGTCGATAATTAATTAATTAAACCATTCTATCAATAATTACAAAATTTATTTACTTATTAATTAATTAATAAATTAAACTTATAATAAATTAATTAATTAAACACTAAATAAATAAATAAATTAATAGTTAATTAATTAAACCACTTTATTTCCACCTGTTTAACTAACTAATTAATGTTTAACTAAATCGAATTAATTGTCGATAATTAATTAATTAAACCATTATATTGATAATTAATTAATTTTATTACTAATTAATTAATTAATTAATTGAATAATTAATTAATTAAACAATAAATAAATAAATTAATTGACAGTTAATTAATCAAACCATTTTATTTCCCCTGTTTAACTAACTAACGTTTAACTAACTCGAATAAATTGTCGATAATTAATTAATTAAACCACTCGATCAATAATTCTTTAATTAAACTACTAATTAACGAATTAAATAATTAATTAAATAAAAAATAAATAAATAAATTTATTAAACTACTCTATTTTCCCCTGTTTAACTAACTCGAGTAAATTGTCGATAATTAATTAATTAAACCACTCGATCAATAATTCTTTAATTAAACTACTAATTAATGAATTAGATAATTAATTAAATAATAACTAAATAAATTAATTGATTAAACCACTCTATTTACCCCTGTTCAACTAACTAACTAATGTTTAACTAACTCGAATTAATTGTCGATAATTAATTAATTAAACCACTCGATCAATAATTCTTTAATTAAACTACTAATTAATGAATTAGATAATTAATTAAATAATAACTAAATAAATTAATTGATTAAACCACTCTATTTACCCCTGTTCAACTAACTAACTAATATTTAACTAACTCGAATTAATTGTCGATAATTAATTAATTAAACCACTCGATCAATAATTCTTTAATTAAACTACTAATTAATGAATAAAAAAATTAATTAAACAATAAATAAATAATTAATTAATTAAACAATTAATAATTCATTAAACAATAAATAAATTAATTGAAAGTAAATTAATTAAATCACTTTATTTTCCCCTGTTAAACTAACTAACTAACGTTTAATTAACTCGAATTAATTGTCGATAATTAATTAATCAAATCACTCTATCACAATAAAGATTCGTGCTACGCGTTTGGATGCGAGATAATCGCGATAATGTACGCGACTGCCCGGATTATAATGCGCCACAAATATATATGATGAACTGTAATTTTTTAAGATCATTTGAAATTTTACGTATTTTTGTAAATGTTCAAAAAAAATAACATAAAAAAAGGGTAGTTTCAGTGTTTTACAATGTTGTACAGTAGATATTTTATGATCATATTTAATCATTGTCAAATATCAATATGTCACTTCTAACCACCGAGACACTTAACATATTGAACGTATATATATATTTTTTCAAGTATGACATAAAATATGAAAACGTAGGTACTTGTCATGTCTCTCCTCAATACGTGCTTTTGTGTTTATTCATTTTTGAGTCGTTTAATAGGTACGGTTTTTCGTAAATTATTTATTTAGGTATTGAAGTTGTGATTTAACTAAATAGTCACTAGAAACATACGCTGATTTGTACCTGCGTGTATTTCTCATACACACGAGTAGAGTGGGTTTCACTAGAGTTTGCACTGCTAATCTAGAGTGACCATATTTTAATTTATTTTTAAATATTGTCCATCTAATGGTATTTTTAAATATTGTCCATCTAATGGTAATTTATATTCCAATAAAATACTTACTTACCATAATAATAATAATATAATATCAGACTATGGTATGTACCTAATGACAATAATGAAATCAATGGTCAATGTAAAATCAAATTATTTATTCAATGGGCAAAGAAAACACAATTAACACCAGTAAATACTAAGACCAATTAAAAATGACTTATAACTATGTATGTATTGTAAAAATGACTTAAAACTATGTATGTATTGTAAAAATGACTTATAACTATGTATGTATTGTAAAAATGACTTATAACTATGTATGTATTGTAAAAATGACTTATAACTATGTATGTATTGTAAAAATGACTTATAACTATGTATGTATTGTAAAAATGACTTATAACTATGTATGTATTGTAAAAAATACTTATTACTATGTACGTATTGTAAAAATGACATAACTATGTATGTATTGTAAAAATGACTTATAACTTTGTATGTAAAAATGACTTATAACTATGTATGTATTGTAAAAATGACTTATACCTATGTATGTATTGTAAAAATGACATAACTATGTATGTATTGTAAAAATGACTTATATCTATGTATGTATTGTAAAAATGACTTATAACTATGTATGTATTGTAAAAATGACTTATACCTATGTATGTATTGTAAAAATGACATAACTATGTATGTATTGTAAAAATGACTTATAACTATGTATGTATTGTAAAAATGACTTATACCTATGTATGTATTGTAAAAATGACATAACTATGTATGTATTGTAAAAATGACTTATAACTATGTATGTATTGTAAAAATGACTTATAACTATGTATGTATTGTAAAAATGACTTACAACTATGTATGTAAAAATGACTTATAACTATGTATGTATTTTAAAAATGACTTATAACTATGTATGTATTGTAAAAATGACTTATAACTATGTACGTATTGTTAAAATAAATAAATAGCCCTAACACTGATTCCAAAAATCATTTACATAGATACGCAATGCATATTATCTGGTTACCTACCATTGTTTCATACCTTCATTCGAAGAAAATTATTCAGACCAATCTTAATTATCTACTGGTTCTTAAAATTAACAAATAATGCAACTATACAGATACTTACATTTATCATTTAATAAAAAAAAAAACATAGCTCGAATAGATATTTATTAAAAATTGATTGAGATCAGTAATTCACTGAAAAATAAATAAAAATCAAGAAAATTTACCTCCTAACTAGTGTCCCGCCATTTCTTGATGTAATTATAAACATTCAACACCACTTCTTTATATGTAGTCTGTCCACACAATGATCATCCTTTTCCTAACTTCAGACATTATGGTCACCGTATTTTTCGTCAAACAAACGGATCACATCAACCAATCACGGCAAAGATACTTACTAATACATTGATACGTTTTGTATATTACGCACTAAGCTTGTCAATGTGTTAAAAAGTGCAAACTCTTATGAAACCCACTCTACATATATATATTCACTCAATGAAATTAACAGAAGAATAAAAATGGGCTGGAGCGCATTCGGAAGGCATAGCAGAGTTTTCAGAGGAAACCTTCCGTTATGTCTAAAAAGCAAAGTCTTCGAGCAATGTATTCTACTGGTACTCACATATGAATGTGCAACGTGGACCCTTAACTAAAAAATATTACAGCGCCTCATCATCACTACACAAAGAAGCATGGAAAGGAGTATGCTGGGGATAGCAAATAGATATAGAAAGACAATTACATGGATAAGAAGCCAAAGAAAGGTCACATACATAATAGAAAGAATACTCAAAATCCAATGGGAATGGGCAGGACATGTGGCGAGAAGGGAAGACAATAGATGGACAAAAAGGAGCACAGATTGGATACCACAAGAAACAATCAGACCGAGGAGAAGACCTCAAAACAGATGAGACAGACTCTTCGTAAAATTCGCAGGCGTGACCTGGCAAAGAGAGACTAAAGACCGCAAGAAATGGAAATCTTTGAAAATCGTCTCTCTTCCAGGATTTCATCTAATTCGGTGAGACATGATAGGAAGAATGGGAGGTGGAGTCTGCATATACTATATTTGAGGAATTATATAAAATTTTCGGAATTTCTCCGACTATATCCACATATGAAATTTCCTCAATATCCGTCTATCACACAATTTCTCTTAATACCCTCTTTCAAAATATTTTCTAACAATGTAATATTATATTATTTATCCTACTCGTAGTTAACCTTTCCCTTCCTTTGCTAAAAAAATCCACCCGTTCGATGAAGGAGTAAGGTGTCCTACCATCGGACCGAAACTCCGAACAAGCTATCCATCACTTGAAAAAGTCAATCACTTAAATTAATTAAATTTGAAGTGAAAAGTGATATTAATTGAAATTTAATTAAAAACGTTGAAAACGTTAAAGTTGAAAACATGAAAGAAAAACATCGGATGACGTTCACAAAAAGGGCGAAGCGACCACCTCGAACGAGAGCCGGCTGGCTACTAAACGAGAGAAGCGACTGAACTGAGATGCTAATTCTTGCGTTCCCATATACCGAAGTAGAGTGAGAGTGATACGTAAATAGCATCGCTTCCTCACCCATAGCGGGTTTTTAGAATGAATATACCTACATCACACACTGGCACACGTTTGATTATATCGATGAATTTATTCCCGATTTTCACAAAATATCTCTGATGTGGCCGATAAGTGCTAATTATTATTAATATTATATTTTCATTCAATGCGTAAATGTATTACGGGGGAACACCTAAAATCTTAGCCCGGTATTTATTATATTTATAGAGATATTAAAGTGTTTAGAAGCAATGTGTACTAGTTACACATCACAGGGAAGGAAGGGTTCAGACATTAACATTGTGTAAGTTTAAATACATTGTAATTTGTTTTTATCAAACACTATTTATTCGCATATATTTTGAGAGACATCATTCTATCTTTTAGTTTGCGTTTATTTTACATAAAGTGGAATAATCAGTGTTTGATAAAATAAATAACAAAATCTTACAGTAAATATTTCCAGCTTTGAAGTGAGATCCAGCGTGTCTTTCGAAGACTTTGGAAGACCTTTTTTAACTGTTTTTTTTTAACACTTGCCACCCTATGATGGATAGTGAGTGACCAGGACTTACATAATAAAATAATTTTATAGCTAATTACAAAATATGACCTAGCAGATTTTGCATAATTTTAATTTAAAACATACATTTTTCACTGGATGCTGAGCGTCCAGCACAGTGGCTGGCGGAATTATTTAGCACAGTAAGGCAAGTGTTAATGATTATTGTGGATTTTTTAAAACTATTTTTCCCCGTGGTTTTTGAGGTTTTGTGAAGTTGTACCTGTCTGATTCTATCATTTATATTTTGTTTTTTTTTTAATGACTTGCCTTTTTTGTGTTTGTATTTTTTGCGCAGTGCGGGCTGTCCGCCTGTGGACGGACCCGTATTTTGTTGGTAACACATGGTTTTGTACGATTTGATACACGTTTCTTTTTGTTGTAATTGTGTGGAATAATTAGTATGGTATATATTCTGTCCTACGTAATGTGTTGAGAACTCACTACTATAGTATTTTTGTTATAAGGTAACATATATTGTACCGTTTACTTAGAAATAAATAAACTTTTTCCTAGCACAAAACTTTATCAACTATGCTTTATGATATTTTCCCTCAATATATTATTTCCTAGTTTAAACTACTTGTATATACCCCAAGATTCAACTATTACCTAGTATAAACTACTCGTATATACCCTAAGATTCAACTATTACCTAGTATAAACTACTCGTATATACCCTAAGATTCAACTATTACCTAGTATAAACTACTCGTATATACCCTAAGATTCAACTGTTTCCTAATATAAACTACTCGTATATATCCTAAGATTCAACTGTTTCCTAGTATAAACTACTCGTATATACCCTAAGATTCAACTGTTTCTTAGTATAAACTACTCGTATATACCCTAATATTCAACAGTTTCCTAGTATAAACTACTCGTAGGTATATACCCTAAGACTCAACTATTTCCTAGTATAAACTACTCATTTACACCCTAAGATTCAACTATTTCCTAGTATAAACTACTCGTATATACCCTAAAATTTAACTATTTCCTAGTATAAACTACTCGTATATACCATAAGATTCAACTGTTTCCTAGTATAAACTACTAGTATATACCCTAAGATTCAACTGTTTAATATTACAAAATTAGCTTGAAGGTGATGATTTTGATTATATTTTTTAAATATTTAGAATATCAACGTTATGTTCTATGTTATACAATGTTTTTAGTTGAATTTATTTAATGATTTATTAACGTTTGTTATCCACCTATAAAAACCGTATGCCAATGGGTTAAAAGTTGTTTATATTATATGAATTTATCATTTACATATTTTTATATGTAAAACATTCGCATAACTTTTATGTTATGTTAGAGATGTAGTGACCAGAGTTTTTCTCATAAAATTGATACATTTATGAATAAATTTGATTTATTTTACCTTATTCGGATAAAAAAGGGTTACCCGAGCACCTAACAACAATTCAAAGATTGTCGCAGAGATTGAACAAACTGGAAGATTGTCAAAATTACGCCAATTTGAACCCTAATGTCTCGGCCACACAGGTAGGAGCCTCGCTTGGTGCTTAGAGCTACGCTGCGAGCTAAGTAACATATCCTAGCACCGCATACTATCGCAATGGCCACACTGCACGCTTCGCGCCACGTTACATGACGATTAATCACAGAGTGAGTCTCATAGCAAACATACGTTAATTTTATTGTGTCACCAAGTTATTTTACAAGATGGCGGAAGTTTTAATAACAACTGTGTATAAAAGGGAGCCTTTGTGGAACCCATCGAGCAAATTATACAAAAATGTACCTGTAATAAAATCACTTTGGAATGAAGTTGCGCAGGAAGTAAATAAAGATAAGGTAAGTTGTAATGGAATTGGTTAGTTTTGAGAGTGGCATCGTTTGTTGACTCAACCGCTCCCAAATGTCAAATGAATTTGTGCGAAGCACTTAGATGTAGCCAAGCATGAAGTCACCTAATCTATTAGTCACGTCGCACCTAGCGAAACACTTTGGTGTGGCCTTAGCCTAAGATTAGGGATATATAGGATGGCGCAACAAGAACTACAATTTCAAATTTGCCGCCATTTTTCAGCCGTCAAACGTATAATGGGCTAACAGTACCCGGCGGTAAGTAATACACATCGGGCTTAAGAAAGAGACTGTCAGCCATAATCGGCAAAATTCGGCTTTGTTGAATACCATGAATGTCATTCATACACGTGTTCCATCGCAATTTGTCAGTCATTCATTGTCAAGCGTTCTAGGGACAGATACGACGCTCTACAAAGCCGATTACGACCGACAGACAGTCTCTTTCTTAACCCCGATGTGTATTAATTACCGCCGGGTACTGTACGTCGTCTACATTATGTTTTGACCATTTTTAAAATAAATTTAAATAATTTGTAAGCGTTCTGCAATCGTGTACCACTGCATGATTAATTTATAATTTATGTAAATGATGTATGTCCATTATAAATATTAAAGGTTTGACAGCTAAAAAATGGTGACAAATTTCAAACTGCAGTTTTTATTCCGTCACCCACCTCCAAATACTAGACGGAAAACATGCCTGTGTTATTCGAAGGGATTAGTACAGCGCGGGATTCGAACTGACGATCTTCCGCACGGGATCCAGTGCTTTACCCGCGTGACTACATACCTCATTATTTATTAGTATTTTCAGCGCAGCGGCTTCTTGCAAAGGCAAGTGAATCTCATTAGTTATCTGTTTCGATTATATCCTCCTCTCCTATAATCAGGAACTTATACTAACTACTATAATAGGTTAGTCAAAAAGTTTTGAAAGCGACATCTATGGAGCAGTAGAAAAACCAAAATTTCTACGCCATTTTAATATTTCATAAGAACGTACTCAAATTTCATTTCGATCTGTCAATTCATTCTTTGTTTACAAGCCATTTGAAGTTGACGTGTCAGTGTATTTTTTAACAATGGAAAAATCCGAATATCGTGCAGTGATTAAATTCTTTGTTTTGGAAGGTTTATCGGCTACTGAGATCCATGCAAAGATGGTGAAAGTATTAAAGGAGTCTTCTCCTTCATTTCCAACCGTTCACCGATGGGTTTTGGAGTTTAAGCGTAGCCGTACAAGCGTTGAAGACGATCCACGCTCAGGACGTCTTCGTCCTTCGACATCTTCGATTATGAAGCGCAGCAACGACAAGGGTGATGAATACAATGCGAGGCTAAGGTGAAAAAAATAACTGGAATGGCAAAAATGCGATGTCAAAGCTGGAAAATATATTGAAGAGCAGAATAATCACCATCACGACGAAAGTCGACCTAATTGAGTCTCTCGTCTTTGCAATATTCCAGTATGGCGCGGAGACTTCGACTTGGACACTACCATCGAGAGGTAAGGAAGATGCAGACTCAGCAGAGACACCTCCACAGAGGCAACTAATGAAATGTTCACCATCCCTAGAGTTAAAACCTCTTTTGCCCAAAGGCAATATGCTTATTTGGTTCCCATTACATACAATGGCGTGCCGAATTCAATAAAGGTAAAGGTAGGAAAACCATTTAGACAGTCGATCGGAGCGTGGTTGTTATTGCGACAGGATTTTGAGTACTTGAGCTTTCAGGATGAATGACGTGTGGAAAAGATTTGTGTAGGCTCTTGAGTGTGGGTTTCTTCTTGTTGTTTTAAATTTTGTTGTTTTTGTGTTTCTGTATGTTTTTTATTTTTATTCTTATGATTGTGTGCGGTATATTGTGGGATGAATATTTTTGGTCTTTCTGGAGTGATGATGTGTGAGGAGTTTAATTTCGTATGATGTTTCCAGTTGTAATTGAGTGTCACTGTTTGTCAGGTTGATGAGAACGTGCAACGGGGTTTTGTTTTTGTGTACTCAAAAATCGGAAAGAAGTATCGATTTATTTTTACATGCTAAATATTCTTAGTGAGATACAGGCAAAATCCTTGTTTACTGGGGATACGACAAATGAAAGGCAACAAACAAACCCAGATCCATTAAAATTGTATGTCCAAATTAAATTACCTGTTGTTTTTTTCACAAATGATGTATATTTCTTGTCATGTGTAATAATAAAGTAATAAATAAAGTATAGTAAGTAGAATAGATGCATTTGTAATATGGTGCTGGAAAAGGGTGTCACGAATTCCATGGACAGCAAGGTGGAATAACGCCTCCATTCTCGAAGCCCTGAGAAGCTCTGCCAGATTGATTCTTTGGGCACATTGCTCGTGGCCATGGAGACAGTTTGGAGAGGTTTGTGGTTACTGGAGGCGTGGAAAGACGACGCACAAGAGGAAGAATCCCAATGCGTTGGACTGACCAAGTGAGAGACGCAACTGGACTACCCTTAACAGTTTGGAGAGGTTTGTGGTTACTGGAGGCGTGGAAGGACGACGCACAAGAGGAAGAATCCCAATGCGTTGGACTGACCAAGTGAGAGACGCAACTGGACTACCCTTAACAACTGCCCTTCGAGTCACGGAGTGCAGAGATGGATGGCAAGGAGTCATGACAGGATACCGCTATATAACTTATCCATTTATTTTTAATGCTTATATCAGACGTATGTGTCACATGTTATAATAATTTTATTTATATAATTGCCTATGTAATCATTGTAAAATGTTGTTATAAAATGTGCCTTCGCTATGATCTTGGCCTTCGCTTTATACCTGTTGTTATAAAATGTTCCTTATGCTTGGCCTTCGCTATGATCACTATATATAATCGGACACCCCATACGCGCAGAAATTGCGTGGTACGCATGCCATTAGCAAGCCGTGACGGCTTACATGCGCAAATATAAGGACTTTCGATAAGCGATGGACTGCATATAAGGAGCGGAAAACATTCAAAATATATTCTCACCTACTGAAGAGGAATCTCTTTACCGAAAAAACCAAGAAGTAAACTGGAATTTATGTGGATATGTGTGGTAGCAGCTATCTACTTGTTTTACAGTCGTTGTACCGATGCTGTACATTAATTAAGGTTTTACATTCTTTATACCGATGCTGTACATTACTAAAGGTTTAACAGTCTTTGTACTGACGCTGTACATTACTAAAGGTTTTATAGTCTTTGTACCGATGCTGTACATAACTAAAGGTTTTACAGTCTTTGTACCGATGCTGTACATTACTAAAGGCTTTATTTATCAATATACAGTTTCACAAAGTGAAAGCCAAAACCTTTTGATTAATTAATCAAGAGACGGTTTCCTGGCAGCGTTTTTAAATGATATTTTGTTTTATTTCTTTTCTTCCGTTTGTTTGTTAGTACATTTATGCAATATTTGCAATTTCGATTTGTGTAAATTGAGTGGTTTCATTTCAAAATGGCCTTTACCGATTTGTTTGTACAGTTGTTTTTATTAAATCGCGAAAAATACGTTTTTAAATAGTAATAACCCGTCCTTAACGACGAAAGTTTATGTAAATTTTTCAATCTAACGCCGTCTTTTTGTTTCTTTGTGTTGGCGTCGTGTTGCTGTTTCTCGAGAGTCACGCTTGCGCATTGTGATTGACGCGATCGTCTCTTCCTTTTAACACCTACAGCTCTTAGCAGCATCCATCCATCTTGTCATTTTGATCCATAAAACACTTGATTAAAATTATGTCTTGCAGAAATAATCAAATACACGCTTTCATTATTTGGTACTTAAACTGTAAGCTAGTGGGTTATATAGGAACAATACTACCTTGATCAAAAAGTTTTAGGAACGGCTACCGTGTGGCGCTGTCAGTCACCCGATTGGAATTCTTGTTTTTTTTGTTAGGTTACCACATCTATCATTGACACTTCCCTCTAAATTTCAGCGTCATAGCTTGACATTTGTAAAAGTTACGCTGTACTGAGTACATCTACCTTTGTGCGTGTTTTCGATTTTTTACAAGTTTGAAATAGGCATCAACTGTGCATCGACGAGTTTGCATTAAATTTTGTGTGAAAAACGGATTTAACGGTCCACAGACCTTGGAAATGTTGGAGAAGTGTTTTTCGGTGGCACGAACGCTTCAGAAGTGGTCGTGAGTCGGTCGAGGATGACGAACGCAGGGGCAGTCGAAAATCGATGAAAACATCGATAAAATCGAAGAAATGTTGGCCGAAAACCGCCAATTGACCATCAGAGAGCTGGCAGAGGACTTGAACATCGCTTATGGATCCGCTCAAGACATTTTGTGTCGCTGCAAAACTGGTGCCGAAATACCTCAATTTCATGCAAAAAAGGACCGCGTTGAAATCGCGAAAGACATGATTTCCATGAGTTTTTTTTACCAAAAACAACACGACTACTATCCAGCAGCCTTGGAATTCACCTGATCTGGCTCCCTGCGACTTTTTCCTGTTCAACCGACTTAAAAAACCGCTTCGCGGAACGCGTTACATCACCCGAGAGGATGCCATGAAAAAATCGAAAACGGCTCTGATGGACATACCGAAAATTGAGTACCAGCGGTGTTTCGAGGATTGGATCAAGCGCTGGCGTAAGTGCGTTGCAGTCGATGGGAAGTACTTTGAAGGGGACCATATCGATTTTGATGAATAAACTTGTATTTTCGATTTTATGAATAAAGTCCTAAAACTTTTTGATCAAGGTAGTATGTATCCAGGGAGTGAGTTTTTTTTAAACATATTTTTTTATGTGAGTACGATTAAATTTTATTTAAAATCTATACTTTTCTTGGATATTAATGTGAAACGCACCGGTGCGTTCGTACTAACTTTTAATAAGTTAGGCTCAAACGCACTCGTGCGTTTACACTCGCGTATAGGTTTAATTCTAGAGCTCCATTTTACTACAGAGGGATTTGACACTTAAATGTATGTTTTATGTAACATAGAGAAAAGAGCTTTAAGATGGTGTGGACATGTGGAAAGAATGAATTATGACAGAATGAGTAAGCTAGTATACAAGTCAGTACGTACAAGGTGTGGATGGTTATGTACCAGATTTTGAAAGTATTTATTATTTATTTATTTATTTAGCACTTTTATTGCAATACAATCTGGCGGGCTTATTGCTAGGCGGCAATCTCTTCCAACAGTTAAATAAAGTATATATCGACAGGGAATAATGTAAATGGAGCACTAAAAGTTTTATACAACAACCGCGCAATATTAACAGTAGTAGTACATAATAGTGTATTGGTGACCACCTTGATGTATGGAAGTGAAACTTGGACTTAGCAGATGAAGGATACAAATAAGATTAATGCGTTGTAATTTGTTTTAACAAACACTGTTTATTTCACTTTTTGTAATGGTATAACTTAACCGGTTTCAAGGTTTTTACCTCATCATCAGGGTGAGCACAAACAATACTTAATGTCATGTTAATCATATCAGATGCATTTAATGCTTTAACTATAAACAAAATATAAAATAAATGCTATGGAGATGCGTAGACTATGGAAAATGTGTGGTGTGTCAATGGAAGGCGGAATTATGTCATCAGAAATGGATAAAATTGATGTTTTGAGTAAAACGAAGAAAGAAACTTTAACACTTGCCTTACTGTGCTAAACAATTCCGCCAGCCACGGTGCTGGACGCTCAGCATCCAGTGAAAAATGTATGTTTTAAATTTAAATTATGCAAAATCTGCTAGGTTATTTTTTGTAATTAGCTATAAAATTATTTTATTATGTAAGTCCTGGTCACTCACTATCCATCATAGGGTGGCAAGTGTTAAGATGGTTTGATCATGTGGAAAGAATGAATTATAAAAGTATCAGAATGAATAAGATAAACAAAAGTCAGTAATGCGAAATGCGCGTGGAAAAGGTAGATCGAGGAAACGTGGCTGGACCTAGTGATTATCAGATTTTAAAAGGAGGTAAAGTAAAAAGTATGAATAATGATAGAAGATTGTGCATGACGAGACGTACAACAGTAGGAATATGAAAGAGGTGAAAGTTGTGGACTTGGATAGAAAAGTTTGGAGATCTGTTCTCTCTGACTATCCTGCAAGGGATACGGTGTAATGATATGTATATAATGAATTATAGAAAGCTCTGGGTGGACTTATTTTGTATTTTATAACAGCGTGGCTTGTGGTGGGACCGAGATGGACATACTATAATTGTCAGCCCAACAATAAGAATTTTTCTGTATGAAGTTTATCTATTTATTAATTTAAAACGTCACTGCAAAAACACTGTAAAATCAGGTGGACTTATTGCCAAGAGGCAATTTCTTACAAACCACCAGATAAAAGTCAATAAAGGAAGCTACATGGTCGCAAAAAATGTTCAAATGATTATTCATCTTTATGAAATTTATGAAAGTAATATGAAAGCATTATGAACGTAAAAGTGATATATCATCAATCAAAGGAAAAGTGAGATATCATCAATCAAAGGAAAAGTGAGATATCATCAATCGAAAGAAAAGTGAGATATCATCAATCAAAGGAAAAGTGAGATATCATCAATCAAAGGAAAAGTAAGATATCATCAATCAAAAGAAAAGTGAGATATCATCAACCAAAGGAAAAGTAAGATATCATCAATGAAAGGAAAAGTGAGATATCAACAATCAAAAGAAAAGTGAAATATCATCAATCAAAGGAAAAGTGAGATATCAACAATCAAAAGAAAAGTGAGATATCATCAACCAAAGGAAAAGTAAGATATCATCAATGAAAGGAAAAGTGAGATATCAACAATCAAAAGAAAAGTGAAATATCATCAATCAAAGGAAAAGTGAGATATTATCAATCAAAGGAAAAGTGAAATATCATCAATGAAAGGAAAAGAACACTCAAAAGCTTCATCCCACGCAAACAAACATGGAGAGATGTTTTTATTTATTTATTTCTTTAACACTTTAATTACAAATACAATCTGGCAGACTTATTGCTAGGTGGCAAACTCTTCTAAGTAACCAGACAAAAGTAAATGAATCAAGTTACATGGTCTATTTATTTATTCATTCAATACGTCACTGTAAAAACAGGTGGACTTATTGCCAGGCGGCAATCTCTAACTTACAATCAGACAAAAGTCAATAAAGGAAGTTACATGGTCGCAAAAAAAAAATTCAAATGATTTATTCATATTTATGAACATATACATAATAAAAGTAAAAGTGAGATATCATCAATTAAAGTAAAAGTGAGATAGTGTCAATTAAAGTAAAAGTGAGATATCATCAATCAAAAGAAAAGTGAGATATCATTAATCAAAGGAAAAATGAGATATCATCAATCAAAGGAAAAGTGAGATATCATCAATCAATAAATTTCAAATTGCAGTTTTTGTTGCGCCACCCTATAGAAATCCCGTAATAGTAGGAAAAAGAAGTGCAATTTGAAAAGTGCCACTATTTTTTAGGTGTAAAATGTAAACTTTTTATAATAAACATACATTACCTACATAATTCATAAATAACTCATGCAGCGGTACACGATCGCAATACTAAATTTAAAATTGTAGTTTTTGTTGCGCCACACTATAGAAACTCCGCAATAGTAGGAAAAAGAAGTGCATTTTTAAATTAACCGCTATTTTTTAACTGTCAAACGTATACTATTCATAATAAACATACATTATCAACATAACCTATAAATTAATCACGCAGCGGTACACGATTACAAAACTAAATTTAAATTTAAAAATGCAGTTCTTATTGCGCCACCCTACATAAGAGCAGAATAAATGTATTTATTAGAGATGTGTGTTCATTTTTCACGTTCAACAAGTTCAGCTCCTTCTGATGTGTAGTGATGTGATCATACTTGCTCAGTGCAAAAATAAATCGCGGACAAACATTTTGAAGACGCTGTAATTTTTCCAGCTGTTCCTCAGTAATATCCAATTAACATACGTCGGAATAGTTCAAAATCGGAAAGAGTTGATTGCACGATTAACATTTTTGTAACAATATCTTTACAATACTTTAAAGTTGTCACCAAAATGTTAAAGTGAACTATCATCATACAATATTTTGATACTTAATGGTTAATATTACTAAAGGGGTAAAGCAAGGATGTGTTGTCACCCTGGTTGTTGAATATCTATAAAGATTCACGTGTGAAGGAACTATAGAGGTCAATTGGTGACATACAAATGTAAATATAAATATACATATAAATATAAATATAAATATAAATATAAATATAAATATAAATATAAATATAAATATAAATATAAATATAAATATAAATATAAATATAAATATAAATATAAATATAAATATAAATATAAATATAAATATAAATATAAATATAAATATAAATATAAATATAAATATAAATATAAATATAAATATAAATATAAATATAAATATAAATATTAATATAAATATAAATATAAATATAAATATAAATATAAATATAAATATAAATATAAATATAAATATAAATATAAATATAAATATAAATATAAATATAAATATAAATATAAATATAAATATAAATATAAATATAAATATAAATATAAATATAAATATAAATATAAATATAAATATAAATATAAATATAAATATAAATATAAATATAAATATAAATATAAATATAAATATAAATATAAATATAAATATAAATATAAATATAAATATAAATATAAATATAAATATAAATATAAATATAAATATAAATATAAATATAAATATAAATATAAATATAAATATAAATATAAATATAAATATAAATATAAATATAAATATAAATATAAATATAAATATAAATATAAATATAAATATAAATATAAATATAAATATAAATATAAATATAAATATAAATATAAACATAAATATAAATATAAATATAAATATAAATATAAATATTAATATAAATATAAATATAAATATAAATGTAAATATCAATATAAATATAAATATAAATTTAAATATAAATATAAATGTAAATATAAACATACACATAAACATAAACATAAATATAAATATAAATTTAAATATAAATATAAATATAAATATAAACATAAACATAAACATAAACATAAACATAAATATAAATATAAATTTAAATATAAATATAAATATAAATGTAAATATAAACATAAACATAAATATAAATATAAATATAAATATAATATAAATATAAATTTAAATATAAATATAAATATAAATGTAAATATAAACATAAACATAAACATAAACATAAACATAAATATAAATATAAATATAATATAAATATAAATTTAAATATAAATATAAATGTAAATATAAACATAAACATAAACATAAACATAAATATAAATATAAAATAAATATAAATTTAAATATAAATATAAATGTAAATATAAATATAAATATTAACATAAATATAAATATAAATATAATATAAATATAAATATAAATATAAATATAAATATAAATGTAAATATAAATATAAATATAAATATAAATATAAATATAAACATAAATATAAATATAAATATAAATATAAATATACATATAAATATAAATATAAATATACATATAAATATAAATATAAATATAAATATAAATGTAAATATAAATATAAATATAAATTTAAATATAAATATAAATATAAATATAAATATAAATGTAAATATAAACATAAACATAAATGTAAATATAAATATAAATATAAATTTAAATATAAATATAAATATAAATATAAATATAAATGTAAATATAAACATAAACATAAACATAAATATAAATATAAATATAAATATAAATATAAATATAAATATAAATATAAATATAAATATAAATATAAATATAAATTTAAATATAAATATAAATATAAATATAAATGTAAATATAAACATAAACATAAACATAAACATAAACATAAACATAAATATAAATATTAATATAAATATAAATATAATATAAATATAAATATAAATATAAATATAAATGTAAATATAAACATAAATATAAACATAAACATAAATATAAATATAAATATAAATATAAATATAAATATAAATATAATATAAATATAAATTTAAATATAAATATAAATGTAAATATAAACATAAACATAAACATAAATATAAATATAAATATAAATATAATATAAATATAAATTTAAATATAAATATAAATGTAAATATAAACATAAACATAAACATAAACATAAACATAAATATAAATATAAATATAATATAAATATAAATTTAAATATAAACGTAAATATAAATATAAATATAAACATAAATATAAATATAAATATAATATAAATATAAGTTTAAATATAAATGTAAATATAAATATAAATATAAATATAAACATAAATATAAATATAAATATACATATAAATATAAATATATATATAAATGTAAATATAAATATAAATATAAATATACATATAAATATAAATATACATATACATATAAATATAAATGTAAATATAAATATAAATATAATATAAATATAAATTTAAGTATAAGTATAAATATAAATATAAATGTAAATATAAATATAAATATAAATATAAATATAAATATAAATATAAATATAAATATAAATATAAATATAAATATAAATATAAATATAAATATAAATATAAATATAAATATAAATATAAATATAAATATAAATATAAACATAAATATAAATATAAATTTAAATATAAATATAAATATAAATATACATATAAATATAAATATAAATGTAAATATGAATATAAATATAATATAAATCTAAATTTAAATATAAATATAAATATAAATATAATTATAAATGTAAATATAAATATAAATATAAATGTAAATATAAATATAAATATATAAATATAAATATAAATATAAATATAAATATTAATATAAATATATATATAAATAAAAATATTAATATAAATAAAAATATAAATATAAATATAAATATACATATAAATATAAATATACATATAAATATAAATATAAATGTAAATTTATTTTTAAACCTCCACAACGTTAATGCCTTAACTATAAACAACATATAAATGTAAATATAAATATAAATATAAATATAATATAAATATAAATTTAAATATAAATATAAATATAAATATAAATATAAATATAAATATAAATATAAATATAAATATAAATATAAATATAAATATAAATATAAATATAAATATAAATATAAATATAAATATAAATATAAATATAAATATAAATATAAATATAAATATAAATATAAATATAAATTTAAATATAAATATAAATATAAATATAAATATAAATTTAAATATAAATATAAATATACATATAAATATAAATATAAATATAAATACAAATATAAATATAAATATAAATATAAATATAAATTTAAATATAAATATAAATATTAATATAAATATACATATAAATATAAATATAAATGTAAATGTAAATATAAATATAAATATAAATGGATTGCTGTGTGCTGATGACACGGTAGTGCTGGCGGAGGGAGAGTGAAGGTGAATTGCAGAGTTCGATAAGTAAATTGTAGGAGAGATGCGAAGAGAAATATCTCAGAATCTCAAAATAACATTTAAAAGACTTGATAATTTATCCAGCTGTTATTGCCTTTATATTATCCGAATAACAGACATCCGCATAGTACAAAATCCGAAGAAAAAAAAACAAAGTTTGCACCCAAACTTGTTTTTCAACATGTCATCATTAATTTAGACATTTTTTACTGAATATTTGAATAACAATGAACAAAAAAAACCCATGGCATATTTTAACAATTTATTGTGATGGACGTGACACGGAAATTAATGATTCATATGGCGATGCCCTCAGGGTTTACTTTTTTTTTTAAATTATAATTATTCAATAATGATTTATGGCGTGGGAATAAATCTTTGTTGCCAGTTTCGTACTTTAACTCCATTACGGAGATTTTGTTCCTTTCTGTTGAGTGACAGGGACCTTCCTTTCTGTTGAGTGACAGGGACCTTCCTTTCTGTTGAGTGACAGGGACCTTCCTTTCTGTTGAGTGACAGGGACCTTCCTTTCTGTTGAGTGACAGGGACCTTCCTTTCTGTTGAGTGACAGGGACCTTCCTTTCTGTTGAGTGACAGGGACCTTCCTTTCTGTTGAGTGACAGGGAACTTCTTTTCTGTTGAGTGACAGGGAACGCACCAGGTCGCTTAAATATAGTATAAATGCTAACATTAATATAAATATGAATATGATTATAAATATGAATATGAAAATGAATATGTATTTGAATTTGAATATTAATATAAATATGAATATAAATACGAATATGAATGAATATAAGTATGAATATGAATGTAAATATAAACATGAATATTAATATGAATGTGAATATAAATATAAATATGAATACGAATATGAATATAAATATGAATGAATATAAGTATGAATATTAATATGAATGTGAATATAAATATGAATATTAATATGAATGTGAATATAAATATAGATATGACTATTAATATGAATGAATATGAATACGAATATGAATATAAATATGAATGAATATAAGTATGAATATAAATATAAATATGAATATTAATATGAATGTGAATATAAATATGAATATTAATATGAATATAAATGAATGTGAATACGAATATGAATGAATATGAATATAAATATAAATGAATATGAGTATGAATATGAATATAAATATGAATATGAATATTAATATGACTGTGAATATACAGATAAATATGAATATTAATACGAATATGAATAATATTGTCATGAATGTGAATATAAATATGAATAGAAATCAAATGTGAATATAAATATAAATATAAATATAAATATAAATATAAATATAAATATAAATATAAATATAAATATAAATATAAATATAAATATAAATATAAATATAAATATAAATATAAATATAAATATAAATATAAATATAAATATAAATATAAATATAAATATAAATATAAATATAAATATAAATATAAATATAAATATAAATATAAATATAAATATAAATATAAATATAAATATAAATATAAATATAAATATAAATATAAATATAAATATAAATATAAATATAAATATAAATATAAATATAAATATAAATATAAATATAAATATAAATATAAATATAAATATAAATATAAATATAAATATAAATATAAATATAAATATAAATATAAATATAAATATAAATATAAATATAAATATAAATATAAATATAAATATAAATATAAATATAAATATAAATATAAATATAAATATAAATATAAATATAAATATAAATATAAATATAAATATAAATATAAATATAAATATAAATATAAATATAAATATAAATATAAATATAAATATAAATATAAATATAAATATAAATATAAATATAAATATAAATATAAATATAAATATAAATATAAATATAAATATAAATATAAATATAAATATAAATATAAATATAAATATAAATATAAATATAAATATAAATATAAATATAAATATAAATATGAATATTAATATGAATAAGAATATGAATATGAATGAATATTCATTCATACTCATATGAGTATGAATATATATATATAAATATGAATATTAATATGAATGTGAATATAAATATGACTGTGAATATACATATAAATATAAATATGAATATAAATGAATATGAATACGAATATGAATGAATATGAATATAAATATGAATGGATATAAGTATGAATATGAATGTAAATATAAATATGAATATTTATATGAATGTGAATATAAATACGAATTTGACAATAATATGAATATGAGTATAAATGAATATGAATACGAATATGAATGTGAATGAATATGAATATAAATATAAATAAATATGAATATGAATATAAATATGACTGTGAATATACATATAAATATGAATATAAATGAATGTGAATATAAATATGAATATGAATCGAATGTGAATATAAATATGACTATTATTATGATTGAATATGAATACGAATATGAATATTCATGAATATGAGTATGAATATAAATATAAATATGAATATTTATATGAATGTGAATATAAATATAAATATAAATGAATATGAATACGAATACGAATATGTATGAATATAAGTATGAATATAAATATTAAGATAAATATTAATATGAATATAAATATGAGTATGAATAGAACTATAAATATGAACATAAACATGAATATAAATATGAGTATGAATATTAATATGAATATAAATATGAGTTTGAATATGAATATAACTATAAATATAAATATGAATGAATATGAATACGAATATAAAGATTAATATTAAAATGAATATAAACATGAATATTAATATGAATGAAACAGAAGAGAACGCACACCCAACCCCGGATTCACTGCCAGAGAAAAGAGAGAAAGCAAATAAGAGTCCAAATAACAAGAAAAAAATCACTAACTATTTAGAATGTAACATTTCAGAGTATTTCTGTAGGTGTAACTATTCGTACGCTCCTTCAAGGGCGATCCTCACTCGTTCCAGCATTTTCTGGCTGAGTATGTGAAAGATTCCTCGAATAATATTAGACTACCATATGCCATGGGATGATAAAAAGAGTTTCTCTGCTTCCAGTTTCATAGCCGTGAAAATCTCTAGCCCAATTCAGTCTAGTTCTCACTTAAGGCTTCATAAACATCTTTCTTCATGTAGTGTTATATTATACTAAGAAATTGATATACATGATTCGCTCGGGCGTTGTTATAGCTGCCAGACGTGATACTGGTGGGTTCGAGTCCCAATTTAAAGGGCCGTGGACGAGAGTTTGCTCCCTAAACGTCGCTACATAAAATTATTATTTGAATTGAACTAAATTACTTAACAAATTGGCGTTAAGTTCACGTTCATCCCTTATCGCTTCATTCCGTTTGGGACAACCTTTTTAATAATTGTTTTCCTTATATTGTGAAAGAAAAAAAAAGGGTTGACAGTTGTTTTTTCGAATAAACACTTTTTTCGACATCTTGTATATGTACAGTACCCGGCAGTAATTAATACACATCGGGCTAAGAAAGAGACTGTCGACCATAATCGGCTAACTTCGGCTTTATAGAGCATCGTCTCTGTCATTCATACACGTGTTCCATCGCGTTGTCGCGTACCGGACTGTTAGCGCGTCGTGCGACAGAGACGACGCTTTACAAAGTCATATGTATTACTTACCGCCGGGTACTGTACCTGTTTTGATGTAACGTAAGGAAATGAACGTTGCACGAAAAAAATATCTTAAATTATTTTTTCGTATTTTTATAACATTTTTTACAGTGGCGGTCTGGGCCGTCGCCCTTTTGGGAGTTGTGCAAATTGGTTGAAATCTTCAGTTCCATTGCAATTACTGCACCAGATCATCCAATGCAAAATAGAAGGCCGAAGAGGTGTTGGCAGGAGGCAAATCTCCTGGCTCCGCAATATACGTGATTGGACTGGCATAAGGAGCGTTGGAGATCTTTTTCGGGCTGCCGGGGACAAAGATGTCTACTCCTAGGTCAACGTTGGGGGGGACCTGACACAACACTAGGAAGAAGAAGAATTCAGTTCAGCCCAGCTGAACATTTCAGGCTTTTAACTGTTGAAATATACAGTCTACCTATACGAGTACAGTTCAATATTTTCTCACGTCCATTAAAGTTGGAACTAAAATACTGTTGTATACGATAATCTTAACAGATTTTGTGTCAGGTTCGGGTATAAATATTTTTGAGTCCCATCGACTATGTTTCTTATCTCTACATGCCATTTGATATCTGTTATTGTTCTTGCATCGTCTGAGAAAGTGCTAGCTAAATAGCAGAATTCTTTAATTCCCTTTAATCTTATAATTACTTACCTAAGTATCGCTTTTTCTTGACTTATTTCCAGGTCTTTCACTTTACATCTCTCGTATAATTAACCCATCAAACATATTATCCGCTAACTCCACAGTGTCATCAGCATCCGCATACATTCCCATTCTTCCCGCACACATTCCCAGCATATCCGCACACATTCCCATTCTTCCCGCACACATTCCCAGCATATCCGCACACATTCCCATTCTTCCCGCACACATTCCCAGCATATCCGCACACATTCCCATTCTTCCCGCACACATTCCCAGCATATCCGCACACATTCCCATTCTTCCCGCATACATTGCCAGCATCCGCACACATTCCCATGCTTCCCGCACACATTCCCATTCTTCCCGCACACATTTCCAGCATCCGAACACATTCCCAGCATCCGCACACACTCCCATTCTTTCCGCATACATTCCCAGCATCCACACACATTCCCAGCATCCGCACACATTCACATGCTTCCCGCACACATTCCCATTCTTCCCGCACACATTCCCAGCATCCGAACACATTCCCAGCATCCGCACACACTCCCATTCTTTCCGCATACATTCCCAGCATCCACACACATTCCCAGCATCCGCACACATTCACATGCTTCCCGCACACATTCCCATTCTTCCCGCACACATTCCCAGCATCCGCACACATTCCCAGCATCCGCACAGACTCCCATTCTTTCCGCATACATTCCCAGCATCCACGCACATTCCCAGCATCCGCACACATTCCCAGCATCTGCACAAATTCCCATTCTTCCCGCACATATTTTCAACATCCGCACACATTCCCAACATTTCCGCACACATTCCCATTCTTTCCGCACACATTCTCAGCATCCGCACACATTCCCATTCTTTCCGCACACATTTCCAGCATCTGCACAAATTCCCATTCTTCCCGCACATATTTCCAGCATCCGCACACATTCCCAACATATCCGCACACATTCCCATTCTTCCCGCACACATTTTCAGCATCCGCACACATTCCCATTCTTTCCGCACACATTCCCAGCATCCGCACACACTCCCATTCTTCCCGCATACATTCCCAGCATCCACGCACATTCCCAGCATCCGCGCACATTCCCAGCATCTGCACAAATTCCCATTCTTCCCGCACACATTCCGAGCATCCGCACACATTCCCATGCTTCCCGCACACATTCCCATTCTTCCCCCACACATTCTCAGTCTTCCCTCAAACATTCCCAGCATCCGCACACATTCCCATTCTTCCCGCACACATTCCCAGCATCCGCACACATTCCCATTTCCATTCTTAATTTAAACACCATATATTAACTCTCTAATTCCTTCAATTTGTAACTAAACTACTCACCTTATCCTTCATTACTCACCCATATATGGCAGTTACCTTTCCTTCCATACTTTTCTATCACTATGACATTAGATTTCGCAATGTTCATCAACGATTCAATATAATATTGCGAAACAATTTATAATGAGGTCGTTATCAAGGAATTTGTTGAAATTAAACCCAGTAAATTGTGATTTAAATATAATATTTATTTAAACTTACAAATAAATACATGTGAAACATCAAATATTATATTATAATATTATATATATATTTTTATAATCTAAAATTATTTATACACTATTATAACATATCTATTTTGGGACCTTTGTTATTCGAACAGATTGTCAACAATGTGCCTTAGACAAGTCCTCCAATTCTTCGACCACATTACTCATGACCATTGAGACGGTTTGAACTGATAATCAACGACGAAGAACTGAGAATCCCTGAAAGATTCTATCTAAATTACACCTGGAGCTTCACAGGGTTCTATTTTGGGACCTTTGTTTTTACAACAGATTGTCAACAATATACCTCAGACAAGTTCTTCGATCCTTTGGGCACATTGCTCATGGCCAAGGAGATAGTTTGAACTAGAATCAACGACGAAGAACTGAGAATTCCCGAAATATGGTATTTAAATAACATCTGGAGTTCCACAGGGCTCTATTTTGGGATTTTTGTCATACAAACAGATTGTTAACAATATGCCTTAGACAAGTCCTCCAATTCTTCGAGCACATTGCTAATGACCAACAGTTTGAACTGATAATCAACGACGAAGAACTGAGAATCCCTGAAAGATTCTATCTAAATTACACCTGGCGCTTCACAGGGTTCTATTTTGGGACCTTTGTTTTTACAACAGATTGTCAACAATATACCTCAGACAAGTTCTCCGATCCTTTGGGCACATTGCTCATGGCCAAGGAGATAGTTTGAACTAGAATCAACGACGAAGAACTGAGAATTCCCGAAATATGGTATTTAAATAACATCTGGAGTTCCACAGGGCTCTATTTTGGGATTTTTGTCATACAAACAGATTGTTAACAATATGCCTTAGACAAGTCCTCCAATTCTTCGAGCACATTGCTAATGACCAACAGTTTGAACTGATAATCAACGACGAAGAACTGAGAATCCCTGAAAGATTCTATCTAAATTACACCTGGAGCTTCACAGGGTTCTATTTTGGGACCTTTGTTTTTACAACAGATTGTCAACAATATACCTCAGACAAGTTCTTCGATCCTTTGGGCACATTGCTCATGACCAAGGAGATAGTTTGAACTAGAATCAACGACGAAGAACTGAGAATTCCCGAAATATGGTATTTAAATAACATCTGGAGTTCCACAGGGCTCTATTTTGGGACCTTTGTTATTCCAACAGATTGTCAATAATATGCCTTAGACAAGTCCTTTTATTCTTCGAGCACATTACTCACGGCCAAGAAGACAGCTCAAACTGAAAATCAATGACGAAGAACTGATAATCAACGACAGATTCTATCTAAATAACACCTGGAGTTCCACAGGGTTCTATTTTGGGACCTTTGTTTTTCCAACAGATTGTCAACAATATGCCTCAGACACGTTCTCCAATCCTTTGGGCACATTGCTCATGTCCAAGGAGACAGTTTGGACAGGTTTTTGATTACTTGAAACGTGGAAGGACGAAGCATAAAACGAAAAAAGCCAGTGAATTGTAAACAGATATAACAGCGCCATGACCAAATGCCCTAGAAACTCTCATTACAAATTCCAGAGCTTTGTTGGCAGATAAACACATACCCTCGATATGATAACATGCAAAGGTCTTTAAAAGTGTCGAAATACAAGATGGGCTTATCATCGATTAAGTGTTGCTAGTTCCAAGCTCTTGAAAAAGTCACAATTTGTAAAAAAAAAAAACACTGTAGTGGACTATCATCTTAGCAGATTTTGATACTTTCCACTTCTATTATATATGTTTTAGAGCCCCATTTACTTTATTTCCTATCGCCATACGTCTCAGATGATGAAAGAGTTACGAGGGATACCTTATAATAAAGACACTTGTATACAATAATTTTTTTAACCTTATTTATATTAAATATTAAAAAAATTTATTTTTACAATTTATTTAACACATACGAGTACATTGTAACTGTATTTTTAATATCGTGTCTAATTTTTGTAAAAATCAATACTCGCTTTACGAGTGTATACGGTTGTCAGGAAAGTAGTTTTATATTTCTCGTAAAGATGGCATAAGGACAAAACATTTATTTCTCACTTTGATTCTAAACATATTGAATGTATAATATTACGAAAGGTTATAGTTTAGAGCATTTTTTGGTCATTGTTAACTCAATTTAACACACTTATATATTATAGTCATCAATATGGTCTATTCATTACGCCGCCCATGCACTAACTTTACATTCACTCAGTAATTGATGCACCTCACTTACTCGCGTGCATTTCATTTCCTATTCCCACTGCGGGTAGATCCACAAGACAGCTTAACCCCTTTTATACCGAAAATTGCTATACTAATTATAAAATCAACTCCTCTATAATTCCTATGCAAAGATCTGGAAACGAGTTTTGCAACAATTTAGATATTTTTAATATAAGTATATATAGTATTCGCCAGAATATCACAACAATATTAAGATAATAGCTACTAACTTTGTGCTCTCCTTTATTAATATAAATAACGTAATATAAACAAAACATTAAGGACAATACTTTGCCTCTGGAGTTGAGTAACCCTGCATCAACATGTAGGAATGTTTTAATTCTGCAAAGCAACTTGCATCCCGTTCTACTAATGAGGCCGTGTGTTTTCTATATCTCAATATCTATCCATAAAATTACCACAAAATTCTCAAAGATTATTAAATAATTTTAAAACAATGACTGTAATTTATTATTACTACTGCTTTTTGTATCTTCATGTTAGTTTAAGATAAAGTTGTATTATTTGTCAATAATGTTAAGTACTTGTATAACCTGTCACATGTTCATTTGTATATAAAGACACTCAAGTGTCGTTAATTAAATAAATAAATTATAGTATAAAAGCTAATTCGAGCTGTAACCAATCATGTTATTTGACGGTTCTCGTCGAAAAAAATGTTTTCTAGTTTTTTTCTCAGTTTTGTCAAAATGTGGAGTCTTAATAATTTTTTTTCTTTTTTCGCTTCAGTAAATTAGGGGCTGTGTATTTTTATATTATATATAAATATTTAGAATATATAATTGTAATAACTGCTTATTTATTATAATTTATCTTTTTTGTGTTGTAATTTAGGTGTACAACGGTGATGTCTAAAAAATACCTGCCATCCTCACGGCTGGAGCCGCCATCTTATTGGTAGGGTTGTAACTCGATTGAGAGGACGTTATGAGATAAACCCAGACCTGATGGATTATCTCTAAAATACATTGTTTATTATGTTGCCTTAATATATACCAGGTCTCTAAATGTGCTCATAGATGGCTCTAGTTGTTAATGTAGTGACTGTCAAACCGCGTCATTGGCGCCTTTTTCTTGTGTTTACATTTGTCAAAGACTTTTAACCCACAACAATACAAGTTTAATACAGCTACATATGTTTTCATAGCGTTGAACATGTCTGTTTTTGTGCCTGAAAACTACGATTTGTGGACAGCATTGATTTTCTGTTACCATTTGAAGAAAACTGCTGCAGAATCGCATCGAATGCTTGTCGAAGCTTACGGTGAGCATGCTCTTGGTAAATCACAGTGCTTTAAGTGGTTTAAAAAATTCAAAAGTGGCAATTTTGACGTGAGAAACGAAGAACGTGGAAGACCATCGAGAAAATTTGAAGACGCCGAATTGTGAGCATTGTTGGATGAGGATGACGCTCAAACGCAACAACAACTCACGGATCAATTAAATGTGACACGAGAAGCCGTCGTGTATGTATGTAATTTCAAGATGTATATATTTACAAACTGTCAAAGCTAGAAAATATATTGAAGAGCAGATCAATCACCATCACGATGTTAATTGCCACACCAAAAGAAGAAGAGAAGAAATAGCCACGCTCTTTAAAAAGGTAGAAAACGAGAGCAAGCTACTGGGCCTAGAAATCAATAGATCAAAAACTAAGCTTATGATAAATAGACCACAGTCACAAACTGCCACTCAATATTATAAATCATGGTCTGGAAATGGTGACAAACTTTATTTACTCAGGCTCCAGTATTAGCAACAGTGGAGGATGCGAGGCTGAGGAGGAAAGAAAAACTGGAATGGCAAAAAATGCTTTGCCAAAGCTGAAAAATATATGGAAGAGCAGAACTATCAGTATCACGACAAAAATGTGCCAAGATAAGTCTCTTGTCTTCGCAATATTCATGTATGGCGCAGATACTTGGACTCTGAAAGCAAGACATATATAGATGCATTTGAAATGTGGCGCTGGAGAAGGATGTTACCAATCCCATGGACAGCAAGGTGAACGAATACCTATATTCTCAAAATTACTTAAAATCAACGATATATTTTATCTAAATAATATCTGGAGTTCCACAGGGCTCTATTTTGGGACCTTTGTCATTCCAACAGATTGTCGACAGTATATAAACCTTCGACGAGCCTTCCGATTCTTTGGGCACATTGCTCGTGACCAAGGAGATAGATTTTTACGTCGTCCTTTACTGTCCATGCAGTGAGACTCTGGAATCTGTTACAAACCAATATAAGACTCGCTCCGTCCTTGGCATGCTTTAAGAAGCGACTGAAAAAACTCTTAATTTCTAGTCAGTAAAATAACGTGTTTCATTTCTCATTTTTCTTTTCCTTTCCTCTCCACCATCCCTTCCTCTCCTTTTGATTGATGATATCTCACTTTATATAAAAAAATAATGTTCGGGTGATTGTCCGTCTTTGTGGGGTTCGTGGACATGTGCTCACGTATATGTTTATGGATTTCGTGGGGATGGATAGTCATTTGAATGATTTATGCGACCATGTAACTTGCTTCATTTACTTTTGTCTGGTTAGCTGGAAGAGATTGCCGCCTGGCAATAAACCCGCCAGATTGTATTGCAATAAAAGTGTTAAATAAATAAATAGTTTGAAGACGTTTGTGGTTACTGTAGGTGTGGAAGAACGACGCACAAGAGGAAAAACCCCAATGCAAGGCGCGCCCTGATGCAAAAAAAAATTATGTCTGTACTTCCACGGAGTAAGACGACCAACGATGTTGCCAAGTTGGTAGTTGGACGTCTGGACAAGTTGATGAACCAATATAAGTACAGTTCCATCACACCTCCACCTTTATTGTCATGGACGTCATATAGTTACGAAGAAGGAACTACCAATAGAGACTCTCCGGTGGCGGCACACTTGGTTGAAAAGAACAGTGAAGACGACGGAGTTATGGTCCGAAACCATCCGTTCCGGAAAAGGAAAATAAATCTTATAAGGGTCTTTCAAATTAAGCTGTATTTTTTTAATAATTTTTTTTAATTCTTTAATAAAACACACAATTTGCTTTGATTTCAAAAAACTTTTTATTGGCCATTAAAGTATAATGTATGACATTTAAACACACAAAAAAAACAATATCCGACAAATGTCCACCTCTTGCAGTTCCACAGATGTCCACTCTTTTGTTAAAAAATTTGATGACATTTTGATATAATTGCGGTTCTAACTCATCAATAACGCGAATAATTTCGTCCTTCAGCTCAGGAATTGATCGAAGGTCATTTATTATAGAGCTGGCTTTTCACGTAACTTCAGAGAAAATAGTCCAACGGTGTCAGATCACAATATGATCTTGGTGGGCAATTAACATCACCGTTTCCGGAGATTACAATTCAACAATTTGAACACTTTATTGTATTGTATATGACTCTATTTTTATAAATGCCATATATTACACTTCTCAAATGTCACAAGCTCTAGACAAGTTCACGACGCCATCTGTGTTTTATCCAAGAATTAAAATAAAACCGCTCAAGTTGAATGACCCTTTATAGTGGCTTAAGACTTGGAGGTCAAACAGCCCGATAAGTCCAGCTATCTGGAAGCAATACAAATATGAATGAAGGTCCCTTTGGAAATTTTCGACTCTATTATCATCACAGTGCCATACAATGTGATCTCTGGATTTTATTCAGATAGCTGTAAATTTTACCTCACACAATTTTACCTTAAAATACTAAATCACTTTCCGGACAACTGAATTGACAAATGAGTTCGTAAATACTAAATCACTTTCCGTACAACTGAATTGACAAATGAGTTCGTAAATACTAAATCACTTTCCGGACAACTGAATTGACAAATGAGTTCGTAAATACTAAATCACTTTCCGTACAACTGAATTGACAAATGAGTTCGTAAATACTAAATCACTTTCCGGACAACTGAATTGACAAATGAGTTCGTAAATACTAAATCACTTTCCGTACAACTGAATTGACAAATGAGTTCGTAAATACTAAATCACTTTCCGGACAACTGAATTGACAAATGAGTTCGTAAATACTAAATCCCTTTCCGGACAACTGAATTGACAAATGAGTTCGTAAATGCGTGTGATATTAGCTTATAACGCAATGGAAATAAAAAAATATATCTTACTTTTATTCAGAAAGCGTAAAGTTTAATTTGCGCAATTTTACCTTAAAATACTAAATCACTTTCCGGACAACTGAATTGACAAATGAGTTCGTAAATACTAAATCACTTCCGGACAACTGAATTGACAAATGAGTTCGTAAATACTAAATCACTTTCCGTACAGCTGAATTGACAAATGAGTTCGTAAATACTAAATCACTTTCCGGACAACTGAATTGACAAATGAGTTCGTAAATACTAAATCCCTTTCCGGACAACTGAATTGACAAATGAGTTCGTAAATACTAAATCACTTTCCGGACAACTGAATTGACAAATGAGTTCGTAAATACTAAATCACTTTCCGGACAACTGAATTGACAAATGAGTTCGTAAATACTAAATCACTTTCCGGACAACTGAATTGACAAATGAGTTCGTAAATACTAAATCACTTTCCGGACAACTGAATTGACAAATGAGTTCGTAAATACTAAATCACTTTCCGTACAGCTGAATTGACAAATGAGTTCGTAAATACTAAATCACTTTCCGGACAACTGAATTGACAAATGAGTTCGTAAATACTAAATCACTTTCCAGACAACTGAATTGACAAATGAGTTCGTAAATATTAAATCACTTTCCGTACAGCTGAATTGACAAATGAGTTCGTAAATGCGTGTGATATTATCTTATAACGCAATGGAAATAAATAAATATATTTGTAATGAGAGAATTCGTTCCAGTATCACCAATCCATTCCGCCATTCTGCAACCTCTTCATGGCGTCCTCAAACGAGATGCTGTGCTCCGAGTAGAACTGTCGAAACCAATTTTTGTACGCCTTTAAACACTTGTCGGTCTTGACTAGGATGGGCTGGTTCACATATTCTTTGGAACTCCAGATTGCCAAGTCACGATGGAACTGGAAAAAAATATTAATTATTAGGTTTATTTATTAAAATGATAATTTATATAGTGCCAACAAGAGAGCGGACTCTCCTCAAGGGCGCTCTAGCTCAAGATTCGAACCCACTGTAGGATACCTACCTAAATAAATAAATAATTGTCAAAATAAATAAGTGAATTGTTAAACATAATTAAATTAAATTAATTATTGTTAAAATAGTAAACATACAGGGTCAATGACCGATGAAGTATTTACAGATTGTCACACGCCAGGACGTTAACAATGTTTACTCACAAATAGTATTTGTCTGTCTCCAGAAAATAAATATCTACCCGGCAATGCACGCGCTAGAGTAAGACAGAATATGTATCGCGAACTGGTTCACTCATTTGTATAAATTACCCACGCGCCGAGAAATAAATATTAATTATTACTGTCCATTCAACTGTCAAGACTTGTTATTATTTACCCGCTATTCACTTTCGTTTTCATCCGCATTCCTGAGTATTTATATTTAAAATAAATACAAATCAAGATCATCACGACGTATCAAGATAAGCACTTCGCTACATTGATGACCCTGAACGAGATGGAACGCAGAATCGACTAAAACGAATATAGCGATGTCGATATCAAAATCATCAGCACGTCCTAATAGGACACATGCTACATTGGCAACGAACATCGCTACACCACTATTAATATTGAGATATTTTAAATATTACAAAAAAGAACGTATAAGAAGGTAGAGGCTGCGGCCAATATTTATTAATTTATTTACTTATACAAGGTGTCTCAACGTCAAGCCGATATCGAGGAAAAGGCCAGCATATGACGGTTCACAGTTAAAAAAAAGTTCTTGCAAAAGCCTTATACTTTTCGAGTTATAGGCATTTCTTTGAAAATTGTGAAAGTAGCTACTACCCTGCACCAAATGTTTATACGCTGTGACTACAAATTGCCATATTTTATGTTTTTAATGGTTGTATCGCAATCCTAGATAGCCCTGCTATTAGTCGGAGTCCGATATAAAACTAAAAAATCTGCACGTTCGAAAAAAAGAGGCAGACCATTCCACGCCACACAAGACCAGTAACGACAACAACTCTCTCATAATACTTCGCCCTATTGAGTTGATTTGTAACAATCAATTTTAAGAAATAAATTACCTGAAACGCGAGCTAAATGTCGATCATAAAAGAGTTGGTGCAAATAAGTAACACGGAGTATTCGAGTTAGTGGACGCAAGTAACACGGAGTATTTGAGTTGGTGGACACAAGTAACACGGAGTATTTGAGTTGGTGGACACAAGTAACACGGAGTATTCGAGTTGGTGGACACAAGTAACACGGAGTATTTGAGTTGGTTGACGCAAGTAACACGGAGTATTTAAGTTGGTGGACGCAAGTGACACGGAGTATTCGAAAAAAATGAATAAAACATTAACTCATCTTCATGAAAGTATTAATCAATATACAGTTAGAGCACCCTTGAGTAGAATCTGTTTTCTGGTGCTCTATAAATGGCGGCGCTCTAATAAGGGCGCTATAATAACGGCACGCTAATAATAGCGCTATGACGGCGCTCTAAATACGACACTCTAATAACGTCGATCTTATAACGGTGTTCTAATAACGGCACTCTAATAACGGCGCTCTAATTGTAGCATTATAATAACGACGCTCCATAAATAGCGGCTTTCCATAAATGGCGGCACTCCATAAATGATGTCGCTCTATAAATGGCGGCGATCTATAAAAGGCGGCGCTCTATGAATGGCGGCGCCCTATAAATGGCGGTGCTCTAATAACGGCGCTCGAAATACGACACGCTAATAACGTCGCTCTAATAACGGCGCTCTTATAGCGGCGCTCTTATAACGGCATTCTTATAACGGCATTCTAATAACAGCACTCTAATAACGGCGCTATAATAAGGGCATTCTAATAACGACTTTCCATAAATGGCAGCGCTCTATAAATGGCGGCGCTCTAATGGCGGCGCTCTAATGGCGGCGCTCTAAATACGACATACTAATAATAGCGCTCTAATAATGGCGCTATAACGGCACTCTAAATACGGCGCTTTTAATATGGCGTTCTAATAACGGCGCTCCATAAATGGCGGCAATCCATAAATGACGTCTATCTATAAATGAGGGTGCCATATAAATGGCAGCGCTCTACAAATTGTGGCGCTCTATAAATTGTTCTTTTATTATTATTTCTAATGCGTTTTGAATTCCCTCGAAAAATTTTATTTTATAAAAATGGTTCATGGTTATATTAGGTGTCAACATAAGTTGTGTCGGTTTTTTTTTCAAATTTAAAAATGAGCACCAAAAGTAAAACAAAATGGTAAAGGTTATACGTCATTCGAAAGATAATTTTCTGCTCTACAAGATATTGTGTTTGCTTTTACGTTACATATATTATTTTATTTGATTACAAGCCTTCAAAATGAAATGTCAAGTAGACGAAAGTGAGCATTTTCGACCCCTCCTTCTGTTCGCGTTCAATCGAGGGAATAAAGCTGCCAAAGCTGCTCGCGATATTTGCGAAGTGTACGGTGAAGATGCTATGAATGAAAGGACAGCTTGTCGATGGTTTTTGCGTTTCAAAGACGGTAACAACAAAAATCAACGTTCGACAATTTCTGCTGGTGTGCTCGCCCGTCATCGAGCTACGCATGGCCACAAGCAAAGATTCCTTTACCGTATCATTACTGGTAATGAAAAATGGTGCCTTTATGTGAATATGATGAAACGGAAAGAATGGATGAGTTATGGTCAACAAGCAACGCCCAGAGCGAAACAAGGTTTGCATCCGCGCAAGACGATGATTTGCATCTGGTGGGATTAGCAAGGCATCATCCACTACGAGATACTTGAACACAATCAGACAGTCAACGCGGAGCTATAAATTCTGCAAATGCAGCAGCTCAACACTGCAATTCAACAAAAAAAGGCCAGATCGGCAATATGGCGTTTCTGCAACACGATAACGCCCGCTCTCATATCGCCAACATTACAAAAAATGCCATTCAAACGCTTGGTTGGGAAGTTCTGCCACACCCTCCATATTTTCCAGACCTCGCGCCGTCGGTTTCCACCTTTTCAGGTCGCTTTCGAACAATTTTCGCGGCGTTTCCTTAAATAATGACGTCGAATTGCGGACATGGTTGGACGAATTCCTTGAATCAAGACCGGATGGTTTTTATCGCACAGGCATTGAAAAACTTGTAGAACGTTGGCAAGAAGCTATAAATAATGAAGGAGAATACATTATTGACTAATTTGTTGTAATTTTTTGTTGTTGTGTCCTCTTGTTCTCTTCATTTGGAAAAAAAAACGGACACAACTTATATTAACACTCAATATATAAACTCACCATAACGCTCTCTGAATAGAGCACCAAATTAGCGACAGGTTTGAGTATCCAGGGCGCGTATATCCTGTGGATCACCTTCTGCATCATGGGGGTCATGGGGGTGACTGTCTGGAGGATGACGAAGTTGCACAGCTTATGTCGCATCCATATCTGGACGTAGCTTGGCCCGATCTGTCGGAGAATAATAAAATATGATCACGCGTCACACTTTAGGAATATACTTCGATGGTTTCAAATAAGCCAGCAGCTTTAATGCACTATAGTCATCATTTTGCGAGCTTAACCCTTCCTTCCCTGTGATGTGTAATAGTACACATTGCTTCTAAAAACTTTAATATCTATATAAATATAACAAATACTGGGTTCAAATTTTAAATATTCCTCCGTAATACATTTACGCATTGAATGAAAATATAATATTAATAATAATTAGCACTTATCGGCCACATCAGAGATATTTTGTGAAAATCGGGAATAAATTCACCGATACAATCAAACGTGTGCCAGTGTGTGACGTAGGTATATTCATTCTAAAAAAACTGCTATGGGTGAGGAAGCGACGCTATTCACGTCTCACTCTCACTCTACTTCGGTATATGGGAACGCAAGAAATAGAATCTCAGTTCACTCGCTTCAGTAGCTCGCGGGCTTTTGTTTGAGGTGGTTGCTTCGCCCGTTTTGTGAACGTCGGCCGATGGGTTTTTTTCATGTTTTCAGTAATCAAATTTCAATTTTTATCCCTTTTGACTTCAAATTTAATTAATTTAACATAAACGATTGGCTATAAATATTGTTATTTTTCCGATTTTAAATCGCTCATGGGTGAGGAAGCGACGCTATTCACATCTCACTCTTCTTCGGTATATGGGAACGCAAGAAATAGAATCTCAGTTCGTTCGCTTCCCTCGCTCAGTAGCCAGCGGGCTTTCGTTCGAGGTGGTCGATTCGCCCGTGTTGGTTTTTTTTTCATGTTTTCAGCAATAAAATTACAATTATTTTCACTTTTCACTTAAAATTAAACTAACTTACGCGATTGGCTATGCATATTCTTATTTTTACGGTTTTAAATCACTCATTTTTACATGTGTATTGAATACGCAGCACCGGAACGGGCGGATTTTTTTAGCACAGGAAGGGAAAAGTTAACAATCTACTTGTAGCAATTATTGAACGAACTTCACTCTAATTTCACATCCATCCTTAATTACTTCATACCGTATTCTGTCATACATTGTCCTCCTATATAAGTATTTCTTCTATTTGTTCCACATGCCCAAACCGATTCATTTGTGAAGAAACTACAGAGGTCAATAGGTGAGAATATATGTGTAAATTTTTGTTAAGTAGGCAGGAATCTTCGCAACACTTTAAGGCATAGTTTCTCCAACTTCTTCGCCCCGTAGACCACTTGCCGATTTTTTCGTTTTCCCTTAGACCCCCTGCCTAACTAATATTGAATTCTCCTAAACTTATTAACTTCAAATGTGTTCTTGACAGCTGACACAGTGCTGTGCTGTTTACCTTGATAAGGTCTTTTGTAGAGTGGACAATTGTAAAAAAACGAAAACATATACAATTTATATCCGTACCTTTATTGAAAAGACACAAAATGCAAGTAAATATTTGGCTTTGGAACGAAACAAATCAAAACCTAGTAAAATGGTAACATAAAATGAATACACAAATAATACTGTTAATGAGAGGGATGGACCTGATGCTCTGATAGCGGTGGTTCAATATGTGGCTTCAAATTAGTGAGGTATAGTCTTAAATATCCACGTTCAGTGATTTTAATTAAATTTCTTTATAATATTGTACTCGTATATAAGTATTTTCTATGTCTAATACAAGTAAAATGTACACACAATCTGTTTTTTTTTTTTTTTTTTTTTTTTTTAAACCTGTCGAGTTTATTGCCTTGTGGCAATCTCTTTCAACCAACCAAAAATATGTTTTAATGGGCCCTAAATGAAAACTAGACTGGAAATCCATTTTAAAAATATGTGGATTCCAGTCTTTCCAGACACACAATCTTTTTTTTTTTTTTTTTTTTTTTTGTACCTGTCGAGTTTATTGCCTTGTGGCAATCTCTTTCAACCAACCAGAAATATGTTTTAATGGGCCCTAAATGAAAACCAGACTGGAATTCCGTTTTAAAAAGATGTGGATTCCAGCGGGGATCAAACCCGCAACCTCCAGATCGTCAGACAAGCGTCTTACCACCAGGCCACGGAGGTTGTCTGGTTGTGAACTTGTGTTATGTGCAATAATATATTTACGGAACGTCTAAATATTGATGATAATCTGCCTAAAGGGGATCCGCTCACGTGGACCCCCATTTACATCTCGTGCACCCCCATTTTCTTTTCTCGCTGACATAGACCCCCTGCAAGTCGAAATCGTCCCTTGTGGGTCCATATATACCACTTTGATAATCTTTGCTTTAAGGGAATGAAAGTCAAATTGTCAGCAAAAATATTCGCTATAGTTCGGAAAATCTAGGATGAGTCCTGTGACAGCTCACAAATTAGCCCAAATACAACCTTATGTATTGTATTTACCTAAATAACTTGCTATTTATTAGAATCGAGGCTTATATTAAAGTTGATAAAATAATTAAAATTACTGAACATCGTTACAAGGTTGTATTGGGGCAAATTTGTGAGCTGTCACAGGACTCATCCTAGAATTTCCAAACTATAGATGTCAGCAATATTTTAGAAGAGGTGTCAAATTGTTTTTCCTTAATATCCAAATAAAAAACGTCCTCAAAGTCCAAAATTAGAAACATAATGACATTTAAAAGTTTTTGTTAATGCATTTAACACTGTGGAGGTTTAAAGTTATAATTTGTTGAGTCAACCACTGTTTATTCCACTCATTTAAAGTGTAAAAAAGATTATTTGACTTAACAAATTATAATGGTATATAAAATTACAAATAAAGGCAAAATAGAGGGTCGAAGAGGTTTTAGCAGATGTGTCCTAGTGGGACGAGATGATGATAGTTGTTGGTAGGTATTTATATGTTTTTGGAATGTGCACGAGAGTGCGCTCGCGATATGCTTCTGTCTCGCTTCTGTGAATGCAGAACGATTAATATCGTATGTGGGTGATATTTTATTTACGAAACTGGCGAGACAGCGTGGTGCATTCTCTCTCTAGTATGTAATGCGGCGCGATGCTCGGCCGGCGTCAATGGCCGGCATGTGAACTTTGGACTGTTTACTTTAATTTATCGAGGAATCCGAAGGTCGTTTCATTGGTCATTGACCGTATGTATGCGACAATATTCAGCGACGACCGTGGTTCCCCACAAGGTGCTGGCAGGAGGGAAATCTCCTGGCTCCGCAATATACGCGATTGGACTAGTATAAAGAGCTTTAGGGGTCTTTTTCGGGCTGCCGGGGACAAAGATGTCTACTCTCAGGTGATATTCAACGTTAAGGGGACCTGACAGGATACTAGGAAGAAGAAGATATACAATATGTGAGTTAACCTTACAGTGCGCAATGATGCACATGTGAATCAACCAAAGTTTTTCTAAATATTTTTGTGTTGAATGGTATAAACAACGACTCACGCGCTGTTACAAATGTGATACAATAATCTCCATGCTTTAAAACCACATAGGTTTAATAGAAAACTGTTTTACCGGTCAATTTGGCAGTTGAAGTTTGACTTGTTGCGCGTAGATGACTTTTGTGATTTGTTCCAGTTTGAAATCAAATTATTTTATTATTCTTTAGTGCATATGTGTAAAATAAGTTAAGTTAAATATATAATTTCATTTATATCGTTATATCATATAATTAACTTACAGTTTTTTTTTAAATATAAATATATAAAAACAAAAAAAAAGAGTTTTATTGTATTTTCTATGTTCCAGTACATATTTAATGCATAAATATTGTATATTTTTATTTTTGAAATAAAAATAATCGTGCATCGTAGGGTAAACTATAACAATATGTGACTATACTCGTACCTGTTTTGCAGTGACATCTATATTCATGAACGAGAATTTCCCGAATATCTTCATTTGATGGTGGATTTCAACAGCTGCGGAGTATGGCTCGTCAGTGGGCGCCCACATCCCGCTCCAGTGGTGGATGCCTGAGATAAAATTCACAGTTGGCATTAGACACTTATAAATTGTTACAAGATTTCCTTCATAGATGGCTATAAAATAAATATAGATTTATACAAATATTATATTTATATATTCTATAAATCAATTAGAAAAAAAAGAGTTAGGGAACATTTGATATATTGTATTGTATCTAGTATGTAATACCCTTAACTGTCCCGCCACCCCTCTTAAATCGTCGAAAATGACTACATAAATAAAAATGTTGATACGCATTTATAAGACCTGTGTTCGACCTATCCTCACATAAGGCATCGAAGCGATGGTGGACACTGTCAGGACAAAAAGTATGCTAAAGACAACGGAAATGAGAACTCTGCGCGCTATTGCTGGGAAGACTTTGCGTGATCGTGTAAGAAACACCACAATCCGTGAGGTCTGTGAGGTCCAAGATGTGGTCAGATGGGGACGACAGCGTTGACGATACTGGTTTAGGAGCTAGTCCTTAAGGGAAGAGATGATGATGATTTGTTGATAAATAAAACTCGTTAGATCGCAATGCGGAAAGAGAGAGTGATTTATTTGGTACACGTAGGTATTTATATCATTTTAGAATGTGCGCGGGAATGCGCTCGCGATATGTCTACGTCTCGTTTCTGCAAATACAAAAACGATTAATGTTGTATGTAGGTATCATTCAAATACGGAACTGGCGAGACAAGCGTGGTGCGTTCTCGCTCTAGTATGGAATGTGGTCCGCTCCCGGCTACGGGTTGAATGGCCGGCGTGTGAACTTCGGACTTGTTTGTTTAGAATTGTCAAGGAATGCAAAGGTCACTTCATCGGTCATTGACCGTGTGTATGGACGCCCACAGTGTTCCGAGTGTGCGACCGCCACACTGGTACCAACATGTACAGAGAATGAATTCCACAAGAATTTTATACATAGCTCTGCATGGGGTGCCGGATGGACGGCGTCCACCAGAGAGACCCCTGAAACGATGGAGAGATAGCTGGAGCTCAGCTGATGCTGAGGACAATCCTGCAGTAACAGACTCTTGAGAGTCTACAGAAAGTTTAAGAAGAAGAAGATATAAATGTCGTCGTTGTTGTAGTATTCGAGGATCACCTCGCCATTCCAACGTCGATCTTGTGATCTTCTGTGAGAAAACAGCCTGATCCTAGACGCACTATCCTTTCTGCAGACGTAACAGGCATACGTGAATCCTGTTGAGACAGGCGGTAACGCTGAATGTTTCTTACACGACTAGCTGTTTAGACGCCATCCGATAGCCCTTCACTTCTGAGCCACCTGCTCTCAGTTTTTAGGCGCCCCTCACAAAGTCACCAGTGACTCCCGCAGACTATCCTTATAGCGCTTTCTTGGCCTACCAACTCTTCGCTTGCCCACTACTTCTCCGTAAAAAATAAGTTTTAATGTAGTTTGATTTCAAAATTTGCCAAAAGTGTATTTGATTGAAAAGTAATTGAACTTACCAAAGATGTTGAAGAACTCTGGTAAGGGAAAGCTTTTCCCAGCCATCAGGTGATTGCCGTGGATAGCGTTCAGATGTGCGAGATCTGCCCCGTTCTCTGGGATGTCCTGGAAACACAGAGGAGGTTGATTTAATTCCAAGAGTTGGGTATTATGACAGAGCTTTGACGTTGCCGGTCCTGTGTCGTGGTCTCCCTCCAAGTGTTAGACCAAGGCCACACCAAAGTGCTTCGTTAAGTGCTAAGCTAGGTTTTACGTGGCTCATATACTAGGTGACTTCATTCTTGGCCACACCAAAGTGCTTCGCACAAATTCATTTGACATTTGGGAGCGTTTGAGTCAACACACGATGTCACTCTCAAAACTAACCAATTTTGTTACAACTTACCTTATCTTTATTTACTTCCTGTGCAACTTCATTCCAAAGTGATTTTATTACAGGTACATTTTTGTATAATTTGCTCGATGGGTTTCACAAAGGCTCCCTTTTATACACAGCTGTTATTAAAACTTCCACCACCTTGTAAAATCACTTGGTGACACAATAAAATTAACCAACATGTCTGTTCGCTAGGATACTCACTAGGGGACTAATCGTCACTTAGCGTGGCGTGAAGCGTGCAGTGTGGCGATAGTATGCGGTGCGTTGGTTCTCTAGGATATGTCGATGGGTTCCACAAAGGCTCCCTTTTATACACAGCTGTTATTAAAACTTCCACCACCTTGTAAAATCACTTGGTGACACAATAAAATTAACCAACACGTCTGTTCGCTAGGAGACTCACTAGGGGACTAATCGTCACGTAGCGTGGTGTGAAGTGTGCAGTGTGGCCATTGCGATAGTATGCGGTGCGTTGGTTCTCTAGGATATGTCACCTAACTCGCAGTGTAGCTCTAAGCATCAAGTGAGGCTCCTACCGGTGTGGCCGAGGACTTAGAGACGGACCAAAAAATACACGTTCAGCACATTATATTGTACAAGTTTAAAAAAGGTTCATGTGCGATGCGAAACGTGAACTTTTTCTGTAACAATTATAGAAATGTTCCAGACAACACAACGCAGCATGAAGAGGTGTGTGTTAGGTTATACCAGAAGAGACCGCAAACGCAATGGGCGGATACGCGCCCAAACAAAAGTTGATGATGCTATAGAGATCGTAAAAAGACTGAAGTGGAAGTGGGCTGGATACATAGCCTGAACAATGGACCATCGTTGGACGTATGAAGTTATTCAATGGTACCCAATAGGAAGAACTAGGCCTGTAGGAAGACCAAAGCAGGATGGTAGAAATACGTAAGCAAGCAGTGATTACTTGGCAGCATTGTGCAAAGGAAAGTACAGTGAAACCCCGTTTTTACGTTTTTGAAGAGATTGATAAATTTTTTTTTTTTATTATCGTAGCCAAAGTTGTAATGGGTGTCCCCAAATTACGCGCGAGCGAAACACGTGAACAATAAAGTGTTTATTAACTTATTCGAGAATTTCACTTTTCTCTTGAATCGATAATATCTTTCTTTGCTGAGACACTATTTGAAGGGGTTCAACGAAAAATTAAAAGAAATGAAAAAAAAATGTAAATTGACACACGACAATTGAAATTGTATGTACACGACCAACACGTTTAAAACACAAGCACAGCTTGATCAAATATATCATACAGTCTGCCTGCCTCTGATTCGCTAAATTCCCCACCAATCGCATCGTATTACACGACTCGTGTAACCTTGATTATGAGCGCTGCAGGTGCACACGTGTCTATAAATAGAAACACAAGCAGAGATTGCCCAAATATATCATACAGTATGCCTGCCTCTGATTCGCTAAATTTCCCACCAATTGCATCGTATTACACGACTCGTGTAACCTTGATCATGAGCGCTGCAGGTGCACACGTGTCTATTAATAGAAACACAAGCACAGATTGACCAAATATATCTTACAGTCTGCCTGCCTCTGATTCGCTAAATTTCCTACCAATTGCACCGTATTACACGACTCGTGTAACCTTGACCATGAGCGCTGCAGCTGCAGGTGCACACGTGTCTATAAATAGAAACAACATATTTCTGCTTCCTAATATTCATTTCAAATATTTTAAATCGTCGCGCATTTAATTAAATATATTTATAGATTGATTTGCATTATATAGTAAATATTTCGAACGTAAATTGCGGGAAATAGAAACGTAAAAACGGGAACTAAATGTACTAAAATGCTTCTATGATTTGTTAATTATCAACATTCATGTCTAAATTAAGGTTTTTGCTGGATAGAATCTTAGAATAAAGTACAGGGTCTTTCCAATTGAGCGGTTTTTTTAATTCTTGGATAAAACACAGATGGCGTCATTAACTTGCCTGGGTCTTATGAAATTTGAGAAGTGTAATGTATGACATTTATAAAAATGGAGTCGTATACAATACGACAACGCGTTCAAATTGTTGAATTATTTTATAGTATGTATTGTAATCTCCGGAAACAGTGATGTTAATTGGCCACCAAGATCATGTGATCTGACACCGTTGGACTATTTTCTCTGGGGTTACGTGAAAAGCCAGGTCTATAAGAATGACCCCCGATCAATTCCTGAGCTGAAGGACGAAATTATTCGCGTTATTGGTGAGTTAGAACCGCAATTATGACAAAATATCATCGAAAATTTTGACAAAAGAGTGGACATCTGTGGAGCTGCGAGAGGTGGACATTTGGCGGATATTGTTTATTAAATTTAAATGTCATACATTATACTTCAATGACCAATAAAAAGTTTTTTTGAAATCAAAGTAAATTATGTTTTATTCAAGAGTTAAAAAAAATGTTTATTAATAAAACCGCTCAATTTGAAAGACCATATAGAATAAGGTAATCAAACAGAGCAAGAAAGAACTACTGACCTGCACGTGACAAGGCACAAGGAACTCGTTCCTTCCCATGTACCTCCATTCACCTCTCTTGATCTCCTCTACGACAGGCAGCTCATAGATTGGGGGGGCATTCTCTGCGCTGTACCACACAAACACGTTTCCGTCCATCTCTCTGCAGTCCCATGTGCGCACTGATGCTGTCTTAGGCACTGCAATATACATATATATGTTATTGTTATTTGTTTAGTCAAACACTGTTTCTTCCACTTTATATAACGGTATAACCCTACCGGTTTCAAGGTTTTCACCTCATCTTCAGGGAATCATAAACAAGTCTCGTTTGCGCTCCCCTGATGATTTCTTATTTATAGTTAAGGCATTAACATTGTGGAGGTTTAAATACATTGTAATTTGTTAAGTCAAACATTGTTTATTCCACTTTACATAACGGTATAACCCTACCGGTTTCAAGGTGCACACCTCATCATCAGGAAATCATAAACAAGTCTCGTTTGTGCTCCCCTGATGATTTCTTATTTATAGTTAAGGCATTGACATTGTGGAGGTTTCAAGACATTGTAATTTGTTTAGTCGAACATTGTTTATTCCACTTTATATAACGGTATAGCCCTACCGGTTTTAAGTTTTTCACCTCATCATCAGGGACCCATACACAAGTCTCGTTTGCGCTCCCCTGATGATTTCTTATTGATAGTTAAGGCATTGACACTGTGGAGGTTTAAAGACATTGTAGTTTGTTTAGTCAAACATTGTTTATTCCCCTTTACATAACGGTATAACCCTACCGGTTTCAAGGTGCACACCTCATCATCAGGGAATCATAAACAAGTCTCGTTAGCGCTTCCCTGACGATTTCTTATTGATAGTTAAGGCATTAACACTGTGGAGGTTTAAAGACATTGTAGTTTGTTTAGTCAAACATTGTTTATTCCCCTTTACATAACGGTATAACCCTACCGGTTTCAAGATGCACACCTCATCATCAGGGAATCATAAACAAGTCTCGTTTGCGCTCCCCTGACGATTTCTTATTTATAGTTAAGGCATTAACATTGTGGAGGTTTCAAGACATTGTAGTTTGTTTAGTCGAACATTGTTTATTCCACTTTATATAACGGTATAGCCCTACCGGTTTTAAGTTTTTCACCTCATCATCAGGGACCCATACACAAGTCTCGTTTGCGCTCCCCTGATGATTTCTTATTGATAGTTAAGGCATTAACACTGTGGAGGTTTAAAGACATTGTAGTTTGTTTAGTCAAACATTGTTTATTACCCTTTACATAACGGTATAACCCTACCGGTTTCAAGGTGCACACCTCATCATCAGGGAATCATAAACAAGTCTCGTTAGCGCTTCCCTGACGATTTCTTATTTATAGTTAAGGCATTGACACTGTGGAGGTTTAAAGACATTGTAGTTTGTTTAGTCAAACATTGTTTATTTCACTTTACATAACGGTATAACCCTACCGGTTTCAAGGTGCACACCTCATCATCAGGGAATTATAAACAAGTCTCGTTTGCGCTCCCCTGATGATTTCTTATTTATAGTTAAGGCATTAACACTGTGGAGGTTTAAAGACATTGTAGTTTGTTTAGTCGAACATTGTTTATTCCACTTTACATAACGGTATAACCCTACCGGTTTCAAGGTGTTCACCTCATTATCAGGGAATCATAAACAAGTCTCGTTTGCGCTCCCCTGATGATTTCTTATTTATAGTTAAGGCATTAACATTGTGGAGGTTTAAATACATTGTAATTTGTTAAGTCAAACATTGTTTATTCCACTTTATATAACGGTATAACTCTACCGGTTTCAAGTTTTTAACCTCATCATCAGGAAACTATAAACAAGTCTCTTTTCCGTTCCCCTGATGATATCTTATTTATAGTTAAGGCATTAACACTGTGGAGGCTTAAATACATTGTAGTTTGTTTAGTCAAACATTGTTTATTTCACTTTGCATAACGGTATACCCCTACCGGTTTCAAGGTGCACACCTCATCATCAGGGAACTATAAACAAGCCTCTTTTCGGCTCCCCTGATGATATCTTATTTATAGTTAAGGCATTAACACTGTGGAGGCTTAAAGACATTGTAGTTTGTTTAGTCAAACATTGTTTATTTCACTTTGCATAACGGTATACCCCTACCGGTTTCAAGGTGCACACCTCATCATCAGGGAACTATAAACAAGCCTCTTTTCCGCTCCCCTGATGATATCTTATTTATAGTTAAGGCATTAACACTGTGGAGGCTTAAAGACATTGTAGTTTGTTTAGTCAAACATTGTTTATTTCACTTTGCATAACGGTATACCCCTACCGGTTTCAAGGTGCACACCTCATCATCAGGGAACTATAAACAAGCCTCTTTTCGGCTCCCCTGATGATATCTTATTTATAGTTAAGGCATTAACACTGTGGAGGTTTAAATACATTGTAGTTTGTTTAGTCGTACATTGTTTATTCCATTTTACATAATGGTATAGCCCTACCGGTTTCAAGGTGCACACCTCATAATTAGGGGAGCACAAACAATAGTCTTTTTCTGCTCCCCTAATGACGAGGCGATAACCTTGAAACCGGTAGAGTTATACCGTTATAAAAAGTGGAATAAACAGTGTTTGACTAAACAATTTACAGTGTATTTAAACCTCCACAGAGTTAATGCCTTAACTATTAATAATATTTATTGGTTATTTTTTTAATCCACTTTGCGCAGAAAGAGGGTCTGCTTCTAGAGTTAGCTTATTCGTTAGGAAGAATATCAGCCAGGACCCTTCTCATACTGCTAGGCAGTGCCGAGACTATATCCACAGTGTCACTCAGTCGGTTCAATATCTCTATACCACGCGTGACTATAGCTGAGTGTTTAGCCATGATATTCCTTCTGTAAGTTGCTATGTATTATATAGAACAGAGGGTGATTCCTTGCACGGCTATATTTATTGGGGACATATAAACTTAGTGCTTCTAGTATCGCGGGACAGTTAAAGCAACCTTCAGTAAGAATATCGCAATGGATTCTTGCCTTCTTGTTTCGAGGCTTCTATAGTTACACACCGTGAGAAGTTCGGCATGGTGAGCATATTTTGGGTAATCCCCCTTTGTTCTGTACCATAGATATCTGAGGATTTTTTTTATATTTGTTCTATATTAGTCTTATATTTGAGCTGATGAAGAGGCCAAACTGCAGATGTATATTTGGTACCAGTTCTAACATAATTCAGTCTTGTTTGTAGTCCCCTGATGATGTAGAGAAAACTTTGAAACCGTTATATAAAGTGGAATAAACAGTCTTTGAAAACGTCACGTCATTTCTGATAATACTGTAACTAAACAACGGGACCTTATCCTGAAGAGAGCGGAAGAATTTTATAGAGAACTATATGCTGATACAGATACTGTAACTGTACCAGATACAAATCTGAATCTAGAAACAACTGAGTATAAAAATATCCCAATGATCTTACCAGGATAAATCAGATACGCAATCAACGTAATGAAATCCGGTAAGGCCACTGGTACCGACGGTTTGCCCATTGATGTCCTTAAACAAAGAGGTCAAGAAGTGGATACCATCTTATCAACACTTTTCAACAAGTGCCTTCAAGAAAAAGACATTCCAGAAGATTGGAAATCTGCAACTGTAATACTTCTCCATAAGAAAGGCGATCAAGAGGATCTTAAGAACTACCGTCCAATTATCATGCTACCTACCCTATACATTTTTTTTTACCAAGATCTTAACTAACCGACTCTCGAGTACTTTTGACACGAACCAACCACGAGAACAAGCTGGATTCAGGAAGGGTTTTAGTACCATGGATCATATTCAGGTGCTGCGGGAAATAATAGAACGATGTGAGGAATACGAACTCCCTCTGTACCTTGCCTTTGTGGACTACGAAAAGGCATTTGACTCAGTCAAGAAAGCTGCCATACTAGAAGCTCTAAAGACACAAGGCATTGATAGAGTATACATTCAGTTGTTCAATAACATCTACAAGGATGCAACAGCAAAAATCTCTCTCTCTGTGGTTGCAGTCCTAAGACTGGTTTGCAGCAATTTCAACTCTTCTCCTCCATTCCTCCCTGTCCTGTGCGGCTCTTTTTAAATCTGTATATGTTGAGCAGCGCACGTCCACCAACAGGTCCTCCAGGTACTCTCGGCGTGGGCGTCCCCTAGAGTTTGTCCCCTCGGTCATACCCTCCATTATGGCATGCAAAAGGCCCTCTTGTCGTATTATATGACCGATCCATCTTGCACGCCTTTCGGACAGGATCCTAAGCAGGTGCCTTCCTCCTTCGATTCGTTGGAGAACCTCTTCATTCGTGATGTGGTCTCTCCAGGAAATTCCTAATAGTCTTCTATAGGACCACATCTCAAAAGCCTCTAGTCTTCGTCTATCTCTTTCGGATAGGCACCATGTCTCGCAGCCGTACATCAAGATACTCCATACATAGGTCTTGATGAGGAGTATTCTCAGTTTTAGGTCTATATTATTTGATTCTATTATTTTCGACCTTTTATTAAATGCAAGTCTAGCCTGATGTATACGGCTGTCGACCTCGCTCTCGGACCGACCGTCCCATGTTATTTTGCTCCCGAGGTAGACAAACTCCTCGGTGTTCTTTAGTGGTTTACCCGACATCACTATTCTCATCTGGTGTTGCGCTCGGCCTACAGTCAGCACCTTTGTTTTGTCTTTATTTATCTTCATACTGTAGTTATTTTGAAGAATGCTTTCCATAGTTGTTAAGGCCTCTTGTAGTTCCTCTTCAAATCTAGTTCCTCTTCCTCCACAAATCCACGAAAACCTTCCAAATTGGTAAGGGAGTTCGTCAAGGGGATACTGTTTCCCCAAAATTATTCACAGCTACACTGGAATACGTCTTTAATAAACTAGAATGGGACAATAAAGGTCTGGTGATTGCTGGAAAATACCTGAGCCGTTTGAGATTTGCATACGATATCGTTATATTCTCACAAAACCCGAATGATCTTCAGCACCAACTGCAAGAATTGGCAGAGGTCAGTAAAGGAGCTGGTTTAAAAATGAATATATCAAAAACCAAATGTATGATGAACAGCTTTGCTACTCTAAAACCAATAAACGTAGATGGAAAGCCGCTGGAACTTGTCCAGGAATATGTGTATCTGGGCCAACTTATTTCCCTTGTAGGTGGCATATCGGAGGAAATAGCACGAAGGACAAAACTAGCGTGGAGCTCATTTGGACGTTTGAACAACATCTTCAAAAGTAATCTCCCAATATCTTTGAAGCGAAGGGTCTACAACCAGTGCATTCTCTCAGTACTTATATATGGCTGCGAGACATGGACGCTCACAGTAAAGAACACACAAAAGCTCCAGACCGCGCAGAGGGGCATGGAGAGATGCATGTTGGGATATACTAAAAGAGACCGTAAACGAAACACCTGGATTCGCAATATAACAAAGGTAGAAGACGTTATAAAGATGTGCAAAAGAATAAAGTGGCAAGGGACAGTGCACGTAACCAGAATGTCAGACTCCCGATGGACATCCAAAATAATCCAATGGGGTATACCCATGAGGCATAAAGAGGCCCAGAAGAAGACCGAAGGTACGCTGGATAGATGAAATCAGGAAGCATGGCAGCATCACTTGGCATCAACGAGCAAAAAACCGAACTATTTGGAGTCAACTTGGGGAGACCTTCATCCAGCAGTGGATCGACCCTGGTTGACAATGATGATGATAAAACAGTCTTTGACTAAACAAATTATAAAATCTTTAAACCTCCATAATTTTATTGCCTTAAATTTTTTATGCGACAACGTGGCTTTCTTTATTAACATTTGTCTGGTTGGTTCGAGGAGATTACCACCTAGCAATAATCTCACCAGATTGATTCAAAACAAAACCCAAGGACTTAAAGAAGTTCAAGTCTTTCGGCAAAGTACGTATATACGCATCACCAGTGTGTATATATTCTGGAGTATCATGCGAAGGAAAGCAAAATAGTTATCATATAAAAGTTTGACACGTAACTTCTAAAAGTTGGTACTAACTGAGAATGGTATGGATTTGTTATTAGAGGCGCCCGCCATCTGTTGGTTAGTCCCGGTAATTGTTGATTGATGTGTTACCTGTGTCAAGATTTGGCACTCCAACGCACTTGCCAGAGGGTCCGCTGAACCTCCATTTGTGGAAGGGGCATTCAAGGCAGTCACCCTTAACCGTCCCGCCCATGGCCATGTTCGCCCCTAAATGAGGGCAGTAGGCGTCCAAGATGTGCACTTGACCGTTGGAACTGCGGAACACAGCGAGAGACTCTCCTGAAAATTTTAGAGATAAGTCTTAAAAATTGGTGAGATGAAAAAAAAAATACTGCAAGAAGTCGTATACGTTCATGCAAACGGCAAGTATTCGAGATGACGATAGGCTATTCCTTTTTACCGAAAATGTTTTCCAGACATGTTGCGCTTGGGAGACGCTTGAGAGTGCATTTATTTATTGTCTTCAAGCTGTTGAGTGATAACATATGTTACAATACGACGGTAGGATATCCCTTGTTATCTATTATGATTATAAGACATCATGTGGATGGCATATACCCGTGAATGTATTGGTTTATTGTCTACAAGCTGTTGAGTGATACAATACGACGGTAGGATATCCCTTGTTATCTATTATGATTATAAGACATCATGTGGATGGCATATACCCGTGAATGTATTGGTTTATTGTCTACAAGCTGTTGAGTGATACAATACGACGGTAGGATATCCCTTGTTATCTATTATGATTATAAGACATCATGTGGATGGCATATACCCGTGAATGTATTGGTTTATTGTCTACAAGCTGTTGAGTGATACAATACGACGGTAGGATATCCCTAGTTATCTATTATGATTATCAGACATCATGTGGATGGAATACACCTGTGCATGTATTGGTTTATTGTCTACAAGCTGTTGAGTGATACAATACGACGGCAGGATATCCCTAGTTATCTATTATGATTATCAGACATCATGTGGATGGAATATATCTGTGCATGTATAAGTTTATTGTCTACAAGCTGTTGAGTGATAAAACGCGATGGTAGAATATCCCTTGTTATCTATTATGATTATCAGACAACATGTGGATGGAATATACTTCTGCATGTATAGGTTTATTGTCTACAAGCTGTTGAGTGATACAATACGACGGAAGGATATCCATTGTTATCTATTATGATTATAAGACATCATGTAGATGAAATACACCCGTGAATGTATTGGTTTATTGTCTACAAGCTGTTGAGTGATACAATATGACGGGATATCCCTTGTTATCTATTATGATTATAAGACATCATAGGGATGAAATACATCCGTGAACGTATTGGTTTATTGTCTACAAGCTGTTGAGTGATACAATACGACGGTAGGATATCCATTGTTATCTATTATGATTATAAGACATCATGTAGATGAAATACACCCGTGAATGTATTGGTTTATTGTCTACAAGCTGTTGAGTGATACAATATGACGGTAGGATATCCCTCGTTATCTATTATGATTATAAGACATCATAGGGATGAAATACACCCGTGAACGTATTGGTTTATTGTCTACAAGCTGTTGAGTGATACAATACGACGGTAGGATATCCCTTGTTATCTATTATGATTATAAGACATCATGTGGATGAAATACACCCGTGAATGTATTAGTTTATTGTCTACAAGCTGTTGAGAGATACAATACGACGGTAGGATATCTCTAGTTATCTATTATGATTATAAGACATCATGGGGATGAAATACACCCGTGAATGTATTGGTTTATTGTCTACAAGCTGTTGAGTGATACAATACGACGGTAGCATATCCCTCGTTATCTATTATGATTACCAGACATCATGTGGATGGAATATACAGTGAATGTATTGATCTATTGTCTACAAGCTGTTGAGTGATACAATACGACAAGAGACTGTTCCTTGTTATCCATTATGATTATCAGACATCATGTGGACGTAATACACCTGTACGAGTATTGATTTATTGTCTACAAGCTGTTGAGTGATACAATTCGACGGCAGCATATCCCTCGTTATCCATTATGATTACCAGACATCATGTGGATGGAATATACAGTGAATGTATTGGTTTATTGTCTACAAGCTGTTGAGTGATACAATACGACAAGAGACTGTTCCTTGTTATCAATTATGATTATCAGACATCATGTGGACGTAATACACCTGTACGAGTATTGATTTATTGTCTACAAGTTGTTGAGTGATACAATACGACAAGAGACTGTTCCTTGTTATCCATTATGATTATCAGACATCATGTGGACGTAATACACCTGTACGAGTATTGATTTATTGTCTACAAGCTGTTGAGTGATACAATACGACAAGAGACTGTTCCTTGTTATCCATTATGATTATCAGACATCATGTGGACGGAATACACCTGTACGAGTATTGATTTATTGTCTACAAGCTGTTGAGGGATACAATACGACAAGAGACTGTTCCTTGTTATCCATTATGATTATCAGACATCATGTGGACGTAATACACCTGTACGAGTATTGATTTATTGTCTACAAGCTGTTGAGTGATACAATACGACAAGAGACTGTTCCTTGTTATCCATTATGATTATCAGACATCATGTGGACGTAATACACCTGTACGAGTATTGATTTATTGTCTACAAGCTATTGAGTGATACAATACGACAAGAGACTGTTCCTTGTTATCCATTATGATTATCAGACATCATGTGGACGGAATACACCTGTACGAGTATTGATTTATTGTCTACAAGCTGTTGAGGGATACAATACGACAAGAGACTATTCCTTGTTATCCATTATGATTATCAGACATCATGTGGACGTAATACACCTGTACGAGTATTGATTTATTGTCTACAAGCTGTTGAGTGATACAATACGACAAGAGACTGTTCCTTGTTATCCATTATGATTATCAGACATCATGTGGACGTAATACACCTGTACGAGTATTGATTTATTGTCTACAAGCTGTTGAGTGATACAATACGACAAGAGACTGTTCCTTGTTATCCATTATGATTATCAGACATCATGTGGACGGAATACACCTGTACGAGTATTGATTTATTGTCTACAAGTTCTTGAGTGATACAATACGACAAGAGACTGTTCCTTGTCATCAATTATGATTATCAGACATCATGTGGACGGAATACACCTGTACGACTATTGGTTTATTGTCTACAAGTTGTTGAGTGATACAATACGACAAGATACTGTTCCTTGTCATCAATTATGATTATCAGACATCATGTGGACGGAATACACCTGTACGAGTATTGATTTATTGTCTACAAGTTCTTGAGTGATACAATACGACAAGAGACTGTTCCTTGTTATCCATTATGATTATCAGATATCGTTTAGATGGAATAAGCCTGTGCGTGCACTGGTTTATTGCGCAGAATCGTTTACGATAGTTGAAAGCATTGGATTATTAACCACAAATAGTCGTGCCATGAATTTACTGCGCACAATTATCAACAACAATTTACAGTGTAGAATCGTTTGTGGAAAAAAAATACCGTGCAAATAATTTTCCGCAAGGACTTATCGTATATACTTTGACAATCAGAAAAATACTCACCAAAGCAGTCGACATGTTTGACTTGTTCGACGCCCAGTTCGTCTGATTCTATCACGCCGTACCAGCCATTCGGGTAAGGCGGAGGAACTGTCTTGCCAAACTTTCGAAGCTGTCGCTGAAGGTTCACCAGATCTCGTCTCTTGTAGCTGAAACCTGGAATATCTAAGTCCTGGAAACAGAAAGAAATGTTGTCATAACACTTGTCAAAATTAGAAAAAAAAACACTGAAAGCCTTTGAGATGTGGTGCTGTGACTCAGCATTACCTTTTGCAAGATAATTTTTTGAACACCCCTCTTGGGACAACTCTATCTTAACTATACTAGAGATAATATAGCATGGTCCCTGTGACAGTTCACAAATTTGCCCCAATACAACCTTGTAACGACGTTCAGTAATTTTAATTATTTAAATACATTACATAAAACTAACAATAATGACAAATTAATACATCTTGTTACAAATTAGCAAAATTGTGGCAGTTTTTAAAAAATCAACGGTGACGTTTGTCAAAAGTCACCACGTTAGTCCGCATTGGCTAGGGATGGGGTATACGATAATTGGATTTTCGATTTTTTTATACCTAAAATTAAATGTTCGTAATTATAGTTTGGAAATTCTAGGACTGTTTCAAAAACTCTTGAAACAGTTACAGCATCAATTTTATTATTATACTAGAGAAAATGTAGGATGATTCCTGTGACGTTTGAAATGTCATGTCTCAAAGGGATGGGGTAAAATCGTTTCTTTTTTACAAATCGAATAATTTTTTTTTATAAATCGAAAAATTGTTTTTCTCTAAATTGACGTTTTAATTCCTGATTTTCATTATACTATCTTTCTAATGTATTGTATGATTTGTATCTATCTTTAAATAGGCCAAGATCCACTATGGGTTTTCAATACTATAGTTCGGAAATTCTAGGATGAGTCCTGTGACAGCTCACAAAGTTGCCCCAATACAAACTTATGTAATGTATTTACCTAAATAACTTGCTATTTATTAGAATCGAGGCTTATATTAAAGTTGATAAAATAATTAAAATTACTGAACATCGTTACAAGGTTGTATTGGGGCAAATTTGTGAGCTGTCACAGGACTCATCCTAGAATTTCCGAACTAAAGTATTAATAATCTATAGTGGATCTTGGCCTATTTAAAGATAGATACAAATCATACAATACATTAGAAAGTCAGTATAATGGAAATTAGGAATTAAAACGTCAGTTTAGAGACAAAACAATTTTTCGATTTATAAAAAAAACGATTCGATTTGTAAAAAAAAAACCGATTTTACCCCATCCCTTTGAGACGTGACATTTCAAACGTCACAGGAATCATCCTACATTTTCTCTAGTATAATAATAAAATTGATGCTGTAACTGTGAAACAGTTACAGTTGGCTAATCAGTAGAAACGGAATATATATATATATATATATATATATATATATATATATATATATATATATATATATATATATATATATATATATATATATATAATCTTTTTATAGAGGGGACGAAGGGCGTAACCACATAGTATGTTATTTAACAAAAAAACTGGATTTTGAAAAAAAATGTTCTTCTTCTCCCTGGCTCCATCCCAACTCATTGTCTGCGAAGACTGTTGGGGTCAGCTCTCCTCGTCCTCAGGTTGTAAACCCCTTCTGTCCCGGACTACGTCCCTCAGGTCGTGCCTCTGCATCAGGTTATCTTTTTACACCACCCATGAATTCTTTGGCCTTTCTCTGGTTGTTATTCGAGGAAGATCCATGGAGATTGCCTGGTTCACAATGTGATCGGGTGCTCTGCGTCCAACTTGGCCATACCATCTCAATCCATCCGCCTCTCCCCCATCTTGCTGTTGATGTCTGTAGCACCTAGGCTTCCACGAATGCGTGAGCTTTTTATTTTGTCTCTTAGGGACACACCAGCTGACTATCTTAGCATGTGCATTTCAGCAGTTTCTAGTTGCCTAGAGTAAGAGTTATACATCGTCCAGCATTTGGAGCCATAGAGGAGTGCAGGTCTGACAATCGTTTGGTATACTTTTCCTTTTAACTTTACTGGCACTTTCGGATCACATAGAACTTCCGTCATTGATCTAAACTTCATCCATCCCACACTAATTCTATGTGTTACATCTGCTGCACATCCTCCATCGCTATGGATGAGTGCCCCGAGATACTGCTAGTACATTGATCTAAACTTCATCCATCCCACACTAATTCTATGTGTTACATCTGCTGCACATCCTCCATCGCTATGGATGAGTGCCCCGAGATACTGCTAGTACATTGATCTAAACTTCATCCATCCCACACTAATTCTATGTGCTACATCTGCTGCACATCCTCCATCGCTATGGATGAGTGCCCCGAGATACTGCTAGTAAATTGATCTAAACTTCATCCATCCCACACTAATTCTATGTGTTACATCTGCTGCACTTCCTCCATCGCTATGGATGAGTGCCCCGAGATACTGCTAGTACATTGATCTAAACTTCATCCATCCCACACTAATTCTATGTGTTACATCTGCTGCACATCCTCCATCGCTATGGATGAGTGCCCCGAGATACTGCTAGTACATTGATCTAAACTTCATCCATCCCACACTAATTCTATGTGCTACATCTGCTGCACATCCTCCTTCGCTATGGATGAGTGCCCCGAGATACTGCTAGTACATTGATCTAAACTTCATCCATCCCACACTAATTCTATGTGTTACATCTGCTGCACATCCTCCATCGCTATGGATGAGTGCCCCGAGATACTGCTAGTACATTGATCTAAACTTCATCCATCCCACACTAATTCTATGTGTTACATCTGCTGCACATCCTCCATCGCTATGGATGAGTGCCCCGAGATACTGCTAGTACATTGATCTAAACTTCATCCATCCCACACTTATTCTATGTGTTACATCTGCTGCACATCCTCCATCGCTATGGATGAGTGACCCGAGATACTGCTAGTACATTGATCTAAACTTCATCCATCCCACACTAATTCTATGTGTTACATCTGCTGCACATCCTCCATCGCTATGGATGAGTGACCCGAGATACTGCTAGTATATTGATCTAAACTCCATCCATCCCACACTAATTCTATGTGTTACATCTGCTGCACATCCTCCATTGCTATGGATGAGTGACCCGAGATACTGCTAGTACATTGATCTAAACTTCATCCATCCCACACTAATTCTATGTGTTACATCTGCTGCACATCCTCCATCGCTATGGATGAGTGACCCGAGATACTGCTAGTACATTGATCTAAACTCCATCCATCCCACACTAATTCTATGTGTTACATCTGCTGCACATCCTCCATTGCTATGGATGAGTGACCCGAGATACTGCTAGTACATTGATCTAAACTTCATCCATCCCACACTAATTCTATGTGTTACATCTGCTGCACATCCTCCATCGCTATGGATGAGTGCCCCGAGATACTGCTAGTACATTGATCTTAACTTCATCCATACCACACTAATTCTATGTGTTACATCTGCTGCACATCCTCCATCGCTATGGATGAGTGACCCGAGATACTTAAAGGAGTCACAATTTGGTAATGTTTCTCCATCCATTTGCATAACGGGAGTGACAGCATTTGTGTTCTCGAATGGTAGGTACAGATACTCTGTTATCTTTCTGCTCAGTCTCAATCCATTGTCCTCCAAGATTTTGAAAAAAAAATTTAGTTACATTATTTGCGGCACGTATTTAATTATTATGTAGCAGTTTATTACTGCGTTTCATAATTATTAACTTAGTTTTTGACATATTGAGTTCCAGGTCCAGGAGCTTGCTCTCGAATTTAAAACTATTAAGGTGACCAATTTTTTTTAAGCGTTTTCTTATTGTCCACCTGTTCCTCAACGTCTCTCTCTACTCCCCCATGGGACAAGGAACGCTCCCCCAAGATCTCTCCATCTCATCTTGGTGGCGTTCACGTTGGGAAACCCAGCTGTAGATTACACTTCCTTTAATTGGGTTAGTTACCATTTTGAATGGGTCGCAAAATTGTATTTTCAACAATAAACAAATTAACATACGAGGCATATCCAGAAACTAAGTGTACTGAATTTTTGAAGGTTACAATTTTTTTTATTTAAACAAAAAAATTACGTAGTTACCGTAGTACATATGTAAGCTATTTTTCAACATAGTCGCCATTCCTCTCAATGCAGGTGGTGAAGCGGGGTATCAACTTTTTGATGCCTTCCTCGAAGTAGTTTCCCGCCAACCCTTCCGTCCGCTTCTCCACATCCTCATTTACCTCCTCGTCGGTTGAAAACCTTTTTCCACCCATGTGCAGCTTCAGGGAGGTAAAGAGATAGTAATCTGAAGGTGCTAGGTCAGGGGAATGCGCGGGATGGTTCAGGGCATCCCATTTAAACGAGGCGAGCAGTTCCTTTGTGGCGTTGGTCGTGTGTGGTCTTGCATTGTCGTGCAGCAGGCAGACTCCCTTTGTCAGCATGCCTCTCCTCTTGTTCTGAATCGCCCTCCGCAATTTTTTTAGGGTCTCACAGTATCTTGCAGAGTTGATGGTCTCCCCTTGAGGCATATATTCAATTAAAATGATGCCTTGACAGTCCCAAAACACGGATGCCATGATTTTCTTGGCTGAAATTGTGGTTTTGAACTTTTTGGCGGAGGGTGAAGAGGTGTGACACCACTGTTGAGACTGCCTTTTGGTTTCAGGCGTGTATTGTGCAGCCCAAGATTCATCTTCAGTAACGATGGAGCGGAGAAATTCATCTCCATGGAGTTTGCAGCGCCTCAAAAACTCTTGCCTTTTTACAAAATTTCGCGCTTGGCGGGAGATTGGTTTGACATTTTTCACAAAACGTGTTGTCGCGTCGACACTTCTCAACGTACTGACCTCGAACCGGTCTTGTTGCGGAGGGGAAGGGTCAGGCTACACGGAAGTGTAGCCAACATGTCGAAAATAAAATCCATCCGGTCGTGAGAGCCTCAGTACACTTACTTTCTGGATACGCCTCGTATTTTTTGCTGTCGTTAACAAACATTTTACTACCGATATTCGCTTACCTTTCAAAATTTATTCAATGTCAAGGTTTTACATTCATAATCGCATTCCTTACACATGTACCGGGTCTCGCGTTTCCTTCCTTTTGCTTAGCACACACTTTGCAAAGTTCTGCAGAGTTTTTCTTTTTTGTCAGTTGACGGAATACATATCAACACGTGTTTAGATATGTTCTTTGACAGCCCATTTGGAGGATTCTACAAATTTCTTTTTCTATTTTATTTGAACCAAGAGACTGTAGTTGGTTTCCAGATTCATATGTCAGGTCTTAGAGATGTGCCACTTCACTGTGCACTGATGAAGCGATGTCAGCATCTCCATTATTAATTAATTCCCGCATATTTTAATTATCTAAATTATTTTCCACTGACAAAATACTGTTGTGGACTATCATCTTAGCAGATTTTGATACTGCCCGGTTGGAGTATATATGTTTTAGTGCCCCATTGACTATAGTGTTTCCTGTCGCTACACACCGTTCCATATCCCTCTTAACTCTTCCATCATCTGAGAAAATACTGTTGTGGACTATCATCTTAGCAGATTTTGATACTGTCCGGTTGGAGTATATATGTTTTAGTGCCCCATTGACTATAGTGTTTCCTATCGCTACACACCGTCCCATATCCCTCTTAACTCTTCCATCACCTGAGAAAATACTGTTGTGGACTATCATCATCTACCAAGATCGCACATATATCTCAAGGTAAATAGCAGAAAATACATTTAAGACAGAAGCCATTAAAAGGTTTGCTCTAATGTTATAATATATTCCCAGTCAAGATACACCCCCACCAATAGAGGGCGAATCCTGCTGCGAAGACATTAGATGTTCTTTATTCCACACCCCAGTATGTTATATGAAGTTTAAGAAAAAAAAAGGAAAATTAATAAATGACAAAAGAAACTGACCACATATACCATATCAGATTAATTTTTATTGATTACTTATCACGTTTGTAAATGAATTTATTAATAAATATATAAAAAAAAATAACTTACCATTATGTAATTCAAGGGGACAATTGTCTTCCACATCAGATACAACGTACCAATAGACAGACAAATAAATACGATGGGGTTGATGCCAAACCAGTTGGCCAATCTGAAGACGGAAGAGAACAACACTTCGAAAACCTCAGTCAGGATCGCAGCACCTTTGATGAGGTCGTTCTGTTCTCTTGACCTCCATATATCTCTGGCTGTCATGTTGAGCGTTAGAGGGCTGTCGGTGCTTTTGTTATTTTGAAGACATCCTTCCATACATGTCAAGTTGTTGTCGTTTAATGATTCCATTGTTATCTGGAAGAGAGTAAAAGTTACATATTTAAATTTATTAATATGTACTATGCGTATCCAGAAAGTAAGTGTACTGAGGCTCTCACGACCGGATGGATTTTATTTTCGACATGTTGGCTACACTTCCGTGTAGCCTGACCCTTCCCCTCCACAACGAGACCGGTTCGAGGTCAGTACGTTGAGAAGTGTCGACGCGACAATACGTTTTGTGAAAAATGTCAAACCAATCTCCCGCCAAGCGCGAAATTTTGTAAAAAGGCAAGAGTTTTTGAGGCGCTGCAAACTCCATAGAGATGAATTTCTCCGCTCCATCGTTACTGAAGATGAATCTTGGACTGCACAATACAAGTGTCGAGAAGTGTCGACGCGACAATACGTTTCGTGAAAAATGTCAATTCAATCTCCCGCCAAGTGCGAAATACGCGGCGTCATCCGTTATCTCGTTTGGAAGGGAAAACCTCCGGTTGAGGTTTATAATGAGGTGAAAACTGCATATGGTGATAAAGCTATGAATCGGCCCAGCCAACGCCACGACGGAACTGCTCGCCTCGTTTAAATGGGATGTCCTGAACCATCCCGCGCATTCCCCTGACCTAGCACCTTCAGATTACTATCTCTTTACTTCCCTGAAGCTGCACATGGGTGGAAAAAGGTTTTCAACCGACGAGGAGGTAAAGGAGGAGGTGGAGAAGTGGACGGAGGGGTTGGCGGGAAACTACTTCGAGGAAGGCATCAAAAAGTTGATACCCCGCTTCACCACCTGCATTGAGAGGAATGGCGACTATGTCGAAAAATAGCTGACATATGTACTACGGTAACCACGTAATTTTTTTGTTTAAATAAAAAAAATTGTAACCTACAAAAATTCAGTACACTTACTTTATGGATATGCCTCGTAATATTGAAATACGGAGACATGACCTCTGAGACCAAGCGAGAATGTTGACATTGTTTGCTCTATCACTTTGAGATAACTACTGGAGTCCGGCAGGGTTATCTTGGTTCCCTTAATTTTCATCATTTTTATAGATTTTTTGACTAACTTATTCATCACCACCATGACGAGAAAGAGTCTACCATAATGTCTTTGCAATATTTAAGTACGACGTGAAGACGTGAACTTTGAAACCAAGCTAGAGTGTCGTTACTTCCATCCGCGGTATCACTACATTTATGACATGTCTTATACGTGTCGCGCTGGTAGTCGATCAGTATAGTTTTAAATAACTACAGGAGTCCAACAGGGCTATCTTGGCTACCTTAATTTTTATGATTTTTACATACTTTTTGAGATATTTTTTTAACTTATAAAATATTTCAGATTGTGAAGTCAAAGCTGGAAAATATATAGCACAGCAGAATCATCATAACCATGACGAGAAAGAGTCTAATTAAATGTCTTGTCTTTGTAATGTTTAAGTACGGCGTGTCGTTGTGACTCAGAGACCAAGCGAGAGTGTCGTTACTTCCACCCCCGGTACGCCCACATTTATAACATAGCCTGTCCTATTAGTTTAAGATAGCTACTGGGGTACTGCAGGGTTATCTTGGCACCCTTCATTTTCAATGATTTTTAGGGACATTTTGACTAACTTATTAAATATTAAAGAATGCGATATCAAAATGGGATAATATACGGAACAGTAGAACTATCAAGACAGAAATGCGTCTAATTAAGTTTCTAGTCTTTGCAATAATTAAGTACGGCGCGGACACGTGAACTTAGAGACCAAGTGAGAGTGCCATTACCTCCACCCGCGGTATGACCCCATTTATGACATATGTTGTCGTATAACGTAGGTAGTTTATCAGTATAGTTTTAAATAACTACAGGAGTCCAACAGGGTTATCTTGGCTCCCTTAATTTTTATCATTTTTATATAATTTTCGAGACATTTTTTTAACTCATTAAATTTTTGAGATTGTGAAGTCAAAGCTGGATAATATACGCAACAGTAGAACTATCACAACCACGACAGAAATGCTTCTAATTAAGCCTCATGTCTTGGTAATGTACGGCGTGAAGACATGGTCTTGGAGACCAAGCGAGAGTGTTATTACTTCCACCCGCAGTATGACCACATTTAAGACATGTCTTGTCATGTCACGTTGATAGTCGATCAGTATAATTTTACATGTTAGATGACTGCAGGAGTCCAACAGGGTTATCTCCATTATTTTTATCATTTTTATGTACTTTTCGAGACATTTTTCTTAACCTATTAAATATTTAAGAATGCGATATCAAAGCTGGATAATATACGTAACAGTAGAACTATCACAATCACGACAGAAATGCTTCTAATTAAGTCTCATGTCTTCTTCTTCTTCTTGGCACTGTCCCAACTCATTGCCTAGGTAGGCTGTTGGGGTCGGCTCTTCTCGTTCTCAGGCTGTATGTTCTTCGGTTCTGGGTGTCGCTTTCATCTAGGCTGTGTCTTTGCAGGATTTTGGAGCATTGAGTTATCCAGCAGTTCTTTGATTTTTCTCTGGACAGCTGGCGAGGAACATCCACAGGCATTGCCTGATTTACAGTATGGTCTGGTGGTCTCCGTCTTATGTGCCCGTACCATCTCAGCTGTCGCTCTTCCAGCTTACTGTTTATGTCAGTGACCCCAAGGCTACCACGAATGTGCGAGATCTTGATTTTATCTTGCAGTGATACACCTGCCGACCACCTAAGCATTCGCATTTCTGCTGCTTTAAGTTGCCTACAGTAGGAGTTGTACATAGTCCAGCATTCTGAGCCATACATAATCGCGGGTCTAACAATAGTCTGGTATACCTTTCTTTTAGTTTTAAAGGCATTTTTGGGTCACACAAGTCACTAATTAAGTCTCATGTGTTGGCAATATTTAAGTACGGCGTTAAGACATGGAGTTAGAGACCGAGCGAGAGTGTTATTACTTCCACCCGCAGTATGACCACATTTAATACATGTCTTGTAGTGTCACGTTGATAGTCGATCAGTATAGTTTTAGATGACTGCAGGAGTCCAACAGGGTTATGTTTCTTATTTTTATATACTTTTTGAGACATTTTTCTTAACTTATTAAATATTCATAACTGGATAATATGTGGAACAGCAGAATAACGAAGAAAACTCGTCTAATTTTGTATTTGCAATATTTAAGTACGGCGCGAAGACGTGGACTTAGAGACTAATTGAGTGTCATTACTTCCACCCACGGTATGACCACATTTAAGACATGTCTTGTAGTGTCACGTTGATAGTCGATCAGTATAGTTTTAAATAACTACAGGAGTCCGGCAGGGTTATCTTGGCTCCCTTATTTTTGTCAATTTTATATATTTTTTTATCAATTTATTAAATATTAAAGAATGCGACAACAAAGCTGTGAAATAAATTGAAGAGCTGATACTCTGAAAAAGTTTGAAAAACAATAAAATTAATAGTTTTTGTGCAAATTTGTGAAACTTCTTTATAAAATTGAAGGCACCCTCTTTGTCTTGACGTCCCTAAGCAAATGCCTTGGTTTACCTATTAGCCAAGAAGACTCTGGATATAAAGCGTTATATACAACAAACAAAAAACGTTTTCACGTATCATATTCCACCTGTTACGAGCAGACAACTGTGTTACGTTACGAAAGATGTACAAAAAATAACGATCGGACTTGAAAAAAATACAAACTTGTGTAAAAACGTACATAGTTCAAATGTGCTATTCACACATTTGAATTATGAATTAATTTAGTTTAGATAAATTAAAAAATTATATCTAATTTTGTACTCGCTTTTATATTGGATTAAGTTTACGTCAGGTTTCAAAGTGCGCTGTATAAATAGTGATGTTATCATTAAGTTATATACAGATTGGCCCAAAAGTCATATCTCCATTTTAAAAACAAATATTTATTATATTTCTTAATAATTTTCATTTATTATTTTATAAACAAAAAACACACTTCTTAAAAATAAATTTTATTCAGTTTTAAAAATTACATCCTTTGAATAACCGCCATTTTGCTCTTCACACTGACGCGCTCTTTCTAAGGCGTGAACCGTCACCTGTCGTAATGTTTCTTGGCTTATTTCTTCAATTTATTCACGGATGTTGCCCTTCAATTGCTGAATGGTTCGAGTTTTGTTACGGTATACTCTATCTTTCAAATACCTCCATAGAAAGAAGTCTGGAGCAGTTAAGTCAGGTGAGCGTGGCGGCCACTTGATTTCAGAGTTGCGCGAAATTATCGTTCTTCCAAAATTTGGCTAAAGAGTTCAATTGTCGGGCGAGCTGTATGGGCAGAAGCACCATCTTGCTGCCACCATACCTCTGGTGTGTCCTCAATTGTAGAACCATCTTGCTGCCATCATAACTCTGGTGTGTCCTCGACTGTAGTACCATCTTGTTGCCACCATATCTCTGGTGTGTCCTCGATTGTAGAACCATCTTGCTGCCCCCATACCTCTGGTGTGTCCTCGACTGTAGCACTATCTTGCTGCCACCATACCTCTGGTGTGTCTTCGACTGCAGCACCATCTTGCTGCCACTATACCTCTGGTGTGTCCTCGACTGTAGCATAATCTTGCTGCCACCATACCTTTGGTGTGTCCTCGACTGCAGCACCATCTTGCTGCCACCATACCTCTGGTGTGTCCTCGATTGTAGCACCATCTTGCTGCCACCATACCTCGGGTGTGTCCTCCACTGTAGCATCTTGCTGCCACCATATCTCTGGTGTGTCCTCGACTGTAGCACCATCTTGCTGCCACCATACCTCTGGTGTGTCCTCGACTGTAGCACCATCTTGCTGCCACCATACCTCTGGTGTGTCCTCGATTATAGAACCATCTTGCTGCCACCATACCTCTGGTGTGTCCTCGACTGTAGCACCATCTTGCTGCCACCATACCTCTGGTGTGTCCTCGATTATAGAACCATCTTGCTGCCACCATACCTCTGGTGTGTCCTCGACTGCAGCACCATCTTGCTGCCACTATACCTCTGGTGTGTCCTCGACTGTAGCATAATCTTGCTGCCACCATACCTTTGGTGTGTCCTCGACTGCAGCACCATCTTGCTGCCACCATACCTCTGGTGTGTCCTCGATTGTAGCACCATCTTGCTGCCACCATACCTCGGGTGTGTCCTCCACTGTAGCATCTTGCTGCCACCATATCTCTGGTGTGTCCTCGACTGTAGCACCATATTGCTGCCACCATACCTCTGGTGTGTCCTCGACTGTAGCACTATCTTGCTGCCACCATACCTCTGGTGTGTCCTCGACTGCAGGACGCACGAAATTCTCTAGCATTTCTCGATACTTTTCGCCGTTGATAGTTAGTGGGTTTTTTTGCCTCATCTACAAAGAAATAAGGTCCAATAACTCTTTCCGCATTTACACCACACCAAACCGTTACGTTTACGGAGTGTAGACTACGTTGGTGGACTATTCTTGGATTTTCTGTCCCCCAAAATCCCTTGTTGCCACCATATCTCTGGTGTGTCCTCGACTGTAGCACCATCTAGCTGCCACCATACCTCTGGTGTGTCCTCGACTGTAGCACCATCTTGCTGCCACCATATCTCTGGTGTGTCCTCGACTGTAGCACCATCTTGCTGCCATCATACCTCTGGTGTGTCCTCGACTGTAGCACCATCTTGCTGCCACCATATCTCTGGCGTGTCCTCGACTGTAGCAACATCTTGCTGCCACCATACCTCTGGTGTGTCCTCGACTGTAGCACCATCTTGCTGCCACCATACCTCTGGTGTGTCCTCGACTGCAGGACGCACGAAATTCTCTAGCATTTCTCGATACCTTTCGCCGTTGATAGTTAGTGGTTTTTTTTGCCTCATCTACAAAGAAATAAGGTCCAATAACTCTTTCCGCATTTACACCACACCAAACCGTTACGTTTACGGAGTGTAGACTACGTTGGTGGACTATTCTTGGATTTTCTGTCCCCCAAAATCGCATATTGTGTTTATTAACAAATCCGTTTAGGTAGAAGTGTGATTCGTCGCCCAAAATGGCAGTTATTTAAAGGATGTAATTTTCAAAACTAAACAAATTTATAAATCAGCACAAGCACCGATATATATCTAAATCACATACAAACATTTTATATTGTTTCAAATCATCTTTGAACAACTAATCGACATATTTCTAAGACAGTTCCATTTGATAGCTGTAGATGTCACCGTTCACGGCTGTCGCATTTTCAAGTTGTAGCCGCAATTCTTAGTTCTTTGTTTATAAAGTTCGCGATCTTAGTTATTTTTTTTTATTACTTTACGATTTTTTTTTTACCTCGTTGGGAAACTATACTAATATTATTTTTTGAGCACTTTTATCTAATTTTTTTCTTTATTTTATATCGAAATCGGACTATTTTATGTACAACAGTGAACGAAAACCAGTTTCTCGTACATATGTCTTCTTTGTATCTTGCTGTGTAGTGAAATATTTGTTTACACATTGGATATTGGTGTAGTGTGAATATGAGCATGTGACAACCCTGAACAAATGTCGAATTTAAAATTAGGATTTTTGTAAATGTAAACTGTTATAAGTGTTATATTTCACAATCTCTGGTAAATAAAAAACTAGTTCTACGTAATTTAAAGAATAATAATGGAAATTGATCGAGTTATTTTTGCAAATTATGTTCAGCCTGATGGGTTTGGCCTAATATATTTAAAAATTTCAGTGTCATAGATATATTTAAAAATTACAGTGTCATAGATATATTTAAAAATTACAGTATCATAGATATACGAGGCGTATCCACAAAATACGTGTACTGAGGCTCTCACGACCGGATGGATTTTATTTTCGACATGTTGGCTACACTTCCGTGTAGCCTGACCCTTCCCCTCCGCAACGAGACCAGTTTGAGGTCAGTACGTTGAGAAGTGTCGACGCGACAACACGTTTTGTGAAAAATGTCAATCCCATCTCCCGCCAAGTTGAATCGAGTGGAGGCCGGGCAAGAGTTTTTGAGGCGCTGCAAACTCCATGGAGATTAATTTTTCCGCTCCATCGTTACTGGAGATGAAACTTGGGTTGCACCCTACACGCCTGAAACCAAAAGGCAGTCTCAACAGTGGCGTCACACCTCTTCACCTTCCGCCAAAAAGTTCAAAACCACAATTTCAGCCAAGAAAATCATGGCATCCGTGTTTTGGGACTGTCAAGGCATAATTTTAATTGAATATATGCCTCAAGGGGAGACCATCAACTCTGCAAGATACTGTGAGACCCTAAAAAAATTGCGGAGAGCGATTCAGAACAAGAGGAGAGGCATGCTGACAAAGGGAGTCTGCCTGTTGCACGACAATGTCAGACGGAACTGCTCGCCTCGTTTAAATGGGATGTCCTGAACCATTCCGCGCATTTCCCTGACCTAGCACCTTCAGATTACTATCTCTTTACCTCCCTGAAGCTGCAAATGGGTGGAAAAAGGTTTTCAACCGACGAGGAGGTAAAGGAAGAGGTGGAGAAGTGGACGGAGGGGTTGGCGGGAAACTACTTCGAGGAAGGCATCAAAAAGTTGATACCCCGCTTCACCACCTGCATTGAGAGGAATGGCGACTATGTCGAAAAATAGCTTACATATGTACTACGGTAACCACGTAATTTTTTTGTTTAAATAAAAAAAATTGTTACGTACAAAAATTCAGTACACTTACTTTCTGGATATGCCTCGTATTTAAAAATAACAGTATCATAGATATATTGAAAAATTGCAATGTCATAGATATATTTAAAAAAATTTACTTGAAATTATGTATTGTAATGATAAATATTTTTTTAAGGGATTCTAGAAACTGATGACATAATTAATTTCCTAGGAAACCTTTTATCTTTATGGCAATTATCAGTTCTAAGAAATGATTCACAGTTGAGACTTTTTTATACTCGTAATACTAATTAGATGTTAACATAAGTTGTGTCCGTTTTTTTACAATTTAAAAATGAGCACCAAAAGTAAAACAAAACGGTAAAGGTTATACGTCATTCGAATGAAAATTTTCTGCTCTACAAGATATTGTGTTTGCTTTTACGTTACATATATTATTTTATTTGATTACAAGCCTTCAAAATGGAATGTCAAGTAGACGAAAGTGAGCATTTTCGACACCTCCTTCTGTTCGCGTTCAATCGAGGGAATAAAACTGTCAAAGCTGCTCGCGATATTTGCGAAGTGTACGGTGAATACGCTACGAATGAAAGGACAGTTCGTCGATGGTTTTTACGTTTCAAAGACGGTAACTTCGACCTGAAAGACATGGAGCGTTCCGTGGACGACCAGTGGACTTCGATGAGGACCGCTTAAACTGCATTATTCATGAAGATCCCCTTCAAACCACCGTAGAATTGGCTGAGCAGATGAATTGTAGTCACATGACTGTATACCGCCATCTTAAATCAATGGGAAAAGTCCAGAAGTTCAGCGCTTGGGTTACACATATTTTGATTGAAAACAACAAAAATTAACGTTCGATAATTTCTGCTGGTTTGCTCGCGCGTCATCGAGCTACGCATGGCCACAAGCAAAGGTTCCTTTGCCGCATCATTACTGGTGATGAAAAAGGGTTTGAAAATGGTGATAAAAAAGGTTTGAAGGGGTTCTTCTAATATATATAGTACAAAGCTTTTTTTTAATATTTGTAAAAGTTATATTTAATACAAGCATTTGCCAATTGCTATACCTATTTATTTTATTTATTTAACATATTTATTGTAAATACAATCTGGCGGGCTTATTGCTAGGTGGCAATCTCTTCCAGCCAACCAGACAAAAGTAAATGAAGCAAGTTATGTAGTCGCATTAATCATTCAAATGACTATCCATCCCCACGAAATCCACAAACATATACGTGAAAGCCACCCACGAACCCCACAAAGACGGACAATCACCCGAACATTATTTTTCATATAAAGTGAGATATCATCAATCAAAAGGAAAGGAAAAGAAAAATCAGGAATGAAACACGTTATTTTACTGACTAGAAGTTAAGAGTTTTTTCAGTCGCTTCTTAAAGCATGCCAAGGACGGAGCTAGTCTTATATTGGTTTGTAACTGATTCCAGAGTCTCACTGCATGGACAGTAAAGGACGACGTAAAGAAAGAGGAGCGGTGAACTGGAAAGGCCAATAGACAATCTCTGTTTGAGCGTAGCGCTAATCCATGATTGGAAAGACGCTGAAAATTTTCGGCGAGATAAGAGGGGGCGTGTGGAACGAATGAATGAAGAAAGACAAACAAAACATATGAGCAGTGCAGATGTGAGTGGAAGGCGTACGAGAGGAAGACCAAGGAAAGTATGGCTGGATCAAGTTAATTATATTATTCTGGAAAAAGGAAACGTAGAAAGTTGGAATAAAGGTTGTATGAGAATATATATGGATGCATAAAAGCCCAAGGATATGCGTCGAGATTTGAAAGTCTGGCGCTCTGTGTTTCCTATCGCTACACACCGTTCCATATCCCTCTTAACTCTTCCATCATCTGAGAAAATACTGTTGTGGACTATCATCTTAGCAGATTTTGATACTGTCCGGTTGGAGTATATATGTTTTAGTGCCCCATTGACTATAGTGTTTCCTATCGCTACACACCATTCAATATTCCTCTTAACTCATTCATTTACTGTTAATATTATAATATGGAATTACATAAAGTAAAATCAAACCTTTGATAACCCATTTTTTTAAATTCAAGGTTAAAATCTCGGTGCAAATAAAATGTAGACGATAAATGCTTTCATATAAACAAACAACAAGTGCCGCGTTTGTAAAAATGGCGCCCCAAGGGAGAGTGCAATTTGCGAGTCTCCTAATACATAAATAAAATAATGTTTTCCCTCCCCATTTTGGATTATCTTTGGATGATTAAATTTTTCATTAATTTATAAATTTCAAAAGTAAAAAAAGCATATATTATTTATACTTTGTGGAGGTTTAACCCTTCCCTTACGGTGCTAAAATTGAAACGCGCGCTCCGCGTTGGGTAGTGAGTACGCGATAAAAAATTAGCGATTTTAAATCGGAACAATAAGAACATTCATAGATAATCCCCTTAATTAATTAAAATTGAAGTTAAAAAATATAATAATTGAGATTTATTTGCTGAAAACATTAAAAACCATCTGGCAACGCTCACGGAACGGGCGTAGGTCTAATCTATTTGCAAGCTCAGAAGCTACTGCGGCGCGGAGCGTCAGTGGCTTACCCCGGCGTGGCTTACGCTTGCGACGATTGAGACAATTGAGCTCCTCGCAAATCAGTGGAGTATGCAACAGTGAGATGCGAATATAGTGTTGCGCTTCCCGCATACTCTTCACCTATCGTCTTAATGCGAATTTGTTTTCGATCTTCACAAAATACCCACGATGTAGTCGATAAATTCTGATTATTATTAATATTATTTTTTAAATCATTGTCGTGCAGCAGGCAGACTCCCTTTGTCAGCATGCCTCTCCTCTTGTTCTGAATCACCCTCCGCAATTTTTTTAGGGTCTCACAGTATCTTGCAGAGTTGATGGTCTCCCCTTGCGGCATATATTCAATTAAAATTATGCCTTGACAGTCCGAAAACACGGATGCCATGATTTTCTTGGTTGAAATTGTGGTTTTGAACTTTTCTGATCATCATGCATAGACGTACGACCGTTTTTAAACTCGCGACACCACTTGTACACACTCGTACGATTCATAGCTTTATCACCATATGCAGTTTTCACCTCATTATAAACCTCAACCGGAGGTTTTCCCTTCCAAATGAGATAACGGATGACGCCGCGTATTTCGCACTTGGTGAGAGATTGGATTGACATTTTTCACGAAACGTGTTGTCGCGTCGACACTTCTCAACGTACTGACCTCGAACCGGTCTCGTTGGGGAGGGGAAGGGTCAGGCTACACGGAAGTGTAGCCAACATGTCGAAAATAAAATCCATCCGGTCGTGAGAGCCTCAGTATACTTACTTTCTGGATACGCCTAGTATTTATGAATCTTTTGGCGTTCCCTTTAGCTTGCCGTTTCTAGGCAAATACCTAGGTTTGCATGCTAGCAAACACGACTCTGCACAATAAGCGATGTCATAATTTGATATTTTTCTCCGATAACTGGATTTAACTAACGTTAAACCGAATTGATAATAATAGATAATGCGGTACTTACATTTTTATTATCTTTTTTTATCGAGTTATCTTTATCTTAAAAAGTTATCTTTTTTTCAATGCCTGATGTAATCTTGATTGAATGGGGATTGTTTTAACAAATATGCCAATGTTCAAAGCGTTGTTTAATTTTTAATATATCAGATATTCAATCTGTTAATATTAGAGTCCACAACCGTATTTAAGTACGAATTTTGATGATGTTTTATACAATAAAATAATAATACAATAAAATATTAATACAATGAAATAATAATACAATACAATAATAATACAATGAAATAATAATACAATAAAATAATAATACAATACAACAATAATACAATAAAATAATAATACAATACAATTAAATAATAATATAATAAAACAACAATACAATACAATAATAATACAATAAATTGATAATACAATAAAATAATAATACAATAAAATAATAATACAATAAAATACTAATACAATATAATAATAATACAGTAAAATAATAATACAATAAAATAATAATACAATACAATAAAACAATAATACAATAAAATAATAATACAATACAATAATAATACAATAAAATAATAATACAATAAAATAATAATACAATACAATTAAATAATAATATAATAAAACAACAATACAATACAATAATAATACAATAAAATAATAATACAATACAATAATAATACAATAAAATAATAATACAATACAATAATAATACAATAAAATAATAATACAATGCAATATACCAATAATACAATAAAATAATAATACAATACAATAATATTACAATAAAATAACAATACAATACAATAATAATACAATAAAACAATAATATAAAAAAACAACAATACAATACAATAATAATACAATAAAATAATAATACAATAAAATAGTAATACAATATAATAATAATACAGTAAAATAATAATACAATAAAATAATAATACAATACAATAAAACAATAAAATAATAATACCATACAATAATAATACAATATAATTATAATACAATACAATAATTATACAATAAAATAATAATATAATAAAACAACAATACCATAATAATACAATAAAATAATAATACAATACATTAATAATACAATAAAATAATAATGCAATTAAATAATAAAATAATAATACAATATAATAATAATACAGTAAAATAATAATACAATAAAATAATATTACAATACAATAAAACAATAATAAAATAAAATAATAATACAATACAATAATAAAACAATAAAATAATAATACAATAAGATAATAAAACAATACAATAATAACACAATAAAACAACAATACAATACAATAATACAATACAATAATAATACAATAAAATAATAATATGTACATTAAAATAATAAACACAAACATTTGCCAAAGGCTATACCTACATACAAATTTTATATTATACTTCAGAAATTGTAGCACGGTTCCTGTGACAGTTCCCAAATTTGCCCCAATACAACCTTGTAACGACGTTAAGTAATTTTAATTATTTTATCAACTTTAATATTATATAAGCCTCGATTCTAATAAATAGCAAGTTATTTAGGTAAATACATTACATAAAACTAACAATAATGACAAATTAATACATCTTGTTACAAATTAGCAAAAATGTGGCAGTTTGTTAAAATCAAATAATATTTGGCGACGTTTGTCAAAAGTCACTACATTAGTCTGCATTGGCTAAGGATGGGGTATACGATAATTGGATTTTCGTTTTTTTTATACATAAAATGAAATGTTTGTGATTAGTATTAATTCATAGTGGATCTTGGCCTATTTAAAGATAGATACAAATCATACAATACATTAGAAAGTCAGTATAATGAAAATTAGGAATTAAAACGTCAGTTTAGAGAAAAACAATGTTTTCGATTTATAAAAAAAACTATTCGATTTGTAAAAAAAAAACGATTTTATCCCATCCCTTTGAGACATGACGTTTAAAACGTCGCAGGACCCATCCTACATTTTTTGAAGTATAAGAACTAATTTTATTTTTATATTATAAGTATGAACCAACTTCATTTAATTTCCTACATGCCATTTTTGTTTTTCTTGTACACAGTACAACCTGGCAAGTTTATTGTCCTGTGGCAATATCTTCCAGTCAACCAAGAATGTGTTAACCTTTCCCTTCATGTGCTAAAAAAATCCGCGCGTTCCGGTGCTGTGTATTCAATACACATGTAAAAATGAGCGATTTAAAATCGGAAAAATATAAACATTCATAGCCAATCGCTTAAATTAATTAAATTTGAAGTCAAAAGTGATAATAATTGAAATTTAATTGCTGAAAACATGAAAAAAAAAAACATCGGCCGACATTCACAAAATGGGCGAAGAGATCACCTCAAATGCGAGAGAAGGGAGCGAACTAAGATTCTATTTCTTACGTTCCCATATAACGAAGTAGAGTGAGAGTGAGACGTTAATAGCGTCGCTTCCTCACCCATAGCGGTTTTTTAGAATGAATATAGCTACGTCACACACTGGCACACGTTTGATTGTATAGGTGAATTTATTCCCGATTTTCACAAAATATCTCGTGATGTGGCCGATAAGTGCTAATTATTATTAATATTATTTTTTTCATTCAATGCGTAAATGTATTACGGAGGAATACCTAAAATCTGAACCCAGTATTTATTATATTTATAGAGATATTAAAGTTATTAGAAGCAATGTGTACTAGTTACACATCACAGGGAAGGGGTTTAAAGAGGTCTTAAATGAAAATCAGACAGGAATCGAATCCGTAAGTTCCGGGCTGAGAAACAATCCTCTTTCTTATCTACTGTGCCACGGAGGTCCTTAATTATATTGTGAAAAAAATAAACAAAGGATTTGTTCGCAACTATATAAAAAAAACCGGTGGGTGAGACTCTCGCGCGGTAGAAGTGAAACTTCTTAGCTCCTAGAAAAAGTTGATTTTATGCATTGCTTTTTTTCCATTTGTTAATAGTTTTTTTTAGGTTTAGGAAATGGTTAAGTGGAATTTAATTCAAGAAAATCTCTCTTAATTAAATAAAAATATATTATTTTATTTTTAATTTTTAATAATTATTTTAATAATAAATAATAATTTTAATAATAAATAATAATATAATACGAGTACACTTAATAATATGAAATGAGTATTTTTTAATATTACAATAGTAAATATTTTAATATTTTTAAGTTATTATTAATAATTAAATTAATTATTTTTAAATAATTATTTTATTATTTATTTATTATTGTATTATTAATAATATTATTATATTATATTATTAATTAATTATAATATATAATAATAATATAATTATGAATATTATAATAACATACATAAATCATTTTAATTATGTATTAATTATGAATAAATTAAATATATTAAATATTTAATATATAATTAAAATGATTTATGTATGTCATTATAATATTCATAATTATGTTATTATTAAATAAACATTAAAATAAATATTAAATAAAAAAATTTAATATAAAAAAAATTAATAATTATTAAATATAATAATATACAAATAATATATTACAAAAAATATTATTTTTAATAATAAATAATCATTTTAATAATAATATTATATAATACACTTAATAATATTGAAATAATATTAATAATTTATTAATAAATAAAATATTTAATAATAATAAATAATAATGTAATAATAATTAAGTTATAATAATATAATACAACGTTTCACTTTTCGTTGTTTTTGCTAAATAATTAGTTGTAAGAATTGTTATCTAGTTATAAGTAGTATGTGGGTGTTAATTATTTCTAAAAAATCATATATTAAGATTGTAATAAAAATAAAATGATATGTAGGAAAATAAAATTAAGTAAGTTCATAAATTATAATATATATAATGTAAGATTAGTTGAGTAATAAATGTGTATATGGGTAAGCTAGCCTTGACAAATGTTGGTATAATAATTTAATTTGTTAAATAAAAAAAAAAATGAAAAAAAAAAAAAAGTTTCACTTTTCGTGACGTTTACGCCAATTTGCCCTACCGCGCCTATAGTTTCACTTCAAAAATGATAAAAGTATGGAAGTCTGTGGTATCTACTCGTATGCCTTACCCGATAGGGAAACGGTTATTTGTTATGTACAAGTAGGTATGTTGGTTTAGATAAGCGCTATCAGCCTGAAATCTGATTTCGTAACACGCACAAAAATGCCAATATTTGACGGTCGCTGATAGGGAGGCATGTCACCGATAATATCTATAGTTACAAGACAATGGCCGATAATTTTATAAACTGTTGCGTACTTTAAGTACTGTTGCACTTTATAATATCTGTATTTATATATATCATCATCAGCATTATTATTGTCAACCAGGGTCGATCCAATGCTGGATGAAGGTCTCCCCAAGTTGTATACATAGCATCATCATCATCATTGTCAACCTAGGTCGATCCACTGCTGGATGAAGGTCTCCCCAAGTTGTATACGTAGCATCATCATCATCATTGTCAACCAGGGTCGATCCACTGCTGGATGAAGGTCTCCCCAAGTTGTATACATAGCATCATCATCATCATTGTCAACCTAGGTCGATCCACTGCTGGATGAAGGTCTCCCCAAGTTGTATACGTAGCATCATCATCATCATTGTCAACCAGGGGCGATCCACTGCTGGATGAAGGTCTCCCCAAGTTGTATACATAGCATCATCATCATCATTGTCAACCTGGGTCGATCCACTGCTGGATGGAGGTCTCCCCAAGTTGTATACGTAGCATCATCATCATCATTGTCAACCAGGGTCGATCCACTGCTGGATGAAGGTCTCCCCAAGTTGTATACATAGCATCATCATCATCATTGTCAACCAGGGTCGATCCACTGCTGGATGAAGGTCTCCCCAAGTTGTATACATAGCATCATCATCATCATTGTCAACCAGGGTCGATCCACTGCTGGATGAAGGTCTCCCCAAGTTGTATACATAGCATCATCATCATCATTGTCAACCTGGGTCGATCCACTGCTGGATGGAGGTCTCCCCAAGTTGTATACATATCATCATCATCATTGTCAACCAGGGTCGATCCACTGCTGGATGGAGGTCTCCCCAAGTTGTATACATAGCATCATCATCATCATTGTCAACCAGGGTCGATCCACTGCTGGATGAAGGTCTCCCCAAGTTGTATACATAGCATCATCATCATCATTGTCAACCAGGGTCGATCCACTGCTGGATGAAGGTCTCCCCAAGTTGTATACATAGCATCATCATCATCATTGTCAACCAGGGTCGATCCACTGCTGGATGAAGGTCTCCCCAAGTTGTATACATAGCATCATCATCATCATTGTCAACCTGGGTCGATCCACTGCTGGATGGAGGTCTCCCCAAGTTGTATACATATCATCATCATCATTGTCAACCAGGGTCGATCCACTGCTGGATGGAGGTCTCCCCAAGTTGTATACATAGCATCATCATCATCATTGTCAACCAGGGTCGATCCACTGCTGGATGAAGGTCTCCCCAAGTTGTATACATAGCATCATCATCATCATTGTCAACCTGGGTCGATCCACTGCTGGATGGAGGTCTCCCCAAGTTGTATACATAGCATCATCATCATCATTGTCAACCAGGGTCGATCCACTGCTGGATGAAGGTCTCCCCAAGTTGTATACATATCATCATCATCACATTGTCAACCAGGGTCGATCCACTGCTGAATGAAGGTCTCCCCAAGTTGACTCTAAATAGTTCGGTTATTTGCTCGTTGATGCCATGTGATGCTGCCACGCTTCCTGATTTCATCTATCCAGCGTACCTTCGGTCTTCTTCTGGGCCTCTTTATGCCTCTTGGATACCATTGGATTATTTCGGATGTCCATCGGGAGTCTGACATTCTGGCTACGTGTCCTGCCCATTGCCACTTCATTTTCTTGCACACCTTTATTACATCTTCTACTATTGTTTCGTTACGAAGCCAAACGTTTCGTTTACGATATATTTTAGTATTATATCCCAACATGCATCTCTCCATGTCCTTTTGTGTGGTCTGTGTATTCCTTGCTGTGAGTGTTCCATTGAAAGTCTGACATTCTTTTTGTTTTTATCAAACGCTGTTTATTCCACTTTTTGTAACGGTATAACCCTACCGGTTTCAAGACTTTCACCTCATTATCAGGGGAGCACAAACAAGGAAGTCTTGTTTGTGCACCCCTGATGATGAGGTGTGCACCTTGAAACCGGTAGGGTTATACCGTCATAAAAAAGTGGAATAAACAGTGTTTGATAAAAACAAATTACAATGTCTTTAAACCTCCACAACGTTAATGCCTTAACTATAAACAACATAAAATAACGTGTTTCATTCCTGATTTATCTTTTCCTTTCCTCTCCACCATCCCTTCCTTTCCTTTTGATTGATGATATCTCACTTAATATGAAAAATAATGTTCAAAAAGTAGACTAAACAGTGTTTGATACAAAAAGTAGACTAAACAGTGTTTGATAAAACAAATTATAAAGTACTTATATAGTTATATATTGTATTTATACTCAAACACCAGAATGATCTTCAGCACCAACTGCAGAGAAGAATCAGCAGAGGTCAGTAAAGAAGTTGGTTTAAAAATGAATATATCAAAAACCAAATATATGATGAACAGCTTTGCTACCCCAAAAACCAATAAACGTAGATGGAAAGCCGCTGGAACTTGTCCAGGAATATGTGTATCTGGGCCAACTTATTTCCTTTGTAGGTGGCATATCGGAGGAGATAGCACGAAGGACAAAACTGGCGTGGAGCTCATTTGGACGTTTGAACAACATCTTCAAAAGTAATCTACCAATATCTTTGAAGCGAAGGGTCTACAATCAGTGCATTCTCCCAGTACTTACGTATGGCTGTGAGACATGGACGCTCACAGTCCGTTGTCATTGCTGGACCTCGTAGTCAAAGATTCCGTCGCCATTTCAACGTCAATTCAGTTGGAAAGTCACTTTTGTTTCTTTCTTCTTTTGTTTTCTTATACTATATGCACGTCTTACATTGAACGGTGCTGATATAGAGAGAGAGGAAACATTTAAATACCTCTGAAGTATCCCAGTGGAAGACCTCGACCCAGAAACCTAAGTCAAGTGCAGAATTGACTCATCTCGTGCGGCTTTTAATAAAATGAGAAGCGTATTCTGCGATGATAATCTAAACTTGAAACTTCGACAGCGGTTAGTCAAATGCTACATTTGGTCAGTGTTATTGCATGGAGTGGAATCATGGACCCTCAAAGTTGGTAGTATGAACCGACTGGAAGCATTCGAAATGTGGATGCACCGGAGAATGCTACGGATAACCTGGACGGATATGGTCAGCAACACGAGGGTTCTTCAAAGAGCCAAAGTTGATAGAGAGCTGTTGACTAATATTAAAATTCGAAAGGTGTCCTACTTGGGTCATGTACTTAGAGGAGCAAAGTACAAATTACTGCACCTGATCATCCAAGGCAAGATAGAGGGTCGAAGAGGTGTTGGCAGGAGGCAAATCTCCTGGCTCAGCAATATACGTGATTGGACTGGCATAATGGGCGTTATAGATCTTTTTCGGGCTGCCGGGGACAAAGATGCCTACTCTCTGGTGATATTCAACGTAGGGAGACCTGACATGACACTGAGAAGAAGAAAAAGATAAGTGAGGGAGCCATTGCGCACCAGTAAACTCAAAGGCTACCGGAAAAATAAATAAAACACTTATTTAGCATTCATCACTGTTTTATTTGAGTTTATTACCAGTTTCGAAGACCTTATTTGAGTTCATTACTGGTTTCAAGTCCTCCGTCTTCTTCGTCAGGTGAATATCGACTAAATTATGGGGGGGGGGGGGTAGTAGCTAATGAAGACAGGGGAGTAGGTAGGCGTCAAAAGGATGGCTTTTGAAACATATTTTAGTAGAAAACTATTATTGAAGTTAACTTGACTGCAGCTGGACAACTAAGAAATTCTCGAGATTTAAAAATGTACTAACAATTAAGTCAATAAATAAAGGAGGAGTTCAAGAGTCATCCTTTTGACCCCTACCTGCTCCCTGACCTTATTAGCCACTACTCCCCTCAAGACGGAGGGTGCGCCACGGATGTTGATCATAGAATAAGTGTGGGATGGATGAAATTCAGAACGGTAACAGGAGTCTTGTGTGACCTAAAAATGCCTATAAAACTGAAAGGAAAGGTATACCAGACTATCGTTAGACCCACAATTATGTATGGATCAGTATGCTGGACTATGTACAGCTCCTACTCTGGACAACTTGAAACAGCAGAAATGCTAATGCTTAGGTGGTCGGCAGGAGTATCACTGAAAGATAAAATCAAGAGCTCACGCATTCGTGGTAGCCTGGGAGTCACTGACATAAACAGTAAGCTGGAAGAGCGACAGCTGAAATGGTACGGGCACATAAGACGGAGACCACCAGACCATACTGTAAATCAGGCAATGTCTGTGGATCTTCCTCGACAACCGTCCAGAGGAAGATCAAACAACTCCTGGATGACTCAATGCTCCAAAATCCTGCAGAGACACAGCCTAGATGAAAGCGACATCCAGAACCGACGAATATACTGTCTGAGAACGAGAATAGCTGACCCCAACAGCCTACCTAGGCAATGAGTTGGGACAGTGCCAGGAAGAAGAAGACATGAGACTTAATTAGAAGCATTTCTGTCGTGATTGTGATAGTTCTACTGTTGCGTATTTTATCCAGCTTTGATATCGCATTCTTAAATATTTAATAAGTTAAGAAAAATGTCTCAAAAAGTACATAAAAATGTTAAAAATAAGGAAGATAACCCTGTTGGACTCCTGCAGTCATATAAAACTATACTGATCGACTATCAACGTGACATGACAAGACATGTCTTAAATGTGGTCATACTGCGGGTGGAAGTAATAACACTCTCGCTCGGTTTCCAAGACCATGTCTTCACGCCGTACTTAATATTGCCAAGACATGAGACTTAATTAGAAGCATTTCTGTCGTGGTGGTTATAGTTCTACTGTTGCGTATATTATCCAGCTTTGATTTCACAATCTCAAATGTTTAATGAGTTAAAAAAACGTCAATCAGTCTGAGAACGAGAAGAGCCGACTCCAACAGCCTACCTAGGCAATAAGTTGGAACAGTACCAGGAAGAAGAAGAAGACTCCGCTCCCTCTCTCATATACCTCTTACAATTAGAAAAAATATATTTAAGACATAATTTAATCCATCTTCACCCGACGAGGAAGACGGAAGTTTGAAACCGGTAGTGAACTCAAATAAAACAGAGATGGTTAAAAAATAAATGTTTTATTTATTTTATTGAAAAAAATATATTATACAAACCTTTCAATCTGTTATTCCATTCGTATTTTTTTCATACCGATTCCTACTTGATATTCAAATTGATAATTCGTATATATATTTCCTTATCTCTTCAGAGAGTTTAAGAGTCGATTCCATATATTGATGCAGGGTTATCCAACTCCAGAGACAAATTATTTTTCTTAATGTTTTTATATGAGGTAATATTAAAAAAATAACATGTCCACCGAATCAGAATTAATAATTCATTGTAAAAATATCTGAAATCCTTAAAATCGCTTAAGGTGACTTGATTTGTTGTTTAAAATCTAATCATAATAATTAAAATAGTTATTCTAGTTTAAAATATGGACATGATCCTTTTTGAAAGAACAATTCTACTTTTTTTATTGAACAGCTCTGGGACATGATGGTTTTTGTTCCGTTTCAAAAAATATTATCCAAAAAATAATTGGGTAGAGTAATTTATTTTAATTTTAATCAAATGATATGAGTAAAGTGTTACAAAATAAGAAGAAATATTAGTTTAAAACTATAAATATATGTTATGTAGGTAGATAAAGCTGTATAATGCTAGACATTACATTACACTGCACGTACGATTTAAAACTGACAGTTGCCGGTGAACTGGTACGAAGTAAGACACAATCGGAAAGCTACGATTGGTCAATTCGGACAAGATCTTTTTTGATTTGTTTGAAACATGGACAAGATTCATTTTGAAAAAAATACTGGTTTTTAATTATGATTTTAAAATGATTCATGTGTTTTTTTCATTGAAATGAAAATGTTACATGGCTCCGTACCATCGATAAGAAGAAATCTGCTTTATCAACAATTTTTTTGTATTCGATTGACATGATCGTTTTTAATGTAATGAAGTGTCACGTTTTAATTTTTCTAAGTATTAAACACTCTATAGGTTGACGACAACTGGGCTAGTTGATAAAGCATTTGTCTTTCCAGCCCGGAGGTCACGGATTCAATTCTCGCAGATTTTTAAAAAAATATTTTCAGTTTGATTTTATACCTGAGGCTTTATTAACATATTTCCGACTTATTCGAAGAGATTGCCACATGGCAATAAATAAGTGTGGAGACTGTGAATGTGAGAGTTGATCCTAGGGTTCGCTTTATGGACAAAAAAACAAGGTATGCGTCCATTACATAATGGATATACGTTGTTATAAAGTCGAAGAGATTGTTTCTGTTACGATGTTTTGTATAACAAATGATTTGAAATATTTATCCGTGTTTTTTCGACATATTGAATTATTCATATCGATGACCCAATTTAAATTCCCGAGACTATTATCTGCATAACATGAGTTAAGCAACGGAAACAGTCCAGTCTCATTGGGAATGCGCATATTCTTTACCCCGATCACGGATTCATCATGTTATGTGGGAATATTCGCCTCTTTTATAATGTTGGGAACAGATGCGCATTTCACACAGAACAAACGCATTTCACATATACAAATATACAACAAGTTGCCAGTTCGAACCCCATGGTGTGCTACTCTCCTCGATTTGCACAGGCATTTTTTCACTTAATATTCGTGGGTATAAGGATACCTATGACTTCGGTCATATATAGTCTTTCTAAAAAGGCAGAGAAAAATGTTATGTGGGAATATTCGACTGTTATATAATGTTGCGAACAGATAACTAAACGCGTTTCATATAGAAACATATACAAAAAAAAATCCAGTTCGAACCCCGCGCCGTGCTACTTCTCGAATGACACATGTATTTTTTCACCTAGTATTCGTGGGTATAAGAATACCTTTGACTTCGGTCATATATAGTCTTTCTAAAAAGGGAGAGATAAAAACTGAACCTTGAATTTTTTGCAAAAGGTCTGCCGTTGTTTACGTTAACCATGATTATATAACCAAGATTATATAACCATGATAAAATACTCATGAACACATAATCATTAGTATATAACCATAATTATATAACTATGATTAAATAACCATAATTATGTGTATACACATGATTATATAACCATGATTATATACTCATGGTTAAAAAACTATGCTGAAATAAACATGATTAAATAAAAATGATTAAATAACCATGATTAAATAACCCTTTTTAAAAAACCATGATGAAGGAACCATGATTAAATAACAATGATTAAATAACCATGATGAAGGAACCATGATTAAATAAAAATGATTAAATAACCATGATTAAATTACCATGATGAAAGAACCATGATTAAATAACAATGATTAAATAACCATGATTAAATAACTCTTTTTAAATAACCATGATGAAAGAACCATGATTAAATAAAAATGATTAAATAAAAATGATTAAATAATCATGATTAAATAACCCTTTTTTAATAGCCATGATGAAAGAACCATGATTAAATAACAATGATTAAATAAAAATGATTAAATAACCATGATTAAATAACCCTTTTTAAATAACCACGATGAAATAACCATGATTAAATAACCATGATTAAATAACCCTTTTTAAATAACCATGATGAAATAACCATGATTAAATAAAAATGATTAAATAACCATGATTAAAATAACCCTTTTTAAATAACCGTGATGAAAGAATCATGATTAAATAACAATGATTAAATAACCGTGATTAAATAACCATGATGATATAACCATGATTATAGAACCATGATTATAGAACCATGATTAAATAACAAATCCGTTAAATAAAAACTCCAATTTTAAGTAACCTATTCCAACTTTTAAGTAACCTATTCCACAAATCAAATAACGTAGCATAATAATGTAAATTATAATACATTTTATATATTTAAATCTATGATAAGAATAAATATTTTTAATTATTTTAACTAAAAGTAATAACTTTAAACCCACGCTTATCGAATAATCCTTATTTTCTCAAATTAATAAGAATTCAATTGTTATTTGATATCAGTAATAAAAATCACAGTTTTTCCAGTAATTATCATAGAAATGTTGCTTAGCGGATATGATACGAGAACATGGAATTAAAATTTCTATGTGTCGATTTGCTCGGCTTCTCTAAAATGAAAGATCACATAGATATATGAAATACACACATTTTAAGTGTAATATATACAGAATAATGTATATGTTACACTCAAAACATTATGACAAAATATGACACGTTACATTACAAAAAAAAATTATACGTTACACTTAAAACATTATGACAAAATATGACATGTTACACTATGGTATATAAAAATGTATTTATTTATTTAACACTTTTATTGCAAATACAATCTGGCGGGCTTATTGCCAGGCCGTAATTTCTTCCAACCAATCAGACAAAAGTAAATGAAGCAAGTTATATGGTCGCATAAATCATTCAAATGACTATCCATCCCCACGAAATCCATAAACATATACGTGAGCACATGCCCATGAACCCCACAAAGACGGACAATCACCCGAACATTATTTTTCATATAAAGTGAGATATCATCAATCAAAAGGAAAGGAAGGGATGTTGGAGAGGAAAGGTAAAGAAAAATCAGGAATGAAACGAGTTATTTTACTGACTAGAAATTAAGAGTTTTTTCAGTAGCTTCTTAAAGCGTGCCAAGGACGGAGCGAGTCTTATATTGGTTTGTAACTGATTCCAGAGTCTCACTGCATGGACAGTAAAGGACGACGTAAAGAAAGAGAAGCGGTGAACTGGAAAGGCCAATAGACAATCTCTGTTTGAGCGTAGCGCTAATCAATTATTGGAAATACGGTATAAGAGGGGGGGCGGGACAGTTAAGGATATTATACAATAGAGACGGTATGTAAATTTGGCGTCTATTTCTAGCATTCAACCAGCTCAATGCCTTCTGGTATGAAATTATATGATCGTAATTTCGTAGGTTGAAAATGAATCTTGAACATACATTTTGAAGACGCTGTAATTTGTCCAGCTGTTCCTCTGTAACATCCAAGTAACATACGTCCGCATAGTCCAAAATCGGAAAGAGCACTAAATTTAAGAGATTTTCCCTGAAGAAGCTCAGCGACATACGAAACACGTCTATATGAGGACACGCACGGTTATACAGTGGGATTGCTCCACCTGACACCGGCATCTCCAGAGGCAGGCTGGTTCCACTTATAGGTTGATAGAACAGTCTATGGGAGCGTTGTCTCAGATAATTATCCGGAACATACCAACCAAGACTGTCCAGGACGGATGGGTTAACTATTGTAGATTACTCCCGAGCAAACAAAAAAATTGGATCGTGCTCGTTGCTCAACCTCGTAGTTGAAAATCCTTTCGTCATTCCCACAGTAATTCATAGTTAGAAAGCGATGCTGTGCAATGCAGTTTTTAATTTAAGTGAGTGAGGTGTTGCACACCAGCAAACTCACCGACTACACCGCTGTACTGGATCCGATGGCACACTTAAAGCGAGACGATCGGAACACAATGGCATGTTTTTTTCTCATTTATTGCAGAATCAGCATATGTTAAAAAAATTGGTAAGAAAACCGGGAAAAACTTACTAAGCAAAGATAAATAAAACTTTGTAGAACTTTCGATATGTGATAGTAACACGTTCGGTTTTAGGTGGAGTGTAGTGTATTATGTTGTGTTCATATAACAACGTATATTTTGTTAAGACCTCCCAAAAAGGATTGCCTTAAGTTGCTCCCTAAAGCTGCACACGCCACTCATATCTCTAAAAATAAAAGGAGAACCATTTCACGCCACAGGGTGATTATTATTGACATGCCCCCGTGGCTAGGCCCCCCGGTCAAGAACGCTCCATGTCTTTCAGGTCGAAATTCTGGTCATTGAAACGCAAAAACCATCGACGAGATGTCATTTCATTCATAGCATCTTCACCGTACACTTCGCAAATATCACGAGCAGCTTTGGCAGCTTTATTTCCTCGATTGAACGCGAACAGAAGGAGGTGTCGAAAATGCTCACTTTCGTCTACTTGTCATTCCATTTTGAAGGCTTGTAATCAAAGAAAATAATATATATAACGTAAAAGTAAACACAATATCTTGTAGAGCAGGAAATTTCCTTTCGAATGACGTATAACCTTTACCATTTTGTTTTACTTTTGGTGCTCATTTTTAAATTTGAAAAAAAAAAAACGGACACAGCTTATGTTAACACCTAAGATATGTGAAGAATACGCTATTAAATTTTTTTTATATTTATTTTGAAAAAAAATAAGACAATACAATGGGGGATTAAATATATAAAAATATCGATCAGTAAGATACAGGCAACAGCCTAGTTTACTGGGGACATGACAAATGAAAGGCAACAAACCCAGAGCCATTAAAGTTGTGTGTCCGAATTAAATTACTTGTTGTTTTTTCACAAATTATGTTTTTATGAAATTTCATGTTATACACAAAAAATAAATCGTATTTTTTTTAAATAGGCGATTCATCCAAATTATAATAATTTGTGCCACCAAACTTAAGTCACTGCATTTATATGAGGCAATATAATAAAACTAATTTAAAAAATTACAATTCTAGATAATTCAAAGTTTCAACTGATTAAGCTTCAAAAATGTAAGTAAAAAATTTTGACGGTTTCTCATTTTAACGATGTAAAAATATCAGTAAAACGATCATTTTTTTACCGTTTCTTAATTTAACGATGTGAAAATATCAGTCTAACGAGCATTTTCTTACCGCTTCTCATTTTAACGGTGTAAAAATATTAATAATACGATTTTTTTGACCGTTTCTCTTTTTGACGGTGTAAAAATATCAGTAAAACGAGCATTTCTTTTACCGTTTCTCATTTTAACGGTGTAAAAATATCAAAAAAAACGATTTTTTACCGTTTCTTGTCATATACAAAATAAATATACTAATGAAATGATTTTTTTGACCGTTTCTCTTTTTGACGGTGTAAAAACATCGATAAAATGAGCATTTCTTTTACCGTTTCTCATTTTAACGATGTGAAAATATCAGTCCAACGAGCATTTTTTACCGTTTCTCTTTTTGACAGTGTAAAATATCAGTAAAATGAGAATTTCTTTTACCGTTTCTCATTTTAACGGTATAAAAATATCAATAAATGATTTTTCTACCGTTTCTTGTCATATACAAAATAAATATATCAATAAAACGATTTTTTTTATCGTTTCTCTTTTTGACCGTGTAAAAATATCAATAAAATGAGCATTTCTTTTACCATTTCTCATTTTAACGGTGTAAAAATATCAATAAACGATTTTTTTACCGTTTCTTGTCATATACAAAATAAATATATCAATAAAACGATTTTTTTGACTGTTTCTCTTTTTGACGGTGTAAAAATATCGATAAAATGAGCATTTCTTTTACCGTTTCTCATTTTAACGTAATAAGAATATCAATAAACGATTTTTTTACCGTTTCTTTTTTTGACGATGTAAAAATATCAGTAAAATGAGCATTTATTTTACCGTTTCTCATTTTAACGGTGTAAAAATATCAATAAAACGATTTTTTTGACCGTTTCTCTTTTTGACGGTGTAAAAATATCGATAAAATGAGCATTTCTTTTGCCGTTTCTCATTTTAAGGGTGTAAAAATATTAATAAACGATTTTTTTACCGTTTCTCTTTTTGACGATCTAAAAATATCAGAAAATTAACATTTATTTTACCGTTTCTCATTTTAATGATATAAAAATATCAGTTAAATGAGAATTTTTTGACGTTTCTCATTATCATCGTTTAAACTTAAATGGCGCAAAACCATCAGTAAAACGATTTTTTATCGTTTCTCTTTTTACGGTGTAAAAATATCAGTGGAACGATTTTTTTTATCACTTCTCATTTTAATGACGTAAACATATAGGTTAAATGAGAATTTTTTAACGTTTCTCATTATCGTCGTTAAAACTACCATTTAAACAATTTTTTTACCGTTTCTTTTTTTGACGATGTAAAAATATCAGTAAAACGATATTTTTTTATCATTTCTAATTTTAATGACGTAAAAATATCAGTTAAATGAGAATCTTTTGACGTTTCTCAGTATCATCGTTAAAACGGTGTAAAACTATCAGTTAGACGAGCATTTTTTTAACCGAAAACACTACAGCGGAGAACGAAACCAATACGTTTAATATCTTCCCTTTGGTCTAGGTCGTATGACCTGTTTGTGACGGTGTACTGTCTTAGGATGACGCCGTCCAGCTGTCCTTCCACCTTTTCAGCGGCCTTCCTGGTAATCTCCCGCTGCTAGGGTTTTCAGTCTTAGCGATTTTTGCCAGTCTTATATCCTCCATGCGGTCCATATGATCCCTCCAGAAGCGCCTTCTGTTTCTTCCCCATCTCACTATGTATTCAACACCACATACGAGGCGTATCCAGAAAGTAAGTGTACTGAGGCTCTCACGACCGGATGGATTTTATTTTCGACATGTTGGTTACACTTCCGTGTATCCTGACCCTTCCCCTCCGCAACGAGACCAGTCCAAAGTCAGTACGTTGAGAAGTGTCGACGCGACAACACGTTTCGTGAAAAATGTCAAACCAATCTCCCGCCAAGTGCGAAATTTTGTAAAAAGGCAAGAGTTTTTGAGGCGCTGCAAACTCCATGGAGATGAATTTCTCCGCTCCATCGTTACTGGAGATGAAACTTGGGTTGCACACTACACGCCTGAAACCAAAAGACAGTCTCAACAGTGGCGTCACACCTCTTCATACTCCGCCAAAAAGTTCAAAACCACAATTTCAGCCAAGAAAATCATGGCATCCGTGTTTTGGGACTGTCAAGGCATAATTTTAATTGAATATATGCCTCAAGGGGAGACCATCAACTCTGCAAGATACTGTGAGACCCTAAAAAAATTGCGGAGGGCGATTCAGAACAAGAGGAGAGGCATGCTGACAAAGGGAGTCTGCCTGCTGCACGACAATGCAAGACCACACACGGCCAACGCCACGAAGGAACTGCTCGCCTCGTTTAAATGGGATGTCCTGAACCATCCCGCGCATTCCGCTGACCTAGCACCTTCAGATTACTATCTCTTTACCTCCCTGAAGCTGCACATGGGTGGAAAAAGGTTTTCAACCGACGAGGAGGTAAAGGAGGAGGTGGAGAAGTGGACGGAGGGGTTGGCGGGAAACTACTTCGAGGAAGGTATCAAAAAGTTGATACCCCGCTTCACCACCTGCATTGAGAGGAATGGCGACTATGTCGAAAAATAGCTTACATATGTACTACGGTAATCACGTAATTTTTTTGTTTAAAAAAAAAAAAATTGTAACCTACAAAAATTCAGTACACTTAGTTTCTGGATATGCTTCGTACATACCTTATCGTCTCATTTCTGATCCGATCTCTAAGAGTTCTGCCTGCGATATAGCGTAGGGTTTTCATTTCCGCCACTCTGAAAAGGTTTTTTGTCCTGTTGGTATCGGCTCTCGCTTCTATTCCATATGTCATGATGGTTTGAAAGCACAAACAATATTTAACGAATAGCTTATATATTTTTTAAGCTCATATAATAAGATGATAAACAAAATAATCTTGTTTTTATTGATATTGCTTAGCACATTATTTAATATGCGAGCCGGAAGATGTCTAAGTGGATTTTTTACCTCTAAAATATACATTATTTTTGCAACCTTTGAATCTAGGAATAATACGCGCAGTAAAAATGCATTGTAAGAAGATAATACTGGAAATGGACTGTAACCTGATATTAAACGTTTCATTTTCGGAAGTAATAAATATATTGAAAATTTATCGAGCTTATCTATAGTTTAGCACAACAATTATGTGGTATTGAAAATGCATTTAAGAATACAGTAAAGGAAAAAAAAATTACAATTTTTTACTGTAATTTTTTTACTGTAATTTTTTACTGTAATTTTTTTACTGTAATTTTTTTACTGTAATTTTTTAACTGTAATTTTTTTACTGCATTTATTTATTAACAAGAGAGTATTTTAGAGAACAGATTCTCTTCAAGGGCGTTCAAACTCTTAATTCGAATATACTATTATTGGCAGATTAAAAATATTACAAAAAAAAAAAACATTATAAGTATAGGAAGGTGGTGGCTGCGGCCAATATATAACAAACTTCCCCGCATTTGTATATATAGTAAGAAAACTATAGAAAACGTAGGAAGACAAACTTTAAAGATATCGTTGAAGATCTTCCGATATGTGATAGTAAGACATTCACCTTTCGGTGGAGTTTAGAGTATATATGAAGTGTTTATATTCAAATGACAATTCCTAAAGTTGCACACACCACCGATTTTTGGAGGTATAGAAAATGTTAACGGAAATAACACCATGAATTCTAGTTTTTTTAATGAATAATTCTATGTGACATTTACAATAAATATTTATTTATTTAACAATTTATTCCAAAAATATGTGGCGGACTTATTGCCAGGCGGCAATCTCTTCCAACCAACCAGACAAAAGTTAACAAAGCGTATTACATGGTCGCAACACAATATTTAAATCATTATTATTATTTATAGTTAAGGCATTAACACTGTGGAGGTTTAAAGGCATTGTAATTTGTTTTATCAAACATTGTTTATTCCACTTGATGTAACGGTATAACCCTACCGGTTTCAAGGTTTACACCTCATCATCAGGGGAGTACAACTTTTTTCCACCTAGTGTTCGTTTTCCACCTATGACTTTGGTCATATCTATTCTAAAAAAAAATAAACATGACGGTGTGCTCCGATCGTCTCACTTCGGTGTATCATAGGATCCAGTACAGCGGTGTGGCCGGTGAGTTTCGCACACATGTATATTTCTTGTCATGTGTAATAATAAATAAAATAAATAAATAAATAAGAAAACAAAAAAAAAGTCCCTTTGGACAGTTCCTTCTTCGTCACTATGTGACGTCACGCTCACTAAAATATATAAAAGATTAGGATCTTGTAGTGTAGATCGCACTGGATGGGGACTTATTTGGTCTTCCATAACAGCGTGGCTGGACTTATATCTTTTCCAGTTTAGACATTTAATTTTTTTGCCATTGCCATTCTTTTTTTCACCTCGACCTTGCTACACGACATGATGTTGATGATTCCAATATTTATTTCAAGGCGACAATTAAATTTTATTGCTTAGTGAATCGCAATAATATGAATCACACTTATTTCTTGAGATTACGAATATTATCAAAAAGGGATGCGCCTAATCCGATTATTAGAATTGGTTAATTGTCTATGACAAATCGGTTTTATCAGTTATGCGAAATCATAATACTCGTATTTGCACTTGGCACTGTATAAATACAGTACATTATTCAATTAATACCAAATTAAGGAATATATTTTTGTACATGGCAAGAAATAAATACAATTTGCAAACAACAGGTAATTCAATTTGAACATAATTTTATGGATCTGAGTTTGTTGCCTTTCATTTGTCGTGTCCCCAGTAAACTAGGCTTTTGCCTGTATCTCACTGAGGATATATAGCATGAAAAAATACATCGACATTTCTTTCCGATTTTTGATTATACAAAAACCCCGTTGCACATTCTCATCAACTTGACAAACAGTGACACTCAATTACATATGTATACATCACGCGAAATCAAACTCCTCACACTTCATCACTTCAGACATACCAAAACGTTCATCCCACAATATACCCCACATAATCATAAAAAAACACACTATACTCAAAGAGTTTACACAAACCTTTGCTACAAGTCATTCCTCTTGTAAGCCCAATTATTCAAACTCCTGTCGCAATAACAACCACGCTCCGATCGACTGCCTAAATTGTTTTCCTCATTTTGCCTTTATTCGGCACCCCATTGTATGTCATGGGAGCTAAATGGACATATTGTCCTTGGGCAAAAGATGTTTTAACTCTAGGGATGGTGAACATTTGATCAGTTGCCTGCCATGAGTGTCATGTGTCTCTGCTGAGTCAGCATCTTCCTTTCCTCTCGATGATAGTGCCAGAGAATGGATTTGAAATGTATGTTCAGGACCCGATGTTACCTGAAAAGCTCCGCCGTGGAATACCGGGCAGGAAGTTTATTAATTATTTTTAAAATCATTTTTGGGAAGCCTGCAGTATGTGTTCTTGTGTTAACACTTGTCTTACTCTGCTAAAAAAAATCCGCCAGCCACGGTGCTGGACGCTAAGCGTCCAGTGAAAAATGTATATTTTAAATTTAAATTATGCAAAATCTGCTAGGTTATTTTTTGTTTTAAGCTATAAAAATCATTTTATCATGTATTAAAACGTCGAATAATCAAATAATATATAAGTCTTGGTAACTCGCTATCCATCACAGGGTGGCAAGTGTTAAGGTGCGTCCGCCCAAACTGACTGTAAGCCAAAGTATATAATTTTAAGAATATTTTCACTGAGCACATTTCGAATTATACGGAATATGTATCCTAGTTTTCTGATTTTTGTGCTCAAAGTGATAATATGGACCTCCCAACGAAGGAACTGATCAACATAAACTCCAAGATACTTTACACTATCAACCCTTTCCAAAGAAACACAACTACAGTCAGCCATGGGTGAACAAGTGTGTAGTGTTATGTATCTATTTGTAAGTACTCGAGTTCTTGTATAATGGATATGCTAAATGTGATGTATTTAGTTTTTTGAGCATTTAGAGTCAATAAATTTGAGTCCATCCATTTTTTCTTCAACTATACACAATTCTTCATTTGTCTTTGAAAATACATCATCCCATATTCTGCCCTAGGACAGAAGAACCGTGTCGTCCGCAAAAGTAACAATCTTACCCCTGATAGAAAGATAACACAACTGTATGACATATATCAGGAACAATATAGGTCCCAGAACACTACCTTGAGGTACTCCGAATTTCACAAAAAGAGACTCACTAAATACACTATCACCTAATTTAACTCTGAGCTTTATCAGATAAGTATGAAGAGAACCAACTAAAAGAGCGCCCACATATGCCCACCTCCATCAATCTGGTAAGTACTCGTAATATTCCATGAGACACTGTATCAAAAGCCTTTGCAAGGTCCAAAAAAACGTCCAAAAATGCTTTTTTATTATCCAAAGTGGTGGTAACGCTGTTTAATAGACTAAGCAAAGCAGTTTCAGTTCTCACATTCCTTTGGAACCCAAACTGATTAGGAGAGATAGTGTTGTGCGCATTAAAAAATTTCATCAGTCGGCCCTTCACTATTTTTTCAATAATTTTTGAGAGAATGCTTAATAGAGATATGGGTCTATAATTGTTTAAATCATCCATTGAGCCTCCTTTGTGTATTGGGACAATATGCGAGCGTTTTAATGCAGTTGGGAAAGTTACACCTCTAAAACTCAAATTTATTACAACAACAACACGGTTCCAGGCGGGGAATGCTATTTGCACATCACTCCTTGTACACGCCGAAAACCCGAAGTGAGCCGATGATCGCCGAAGCAATCGGGACGGTACGAGCCCATGACTACTGTCAGTTTGGCTGTCGGGTCCATGCTTATTGCTTTCACTGACAGACAGAGCTGTCAGAGTCATGTGCCATGTCTTTTGGCGCCTTCGGCGTTCATCGGCTCAGTTCGTGGCGTTCGTTCACTTCGGGTTTTCTGCGTGTACAAGGAGTGATGTGCAAATAGCACTCCCCGTTCTAGGCTAGCGTGAAGAGTGCAGTCTGGCTCGCCGCTAGACAAGTTGCGACAAGTACTGTCAGCTAAGGAACCACTCATACATACAATATCGTAAACATACGAACGTATTTAATAAACCTAGGCACTCAAGGTATCAGTGGTAGTGCTATAAATCTTTGAGTGTGTTTTACCATTACAGATGTAATCTGATCAGGCCCCGGGGCGCTACTTGCCTTAAGTGTGTTAATAGTAGCTAGAACTTATTTTTCCGACGTTGGCGTCAGATAAAAGGTATATTCGGGTACTTTTAAAGAATGGAGAATAGCGTCATTAAATGACTGTTCAGTCGTTTCATTCCTATTAAGTATGTTACGTGAGAGATTATTGCCTACATTGGCGAAATATTCGTTAATGCCACTACAAAACTTTTGTGGTTCCTGTGTCAATAATACCTTTGTGCCATCAATGTTTAACACTTGCCACCCTGTGATGGATAGCGAGTGACCATGACTTATATTTTATTTGATTATTCGACGTTTTAATACATAATAAAAATATTTTTATAGCTAATAACAAAAAATAACCTAGCAGATTTTGCATAATTTTACTTTAAAACATACGTTTTTCACTGGACGCTTAGCGTCCAGCACCGTGGCTGGCGGAATTTTTTAGCACAGTAAGGCAAGTGTGTATGTAAAAGAGGCATTTCTATCTCTCTCACTGTACCGGTGATGTCCCTGATAACACTCAAAATTATCGTTTGATCGAGGTTTCAATTTTTGCTTTGTTTCAGTTCCCACATTCTTTTGAAACCCAAATCGATTAGGAGAGATAATCTTGTGCACATTAAAAAATTTCGTCAGTCAGTCTTTCACTATTTTTTCAATAATTTTTGAGAGAATATTTAATAGAGATATGGGTCTATAATTTTTTAAATCATCCATTGAACCTCCCTTGTGTATTGACACGAATAATTGTCGATATAATATTGTCACGATGATATTGTCACGAATATTCATACATTGATGGATTGATTCGATATTATTATCAGTTAGCAGTTACATTCCAATCCCATGTTTTAACGCGATAAACTATATTTGCATTCAGCCTAAGGCCTCTTTACTCGTAGCATATTTCTGAATGGTTAGAAGAGACGTGAAATAAACACACCAGGCTGTACTGTAAACAACGAAAGTGTAACACGTACCTCTCCGCCGGCGTGCGCATATCACATGCATACTTCTTCTTCTTCCCAGTGTCACGTCAGGTCCCCCCCAACGTTGAATATCACTTGAGAGTAGACATCTTTGTCCCCGGCAGCCCGAAAAAGATCTCCAACGCCCCTTATGCCAGTCCAATCACGTATATTGCAGAGCCAGGAGATTTGTCTCCTGCCAACACCTCTTCGGCCTTCTATTTTGCCTTGGATGATCAGGTGCAGTAATTTGTACTTGGCTCCTCTAAGCATATGACCTAAGTAGGACACCTTTCGGAGTTTAATATTAGTCAGCAACTCTCTATCAACTTTGGCTCTTTGAAGAACCCTCGTGTTGCTGACCATATCCGTCCAGGGTATCCGTAGCATTCTCCGGTGCATCCACATTTCGAATGCTTCCAATCGGTTCATACTACCAACTTTGAGAACACGTACCTCTCCGCCGGCGTGCGCATATCACATGCATACTTCTTCTTCTTCCCAGTGTCACGTCAGGTCCCCCCCAACGTTGAATATCACTTGAGAGTAGACATCTTTGTCCCCGGCAGCCCGAAAAAGATCTCCAACGCCCCTTATGCCAGTCCAATCACGTATATTACAAAGCCAGGAGATTTGCCTCCTGCCAACACCTCTTCGGCCTTCTATTTTGCCTTGGATGATCAGGTGCAGTAATTTGTACTTTGCTCCTCTAAGAACATGACCTAAGTAGGACACCTTTCGGATTTTAATATTAGTCAGCAACTCTCTATCAACTTTGGCTCTTTGAACAACCCTCGTGTTGCTAACCATATCCGTCCAGGGTATCCGTAGCATTCTCCGGTGCATCCACATTTCGAATGCTTCCAGTCGGTTCATACTACCAACTTTGAGGGTCCATGATTCCACTCAATGCAATAACACTGACCAAACGTAGCATTTGACTAACCGCTGTCGAAGTTTCAAGTTTAGATTATCATCGCAGAATACGCTTCTCATTTTATTAAAAGCCGCACGAGTTGATTCAATTCTGCACTTGACTTAGGTTTCTGGGTCGAGGTCTTCCACTAGAATACTTCCGAGGTATTTAAATGTTTCCACTCTCTCTATATCAGCACCTTTCAATGTAAGACGCGCTCCTGCGTGATCCTGCCGGCCAAACACCATGAACTTAGTATTACTCAAGTTCATGTTCAGCCCCAGCCTCACACCGGCTCCATTAATTCTATCTATGGCGCAGGGTTTGAAGGCCGTCAATACTGTCTGCCAGAACAACCGTACCATCTGCGTACCTGATGTTATTGACGCATACACCATTCACTTTGACCCCCAGATTCAAGCTATGATATATAGTGCTTCCTTGAAAACTATAACAGAGTACAGATTGAATAACATAGGTGACAGAATACAACCTTGTCTGACTCCACGATAATAGCTCACATGCATACATCACACTTATATTACGGGTTCATTTTCTGTACTGTAGATACCATGGTTTGTTATACTCTTTAAAAATCATGTTCGTAAGCGAATATTTGACACGCAATAACTTTGTCATTCCAAGAATATTTTTCATTCCTTTCCTTTTGATTGATGATATCTCACTTTATATAAAAAATAATGTTCGGGTGATTGTCCGTCTTTGTGGGGCTCGTGGGCATGTGCTCACGTATGTGTTTATGGATTTCGTGGGGATGGATAGTCATTTGAATGATTTATACGTCCACGTAACTTGCTTCATTTACTTTTGTCTGGTTGGCTGGAAGAGATTGCCACCTGGTAATAAGCCCACCAGATTGAATTTGCAATAAAAGTTTTAAATAAATATTTTTAATCCACTCTACACATGTTTGAAAGTGAAGAGGAACTACAAGAGGCTTTAACAACTATGGAAAGCATTCTTCAAAATAACTACAGTATGAAGATAAATAAAGACAAAACAAAGCTGCTGACTGTAGGCCGAGCGCAACACCAGATGAGAATAGTGATGTCGGGTAAACCACTAAAGAACACCGAGGAGTTTGTCTACCTCGGGAGCAAAATAACATTGGACGGTCGGTCCGAGAGCGAGGTCGACAGCCGTATACATCAGGCTAGACTTGCATTTAATAAAAGGTCGAAAATAATAGAATAAAATAATATAGACCTAAAACTGAGAACACTCCTCATCAAGACCTATGTATGGAGTATCTTGATGTACGGCTGCGAGACATGGTGCCTATCCGAAAGAGATAGACGAAGACTAGAGGCTTTTGAGATGTGGTCCTATAGAAGACTATTAGGAATTTCCTGGAGAGACCGCATCACAAATGAAGAGGTTCTCCAACGAATCGAAGGAGGAAGGCACCTGCTCAGGATCCTGTCCGAAAGGCGTGCAAGATGGATCGGTCATATAATACGACAAGAGGGCCTCTTGCATGCCATAATGGAGGGTATGACCGAGGGGACAAACTCTAGGGGACGCCCACGCCGAGAGTACCTGGAGGACCTGTCGGTGGACGTGCGCTGCTCAACATATACAGATTTAAAAAGAGCCGCACAGGACAGGGGGGAATGGAGGAGAAGAATTGAAATTGCTGCAAACCAGTCTTAGGACTGCAACCACGGAGAGAGACACATGTTTCTACCTCCTATATCAAGGCTCTCTTCAAGCGAAATGATTCCGGTAACGATAGCAATGCTTAGGTCAGAATTGTGTCTCGTTTTTAATTAACTGACAAAAAAGAAAAACCTTGCAGAACTTGCAAGGTCTGTGCTGTGCTGCACACAAGAAGATAAGGGAGGGGAGACCCGGTACATGTGTAAGGAGGGTGGTGTAGCTCTCCATAAAGGGGAATGTTGACAGAATTACCACACTGAACTAAATTACTAAAGTATTTGAACTTAACGTATCAAGTTTCATAGTAAAATTCTTAATCATGATTTAGATATAGCAATTTTAATAAACCGTTCATAAACATCAATATTCCTAGAAAAGTAATTTATCCTATAAAAATGATTATATGCGCCAAAGACAATTTAAAAGTAAGGAAGTACTGTAACCTAAACGTAAAAAGACGAATAAAAAGACGAATTCATTTCATGCTAATTAAGTTTTCATTCATCCCGTGCTAATTAAGTTTTCATTCATCCTATGCTAATTATTAGGTTTTCATTCATCCCATGCTAATTAAGTTTTCATTTATCCCATGCTTATTAAGTTTTCATTCATCCCATGCTAATTCAATTTTCATTCATGCCATGCTAATTAAATTTTCATTCATCCCATGCTAATAAGTTTCAATCATCCCATGCTAATTAAGTTTTCGTTCATCCCATGCTAATTAATATTTAATTCATCCCATGCTAATTAATATTTAATTCATCCCATGCTAATTAAGTTTTTATTCATCCCATGCTAATTAAGTTTTAATTCATTTCATGCTAATTAAGTTTTCATTCATCCCATGCTAATTAAGTTTTCATTCATCTTATGCTAATTATTAGGTTTTCATTCATCTCATGCTAATAAAATTTTCATTCAATCCATGCTTATTAAATTTTCATTCATTCCATGTTAATTAAGTTTTCATTCATCCCATGCTAATTAAATTTTCATTTAATCCATGCTAACTAAGTTTTCATTCATCCCATGCTAATTAAGTTTTTATTCATCCCATGCTAATTAAGTTTTTATTCATCCCATGCTAATTAAGTTTTTATTCATTTCATGCTAATTAAGTTTTCATTCATCCCATGCTAGTTAAATTTTCATTCAATCCATGCTTATTAAATTTTCATTCATCCCATGTTAATAAAGTTTTCATTCATCCCATGCTAATTAAATTTTCATTTATCCCATGCTAACTAAATTTTCATTCATCCCATGCTAATTAAGTTTTCATTCATCTCATGCTGATTAATTTTTCATTCATCTCATGCTAATTAAGTTTTCATTCATCCCATGCTAATTATTAGGTTTTCATTCATCCCATGCTAATAAAATTTTCATCCAATCTATGCTAATTAAATTTTCATTCATCCCATGCTATTTAAAATTTCATTCATATCATGCTAATTATGTTTTCATTCGTCCCTTGCTTATTAAAATTTCCCTCATCCCATGCTTATTAAATTTCCGTTCAATCCATGCTATAGTTCAGAAAATGTAGGATGAATCCTGTGACAGCTCACAAATTTGCCCCAATACTTGTAACGATGTTCAGTAATTTTAATTATTTTATCAACTTTAATATAAGCCTCGATTCTAATAAATAGCAGGTTATTTAGGTAAATACATTACATAAGGTTGTATTGGGGCAAATTTGTGAGCTGTCACAGGACTCATCCTACATTTTCCGAACTATAATTATGTTTTCATTCTTCCCTTATCACTTATTTCCGTATTCTATCTTACATTATCACCCGCATTCTATCATACATTATCACATGCATTCTTACCAGTGCACGGATTTCTACATAACGTATTTGTCTTCTTTCGCCCTTTACTACATCCACGTTGCACTCCAATACATCAAATATAGCACTAAAATACTGCTGTCGACTATTATTTACATATTTTCACAGTATTCGGTTCCAAAGTTTTCCTTATTTAAAAAAATGTAATCAATATCATATTTGATAGCACATTATTAAATTATATTAGCATTCGATCAAAGGGCATCTTGCCTCAGATAGTGTACAAAAAAATAACTAAAATAAGATACAGGTAAAAGCCTGGTTTATGTAAAACACGGTTGCGTACTCTCATTTTTTGCTAATTTTGCTACTGTCCGGTTGTAGTATGTGTGTTTTAATGTCTCATTGACCTTGTTTCCTATCGCTACATATCAGATCCCTATCCGACTAGTCTGCGAGGGCAGATCGTCAGACTTCCCTGCCACACAAAATCTTACACTTCTTCTTATATTCATACACCTTATCATACAGCTTTAACGACTTTTGTGACATTTAAAATTTTTCTTCTTTCAAAATAATATTCACTTGTTTAAACCATACTTTCCTAGGTTTTCCTCTACCACACCTTTCATTCAAAAGTTCGTTAGTCTTTCTTCTTTCATTCGTTCCACATGTCCAAACCATCTCAGCATGCTCCTTCTCCCCCTTACTCAACACATCAGCCTTAAGTTCACATTCATCCCTAATCACTTCATTCCGTATTCTGTCATGTATTATTGTTTTCAGTGCATGCATAATGACGACCTCCATGGCCTGGTGGTAAGACGCTTGTCTAACGATCCGGAGGTTGCGGGTTCGATCCCCGTTGAAACCCATATTTTTTACATGGGGTTACAATCTGGTTACCACTTAAGGCCTATTAAAAACATTTCTGGTTGGTTGGAAGAGATTGCCACATGGCAATAACCAGGATAAAAATAATAATAATTAAAAAATTAACACTGGGGAACATTTTTTGAAATTCCTTTTTGCTTCTCAAACAATTTGACGTTATTATAATCAAGCATGCACTACATTACAATAATATGTATTTTTTTATTATCCTCGCACGTCAGTATTCCGAGAACACCTAAAAAACTGTTTTAGGTTAAATTGATTTTTTAATTAAATCTATTACTGACAACACCGTAATCGCATTGCACAACTGTCATTTACCATTCGTTGTAGGTTATGTCAAAGTGGTATTAACATAGGTTTTGTGTGATTTAAGCGAGAAATTTTGTGATTTTGAGTATAAAAATTTATTTTGAAAGGATAAGTATGCCAAGGGAGTGCATTAATAGCTAGACCATAAAATTCCACTCCAAAAGGACATTTCTACCATATAACCCCACCCTATTGGATCGATTTGAAACAATCAATTATTTTAATGAAAACAAAATAGACCGTAAGGTTGTACTCTAAAGATACATTTCTATCATATAATCGCGCCCTATTGGATCCATTTGAAACAATCAATTAATTTGATGAAAACAAAATCGACCATAAAGTTTTACTCTTAAGGGACATTTTTACCATATAACCCCACCCTATTGGATCGATTTGAAACAATCAATTAATTTGATGAAAACAAAATCGACCATAAAGTTTTACTCCTAAGGGGCATTTCTATCATATAACCCCACCCTATTGGATCGATTTGAAACAATCAATTAATTTGATGAAGACGAAATCGATCATAAAGATCTACTCCAAAGATACATTTATATTATATAACCCCGCCCTATTGGATCGATTTGAAACGATCAATTAATTTGATGAAGACGATATCGACCATAAAGATCTACTCCAAAGGGACATTTATACCATATAACCCCACCCTATTGGATCGATTTGAAACAATCAATTAATTTGATGAAAACAAAATTGACCATAAAGTTTTACTCCTAAGGGACATTTATACCATATAACCCCACCCTATTGGATCGATTTGAAACAATCAATTAATTTGATGAAAACAAAATTGACCATAAAGATCTACTCCAAAGGGACATTTATATCATATAACCCCGCCCTATTGGATCGATTTGAAACGATCAATTAATTTGATGAAGACGATATCGACCATAAAGATCTACTCCTAAGGGACATTTCTATCATATAACCCCACCCTATTGGATCGATTTGAAACAATCAATTAATTTGATGAAGACGAAATCAACCATAAAGATCTACTCCAAAGGGACATTTATACCATATAACCCCGCCCTATTGGATCGATTTGAAACAATCAATTAAAATGATGAAAACAAAATCGACCATAGAGTTTTACTCCTAAGGGACATTTCTATCATATAATCCCGCCCTATCGATCGATTTACAAAACAATCAATTAATTTGACGTAGAAAAAAATCTACCTTAAAGTTTTACTTATCTCCGAAGGAACGTCTCTCATACACAGATTTGAAAAATATTTTACAATGCAGACATTTAATTAAGGGACTTGAATACAAACAGACAACGTTTGAAATCAAATCGTGCATGACATTTTAGAAACAGTTAAGACTTTAAAAAAAAAAAAAAAACAGAAAAGATCTACAATTTTTTACAGAGAAAAAAATATATTTTGTACTAACCTTATGCCAAATAATTCAATGGTGATCAAAGCTACACTTGAAATTTTAATAAATTTAAAAATAATAATTTTAAAGGCACTTTTAAACACTTAATCACTTTTTTAAAAATCACTGTTTGAATCACGATAAAATATTTTTAATATATATATATATATATATATATATTTTTTTTTTAATTTAAATTTATCGACGCATATTTATTTATAAAACGGCGATATCACGGTCCCTTGTTGACTGGCGTCCGTCTCGTTCGACGTTTGGCTACCGATTGGCGACGACAATCAGTTGTACCTGAATATGCCGAGAAATTTCCTGATTTCGATATGAACCACACGACAAGATGTATTCACATATTTTATATAGTACACACATATTAAACCAGGGCCAGGTCTTGTTTTAATATTTACAAATATTTAATTTTGATGACTTCTCTCTTGAATGTGATTAATTTTCTTTTTCCTTAGTATTTATTATCGTATGAATGTGATTTATAGCCTGGTGGTAAGACACTTGTCTACAGATCCGGAGGCTGTTGCGGGTTCGATCCCCGCTGGAACTCAGATTTTTAAAAATAGGATTCCAGTCTGGTTAACACTTAGGGCCTATAAAAACATATTTTTGGTTGGTTGGAAGAGATTGCAACATGGTAATAAATTCACCAGGTTAAAAAAAAAAGAAAACTTGTACCTATGCGTAAGAGCAAATTTGTCTGAACGTCACGAAAAGTGAAACGGAGTATTATATTATTATTATTAAATATTTTATTTATTAATAAATTATTAATAATTTTATTGTAATATTAAGAACGACCTCCGTAGCCTGGTGGTAAGGCGCTTGTCTGCCGATCCGGAGGTTGCGGGTTCGATCCCCGCTGGAATTCAGATTTTTTTGAAATGGAATTCCAGTCTGGTTTTCACTTAGGGTTCATTAAAACATCTTTATTTATTTATTTATTTAACACTTTTATTGCAATACAATCTGGCGGGCTTATTGCCAGGCGGCAATCTCTTCCAACCAACCAGACAAAAGTAAATGAAGCAAGTTACGTGGTCGCATAAATCATTCAAATGACTATCCATAGCCACGAAATCCATAAACATATACGTGAGCACATGCCCACGAACCCCACAAAGACGGACAATCACCCGAACATTATTTTTCATATAAAGTGAGATATCATCAATCAAAAGCAAAGGAAGGGATGGTGGAGAGGAAAGGAAAAATCAGGAATGAAACACGTTATTTTACTGACTAGAAATTAAGAGTTTTTTCAGTCGCTTCTTAAAGGCATGCCAAGGACGGAGCGAGTCTTATATTGGTTTCTGGTTGGTTGGAAGAGATTGCCACATGGCAATAAACACGCCAGGTTAAATAAATAATAAAAATAAAAAAAAAGAAAGATTTATTATTAATAATAAATTATATTTTTTTTAAAATATTATTAAGTGTATAATATTATTATTAAAACAATTATTTATTATTAAAAATTTAAAAAAATTATACATTATTTTTATATTAATATATTTAATAATTATTAATTTGATTTTATATCAAATTATTACTTTTGAAGATGTTGTCCAAACGTCCAAATGCAAAGGAAACAAGTTGGCCCGAAATATGTGTGTAAAGTATTGTATATATTTTAATCAATTTTTGTATTTTAAATGTCATCAAGCTAAGCCTGTATTGAGAAAATAAATAAATAAATAGCGGAGTATGTTTATATGACGAATAATAGTTCATACTCCTTAGAATTTACGTGTTGCAGATATTCCCCCTATTGTACCGACAATAGGGGGAATATCTGCAACACGTAGAGTTTAGTCGCCTTGGAACGAAATCATGAATTAGTTAGCTCTAAGAACAGCCCAGTGGTATTGATTATTGTGACTGCGTTTATTCTTGTAATCCGTCTAGCGACGAAAAAAAAATAAAATTACAAGTCAAATTGGCAAAAAAAAACGTTTGGAATTGTTTTTAAGGAAATGCAATTTAATTTATTGAATACAAAAAAACTGACATTTTTTATTAGAATCAAGTTTTATATACAGTGAAACCCTGTTTTTACGTGTCCGGAATTCACGGTTTTCCGCTATTTGCGTTGAATTTTTACAATCCCGGTTTATTTGAGTACATTTAGTACCCGCTTTTACGTTTTTATTTCCCGCAATTAACGTTTGAAATATTTAAAATGCAAATCAATCTATAAACATATTTAATTAAATGCGCGACGATTTAAAATATATTTGAAATGAATATTAGGAAGCAGATATATGTTGTTTATATTTATATAGACACGTGTGCACCTGCAGCTGTAGCGCTCATGGTCAAGGTTACACGAGTCGTGTAATATGATGCAATTGGTGGGGAATTTAGCGAATCAGAGGCAGGCAGACTGTATGATATATTTGGTCAATCTGGGCTTGTGTTTCTATTAATAGACACGTGTGCACCTGCAGCGTTCATAGTCAAGGTTACACGAGTCGTGTAATACGATGCAATTGGTGAGGAATTTAGCAAATCAGAGGCAGGCAGACTGTATGATATATTTGGTCAATCTGTGCTTGTGTTTCTATTTATAGACACGTGTGCACCTGCAGCGCTCATAGTCAAGGTTACACGAGTCGTGTAATATGATGCAATTGATGGGAAATTTAGCAAACCAGAGGCAAGGTCCTGTACATTGCGTCTCGATTAAATATCGAAGGATTTACTGCATCAAATGGCTGGATAGATGGTTTCATGAAGAGGCACTCTGTGGTGTATAGATCAGTTTGCAATGGGGAATCTCGAAGTGGTGATTTGGAGATGGCTGAAGATTGGAAGCAGACGGATGTTCCTACTCTAATTGTGATGACATCTTGAAGGACATCCCAGGCCTTGAAGGAGCGGGCGAATAGTTGTACCTTCAGAGATGCTCTAAAGTTTTATCTTCTGGGTGGTTAGTGGGTTTCTCAGTGGTTAATGGGTTTCTCAGTGGTTAATAGGTTTCTTATTTGCTTTTTTTTTCTTTTCTCTCTTTTCGCTGGTGGTGAATCGGGGCTTGTGCGTACGTGTTTGTGCGTTATCTCTTCATTCATTATTTTAAAACTGCTTAACTATTTCAATGTATTACTGCCTAACTATTTCAATGTTGTCTCAACTATCTTACTTCCCATTTGTCATCATGTAAAATTTGGACTCCTTTGAGGCTTTTCTTTTTTTTCTCGTTCTTGTTGACAGTTAACCTGAGGTGGTATATGTGGGTTTACTTTTTATTGTGTTTTCTGCCATACTTTATTGTTTTTTTTTATTTATTCTTTAATCTAGATATGCGAGGGTGTGGGATGGAAGCCCCCCGATGCCCTTGCGGTCAGGCTTGCCCTACATTGGTGGGGTGTATCTTGGCCGGGGGAATGTTTGTGGGATGAGCTCGGACCTTTATGTCTTCTCTCTTGAATGTATTTTTTTTGTTGTCTATTTATTTTCTGTGTTTTTTTATCTTCTTGTTCTACATGTTCAAGGGTGTGGGCTGAAAAACATCTGGTAACCCCGTGGCTGGGCTCGCCCTATATTGGTGAAGTGTATCTTGGCCGGGGGGATGTTATAGGATGAGCCCAGACCTTTTGATAGCTTCTGTTTTTTAATGTGTTCTTGAAATGTGCCTAAATATATTGTGTACATATTATGTTGCTATCAATAAACCTGTATTTATTTATTTATTTAAGTTATGGATATCGATGATATAGTGGACAGACACATCCACGAAAACTTATCCAACCAAGAATTACGACTATCTGGTGAAGAAGAGGTAAACTTAATCCATCCAATTCCAACAAAAAAATATGCTATGAGGCATATTGAGGGCCTTAAATGCTAAATTTAGCGAATCAGAGGCAGGCAGACTGTATAGGCAGGTCAATCTGTGCTTGTGTTTTATAGGATATCGATGATATAGTGGACAGTCGCATCGACGAAAACTTATCCGACCAAGAATTACGACTATCTGGTGAAGAAGAGGTAAACTTAATCCATCCAATTCCAACAAAAAAATATGCTATGAGGCATATTGAGGGCCTTAAATGCTAAATTTAGCGAATCAAAGGCAGGCAGACTGTATAGGCAGGTCAATCTGTGCTTGTGTTTTATAGGATATCGATGATATAGTGGACAGTCGCATCGACGAAAACTTATCCGACCAAGAATTACGAGTATAGATGATGAAGAAGAGGTAAACTTGATCCATCCAATTCCAACAAAAGAGGATGCTATGAGGCATATTGAGGGCCTTAAAAGCTACTTTACTAGTATTGAAAACGTACAAGACGCAACTTTCTTATCGATTTATAAGATGGAAAGAGCTGTAAACCACCACAAAAATATTAACCAAACCGATTTACGTGATTATCTAAATAAAAAATATTTTAATTTTTTTTTTCTAACCCCCAATCTATGTTTTCCCCCTAATTACGTTTTTTTTATCAGTTCCTTTAAAAATGTAAAAACGGTGTTTCACTGTATTCATTAATCATCGTACTAAGATAACTCTGATGAGCTTGTTGCTACATTATTCCAATCTCTTTCAACCAATCAGACGTTTACACAAAACATTTTTTTAAAATTAATTTATATGACATACGAGTACATGCCTGAATAAAATTAAGTATGCCACTTGCTACCGATGGGCGTTGGATCATACATTCTCTATCGAGGCTTTCACCTCATCATCAGGAGAGGACAAACAAGACTGAATTCTGTTCGAACTGGTACCGACATACACACTTCTACCAGTAAACATTCGGGTTGGGGACTGTGAGCCGAGGGAGGGAGGAGGCAATATCAGCGAGTAGTGGCGAGATTCTTGGAATATATGTGTTTGCCAGATGTTCACCCCGATGCACTGATTTAGAAAAGAGATTTCGTGAACATAAATTCGCCTTAACAAATCGTCTAATTTATTCTGAAATGGCTAATCATTGTCACCGTGAAAATCATACTTTTTCTATCGATGATGCCAAATTCTAACATATCAGTAGTAACGGATATATATTGGACAGATAAGAGGCCCTAGAAATATTCAAGTCAGTACATTTCGGTACTATTTCGAAGATAATTCATTCTTATTTATACTCTCCTGATAAAGAAGTGATAACCTTGAAACCGGTAGGGTTATACCGTTACATAAAGTGGAATAAACAGTGTTTGTAATTTATTTTTAACAAACACTGTTTATTCCACTTTTTTATGACGGTATAACCCTACCGGTTTCAAGGCTTTCACCTCATCTTCAGGGGAGCGTAAACAAGAGTCTTGTTTACGCTCCCCTGAAGATGAGGTGAAAGCCTTGAAACCAGTAGGGTTATACCGTCATAAAAAAGTGGAATAAACAGTGTTTGTTAAAAATAAATTACAATGTCTTTAAACCTCCACAACGTTAATGCCTTAACTATAAACAACATAAACAGTGTTTGATAAAAACAAATAACAATGTCTTTAAACCTCCACAGTGTTAATGCCCTAACTATACATAATATGCAAATCATAGATTGTTGATAAACATTTGATTTGACAAGTATTGGGACGTCATAACTCTATGAGCCAAACCATAGGTTATTGACAAATATGTGACCTTTACTATGAATAATTAATTATATTTATACAACATAATGTACCGGACAGGGTACAAATGAACTGTAACGTAGGTGTGTTGGTTGCTGCGCAGTGCTCGGAGAATTGAGTCGCGGTTCTAGAAGCGTAGATCGATGAGAAGAAGGTAGTGGGGTGAAAAGCTCTTAGGCAGGTTGGTAGCGGGGCTTAAGTAAAACCACAGTATAGTCGGTTCGTACTGAGAATACAATTCAAAAAATGAAAGTGACCCTTTTTATGAACGGGCTTCCGGTCATAGTAAGCGCTCACACCTCGCGAAATTCAACAATTTTCGGGAGTTTTGACCTCTACTTAAAACGACCGGTTCGCGACCCAGTCACGACGCCCCGTCCATAAGTCTTCACTTCCATTGCGGTCGCGATCACGATCAGACCCAAAGAAACAAAGGTATTTATTTTATACAAAAACATATATATCTAACATTTCAAATACAACAATTTACGTTTCAACTATCAAAATAGTAAGGATTTAGATCAAATTATTACAAGTATCAAGGATTTACACAATATAACAAGATACAAGTCTATACATACACAAGGGTGACCGCACACGTCCAATACACATAAATTGTTGTCAAAGAAAGTATCAAACATTGTAATTTGTTTTATCTTCTAATTCTTCTTCTTCATCTTATTTTAGGCCTGTTATGGTCCTGCATCATTGTTTGCCTCTTGTGACGTCGACTGCCAGCTGTCTTTCCATCTTTTGGGAGGTCGTCCTGGAGGTCTGCTCGCTTGGGGGATACTGCCCCTGGCCATTCTTACGGCTCTTAGTTCCGCCATTCTGGATATGTGTTCGTTCCAGAATCTTCTTCTCTGTCATCCCCATCTGACAATATCTTCAACTTCGCACGTCCTTCGGATTTCTGTGTTTCGTACTCTATCACGAAGGGTTTTGCCAGCGATACTCCTGAGTACCTTCATTTCGCTGGTTCGAAGGAAATTTTTGGTTCTGACAGTGTCGTCTCTGGACTCTATGCTGTATGTCATTATGGGGCGGACACAGGTCTTGTATATCCTCACCTTGCTTTGGATGTTCATATGCTTGTTTTTCCAGATAGTGTTCTTTAAACATCCCGAAATAGCTGCGGCCTTTTGTGATTGTCCAAGCACTTCGCCATGGATTATTGCACATTATGGTAGCACCCAAGTATTTAAATTTTGTTACTTGTTCAATCGGTGTGTCGTCGATCGCCACACTGCATCCGACTTGCTCTCTGGCTAGAGTCATGCATTTAGTCTTGCTGATGGAGATAGACATGTTGTATTTTTTGAAAGCAGTGTGGAATCGATGTAGCATTTGTTGCAGGTCTTCCTCTGATTCGGCTATGATGGTGGCATCGTCAGCATAGCATATGATGTTTAGCATATTGTCGCCCATCTTGTATCCCAGGTTAAGGTCGGCAACTTCTTGTTTTATCAAACACTGTTTATGCAGCTTCATATAACGGTATAACCCTACCGGTTTCAAGGTTATCACCTCTTCATCAGGGGAGCATAAACAAGACTGAATTATGTTCGAACTGGTACCGACATACACACTTCGAACGGTAAACATTCGGGTTGGGGACTGTGGGTGGAGGGAGGGAGGAGACAACATCAGCGAGCAGTGGTAAGATTCTTGGAATATATGTGTTTTCCAGATGTTCACCCCGAAGTTCCCCTAATGATGACCGTTACAAAAAGTGGAATAAACAGTGTTTGATAAAACAAATTGCAATGTCTTTAAACCTCCACAATGTTAATGCCTTAACTATAAACAATATCATCATCATCATCATCATCATTGTGAACCAGGGTCGATCCACTGCTGGATGAAGGTCTCCCCAAGTTGACTCCAAACAGTTCGGTCCTTTGCTCGCCGATGCCACGTGATGCTGCCATGCTTCCTGATTTCGTCCATCCAGCGTACCTTCGGTCTTCTTCTAGGCCTCTTTATGCCTCTTGGATACCATTGGATTATTTCGGATGTCCATCGGGAGTCTGACATTCTGGCTACATGTCCGGCCCATTGCCACTTCATTCTTTTGCACACCTTTATAACGTCTTCTACCTTTGTTATATTGCGAATCCAGGTGTTTCGTTTACGGTCTCTTTTAGTATATCCTAACATGCATCTCTCCATGCCCCTTTGTGCGGTCTGGAGCTTTTGCGTGTTCTTTACTGTGAGCGTCCATGTCTCGCAGCCATACGTAAGTACTGGAAGAATGCACTGGTTGTAGACCCTTCGCTTCAAGGTTATTGGGAGATTACTTTTGAAGATGTTGTTCAAACGTCCAAATGAGCTCCACGCCAGTTTTGTCCTTCGTGCTATTTCCTCCGATATGCCACCTACAAAGGAAACAAGTTGGCCCAGATACACATATTCCTGGACAAGTTCTAGCGGCTTTCCATCTACGTTTATTGGTTTTGGGGTAGCAAAGCCGTTCATCATATATTTGGTTTTTGAAATATTCATTTTTAAACCAACTTCCCTGCTGACCTCTGCCAATTCTTGCAGTTGGTGCTGAAGATCATTCGGGTTTTGTGAGAATATAACGATATCGTCTGCAAATCTGCAAATCTCAAATGGCTATAAACAATATATAAAGTATTAAACAGTAATTATGACAACACGTTATGTTACACACGGATTTAAGTACAATTTCATAATGTTTGATGAAGAATGTTCTACCGGTTGTCCCCTTTTTGATTTTTCAGTCAGTAACTGATATTTCAAATAAAATTAAACATGACACTTGGCACCGATGGGCGTTGGATTGGGATATAACTGGTATAAATAAGGGATATATAACTCTAGATATAAATCAATCCAACAGTCTATCCCTCTGTAACCACGGTTTAATATAATAAGAATGAACAAGATGGAAGTGTCTGCCATGTGTGGTATGGGGACAGGCCCCTGCGTGGTGGCTAGTCACCTTTACAGAATAAGGCTATTGTAGACAATCCCGGGCAGGATGATGGGACTATAGACCGTGTATTTTTTCGGTTGTCCTTTATGACTAAAGTCTAAAGTGACTAAAGGTCCGGAGTTCAAATATCCCAACAAGTTTGACAGTAGTACTTTTATAAAAAATTCTTTATAAGAAAAACTTAACGCGCTACGAGTCATTTTCCTTCTCCCGTGATGTCGGACCTTAAGTCCGTCGTCACTACTGTTTTTTTCACAGCCAGACGTGTCTCTTTGGGCAGTTCCTTCTTCGTCACTATGTAACGTCGCGCTCATAAAAAAATAAAGAATACAAGACTTGTATCTTCAAGTGTAGATCGCACTGGATGGAGATTTTTTTTATCCACTTTGTACGGATTTCTCCTGTTACACAAAGAGGGTCTGCTTCTAGAGTTAGCTTATTCGTTAGGAAGAATATCAGCCAGGACTCTTGTCATACTGCTAGGCGGTGCCGAGACTATATCCACAGTGTCACTCAGTCGGTTCAATATCTCTATACCATGCGTGACTATAGCTGAGTGTTTAGCCATGATATTCATTCTGTAAGTTGCTATGTATTATATAGAACAGGGGGTGATTCCTTGCACGGGTATATTTATTGGGGACATATAAACTTAGTGCTTCTAGTATCGCGGGACAGTTAAAGCAACCTTTATTAGGAATATCGCGATGGATTCTTGCCTTCTTGTTTCGAGGCTTCTATAGTTACATACCGTGATAAGTTCGACATGGTGACCATAACAGCGTGGCTGGAGATGGAATCAAACTGAATTGGTATATTTTGTGATCATTCTCTCCAAACTGCAGTTGCATATTTAGCTGTTGATCATCAAAGTATAGTGCCCGGCGGTAAGTAATGCACATCGGACTTAAGAAAGAGACTGTCGCTTTATAGAGCGTTGTCTCTGTCGCACGTACTGTAAGCGCATCGTGCGACAGAGACGACGCTCCACAAAGCGACAGTCTCTTTCTTAAGCCCGATGTGTATAACTTACCGTCGGGTACTTATAACTCATTCTCTCAATACAGCTTAACCATCTCAAAGCCCCTTCATAAGACTTTTGTATAAATCACAATAAAAACAAGATTAACTTCTTTGGCAGTACTTTTTTCTAAGTAATTTGTTTTGGTCAGTAAGTTTATTGACGACCAAAGCAAAGTTCATATAAAGTTATTATGCAGAGTTAATTTATTTCAACACTTCCTCCTAGTACTTGTTTGGTTTATGAACAATGCTTAATTTTGTGAAAGGTTTATTAAAATTACTATATCTAAGTAAATACTGTTATATAACTACGCATATTTATTTACAATACTTAAATAATTTAGTTTAGTTTAGTAATTCTGTCAACATTCCCCTTTGTGGAGAGCTACACCACCCTCCTTACACATGTACCGGGTCTCCCCTCCTTTACCTTCTTGTGTGCAGCACAGCACACACCTTGCAAGGTCTGCAGGGTCAGTTGATGGAATACATATAAGCACATATTTAGACACGTTTTTGAAGTGAAACTTCTATAGGCGCGGTAGGGCAAATTGGCCTGAACGTCACGAAAAGTGAAACGGTGTATTATATTAGTATTAAATAATAATTATTAAATATTTTATTTATTAATGAATTATTATTAATTGTTTTAATATAAGTAATTATTTATTATATTTTTTTTGTATTAATATACTTAATAATTATTAAATTTATTTTATATTAAATTATTTTATTTTATTTAATATTTATGTAATATATAATTTCGAGTTATATATTGTATAATTACTACCATTTGAGAATACAAATGCTGTCACTCCCGTAATGCAAATGGATGGAGAAACATTACCAAATTGTGACTCCTTTAAGTATCTCGGGTCACTCATCCATAGCGATGGAGGATGTGCAGCAGATGTAACACATAGAATTAGTGTGGGATGGATGAAGTTTAGATCAATGTACTAGCAGTATCTCGGGTCACTCATCCATAGCGATGGAGGATGTGCAGCAGATGTAACACATAGAATTAGTGTGGGATGGATGGAGTTTAGATCAATGTACTAGCAGTATCTCGGGTCACTCATCCATAGCGATGGAGGATGTGCAGCAGATGTAACACATAGAATAAGTGTGGGATGGATGGAGTTTAGATCAATGTACTAGCAGTATCTAGGGTCTCTCATCCATAGCGATGGAGGATGTGCAGCAGATGTAACACATAGAATTAGTGTGGGATGGATGGAGTTTAGATCAATGTACTAGCAGTATCTCGGGTCACTCATCCATAGCGATGGAGGATGTGCAGCAGATGTAACACATAGAATTAGTGTGGGATGGATGGAGTTTAGATCAATGATGGGAGTTCTATGTGATCCGAAAATGCCAGTAAAGTTAAAAGGAAAAGTATACCAAACGATTGTCAGACCCGCACTCCTCTATGGCTCCGAGTGCTGGACGATGTATAACTCTTACTCTAGGCAACTAGAAACTGCTGAAATGCGCATGCTAAGATGGTCAGCTGGTGTGTCCCTAAGAGACAGGAAGCCTAGGTGTTACAGACATCAACAGTAAGATGGAGGAGAGGCCGTTGGATTGAGATGGTGTGGGCACGTTGGACGCAGACCACCCGATCACACTGTGAACTAGGCAATCTCCATGGATCTTCCTCGAATAACAACCAGAGAAAGGCCAAAGAATTCATGGGTGGTGCAAAAAGATAACCTGATGCAGAGGCACGGCCTGGGGGACGTTGTCCGGGACAGAAGAGCATACAACCTGAGGACGAGGAGAGCTGACTCCAACAGTCTTCGTAGACAATGAGTTGGGATGGAGCCAGGGAGAAGGAGATTGTGGACCCTTTGGATGGTATGGGCACGTTGTACGCAGAGCACAAAGGGTTCACAATCTCCGAATCGAAAAAAGTGCGCATGTACGAGTAAAAGAACCGAATCAAGATTCTGCTCACCGTTTTCTTTGATTCCAAAGGAATGAATTATCCATAAGTAATTCACGCCACAAAGTCAAATGGTGAACGCCGATGTGTACTTGGGTGTTTTGAATAGTTTATGGGCCAGGATTTTTTTAGTTCTATCCAAATACCGGGAACAACGGGCATGGTCTTTGTTGCACGAAAATTTACCAGCGCATAAAAGCAAGATTGTACGCGATTTCTTGGCCAAAAAAAATATCGATCACCCCCCATATTCGCCTGATTTGAATCTATGCGACTTTTGGATATTTTTAAAACTGAAATTGGCGATGAAAGGAAAGTGTTTCGATACGATTTCAGACATCCAGAAGGCTTCGAATGTGATTTTAGAGACAATTCTTCAGAATGAGTTTCAGGAGTGCTTCAGAAAATATTACAACCGTTTCGAGTATTGTATTGACTTACAAGGAATGTATTTTGAATAAAAGATAATGTAAACTAAAAATAAACAATGTCTTGTATTTGATTCCCCGTCACATTGGACCGATAATGTATGTAAAATCTTTAAGGAGTGACATTTCACTATACGATACACTGATGATGCGACGGCCGAATCTCCACCATAAATCAATTCATTCAAATTTTCATTATCTAGGGCAAGAGTTTTCAAAGTGGTCGATATCGACCCCCTAGGGTCGATTTGAATTTTCTAGGGGTAGATAGTTTCAATGAAAATATTTGTGGGTCGACGACAGCAAAAATAGACCCCCTTACTACTGCTATTTGTTTGTTACTTTAACCTTTCCTTCCCTGTGTTGGGTATCTTCTACACGTTGCTTCTAATAACCATCAATACCTCTATAAATATAATAAATACAAGGTTAAGATTTTAGGTATTCCTCCATAATATATTTACGCATTGATTTAAAAAATAATATTAATAATAATCAGAGTTTATCGACTATATCGTATGTATTTTGTGAAGATCGGAAACAAATTCGCATTTAAACGCTGCGAGTGCCTCGACCTTGTGTCTTGACGATAGGTGAAGAGTATGCGGGAAGCGCGACACTATATTCGCATCTCACTCTTGCATAATCCACTGAATTGCGAGGAGCTCAATTGTCTCAATCGTCGCAAGCGTAAGCCACTACTGCTCCGCACCGCAGTTGCTTCTGGGCTTGCAAATAGATTAGACGTACGCCCGTTCCGTTAGCGTTGCCAGATGGTTTTTTAATGTTTACAGCAAATAAATCTCAATTATTATAATTTTTAACTTCAATTATAATTAATTAAGGGGATTATCTATGAATGTTCTTATTTTTCCGATTTAAAATCGCTAATTTTTGATCGCGTACTCACTACCCAACACCGGAGCGCGCGTTTCAATTTTAGCACCGTAAGGGAAGGGTTAAAATATCTATGATTCCAATAGGTACCTATACTTGAGAAAATTTAGGATGGTCCCTTCGACTTTTGAAACGTCATGTCTCAAAAGGAATGGGGTAAAATCGTTTTTTTTTACAAATCGAACAGTTTTTTTATAAATCGAAAAATTGTTTTTCTCTAAACTGATGTTTTTATTCCTAATTTTCATTATACTGACTTTCTAATGTATTGTATGATTTGTATCTATCTTTAAATAGGCCAAGATCCACTATGAATTAATACTAATTACGAACATTTCATTTTAGGTATAAAAAAATCGAAAATCCAATTATCGTATACCCCATCCCTAGCCAATGCGGACTAACGTAGTGACTTTTGACAAACGTCACCAAATATTATTTGATTTTAACAAATTGCCACATTTTTGCTAATTTGTAACAAGATGTGTTAATTTGTCATTATTGTTAGTTTTATGTAATGTATTTACCTAAATAACTTGCTATTTATTAGAATCGAGGCTTATATTAAAGTTGATAAAATAATTAAAATTACTGAACATCGTTACAAGGTTATATTTGGGCAAATTTGTGAGCTGTCACAGGAACCGTGCTACATTTTTTAAAGTATAATTAAGAATATTTGTACTTATTTTGAATTTACATATTTATTTCATAAATGTCAAGAAACTCTGTTCGTATTTTTTGCTTTAATTATGGTCAGCGTAGATTTGAATATTAAATATTGCAGAAGATAATGCAATGCATAATCCGTAGTCCTTTTATCTTTTTCAATCCTTAATTACAAGTGATTACAATGAAAAGATTGTTATCTAGTGAAATATTTAATATCGAGTACTGTACAAACTTATTAATTTGAGTAAGTCATGTAAATGACTAGGGGGGAGACAGTTTTAAAAGCTTTTGGTGAAGGGCCGGCCGAAAAAAGTTTGGGAATTTTTGATATAGGTTCGTGTTAAAATCAGGAAACCATAGTTTAAATGTTGAATTTTTAATAAGAAACAAAGTGTTAAAAAAAAAACTGTCCGTATCACAGATTCGGTCGATTAAAAAAATCAATGGTTGAACGACTGATAGCTGTTATTTGAAATATTTCCAGTAAATGATTCCTGTATTACCGGTAATACACAAAGTAGATTTTCGACAATTTACCGGTATTACAGGAAACGTTTATACCGGTAATGCAATCCGTAATCGCTGGAAATTTGTCACAACTTTGTTTTTCTTAATATTAATTTGTTTCAGATAATTGCACACTATTAGTTGACCAGAGTAAGCAGAGAGGAGAGATCACTGTATTTGTTATCACGACATATATATTTCACCTTTTCAATATCTATACAACATACTTTACAAACAATTCCTATGGTTTCTTTGATAATTTACATTTCCTTCCTTCAATTTTATCATCAACAATTTATTATTATTATTATTAGTATTACACATGACAAGAAAAATACATAATTTGCAAAAAAACAACAGGTAATTTAATAAAGACACACATTATTTTAATGGATCTGGGTTTGTTGCCTTTCATTTGTCGTGTCCCCAGTAAACTAGGCTTTTGCCTGTATCTCACTGAGGATATTTAGCATGAAAAAATAAATCGATACTTCTTTCCGATTTTTGATTACACAAAAACAAAACCCCTTTGCACATTCTCATCAACCTGACAAACAGTGACACTCAATTACAACTGGAACGTCATGCGCAATCAAACTCTTCATACACCATCTCTCCAGAAAGACCAAACTTGTTCATCCCACAATATACCGCACACAATCATAAGAATAAAAATGAACACAAAAATATACAGAAACACAAATACAAAACAACAAGAAGAAATCCACACTCAGGAGCCCACCCAAATCTTTTCCACACGTCATTCATCCTGAAAGCCCAAGTACTCAAAATCATGTCGCAATAACAACCACGCTCCGATCGACTGTCTAAATGGTTTTCCTACTTTTACCTTTATTGAATTCGGCACGCCATTGTATGTCATGGGAGCCAAATAATAACAATACTTCCGTGGTCTTTCATTTCAACTCACATTTGCACTATATATTTGTTATGTTAGACTTTCTTCATTCATTCTTTCCATATGCCGAAACTATCTCAGCATGCTCGTCTCCACCTTACGCCTTAAGTTCACATTCATCCCTTATCACTTCATTCTGTATTTTGTCATACATTCTTACTCCATGTATTTTTTTTCAATGCACGCATTTCTACATCATGTTTTTAATTTCTTGAATGTCACTGTTTGTCAGATTGATTAAGAATGTGCAACGGGGTTTTATATAATAAAAAATCGGCAAGAAGTATTGATGAATTTTTTATCCTATATGTCCTCAGTGAGATACAGGCAAAAGCCTAGTTCACCGGGGACACAACAAATGAAAGGCAATAAACCCAGATCCATTAAAATTGTGTGTCCAAATTAAATATGGCTTTCGTCATATTTATTTTTTCAAAAAGAAAATATGCTGATCGTTTCACTACGGCGTGCCATCGGATCCATTTCAGTTGACTCCATTTTCTTTTCATTAATTACACATGTTTTTATCATACTTTTCTAATGATTTACTCAGGCCCAAATGCTATTTAAAGAAATATATTAATTGAAAATACGTTTTTAAAATAAATGATGCCCTTAAAAAGAGATATCACAAAGAGATTAATAATTGTTGAAAATAATACTTGAAAAATATCAACAAAACATCAGTGAGTTGAATCTGATCCAAACTAAACATGGGTAACGTGCAAATCTAGACTAAATAATCTATCTTCATACGTTCAACATGTGCAAACCACCTCAACGTGTTCTTTATACAACTACATATTCTTTTTCAGTGTCCGATTAATAATATTGCTTGGTTTAAATTTATATTTTTAATCAAGCAGTTTTTTTTTGCGATTTCCCAATATTATGATTTTTGTGGATTCTTTTTTTAATATTACCTATTTAATATTGGATTTGGTGGTTTTTTTTTTCAATATTACCTCTTTAATATTGGATTTGGTGGATTCTTTTTTTAATATTACCTCTTTAATATTGGATTTGGTAGATTCTTTTTTAATATTACCTCTTTAATATTGGATTTGGTGGATTATGTTTTAAGTATTACCTCCTTAATATTGTATTTGGTGGATTCTTTTTCGAATATTACCTCTTGAATATTGGATTTGGTAGATACTTTTTTTAATATTACCCCTTTAATATTGGATTTGGTGGGTTCTTGTTTTTAATATTATCTCTTTAATATTGGATTTGGTGGATTTATTTTTTTATATAACCTCTTTTATATTGGATTCTTTTTTTTTTAATATTACCTCTATAATATTGGATTTGGTGGGATTTTTTTTTAATATTACCTCTATAATATTGGATTTGGTGGATTCTTTTTTTAATATTACCTCCTTAATATTGGATTTGATGGATTCTTTTTTTAATATTACCACTTTAATATTGGATTTAGTGGATTCATTTTTTCATATTACCTCTTTAATATTGGATTTGGTGGATTCATTTTTTTTAATATAACCTCTTTAATATTGGATTTGGTGGATTCTTTTTTTTAATATTACCTCTTTAATATTGGATTTGGTGTATTCTTTTTTTTAATATTACCTCTTTAATATTGGATTTGGCGAATTCTTTTGTTAATATTACCTCTTTAATATTGGATTTCGTGGATTCTTTTTTCAATATTACCTATTTAATATTGGATTTGGTGGGATTCTTTTTTTAATGTTACATCTTTAATATTGGATTTGGTGGATTTATTTTTTTATATAACCTCTTTAATATTGGATTCTTTTTTTTTAATATTACCTCTATAATATTGGATTTGGTGGGATTTTTTTTTAATATTACCTCTTTAATATTGGATTAGGTGGATTATGTTTTTAGTATTACCTCCTTAATATTGGATTAGGTGGATTCTTTTTTCATATTACCTCTTTAATATTGGATTTGGTGGATTTTTTTATAATATTACCTCTTTAATATTGGATTTAGTGGATTCTTTTTTTTTATATTACCTCTTTAATATTGGATTTGGTGGATTCTTTTTTTAATATTACCTCTTTAATATTGGATTTGGTTGATTAATTTTTTTTAATATTACCTCTTTAATATTGGATTTGGTGGATTTTTTTTATAATATTACCTCTTTAATATTGGATTTGGTGGATTTTTTTTTTTAATATTACCTCTTTAATATTGGATTTGGTGGATTTTTTTTTAATATTACCTCTTTAATATTGGATTTGGTGGATTCTTTTTTTAATATTACCTCTTTAATATTGGATTTGGTGGATTCTTTTTTTAATATTACCTCTTTAATATTGGATTTGGTGGATTCATTTTTTTTAATATTACCTCTTTAATATTGGATTTGGTGGATTCATTTTTTTTAATATAACCTCTTTAATATTGGATTTGGTGGATTCTTTTTTTTTTAATATTACCTCTTTAATATTGGATTTGGTGTATTCTTTTTTTAATATTACCTCTTTAATATTGGATTTGGCGAATTCTTTTGTTAATATTACCTCTTTAATATTGGATTTCGTGGATTCTTTTTTCAATATTACCTATTTAATATTGGATTTGGTGGGATTCTTTTTTTAATGTTACATCTTTAATATTGGGTTTGGTGGATTTTTTTTTAATATTACCTCTTTAATATTGGATTTGGTGGGCTATGTTTTTAGTATTACCTCCTTAATATTGGATTTGGTAGATTCTGTTTTAAATATTACCTCTTTAATATTGGATTTGGTTGATTCATTTTTTTTTATATTACCTCTTTAATATTGGATTTGGTGGATTCTTTTTTTAATATTACCTCTTTAATATTGGATTTGGTGGATTATTTTTTTTTAATATTACCTCTTTAATATTGAATTTGGTGTATGCTTTTTTTTAATAATACCTCTTTAATATTGGATTTGGTGGATTCTTTTTTTTAATATTACCTCTTTAATATTGGATTTGGTGGATTCTTTTTTTTAATATTACCTCTTTAATATTGGATTTGGCAAATTCTTTTTTTAATATTACCTCTTTAATATTGGATTTGGTGTATTCTTTTTTTTAATATTACCTCTTTAATATTGGATTTGGCGAATTCTTTTGTTAATATTACCTCTTTAATATTGGATTTCGTGGATTCTTTTTTCAATATTACCTATTTAATATTGGATTTGGTGGGATTCTTTTTTTAATGTTACATCTTTAATATTGGGTTTGGTGGATTTTTTTTTAATATTACCTCTTTAATATTGGATTTGGTGGGCTATGTTTTTAGTATTACCTCCTTAATATTGGATTTGGTAGATTCTGTTTTAAATATTACCTCTTAAATATTGGATTTGGTTGATTCATTTTTTTTAATATTACCTCTTTAATATTGGATTTGGTGGATTATTTTTTTAATATTACCTCTTTAATATTGGATTTGGTGGTATCATTTTTTTTAATATTACCTCTTTAATATTGGATTTGGTGTATGCTTTTTTTAATATTACCTCTTTTATATTGGATTTGGTGGATTCTTTTTTTAATATTACCTCTTTAATATTGGATTTGGTGGATTCTTTTTTTAATATTACCTCTTTAATATTGGATTTGATGGATTCTTTTTTTAATATTACCACTTTAATATTGGATTTGGTGGATTCTTTTTTAAACATAACCTCTTTAATATCGGATTTGGTGGATTCTTTTATTAATATTAACTCTTTAAAAAAAATAACTAGATGCCAGTAATGTCCTTTTTTAGAAAATGTATTATAAAGATCACGTAAAAACACGGAACTGAGACCCAACGTAAACCTAATTTAAACACAAGATCGGAATATATAGTACAAATAGTTAAAAAAAGGATATCGTATCACATACTTGGTCGATAAAACAAGGACGACAGGTGAATTACCGACTGAGAACTGTTATTATAAATATTTCCAGTAATTGTTTCCTGTATTACCGGTAATACCGAAAGTAGATTTTTGTCAATTTACCGGTATTACAGGTAACGTATTATAGGTAAATTATACCGGTAATGTATTAGGTGTTACGAGGGTTACTACTAAAGTTTTGAGACAGACAAGTAAAAACAAATATTTATAATCGAAAAGCGCTTTATTGTTTTTCAAAATACACTCCATCAAGATCAATACACTTTTGCATGCGTTTGAACCAATTTTCGAAGCACTTTTTCCACTCCCAATTTTTTCAACATTTCTTTGGACCAATCGACACGAGCCTTTTTTTGAGCGATTGTCAAATTATGCGGGTTCCAACGCGAACAAATCTTTTTGACGGCCAAATGTTTATGCAATATTGAATGTATGCGAGTGGAACTAATGCCCATACATGCTTCAATCTCACAATAAATCACATGACAATCTTGCAATATCAGTTCACGCACAGCATCGATGTTTTCTGGCACAACAACCAATTTTGGACGACCTTCATGAAATTCGTCTGTGCGGTTGTCCAATTCGCGATCCAAACCACACGAATCTAATACTCAAGGGTAACTTGGTTACCATTTCGGTGGTTAGTTGCGGCGACGCCAGGTATTCTCCCCTCGAGCCCTCCACTGTAGTGACTACGTTCCGCACTGCCACAGCATATTCAACAACGGCTTCTGTAGAGGCACCTTCCATCAGACGAGGATGTCGTTGAACTCTCTCCAGTTTTGTGGCTACGATCATCTCCGGGTGACCAAAGCGCATTCCCAAGGTGCGGATTGTCTCCCGCAAGTTCCTCGGCTCCCTCAACAAAAGGGCGGAAATTACTTCTCTAGCGCCACTCTTCAGGGTGCGCTGCAGCGGAAGGAGATTTTCGGCATCTGCAAGCCCACATAATTCTGTGGACTAATCTTACTGCGCCTTGAACGTCGGCCACTCAAGTGGGTTCAGAAGATGGGCAGGTGATTGGCTCCAGTCTGTGGAGAAATCAGCACGGTCATCCTCAAACTCTCTTCACTGGCTTGTATCTTTGGAATTCCATTTCCCAGTGATGATCGGATGGCCTCTGCTATCAAGGATCTCATTTGCGTCATTGGATTCTGCTGCTGGTTCACCCAATCCTCGGTGAGCCACCGCGGATCAGCTGCCGGTATGTCATAAGGAATGCGTGCCTCTGTTGGTCCAGGAACGGCGTCATCCATCGCAGCTTTATCCTTTAGAGCTGTCCTTTCATCAAGCAACACGGACGTTCTTCTTTTCTCGATTGTGTCCTCCGTGTTGGTGTGTAAAGACGCAATTGAATCAGCGTCAGATCTTTAGTTGCTCCGAACTCTCGCTTCCATAGTGGGATTCTTCCCGGAACGTAGAGAAGGCATGATGTTGTGAGTGAATCTTCCGTAAATGCGGCAGATTCGGCTCGAAGGACCGCATGGTAAAGCATCGGTACAAATACTGTAAAATAGGTGGATGGCTGCCATTCAATACTTGGAGATTCCCGTTTACTTCTTGCGTTTTCGGTGAAAAGTAGCAGGGTGAAAAGATTCCTCATTTTTCGTTCCTTATGTGCAGCCCATCACTGATCGTAAGCCCTTTTATTCGCCCGTGTATGCCGTCACGGCTTACTAGACACTTGCTAGATACCATGTATACCGTGTGTTCTCTGTATGCATGGGCTGTTCAATTATTTATAGTGATTATTACGAAGGCCACGCATAAGGAACATTTCATTACAATAGGTATCATATAGATATCAACTATTTACACAGCAATAACACAAATAAAATCATATATTTTAGGTGACTTATGCGTCCTTCTTCCTGACACTGTCCCAACTCATTGCCTAGGTAGGCTGTTGGGGTCGGCCCTTCTCGTTCTCAGGCATGTTCATGTATGTTCTTCGGTTCTGGGTGTCACTTTCATCTTGGCCGTTTCTCTGTAGGATTTTAGAGCATTGAGTCATCCAGGAGTTCTTTGATCTTCTTCTGGACGGCTGTCGAGGAAGATCCACAGACATCGCCTGATTTACAGAATGCTCTGGTGGTCTCCGCCTTATGTGCCCGTACCATCACAGCTGTCGCTCTTCCAGCTTACTGTTTATGTCAGTGACCTCCAGGCTACCACGAATGCGTGAGCCCTTAATTTAATATTTCAGTGATACTCCTGCCGACCACCTAAGCATTCGCATTTCTGATGTTTCAAGTTGCCTAGAGTAGGAGCTGTATATAGTCCAGCATACTGAGCCATACATAACTGCGGGTCTAACGATAGTCTGGTTTACCTTTCCTTTCAGTTTTACAGGCATTTTTGGGTCACACAAGACTCCTGTTACCGATCTGAATTTCATCCATCCCACACCTATTCTATGGTCAACATCCGCGACGCACCCTCCGTCTTAGTCAATGAGTGAGCCCAGATATTTAAATGAGTCACAGCCGGCTAGTATATCTCCATCCAGTTGCATTGAAGGAGTTGTGGCATTTGAGTCTTCAAAATGCAGGTACAGATATTCTGTCTTTTTCCTACCAATTTTTAAGCCGTTTTCCTCCAGGACTTTTCTCCATCTCTCCAGACTGCTCTGCAAGTCACAATGGTTATCTGATATCAGTGCTAGATCATCTGCAAAACGCATAGTCTTAAGGATACCGTTCATTTTATGATTTGTTAGATAATTCATGACAATTATGATCGGCAGTGGACTGAGTACAGATCCTTGGTGCACCCCCCCTTTAATTGGTAATTGATGTGATGTTCCCGACGTGCATCTTACTTGTATTTTTCCATTGGTATACATATCTAGTATGGTAAGCACATATCCTTACAGTACGTCATGATATCTCAATGCTGCCCAGATCAGGCTTCGGGGTACCCTGTCGAATGCCTTTTCCAAGTCTATAAATAACATGTGTAGGTCTTTTTAGGCATCTCGATATTTTTCAACTTGGATTCTGACTGTTTGAATTGCATCTAACATAAAGTTGATTTTTCCCACACAAAGCCGCCGCATTGATCGTCGTGAATATTGCCAACATTTCTTATTCTGGTGTTGATAATCCTCTCGTATATTTTCATGGTGTGGGACATAAGCTTTATCCACCCTTAATTGTCGCACTTCCTGGTGTCTCCCTAATTCTTATAGAACGGGAGAAAATAGCTCTTCTTAAAGCTTTCTGGCATTGGTACTCCAGTCAGTATTTTATTACAGAGGCTGTACAACCATTTATGGCCCACTTCACTCCACTGTGAGTAATAAAATGTTGTTTTAAATGTGATTTACATGCAAAGCCTCTCCCACAGTAAGAACAATTATATGGCTTCTCTCAACTGTGAGTAATAGATGTCTTTTTAAAACTGATTTATATGCAAAGCTTCTCCCACAGTGAAAAAAATTATATGGCTTCTCTCAACTGTGAGTAATAAGATGTTGTTTTAAATTTCCTTTAAGTGCAAAGCTTTTCCCGCAGTTTGAACATTCATATGGCTTCTCTCCACTGTGAGTGATAAGATGTTGTTTTAAATGTTCTTTACGTGCAAAGCTTCTCCCACAGTGAGAACAATTATATGGCTTCTCTCAACTGTGAGTAATAAGATGTTGTTTTAAATTTCCTTTAAATGCAAAGCTTCTCCCACAGTGAAAACAATTATATGGCTTCTCTCAACTGTGAGTAATAAGATGTTGTTTTAAATTTCCTTTAAATGCAAAGCTTTTCCCGCAGTTTGAACAATCAATCATATGGCTTCTCTCCCCTGTGAGTGATAAGATGTTGTTTTAAATTTTCTTTACGTGCAAAGCTTCTCCCACAGTGAGAACAAGTATATGGCTTCTCTCCACTGTGAGTAATGAGATGTCGTTTTAAATATGATTTTAGTGAAAAGCTTCTCCCACAGTAAGAACAATTATATGGCTTCTCTCCACTGTGAGTAAGAAGATGACTTTTTAAAACTGATTTATATACAAAGCTTCTCCCACAGTGAGAACAATTATATGACTTCTCTTCACTGTGATTGATAAGATGTTGTTTTAAATTTTCTTTACGTGCAAAGCTTCTCCCACAGTGAGAACAAGTATATGGCTTCTCTCCACTGTGAGTAATGAGATGTCGTTTTAAATATGATTTTAGTGAAAAGCTTCTCCCACAGTAAGAACAATTATATGGCTTCTCTCCACTGTGAGTAAGAAGATGACTTTTTAAAACTGATTTATATACAAAGCTTCTCCCACAGTGAGAACAATTATATGACTTCTCTTCACTGTGATTGATAAGATGTTGTTTTAACTGTTCTTTACGTGAAAAGCTTCTCCCACAGTGAGAACAAGTATATGGCTTCTCTCCACTGTGAGTAATGAGATGTCGTTTTAAATTTGATTTACGTGAAAAGCTTCTCCCACAGTGAGAACAAGTATATGGCTTCTCTCCACTGTGCGTTATAAGATGTTGTTTTAACTTTTCTTTACGTGAAAAGCTTCTCCCACAGTGAGAACAAGTATATGGCTTCTCTCCACTGTGCGTGATAATATGTTTTTTTAAAAATGCTTTACGTGCAAAGCTTTTTACACAGTTTGAACAATTATATGGCTTGCCTCCACCATTACTTGATTGTGGTATTTTCTGCAGAGAAGTAATGAAATCTAAAAAAATAACATTACTAAATGATTAATTAATGAAAGTACTACTCGGATATACAGCAGACAGTATCTATTTTAATTGGTATTTTGTGGTCATAAGCCCACAAAATACCAATTAAAATAGATACCGTCTCCTGTACACCCAAAACAGAGAACAATGTTACTAAAGAGTCATCCAGGCCAAAAAATAAAAAATGCTGTAAGGAAGCTGCTGATGGATCTCCAGGTAGATCTGATATATTCCAACAAAGAAATGCGTATGTATTGAATAAAAATATTTCTAATAAAAATATTGTAACAATGATAAGGTTATAATGAGACCGGTACCGATGTGTACAAACCCATCCAAATACGAGAATATGTAATTATTTAATACCTTTGTGGTTCCTGATGTGGTTTATTAAACTGTCTTTGCTTTTGTACATCTCCCCACAGTCATCACACTCAAAGGGTTTCCCAGTAGCAGCATAACTTCCAGAGCCCGCGTCATGTAGTTCTGGAGGCCGAATAATACTCATGACACTCGAGTCTCTGCCTGATGAGATGTCAACATCTAAAATATAAGGTTGTTTGAAGTTAAGCATTCCGCCCTTTCTGTCTACTCCATCAAAGAAATGCGTTTGTATTAAATAAAAATATTTTCAATAAAAATAACAATGATGAGACCGGTACCGATGTGTACAAACCCATCCAAATACGAGAATATGTAATTAATTAATACCTTTGTGGTTCCTGATGTGGTTTATTAAACTGTCTTTGCTTTTATACATCTCCCCACAGTCATCACACTCAAAGGGTTTCCCAGTAGCAGCGTCACTTCCAGAGCCCGCGTCATGTAGTTCTGGAGGCCGAATAATACTCACGACACTCGAGACTCTGCCTGATGAGATGTCAACGTCTAAAATATAAGGTTGTTTGAAGTTAAGCATTCCGCCCTTTCTGTCTACTCCATCAAAGAAATGCGTTTGTATTAAATAAAAATATTTTCAATAAAAATAACAATGATGAGACCGGTACCGATGTGTACAAACCCATCCAAATACGAGAATATGTAATTAATTAATACCTTTGTGGTTCCTGATGTGGTTTATTAAACTGTCTTTGCTTTTATACATCTCCCCACAGTCATCACACTCAAAGGGTTTCCCAGTAGCAGCGTCACTTCCAGAGCCCGCGTCATGTAGTTCTGGAGGCCGAATAATACTCACGACACTCGAGACTCTGCCTGATGAGATGTCAACGTCTAAAATATAAGGTTGTTTGAAGTTAAGCATTCCGCCCTTTCTGTCTACTCCATCAAAGAAATGCGTTTGTATTAAATAAAAATATTTTCAATAAAAATAACAATGATGAGACCGGTACCGATGTGTACAAACCCATCCAAATACGAGAATATGTAATTAATTAATACCTTTGTGGTTCCTGATGTGGTTTATTAAACTGTCTTTGCTTTTATACATCTCCCCACAGTCATCACACTCAAAGGGTTTCCCAGTAGCAGCGTCACTTCCAGAGCCCGCGTCATGTAGTTCTGGAGGCCGAATAATACTCACGACACTCGAGACTCTGCCTGATGAGATGTCAACGTCTAAAATATAAGGTTGTTTGAAGTTAAGCATTCCGCCCTTTCTGTCTACTCCATCAAAGAAATGCGTTTGTATTAAATAAAAATATTTTCAATAAAAATAACAATGATGAGACCGGTACCGATGTGTACAAACCCATCCAAATACGAGAATATGTAATTAATTAATACCTTTGTGGTTCCTGATGTGGTTTATTAAACTGTCTTTGCTTTTATACATCTCCCCACAGTCATCACACTCAAAGGGTTTCCCAGTAGCAGCGTCACTTCCAGAGCCCGCGTCATGTAGTTCTGGAGGCCGAATAATACTCACGACACTCGAGACTCTGCCTGATGAGATGTCAACGTCTAAAATATAAGGTTGTTTGAAGTTAAGCATTCCGCCCTTTCTGTCTACTCCATCAAAGAAATGCGTTTGTATTAAATAAAAATATTTTCAATAAAAATAACAATGATGAGACCGGTACCGATGTGTACAAACCCATCCAAATACGAGAATATGTAATTAATTAATACCTTTGTGGTTCCTGATGTGGTTTATTAAACTGTCTTTGCTTTTATACATCTCCCCACAGTCATCACACTCAAAGGGTTTCCCAGTAGCAGCGTCACTTCCAGAGCCCGCGTCATGTAGTTCTGGAGGCCGAATAATACTCACGACACTCGAGACTCTGCCTGATGAGATGTCAACGTCTAAAATATAAGGTTGTTTGAAGTTAAGCATTCCGCCCTTTCTGTCTACTCCATCAAAGAAATGCGTTTGTATTAAATAAAAATATTTTCAATAAAAATAACAATGATGAGACCGGTACCGATGTGTACAAACCCATCCAAATACGAGAATATGTAATTAATTAATACCTTTGTGGTTCCTGATGTGGTTTATTAAACTGTCTTTGCTTTTATACATCTCCCCACAGTCATCACACTCAAAGGGTTTCCCAGTAGCAGCGTCACTTCCAGAGCCCGCGTCATGTAGTTCTGGAGGCCGAATAATACTCACGACACTCGAGACTCTGCCTGATGAGATGTCAACGTCTAAAATATAAGGTTGTTTGAAGTTAAGCATTCCGCCCTTTCTGTCTACTCCATCAAAGAAATGCGTTTGTATTAAATAAAAATATTTTCAATAAAAATAACAATGATGAGACCGGTACCGATGTGTACAAACCCATCCAAATACGAGAATATGTAATTCATTAATACCTTTGTGGTTCCTGATGTGGTTTATTAAACTGTCTTTGCTTTTATACATCTCCCCACAGTCATCACACTCAAAGGGTTTCCCAGTAGCAGCGTCACTTCCAGAGCCCGTGTCATGTAGTTGGGGAGGCCAAATAATTCTCATGAAACTCGACACTCTGCCTGATGTGATGTCATAATCTAAAATATAAGGTTGTTTGGATTCTTTTAAATTATAAGGAAGAAAATGTTGCACACCACTTAATCCGATTTCGTTTCTGTGATATGTGAAACTTGTCACTTACTTAAGTCATTTTATCCAACAATTCCAGCAACACAGAATGCTATGTGGATTTCTTAGACTTAAAGTCCTGTTTGACTTGATAACTCCATTTGTAACTGAATTAGCAGATCTCTAGTAAAAATGGAACAAAACAATATTTTGACTATGTTAATAAATAAATATTGAACATTTTTAAACTCATAAAAGCACTCACTGTACTCTGTGCGTGTGTGTCCAGCCCCTGCACTGTTGAGTCGAGCGCACTCCGCCTTGACATCAGTCTCTTCTATGTCTATACCGTACTCCGGCACCGACAACGTCCCGAGCTGTTCAGCATCCACTCTCTCGTCTCCTGCAGCATTACTTTCAAAGCCCGTGTCAGGTAGTTGTGGAGGCCAAACAATTCTCATGAAACTCGAAACTCTGTCTGATGTGATGTCATCTAAAATATAAGGTTGTTTGGATTTCTTTAAATTATAAGGAAGAAAATGGTGCACACCACTTAATCTGATTTCGTTTCTATTATATGTGAAATTTGTCACTTATTGAAGTCATTTTATCCAACGATTCCAGCAACACAGAATGCTTTGTGGATTTCTCAGACTTAAAGTCCTGTTTGATTTAATATATTAATTTATCACTGAATTAGCAGATCTCGTGTAAAAATTGAACAAAACAATATTTTGACCATGTTAATAAATAAATATTTAATATTTTTAAACTCATAAAGCACTCACTGTACTCTATGCGTGTGTGTCCAGCCCCTGCACTGTTGAGTCGAGCGCACTCCGCCTTGACATCAGCCTCTTCTATGTCTATACCGTACTCCGGCACCGACAATGTCCCGAGCTGTTCAGCATCCGCTGTCTCCTCTTCCACAGATACGACCGAGGCTTCTTCATGTTCCCATTTGGGTAAAACTTCCCGGGAGTTCATTCCTGATTCTCTTTCCTTTACTTCTTTATCTCAATTTATTAACTATTATGTAAGGCTCCAATTGACTAGAAAATAAACAGATAGTCAATTCACATTGCATCGTTACTAATAAAATGTTTATATGATAGATGTCACAAATCATCTCCTAAATAGGATAAATTCCTTATTAACGCATTCACCGCCACTATACACCGCTAAGAAACTCATTTGTTATAAGGCCCACACAGCAAAAATACCTCGCCAGCCCCAAGTATACAAATGCACGTGTTTCTATATTTTCAAGTCTTTATGTTCCCTTTATCACTCTACAATATCTATTTACGGTCAAGTAAGCTACTTGATGAAAACAATAAAAATATCTCGACTTATATGCCGACTTCAATAAAGGTAAAGGTAGGAAAACCATTTAGACAGTCGATCGGAGCGTGGTTGTTATTGCGACAGGATTTTGAGTAATTGGGCTTTCAGGATGAATGACGGGTGGAAAGGATTTGTGTGGGCTCGTGAGTGTGGGTTTCTTCTTGTTGTTTTAATTTTGGTTGTTTTTGTGTTTCTGTGTATTTTTTTGTTTTAATTTTGTTTTAATTTTTATTCTTATGATTGTGTGCGGCATATTGTGGGATGAATATTTTTGGTCTTTCTGGAGTGATGATGTGTGAGGAGTTGAGTTTCGCAAGATGTTTCCAGTTGTAGTTGAGTGTCACTGTTTGTCAGGTTGATGAGAACGTGCAACGGGGTTTTGTTTTTGCGTAATTAAAAATCGGAAAGAAGTATTGATTTATTTTTTAATGCTTTATATCCTCAGTGAGATACAGGCAAAATCCTAGTTTACTGGGGATACGACAAATGAAAGGCAACAAACCTAGATCCATTGAAATTGTATGTCCAAATCAAATTACCTGTTGTTTTTTTCTCAAACTGTATATATTTCTTGTCATGTGTAATAATAAATAAAATAAATATAAAAAATATCTCACCAAACAGATGTGTACTTGCTGAGAATATACCGTTTCACTGACAAACTAATACACAAGAAAGACTTTATAAAATAAACCTGTAATGGACTACTTAACAGCAATTAACTGTTCCTGGGGAATCACTTTATAGTGAGGAAAATAAAAACACTTATGTGGAACAGTAGACAAAAAAATAGAAATATTTTTTCTCACGTCTAAATCCAAATATCAAAAAAACTGTGCTGAAGTACGTGGATACACTTTTGAAGTGTTTTAATTGTCGCCACGAAAATATAAATATCAAACAAACTCGCATTTTTTAACGGGAACGCTAAATCATTTGTTACTTCTGGTTTTGAGATTATTTAACACTTCCCTTACTGTGCAAAAAAAATCCCGCCAGTCATGTTGTTGGACTCTAAGTGTACATTAAAAAATGTATGTTTTAAACTAAAATTATGCAAAATTTGCTGGTTTTTTTTTTGTTATTAGCTATAAAATCATTTTATTATGCATTAAAACGTCGAATAATATAAAATAAGTGCAAGAAATTATAAAATAAGAGCTGAAGCAGAGAGACGACATTTCTATAGGAATCTTGTTTATGCAGTGACAATTATAGTGCGCACAGATATCATAATCCTCACTCTATCTGCGTATGCGTAATAGGGGCGGGGTTTCCAACCGTTTCATTTTTTTTATTCATAAAATAATACAATAAAATGTAGAGTGTATTTTTTCAGCAAAAAAATAAAATTCGAATTAAGACAATAAATAACATATTAACAAAATATAAAATGAATGTATAAATTCAAATATAAAAATATATAAACAAACACAAAATTCAAATCAATTAAATATGCAATTTGGAAAATATAAACACTACAAAAAATTAGAAAATAGGACAAACCTATAATCAAAGTTTAATCCTGTGGAGAAAGTCTATCGCAATTGGGGCACGAAATAACTTTTGTTTCTATTCTATGTACTAAACACACAGGTGTTTGACAAACATTGCAGAATAACCTGGTTCTTTTTCTCGACAAAATCTTCTGATTCTGATATATTGCCTGTCGCCTCAAATCCCAAATCGCTATCGATATTTCACGCCATCCTAATTATTATTTTTTTTAAATGAAATAATAAAGAAAAATGTAACAAATATACATTTATCATAAAAAGAGTAACGGTACAATAGAACATACCAGATAAAAAATAACAATAGAAAAAACATAAAAGATAAAAAATAGAAAAAACAAAAATCATAATTATAAAACTGGTGACGAATCCCTGGAACGGATGTAAAATATGAACTGTCAAAAATGAATGAGTCATTTGCACACTTCGAAAACGTTTTTGGCACACTTCGAAAAATTGTCGATCTAATATAAAATATTAATTTCTGTGGATATTTATAAATGTTTTTATTTCGTAATGACATCATTCAAAACATAGAGGCTTTGATGAGGAATACATAAAGTATGAAGACCCTGCAATCAGTATATTTAGAGAAATAAAATAAAATATAAGGCCTGGTCACTCGTGTCCCATCACAGATAGGCAAGTGTTAAACACATTATTAATCAAAATAAGACGCAAAAGTGTAACGATGTCAACAAAACAAAATGCATCACGAGCTTTGTTCATAATATCGATTGAAATATAAAACAGTGAACATTACCTTGGAGCCAAAGTGTTGAGGGAATCCGTCGCAGTACAGCAGCAATATTACACTGATACTGCCCGTTGCTGGGTCCGGGCCAACTTAGTTCCTTTGTTATATAACAAGACTAGTTTGTCCCTACGGAGAAGTAATGGCCAAACTCAGGAAGCTCTATGAGGACAGTCTGCGAGAGTAGCTAACTTTGTGCGGGACTCCTGAGGACCGGGAGCTGGTGGCTCAGGGCCGTGGAAAGTGGAGAGCCATCTGATGGCGTCTCAACAGCTAGACGTGTGAATAACAGTCCAAGTGCTGCGAACATGCATCAGCATTGCTTAGCAGGATCCACATGTCTGTGACATCTGCGGAAGGGAGTGCGCATCTAGAATCAGACTGTTTTCTCACAGATCATCGAGGGCGTCCGACAGAAAGGGCGTAAGTACACCTTTTTGCAAAACTGACTTTTTGGTCGTATGTGATCCTGTACTTCACAACATACTGAAAGAGTGCAAGTGCTGGAATGCTCCTTCTGTGAGTTTCATTATTTCTAAAGGGCGTATAACCCATGTTTTGTTATGATATTGCCAAGCAATAGAACATAGAAAGGGCTTAGGTCTAAGTGCGCCCATTTTTGGTTGAACGTAAGGGCGTTATGTACATACGGCCTTACAGTTTTGATATTCACCACAATACGCCCTTACGTTGTACTTTTTCTATAGAAGGATTTCTAATGTTATTGTAATTTATACATACGCCCTTACAGTTTTGATATTCACCACATATACACCATTACAGTTTTGATATTCACCACATATACACCCTTACAGTTTTGATATTCACCACATATACACCCTTACAGTTTTGATATTCACCACATATACACCCTTACAGTTTTGATATTCACCACATATACACCATTACAGTTTTGATATTCACCACATATACACCCTTACAGTTTTGATATTCACCACATATACACCCTTACAGTTTTGATATTCACCACATATACGCCCTTACGTTGTAATTTTTCTATAGAAAAATTTCTAATGTTATTGTCATTTATAATTTTAACTAACGGCATAATTACAGATTATCGATCGAAATAGAATTGAAAAAAGATAAAAGATCGGTTTCCCCTCTCCCAAGAAAGATAATTGCTGGTGTTAGGATTTTCACTTAAAAAGCAGAAAAGGTAAAAAAAAACACTTTGAAAGAAAAACTGCAGCAATTGAAATGAAAGCTAAAACCTTTTTTTCAGCCAATTTCAATCTTGAAACGGTGTCGTATTGTCCGCTTTATTTTGCTAAAGCATTGTTTTATAAACTAAAATTGGCATAATTTAATTTGACTTTTTACGACGTTGGAAAAAGACTGGACACTGTTTCGTGTGGTCGGAAATTGAAGGACAACCCGGCTCTAATGAAATCGCTAACTGTATACTTCAATTCTTGAACATGTTTCAGAGTATACCAAAGTATTCCCACCACCAGATCGACAGAGGTACAATGCCATAAGTTTGGCAAAGTGAAGAGGCGAGCCATACACTGAGTTTATAAACTTGAAGAAGTATATCATAAATTAGCAAAACAATGCCAAATATACTCTTAAATGGACAGAAATAGTGTGGATACACTTTTAGAAAGAAAATAAAACATATATCTTTTTTAGAAAGACGTTTTAAATGCTAGAATTACACTGAATCAAGACAAAAGTGTAGTAGAAACGCATTGACGTTATTGTTACATAAAACGTCAAAACCTGCTAAATAAGTATGAACATTTGATAGTAATATACGGAAATTTCACACTTTTCACTCGAAAAACTGCCATTGGCGACTAATTTTTCGAATTTATGTACAAAATCACCACAGAATTATTATTTGTTCAACGTGTTTTCGTGTTTTTCGTCTCAAACGTCTAATTTTGCTAAATTTCAAAATTTTGTGTCAATATTTTCAAGTACATGGTAAATGAATTTTACTACTTTTGACAAACAAAAAAACAATTTTTCGTAATAAAATACTAGAATTATAATGAATCAAGACAAAAGTGTAGTAGAAACGCATTATTGACGTTGATCATGACATAAAACGTTAAAACCCCCTATGCACGTATGAACATTTGTTAGTAATAGACGCAAATTTCACTCTTTTCACTCGAAAAACTACCATTGACGACCAATTATTCGAATATATAGTATGTACAAAATCACCACATAATTATTATTTGTTCCACGTGTTTTTCGTCTCAAGCGTCTAATTTTGCTAAATTTCAAAATTTGGCGTCAATATTTTCAAGTACATATATGGTTAATGAATGTTATTACTCAAACAAAAAAACAATTTTTCGTAATAAAATGCTGGAATTATACTGAATCAAGACAAAAGTTGACTTATTGTCAACTTTTGTCTTGATTTGTAAAGTAGACAGAAGTTGAATATTGACGTTGATTCTGACATAAAACGTTAAAACCCCCCATATAAACTTATGAACATTTGTTAGTAATAGACGGAAATTTTACACTTTTCCCTCGAAAAACTACAATTGATGACCAAGTTTACGAATATATGTACAAAATCAGCACATAATTATTATTTGTTCAACGTGTTTTGTTTTTTTTTGTCCTGAACGTCAAATTTGCTAAATTTAAATATTTTGCGTGAATATTTTCAAGTATAAATTAATTTTATTATTTTCGACTAACAAAACGCATATATATGTACAAAATCACTACAGAATTACTATTTATTTGACGTGTTTTTGTTATTTTTCGTCCCGAACGTCAAATTTGCTAAATTTAAATATTTTGCGTGAATATTTTCAAGTATAAATTAATTTTATTATTTTCGACTAACAAAACGAATATATGTACAAAATCACTACAGAATTACTATTTATTTGACGTGTTTTTGTTATTTTTCGTCCCGAACGTCACATTAGCTAAATTTAAATATTCTGCGTCAATATTTTCAAGTGTAAATTAATTTTATTACTTTCGACTAACAAAACGAATATATGTACAAAATCATCACAGAATTACTATTTGTTCAACGTGTTTTTGTTATTTTTCGTCCCGAACGTCAGATTAGCAAAAATTTTAATATTTTGCGTCAATATTTTCAAGTGTCAATTAATTTTATTACTTTTGACTAACAAAAAAGGAAATTTTCGTACAAAAATGCTAGAATTATACTGAATCAAGGCAAAAGTGTAGTACACACGCATTAACGTTATTTGTGACATAAAACGTCAAAACTTGCAAAATGTGTATGAACATTTCTTAGTAATAGACGAAAATTTCACACTTTCCACTCGAAAAACTGCCATTGACGACCAAGTTTACGAATATATGTACAACATCACCACAGAATTATTATTTGTTCAACGTGTTTTTAGTGGAACGTTAGCAACATCAATTACGTGGAAACATAAATTAAAGATATTTGCTAACATATTCAATTTTATATATCGATAATTTTATTATTAACAACATTGAGTAGGCTAGAGAAAAGATAAATATTTATATGGTAACATCAGTGTTGTTTTATGAAACCAAATACATTAGATGATATACCATTATGATTATGATAAATGCAATAGACGATATGCCATTATGATTATGATAAATACAATAGATGATATACCATTATGATTATGATAAATACAATAAATGATATACCATTATGATTATGATAAATACAATAGACGATATGCCATTATGATTATGATAAATACAATAGATAATATACCATTATGATTATATGATAAATACAATAGATGATATACCATTGTGTTATGATTAAAACAATAGATGATATACCATTATGATTACGATAAATACAATAAATGATATACCATTATGATTATAAAATTGCGTAAAAGAACTTTTTCTTAAATATTTTCACGACTGCTCGAAGAAACAATTTACGAAAAGGAAAAATGTGTGAGATTGAAACAGAAACTTTAAATGAAATATTGAAGATATTTCTATTTGGATTTTAAATGGAAGTGTTAATTGCATTAACATATAAAGTTAAGGGAAATTCTTCTTGTAGGACGTTATCCCAATTCTGTAGATAGTGATTATCGGTCATTATTTATCAGGCATAAGTGATTTCTTGCACCTTTTAATATGAGAACTTAACTAATAAAAACATACAAAACTCACCGTAGACCTGGATTCCTAGATTTTCTTTATAATGTTGTTATATTTTTCTAATTTTTAATGAATTGTCTCTCAATCGAATCGATTAATTACGTTCACACTTTGATATATCAAACTCTGACAGTTCTCATTTTGTTTTCTTTTGCTTTTCCGTTTTAAATTTCGAATCTCTCTCTCTCTTTGAATAATGGCCGTGAACTCCTATATATGAAGGAGTATACGCCAGTGTCGAGTGATGAAATTTCGAATCGTAGAGTTGACCCTTAAGTAGGCAACTACCGTACTCGTATATATAATCTGTGGTTAATCAAACAAAACGGGGTTGGTTGTGAAACCGTCTTGGCGTCAATGTTTTTAAAAATTGTAAAACATTTTTGAAAACACACGTTTGTTGTATAATTTAAATAATCACATAACATACTTATCGCTTATTTATTTATGGTACGTCGTACCCATTATTATTATAAATACTTTTAATAAAACATTTATAATTATTATTATAATTATACAATTTTTAATGAAGTTAGAAATATGCTAAAAATATACGCAACATACACACACACACACACACAGAGACCCACACCCACCCACAAACACACATGCATACATACACACATACACACACACACACACACATACATACATAAATACATACGCACACACATACACACACATACATACATACATACATATATACATACACACACACACACACATACATACATACACAAACACACACACATACATACATACACACATAAATACATACTAACCATATTCATCTCAGTAACATACATATATTTTTTCAGCATTTATTCGACTTATTTTAAATTTTTGATTATTTTAATACTATTATTCAATATATCAAAGTTGGCACTAAGATAGTATATATTTTAGTGCCCCATTGATACATAGGTTGCTTAGTGTTGAGATTAGCAATACTAGTGTAGATACGTCAAATCTGACATCAGCATCGTAAAGTTTGACGTTTTTAATGGTATACGTGCTCAGAAAGTTTTGTCGTACGAGTACTATTTGTGTTGTTTACAGTGACTTGAAAAATTCATCTCGGCCAAAAATGGAATTAAATCGTGAACATTTCCGTGCGATGATTTTTTATGATTTTCGACGTGGACTAACTCAACAGCAGTGTGCCGATCAACTCGCTTCGACTTTTGGCAATGAAGTACCATCCCGGGCTGTGCCACTGTGTTTCGCTGGTTTTCCTAATTCAATCGTGGTCGTAGTTCGCTCCAGGACGAATTTCGTGAAGGTCGTCCAAAATCGGTTGTGGTTCCAGAAAACATCGATGCTGTTCGTAAACTGATATTGCAAGATCGTCATGTGACTTATCGTGAGATTGAGGCATGTTTGGGCATTAGCTCAACTTGCATACATTCAATATTCCATGAAAATTTGGCCGTCAAAAAGATTTGTTCGCGTTGGATACCGCATAATTTGACAATCGCTCAAAAAAAGGGCTGGTGTCGATTGGTCCAAAGAAATGTTGAAAAAAATCGAAATGGTCATGTCGCAACAGTGCCTTTAGTGAAACGTTGTACGGTCAATTCTGAATGGTACACCACCATTTGTTTGCCAGAAGTGTTCGGAGAAATGAGGAAAACCAACCGCCGAAGACGGATCATTCTCCACCACGACAATGCGAGCTCTCACACATCGGCTCAAACAAGTGACTTTTTGAGCACTCAAAACATCGAATTGATGGGTCATCCGCCGTACAGCCCTGATTTGGCACCCAATGACTTCTTTTTATTCCCGAACATCAAAAATAAATTGCGAGGTCAACGTTTTTCGACGCCTGAAAATGCGTTCAAAACGCTTGTTTTGAAGTTACCCCATTCGGCGTTGAAAAAGTGCTTTGAAAATTGGTTTAAACCATGCAAAAGTATACGCAAAAGTGTATTGATCTTCATGGAGAGTATTTTGAAAAACAATAAAGCCATTTTCGATGATAAATATTTGTTTTTACTTGTCTGTCTCAACACTTATGTTAAGTAGCAACCCTCGTACCTCCGAATATTAGAGGAAATAAAGAAAAAACAAGGAAAGTATGGTGGGATAAGTGAAAGAAGAAAATGTAAAAAGTCAAACGAAATCAGAGAAAGATAGACAGAGGGGTATAGAGATGTATAGTAGAAGAGGAAGAATATGGGTGTTGCAATAGGAAAGTCTGGAACTTTCTCATAGACAGCATCTCAAGAGGAAAACGGCGCGAAGGCTTTTATTGACATGTTGAAATTAAATAGTTGTTAATTTTGTAACTTGTTTGATACGAGTACATTTTATTCCCACTGAAACCGGACGTTGGTCGTAATTTATTTTGACGTCAAACTAAAAAAAAAACATGTTAATTTATTATTAAAATGAATGGGTTTTTAGGACCTGTTTTCTTTTACGAATTAATTTAATATTTTTTTATGAATCAATTAACAAATATCGTTCCAGTCCGAAGAGCAGTCTTGATATTGACGCAGAGGCAGTGCCACCTTTGTGGAGACGATGCCCCTAGGGAGTTTAAATAAATGTAACTTTTTTGAAGAGAAACTTCTATAGGCGCGGTAGGGCCTGAACTGGCCTGAACGTCACGAAAAGTGAAACGGTGAATTATATTATTATTAAATATTTTATTTATTAATAAATTATTTTTAATTATTTATTATTAATAATAATTAATATTATTTTAATAGAATGGCCAGGGACAGTATCCCCCGAGCGAGCAGACCTCCAGGATGACCTCCCAAAAGATGGAAAGACAGCTGGCAGTCGACGTCACAAGAGGGAAACAATGATGCAAGACCATAACAGGCCAACATGCCTAAAATAAGAGGATGAAGAAGAATATTATTTTAATATTATTTAGTTTATAAAATTATTATTTAAATTATTATTTATTTAAAAAAATATTATAATTTATTATTAAAAATAAAAAAAAATAATAATTTTTGTTACATATTATTTTCATTTATTAATTTTATTTTATGTTAAATTATTTTATTTAATATTTATTTTAATATTTATCTAATACATGTATAATTTATATTTAATATTGATTTTGATGTAAATCCTTATAGTTCTATACATTGTATGTGTAAATTCTTGGTTTTTGTATTTAAAATATTTGTTTGACTCCGATCGTGTTCGCGACAGCAAGGGAAATAAATAACTTGCGGGCGAGGCGTCGTGAGTAGGTCACGGGCCGGTCGGCTTAAGCAGCGCTAAAAATCCCGAAAGTTGTTGTATTTCGCGGGTAATGGGCGCTTGTGATGACCGACCGACCATTAATACGGAGGGTCCCGTTTTAGCGAAAATTATATTCTCAGTAACAACCGACTCTACTGTGTTTTACTTTGAGACCCGCTACGTCGACCTATCTGAGAGGAATCTCTCCACCCTGCTACCTTCTCCTTCTTCTTCTTCTTCTGGATATTCGCTGTGGAATTCGCTACCTCGATTCTCCGAGCGCGGCGCAGGAACCAACGTACCTACGCTACAGTCTATTTGTACCCTGTGCGGTACACTCCCAATATCCTTGAAGCGAAGGGTCTACAACCAGTGTATTCTCACAGTAATAACGTATGGCTGCGAGACATGGACACTCACGTCAAAGAATACCCAAAAGCCGCAGACCGCACAAAAAAGGACGGAGAGATGCATGTTGGGATATACTAAAAGATACTGTAAACGAAACATTTGTACTCGCAACGAAACAAAAGTAGAAGATGTTATAAAGGTGTGCAAGAAAATGAAGTGGTAATGGGCAGGACACGTAGCCAGAATATCAGACTCCCGATGGACATATGAAATAATCCAATGGTACCCAAGAGGCATAAAGAGGCCCAGAAGAAGACCGAAGGTACGCTGGATAGATGAAACCAGGAAGCATGGCAGCCTCACATGGCACCAACGAACAAAAAAATGAACTATTTGGAGTCAACTTGGGGAGACCTTCATCCAGCAGTGGATCGACCCTGGTTGACAATGATAATGATGATATGAGGTAATGAAGTGTGGGTGTTAAAAAGATTAGTGGAGTTGAACATGTCTGATTTAATTTTATACTTTGTTGTTAATGATTTATCTTTTGTTTTTGATTTTTTTTCGCAGTGCGGGCTGTGTGCCTGTGGACGGCCCCGTATTGTGTGGATAACGCGTGGTTTTGTATAATTTGATACCTGTATATTTCTGATTGTTTTTGTTGTAAGTTACATTGTAGTGTTTACGTATACGTTATGAATAAATAAATTAATTTCTTTAACAGGATAGGCAGAGAAAACAGAGCTCTAACCATTTCTTACTCAACACACATCCTTAGCGTCTTTCACATCCATACACCTTCTTATATGTCATGCGTGCACTTGGAAGATTTTTAGATGGCACAGCATGATGGCAGAATGAAATTCTTCAGTACATTAATATAAATAATTTATTAAAAAATATATTCTTATTATAGTTACACTAGTTTGATTTCAATGGTGATAGGGGCGATCGCCCACCTTCCTAGGATGTGTGTTGAGTTAGAAATGGTTAGATGTGTGTTGAGTTAGAAATGTTCACATCCATACACCTTCTCATACAACATCTACGATTTCTCTGACATTCTACGTTTCCTTTTTTCAGATAATCATTCACTTGATCCAACCATTCTTTCCTTGGTTTTTTTCTCACACACCTTCTTTCACATCTACTCAGTATATCTGTTTTATTAGTATTTCTTTATTTATTCGTTATTCATGTCCAAACCATCTCAGCGTGCTCCTTCTCCACCTTACTCAACACATCAGCCTTAAGTTCACATTCATCCCTTATAATTTTATTATTTGTTGTTTATAGTTAAGGCATTAACGTTGTGGAGGTTTAAATACATTGTAATTTATTTTTATCAAACACTGTTTATTCCACTTTTTTGTGACGGTATAACCCTACCGGTTTCAAGATGCACACCTCATCTTCAGGGGAGCGCAAACAACACTAAATACTGTTCTAACTGGTACCGATATACACGCTTCAACGGTTGGGGGCTGAGGGGGGAGGGAGGCATGGGACAATTTCGGCCAAGAGCTGAGAGATTTTTGGGAAATAACTGTTCAACAGATGTTCGGATCGGTGTACTGACTTAGAAATTTCTAGGGCCTCATTTAGTCTTGAGAACAGCATTAAGTCTTGTTTGTGCTACCCTGATTATGAGGTGAAGCTGGAAGTGGTAAGTAAGAGGATGGTCTACAGCAAGGTGGATATACCACAAGGACAATTTTTATAGTGCCGTATAGAGAGCAGACTGTCCTAAAAGGCATTCTAACTCGGATGTCGAACCCACTTTTATTGAAAAATCAAGAATATTGCAAAAATAATTAATAAAGTTTATTCCACTTTTTTGTGACGGTATAACCCTACCGATTTCAAGGCTTTCACCTCATAATCAGGGGAGCACAAACAAGACTAAATGCTGTTCTCAAGACTAAATGAGGCCCTAGAAATTTCTAAGTTAGTACACCGATCCGAACATCTGGTAAACATATATATCCCAAAAATCTCTCCGCTCTTGGCCGAAATCGTCCCATGCTTCCCTCACCCCTCAGACCCCAACCGTTGAAGCGTGTATATCGGTACCAGTTCGAACATAATTTAGTCTTGTTTGTGCTCCCCTGAAGATGAGGTGAAAGCCTTGAAACCGGTAGGGTTATACCGTCACAAAAAAGTGGAATAAACTTTATCAATTATTTTTGTAATATTCTTGATTTTTCAATAAAAGTGGGTTCGACATTCAAGTTAGAATGCCTTTTAGGACAGTCTGCTCTCTATACGGCACTATAAAAGTTGTCCTTTTGGTATATCTACCTTGCTGTAAACCATCCTCTTACTTACCACTTCCAGCTTCTACGTGCTATCTCTTCCAGCGACAACAGAAATATTTACAGTCCGCACTTACATCTTTACACATAGTAAAATTTAAAGCATTCGCGTATAACTAACCGTATGTTCCATGCATAACAAAATGTTCTTCCTTCCTAACGTTGATAGTCTTTCCTTGATCCTACGACGAAGAAACGACTATCAACGTTATACAGGAAGATCTCAAGAAACGACTATCAACGTTATACAGGAAGATCTCAAGAAACGACTATCAACGTTATACAGGAAGATCTCAACTTGGATCCAAATATGGGATCCAATTTTTTTTAATTAATTAATTAATTTATTTACACATGACAAAAAATATACACAATTTGCGAAAAAACAACAGGTAATTTAATTTGGACATACAATTTAATGTATCTGGGTTTGTTGCCTTTCATTTGTCGTATCCCCAGTAAACTAGGCTTTTGCCTGTATCTCACTGAGGATGAAACTGTAAGTGTAAAATGAAATTTACAAGTTTACAATATATACAAGACATGCATGGTTGCGTGGTAACACACTGTACTTCCATGCGGAAGGTTGTCGGGTTCGAACCCCACGCTGTGCTACTCTCCTCGAATAACACAGGTTTTTTTATCTGTCTTAGTATTCGGGGTGTAATAATACCTTTGACTTCGGTCATGTCTATTTTTACAATAAAGAGAAAAAAAAACATGCTGGTGCGCTCCGATCGTGTCACTTCGGTGTACTATCGGATCTAGTACAACCGTGTGACCGGTGAGTTTGCTGGTGTGCAGCAGCTCACTTACTTTTAAAAAAATCAAACTCCACAGCACAGTTTTGCTTTACAACTGAATTGAAATCTAATATAATGATTCAATCACGCGTGGTATAGAGATATTGAACCGACTGAGTGACACTGTGGATATAGTCTCAGCACCGCCTAGCAGTACGAAATTTTCAGCGTCTTTCCAATCATAGATTAGCGCTACGCTCAAATAGAGATTGTTCTATTGGCCTTTCCAGTTCACCGCTCCTCTTTCTTTACGTCGTCCTTTACTGTCCATGCAGTGAGACTCTGGAACCAGTTACAAACCAATATAAGACTAGCTCTGTCCTTGGCATGCTTTAAGAAGCGACTGAAAAAACTCTTAATTTCTAAGCGTGGAGTGCTAATAGATAACACTCTCTCATGGCGAGGTCAAATAAATGCGGTAAGCCGAAGGATCTTCTTCAGCCTTCATTCCCTTAACGTGTTTGCAAAGATTCCTACCTACTAGAACCAAAATTTTACTCGTACAATCTCTGCTCTTTCCGATTCTGGACTATGCGGACGTATGTTACTTGGGTGTTACAGAGGAACAGCTGGACAAATTACAGCGTCTTCAAAATGTGTGTCTAAGATTCATTTTCAACCTACGTAAGTACGATCATATAACTTCATACCAGAAGGTATTGAACTGGTTGAATGTTAGAAATAGACGCCAAATTCACATACTGTCTCTATTGAATAATATCCTTAACTGTCCCGCCGCTCCCTCTTATCTCGCCAAGAATTTTCAGCGCCTTTCCAATCATGGATTAGCGCTATGCTCAAACAGAGATTGTTTATTGGCCTTTCCAGTTCACCGCTCCTCTTTCTTTACGTCGTCCTTTACTGTCCATGCAGTGAGACTCTGGAATCAGTTACAAACCAATATAAGACTCGCTCCGTCCTTGGCACGCTTTAAGAAGCGACTGAAAAACCTCTTAATTTCTAGTCAGTAAAATAACGTGTTTCATTCCTGATTTTTCTTTTCCTTTCCTCTCCACCATCCCTTCCTTTCCTTTTGATTGATGATATCTCACTTTATATGAAAAATAATGTTCGAGTGATTGTCCGTCTTTGTGGGGTTCGTGGGCATATGCTCACGTATGTGTTTATGGATTTCGTGGGGATGGATAGTCATTTGAATGATTTATGCAACCATGTAACTTGCTTCATTTACTTTTGTCTAGGTGGTTGGAAGAGATTGCCGCCTTGTTATAAGCCCGCCGGATTGTATTTGCAATAAAAGTGTTAAATAAATGAATATGACGTGGGCGTAAGCTCACGTATATGTTTATGGATTTCGTGGGGATGGATAGTCATTTGAATGATTTATGCGACCACGTAACTTGCTTCATTTACTTTTGTCTGGGTGGCTGGAAGAGATTGCCGCCTTGTAATAAGCCCGCCGGATTGTATTTGCAATAAAAGTGATAAATATTGTAAAGAAATATGACGTGGGCATAAGCTCACGTATATGGTTATGGATTTCGTGGGGATGGATAGTCATTTGAATGATTTATGCGACCACGTAACTTGCTTCATTTGCTCTTATCTGGTTGGTTCTATGAGATTGCCACCTGGCAATAAGCCCGCCAAATTGTATTTGCAATAAAAGTTTAAATCAATAAAGAAATATGAGAAGGGTCCTGGCTGATATTATTCCTAACGAATAAGCTAACGCTAGAAGCAGACCCTCTTTGTGTAACAGGAGAAATCCGTGCAATGGGGATAAAAAAATGTTTGAACGACGAGGGGGTCCGCGACAGCGAGAAAATATATACATAAAACCTTTGGAACTCCTCGAATAAATAAATTCAAATCCACGAAATAAGCTGTTAACCTGTACACCGCGTTAAAAATCAAATTCCACGAATCCTGTGCGCGGCACAATTTCGGCGTTTTTTAATTTCTAAGTTTAAACGCGTATTTTGTTTAGAATCACTGATTTTTTATTACAACACCAAGTAAACATGACATTCAAGTAATTTTCTGATAATAAATAATAGTCATTACTCTTAAGGAGACTCATTAAATAAAGGCGAACTGAGATTCTATTTCTTGTGTTCCCATATACCTTGGACGAGTGAGAGTGAGACGTGAATAGCGTCGCTTCCTCAAGAGGCCACCTCAAATGGATACCCGAGAGCCACTGAAGCGAGAGAAGCGATCGAACTGAGATTCTATAATATATCTTACGTTCCCATATTCTGAAGTAAAATGAGAGTGAGACGTGAATAGCGTCGCTTCCTCAACCATAGCGGAATATTTTTTAGAATGAGAATATACCTACGTCACACACTAGCACACGTTTGATTGTATCGGTGAATTTATTCCCGATTTTCACAAAATATCTCTGATGTGGCCGATAAGTGCTAATTATTATTAATATTATATTTTCATTCAATGCGTAAATGTATTACGGAGGAATACCTAAAATCTGAACCCAGTATTTATTATATTTATAGAGATATTAAAGTTTTTAGAAGAAATGTGTATTAGTTACACATCACAGGGAAGGAAGGGTTAAGAAGCGACTAAAAAACTGCTAATTTCTAGTCAGTTATATACCGTGTTTCATTCTTGATTTTCCTTTTCTCTCCCCCATCTCTTCCTTTTTCTTTGATTGACGATATCTCAATATCACGTTTACTATGTACATATACTCGTATTGTTTACAATTTTTTTTTAAATGACCAATCATGTTACTTATATTATCAACTTATGTTTGGTTGGTTGGGTGAGATTGTGTCACCAAGCATTAAGCCCGACACACTGCTTTTACAATGAAGTGTTTAAAAAATAAATAAGACCCTACCTAAATCAACACGAAAAATACAAGATGTCAGTGATATGCCCTTTTTAAAAAAATGTATAATATTAAACAGATCACGTAAAAATACGGGCCTGCGACTCAACGCAAATCTAATGTACTAGGTGACTCCAGAAAGTAAGTGTACTGAGGCTCTCACGACCGTATGGATTTTATTTTCGACATGTTGGCTACACTTCCGTGAAGCCTGACCCTTCCCCTCCGCAATGAGACCGGTTCGAGGTCAGTACGTTGAGAAATGTCGACGCGACAACACGTTTCGTGAAAAATGTCAATCCAATCTCCCGCCAAGTGCGAAATACCCAGCGTCATCCGTTATCTCGTTTGGAAGGGAAAACCTCCAGTTGAGGTTTATAATGAGGTGAAAACTGCATATAGTGATAAAGCTATGAATCGTACGAGTGTGTACAAGTGGTGTCGCGAGTTTAAAAACGGTTGTCGTATGTCTGTGCATGATGATCAGAGGAGCGGAAGACCTTCAATTGTTACTGACGAAATTGTGGAAAAAATTGAAAATGCGCTCCGTGACGATCGCAGATTGACTGTGGATGAACTTTCTGCAATGTTTCCGCAAATCTCCAGATCTCGACTACACGAAACCATCACAGAAACCCTCGGATATCGGAAACTGTCCGCGAGGTGGGTCCCAAAACAGATGACAGACCGACACAAGTTGAATCGAGTGGAGGCCGGGCAAGAGTTTTTGAGGCGCTGCAAACTCCATGGAGATGAATTTCTCCGCTCCATCGTTACTGGAGATGAAACTTGGGTTGCACACTACACGCCTGAAACCAAAAGGCAGTCTCAACAGTGGCGTCACACCTCTTCACCCTCCGCCAAAAAGTTCAAAACCACAATTTCAGCCAAGAAAATCATGGCATCCGTGTTTTGGGACTGTCAAGGCATAATTTTAATTGAATATATGCCTCAAGGGGAGACCATCAACTCTGCAAGATACTGTGAGACCCTAAAAAAATTGCGGAGGGCGATTCAGAACAAGAGGAGAGGCATGCTGACAAAGGGAGTCTGCCTGCTGCACGAAAATGCAAGACCACTCACGGCCAACGCCACGAAGGAACTGCTCGCCTCGTTTAAATGGGATGTCCTGAACCATCCCGCGCATTCCCCTGACCTAGCACCTTCAGATTACTATCTCTTTACCTCCCTGAAGCTGCACATGGGTGGAAAAAGGTTTTCAACCGACGAGGAGGTAAAGGAGGAGGTGGAGAAGTGGACGGAGGGGTTGGCGGGAAACTACTTCGAGGAAGGCATCAAAAAGTTGATACCCCGCTTCACCACCTGCATTGAGAGGAATGGCGACTATGTCGAAAAATAGCTTACATATGTACTACGGTAACCACGTAATTTTTTTGTTTAAATAAAAAAAATTGTAACCTACAAAAATTCAGTACACTTAGTTTCTGGATATGCCTCGTAATATACAAATGTATATCTTAAGAACTCATCTAATTTATATATTATAACTATTTTATTCAAAATACCAGTTACTGTGAAAAATCAGATAGGGGACATTCAGATAGGGTAGAACATGCTCCCTTTGCCAAGGGATCAACACGTTCATTACCAGTGACACCAATATGTGAAGGGCTCCAATTGTACAGTACCTGGCGGTAAGTAATACACATCGGACTGTCATTCATACACGTGTTCCACCGCAATTTGTCAGTCTTTCTACCTAACAGCTCTTACTAGATACTCGAATGTTAGCGCATCATGCGACAGAGACGACACTCTACAAAGCCGAAGTGAGCCGATTATGGCCGACAGTCTCTTTCTTAAGCCCGATGTGTATTACTTACCGCCGGGTACTGTACATATGTTAAATACTAACACATCGATCAATAAGTCCCGGGACTAACCAACAGATGGCGCTTCTAATAACAAATCCATACTATTCTCATTTAGTACCGATTTTTAGAAGTTACGTGTCAAACTTTCATGACATTCCATCATGAGTTACAGTGGTTTTAGTGATGCTACTTTTGCTATTTTCAAAACAATGGAAAAAAAACGAATTTTGTGTGTTGATAAAACATTGCTTTTTAATGGAAAAAAATACCGTTCAAACTCAGCGATGGCTTGAAAGTGTTATCCGGGCTCTGCTCCGTTGAAAACAACCATTTGTCGGTGGTATGCTGATTTCAAACGCGGTCGTACAGACACAAATGATGCTGAACGCTCTGGTCGTCCAAATGAGGCTGTTACACCAGAAAACATAAAAAAAACCCTCGAAATCAATCGTAACGTAAAGTTGCGTGAGATAGCTGACATCCTGAAGATATCATTTGGTAGTGTTTACACTATTTTGCATGAACATTTTGTCATGAAAAAGCTTTTTTCGAAATGGGTGCCGCGTTTGCTCACAATGGAACAGAAACAACAACGCATCGATGATTCAGAGCCCTGTTTGGCACTGTTTACGCGAAATAAACAGGAGTTTTGCGTCGGTATGTGACAATGGATGAAACTTGGATCCACCACTATACTCCGGAATCAAATCGGCAGTCAGCTGAGTGGAGAGCAGCTGGTGAAAGTCGTCCGAAGCGACCAAAACTCAACAGTTGGCCGGGAAGGTTATGGCCTCCGTATTTTGGGATGCGCATGGTATAATATTCATCGAGCACCTTGAAAAGGGAAAAACCATTAATAACGAATATTACATAGCGTTATTGGAGCGTTTGAAGGCAGAAATTGCAAAAAAAAACGGCCCCATATGAAGAAGAAAAAAGTTTTCTTTCATCAGGACAATGCATCGTGTCACTAGTCGATGGTAACGATGGCCGAACTGCACGAGTTGAACTTCGAATTGCTTCCGCACCCACCGTATTCTCCAGATTTGGCCCCCAGCGACTTATTGGCTGTTTGCAGACCTCAAAAAGATGCTCCAGGGAAAGAGATTTGGCTCCAATGAAGAAGTGATTGCCGAAACTAACGCCTATTTTGAAACCAAAGATAAATCGTTCTACACGGCTGGCATAGAAAAGTTAGGAAAGCGTTGGAATGAATGTATCACTCTTGAAGGAGTCTATGTTGATGAATAAAGAAGAATTTTGGCAAACAAATGTTGTTTTAGTAGTTAGTCCCGGGACTTATTGATCGATGTGCTACGTTTCTAACAGCTTTAATTTATTAATTTCAAAGATGTTGTTTTTACGATCATCTGTGACGGCGACGGTCGGTTAACGTTTGTCCAGTTTTTCTAATCTCAAACAGTAATTATGAATAAATTATTAATTTTGTGAGCATTATGAATACATGTATTTTAAAAAATTAAATATATTGAACGAATATTCGAACAACGAACGAACGAACGAACGAATTCACAAGCAAATCATTTTACTAAGTTATAATACCAGTTGCAGCCCGTGAAATATTCACGGAAGTAAAAAAAATTCCACATTTATGAAAATATATATTCATAAATATAGAATTTGTTTATATACGAGTATATATATAATTTATACATCGTCCCCTTTTACACTGGTTCAAAAATTGTAAGCTAAGTATTTAAAATTCGTTCAGTTATCACGGACCCACCGAGATTCCAATTTCGAATTACTTTCGGAGAGAATCCAAGTATTCGACAATCGTACGGGTTTTGGACTATTTATACTATGATACCAATTGAAAAGCCCATCCAAGAATGTATGAAACCACTGACTAAATACTTATATTTTTAAATTTATAAAACATCATATAAAGGGTCTTTCAAAGTGAGCGGTTTTTTTAATAATTTTTTTTTAATTCTTGAATAAAACACATAATTTGTTTTGATTTCAAAAAACTTTTCATTGGTCATTGAAGTATAATGTATGACATTTAAACACAAAAAAACAATATACGCCAAATGTCCACCTCTCGCAGATACACAGATGTCCACTCTGTTGTCAAAATTTTCAATGACATTTTGGCATAATTGCGGTTCTAACTCACCAATAACGCGAATAATTTCGTCCTTCAGCTCGGGAATTGATCGGGGGTCATTCTTATAGACCTGGCTTTTCACGTAACCCCAGAGAAAATAGTCCAACGGTGTCAGATCACATGATCTTGGTGGGCAATTAACATCACCGTTTCCGGAGATTACAATACATAAAATAATTCAACAATTTGAACGCGTTGTTGTATTGTATACGACTCCATTTTTATAAATGTCATACATTACACTTCTCAAATGTTACAAAACCTAGGCAAGTTCACGACGCCATCTGTGTTTTATCCAAGAATCAAAAAAAGCGCTCAATTTGAAAGAACCTTTATTTAACGACCCCTATAAATGGAGCTACGGCGTTTAAAAAACATATACGAAATAACCAACAAATTTCCAAGTCACATAAAGCCAGCTTTTTACACTAATTTTAATCTCCGGAAACTCTTATTTAACGGGAAAGGCTAAAATGTAATACTTAGCAACAGTGCTGTGTGTATACACTCTTATGTGCTGACTGTGATCATTTCTATATAGGAAAGACAGGAAGATCTTTTGAAAAGAGATTTCGTGAACACAAATCCGCCTTAACAAATCCTCTAATTTATTCTGAAATGGCTAATCATTGTCACCGTGAAAACCATACATTTTCTATCGATGATGCCAAATTCTTACATATCAGTAGTAACGGAAATAAATTGGACAGATTAGAGGCCCTAGAAATTTCTAAGTCAGTACATCGATCCAAACATCTGGTAAACAGTTATATCCTAAAAATCTCTCCGCTCTTGGTCGAAATCGTCCCGTGCCTCCTTCACCCCTCAACCCCCAACCGTTGAAGCGTGTATATCGGTACCAGTTCGAACAGAATTAAGTCTTGTTTGTGCCCCCCTGAAGATGAGGTGTCAGCGCATCGGGATGAACATTTGGGAAACATATATATTCCCAAGATCTCACCGCTGCTTGCTGAAGTTGTCTTCTGCCTCCCTCCACCCACAATCCAAAACGCGAATTTTTACTATAAGAAGCGTATATGTTGTTACTAGTTCGAACACAATTCAGTCTTGTTTGTACTCCCATGATGATGAGATAAAAACCTTGACACTGGTAAGGTTATACCGTTACATAAAGTAGACTAAACAGTGTTTGATAAAACAAATTACAATGTATTTAAACCTCCACAATGTGAATAATGGTTTAACTGTAAATAATATATAAACATATTTTTTTGCAAACATCTGGTGAACAGTTATGCGAACATCTGGTGAACAGTTATGCAAACATCATGTGAACAGTTATGCGAACATCTGGTGAACAGTTATGTGAACAGTTATGATCCGAACATCTGGTGAACAGATGTTCGGATCCCAATATCTGTTGAACAGTTATATCCCAAAAATCTCTCCGCTCTTGGTCGAAATCGTCCCATGCCTCGCTCACCCCTCAGCCCCCAACCGTTAAAGCGTGTACATCGGTACCAGTTCGAACATAATTTAGTCTTGTTTGTATTCCTATGATGATGGGAAAAAAAAACTTGACACTGGTAAGGTTATACCGTTACATAAAGTGGAATAAACAGTGTTTGATAAAAACAAATTGGAATGTATTTAAACTTCCACAATGTTAATACTGCTTTAACTGTAAATAATATAATATATATAAATATTTTTTAGCAGCAATGTAGCTTCCTTTATTAAGATTTGTCTGGTTGGTTGAGAGAGATTGTCACCTGACAATAAGCTCACCAGATTGTTTCACAACGAAGTTTTTTTATAAATAAATGGTTTTAACTGTTACTAAACCCAAAGAAATAAAGAACAACTTCAAGTCTTTTGGCAACGTACGTATACCATATACGAGTACACATCACCAGTGTGGATATATTCTGGAGTATCATACGAAGGAAGGCAAAATGGTTGATCATTTATTTACCTGTGTCAATATATCTCTGGTAAGGTTATTTTACCGGTATATATATTTTTAATAGGCAATCCACCAATTTTAGGATATTTGTGCCACCAAATTAAAGACATTATGAAATTATATGACTCAATATAATAAAACTTATTTAAAAAATAACAATTCAAGATAATTCAACGTTTCAACTGATTAAGCTTCAAAACTGTAACAATCCATCTATAAGTGGAACAGTTCCACGGAGAGAGAAGAGACGCGACATACATTGGACGCGGTCAAGATGTGGCTTTTAGTCAATCTAATCTGTCTCGTGAAGGGGAACCGGACAATACACGGTCTATATAGTCTCATCATCCTGACCGGGACTGTTAAGTTTATTTAATGCGGGACACAAGTGATACATGGTTTGCTCATATATAGGGCAAGACAAACTTGTAACAATACTGGACAAAATATATTCAGAGCATTGTGACACAGAGTATTGTCAATATGGTGAATACAAAATGTACCCACATATCAACACGGACAATACATGCTCTATAGTCTCATCATCCTGACTAGGAGTCTCCACAATAATAGCCTTATTCTGTAAAGGTGACTAGCCACCACGCAGGGGCCTGTCCGCATACCACACATGACAGACACTTCCATCTTGTTCATTCTTATTATATTAAACCATGGTTACAAAGGTCTATGTTAGATTGTTGGATTGATTTATATCTCAAACCCTTATTCCCACTAGATATATCCCAATCCAACGCCCATCTGTGCTAAGGATCATGCATAATTTTATTCAAAAGATCAGATATTTGCAGTGCAAAATCAGATATGGGACAACCAAATAGGGTAGAACATACTTCCTTTGCCAAGGGATCAAACTAGAGAAACATCTATATTATTTTACATCAACCGGAATAGCTTTGTTTTGTTTCTTCTCCCTGGATCCATCCCGACTTACTGTCTGCGAACACTGTTGGGGTCAGCTCTCCTCGTCCTTAGGTTGTATGCTGTTCTGCCCTCGACTACGTCCCCCAGGCCGTGCCTCTGAATCAGGTTATCTTTTTGCACCACCCCATGAATTCTTTGATCTTCCTCTGGTTGTTATTCGAGGAAGATCCATGGAGATTGCCTGGTTCACAATGTGATCGGGTGCTCTGCATCCAACGTGCCCATACCATCTCAATCCATCCGCCTCTCCGTCATCTTGCTGTTGATGTCTGTAACACCTAGGCTTCCACGAATGCGTGAGCTTTTTATTTTGTATCTTAAGATCCTTAAGGACACACCAGCTGACCACCTTAGCATGCGCATTTCAGCAGTTTCTAGTTGCCTAGAGTAAGAGTTATACATCGTCCAGCATTCGGAGTCGTAGAGGAGTTTTGCTTTGCTTTGATTGAGCAAATACTTTATTTGTATGAGTTACCGTTGCATAAAGTTGCATTAACAGTATTTGACTAAATAATAACCAACGTTTTTAAACCTCCACAATGTTAATAACTGTAAATAATATATACAATTATAAGTCTAATTAGAAACCCTAGGTTAATGCAACTCTCGTCCACCCTTGTGACGCTCCTGCAGTCAAGTCATTCAATCTATGATAAAGATATATTTGTTAAGGTGACGTTTTGTTTAAAAATCAAATATTTTTTTGCGAGTCCAATATGTTTTTATATAGCATAACTTTTTCACATTACTTATTCATGTATTGATAGTTATTAAGTGTCCACTGTTACTAAAGTTTTTTTTTATTTTATGTACCGAAGAATGGATTTTTGCACTTAGAAGCTAGCCGTTGTGTGTTGCTTGGTATCGTAATCGACGATTCCTTCGCCATTCCAACGTCAATTTAATTGGAAAACGAAGCTGCGCCGTTGAGGTTTTTTTGAAGTGAAACTTGTATCTATGCGTTAGGGCAAATTTGTCCTACCGCATAGATAGAAGTTTCACTTCAAAAACTCCGTTTCACTTTTCGTGACGTTCAGGCCAATTGGCCTGAACGTCACAAAAAGTCAAACGGAGTATTATATTATTATTAAATTATTATTATTATATATTTTATTTATTAACCAATAATTATTCATTATTTTAATTTTAATAATTATTTATTATTAAAACTTTAATATTATTTAGTGTATTATTAAAATTATTATAATTTATTAATAAAAATAAATATCGTTTGTTATATATTATTTTTATATTAATATACGAGGCATATCCACAAAGTACTGAATTTTTGTAGGTTACAATGTTTTTTATTTAAACAAAAAAATTACGTGGTTACCGTAGTACATATGTAAGCTATTTTTCGACATAGTCGCCATTCCTCTCAATGCAGGTGGTGAAGCGGGGTATCAAGTTTTTGATGCCTTTCTCGAAGTAGTTTCCCGCGAACCCCTCCGTCCACTTCTCTACCTCCTCCTTTAGCTCCTCGTCGGTTGAAAACCTTTTTCCACCCATGTAAAGCTTCAGGGAGGTAAAGAGATAGTAATCTGAAGGTGCTAGGTCAGGAGAATGCACGGGATGGTTCAGGACATCCCATTTAAACGAGGCGAGCAGTTCCTTCGTGGCGTTGGCCGTGTGTGGTCTGGCATTGTCATGCAGCAGGCAGACTCCCTTTGTCAGCATGCCTCTCCTCTTGTTCTGAATCGCCCTCCGCAATTATTTTAGGGTCTCACAGTATCTTGCAGAGTTGATGGTCTCCCCTTGAGGCATATATTCAATTAAAATTATGCCTTGACAGTCCCAAAACACGGATGCCATGATTTTCTTGGCTGAAATTGTGGTTTTGAACTTTTTGGTGGAGGGTGAAGAGGTGTGACGCCACTATTGAGACTGCCTTTTGGTTTCAGACGTGTAGTGTGCAACCCAAGTTTCATCTCCAGTAACGATGGAGCGGAGAAATTCATCTCCATGGAGTTTGCAGCGCCTCAAAAACTCTTGCCTTTTTACAAAATTTCGCACTTGGCGGGAGATTGGGTTGACATTTTTCACAAAAAGTGTTGTCGCGTCGACACTGCTCAACGTACTGACCTTGAACGGGTCTCGTTGCGGAGGGGAAGGGTCAGGCTACACGGAAGTGTAGCCAACATGTCGAAAATAAAATCCATCCGGTCGTGAGAGCCTCAGTACACTTACTTTCTGGATGCGCCTCGTATTTGATTATTATTCATTTTGTTTTATATAAAATTATTTGGTTTTATTTTATTTAATATTTATTTTAATATATATTTAATATGTAAAACCAAGAACTGGCATGAAGTGCCTTTTGTACCGATTGGATTAAAAAAAACTTAAGAAATTGACAAATTCGAGAAAATTATGTACGATCTGCTTAAAACAGGCCAAAAGTGTCGCTATTTTAATACGATTTTATATATTTAATACAGAAAACAGCACTTTTTGATACGTTTGTCCCAAGAATGACACAAATGTCGATTTTGTTAGGTCGAAATCGAGACATTTTAACTCAAAAATCGGCCAATTTAGCTCATATTCAAATACCATAATATAACAAGAAATGCGCTTTATTGACCTACGCTTTATTGGCCCCCGCTTTATAGGTTCAATCATATCTTTGTAGTTGACAAATACGAGGAAATTGTCATCTGAAAAATACATCTGAAATAAAACAGGCCCTTTCATCGCTTTCGTATTATGTTTTGCTATATTCAGGAGATAAAACAGACATCTATCAGAGACATTTTTGCATGTTTTCTCCAAAAATGTCACATAACATATGTCACTTTTGTTTGGTAAATCGATGCATTTAATTCAAAATTCGACCACTTTGGCTCATTAATACATTTAAACACCATGTAATGACATGTAATGAGCTTTATTTACACAAATTGGGTCAATATAACCTCAGACATTTGCAAATATGAGTAAATTGTGTGTTATCTGCCTAAAATAGGGCCTTTGTCGCTGTTATAATAACGATTTGGTACATTTAAGACCAAAAACAGTAATTTTTTGATACATTTGTGCATGATTTATCTAAGAATGACAATATTGTAAGGGTAAATTGACGCATTTATCATATACCCCAATTCGACAACTTTGGATCACATTCAAATACCATGGAATGATATAAAATGCGCTTTATTTGTACCAATTGGGTCAATACAACCTCAGACATTTGCCAATATGAGTAAATTGTGTGTTAACCCTTCCCTTACGGTGATAAAATTGAAACGCGCGCTCCGGTGTTGGGTAGTGAGTACGCGATCAAAAATTAGCGATTTTAAATCGGAAAAATAAGAACATTCATAGATAATCCCCTTAATGAATTATAATTGAAATTAAAAATTATAATAATTGAGATTTATTTGCTAAAAACATGAAAAAACCATCTGGCAACGATCACGGAACGGGCGTAGGTCTAATCTATTTGCAAGCTCAGAAGCTACTGCGGCGCGGAGTGTCAGTGGCTTACCCCGGCGTGGCTTACGCTTGCGACGATTGCGACAATTGAGCTCCTCGCGCTTCAGTGAAGTATGCAAGAATGAGATGCGAATGTAGTGTCGCGCTTCCCGCATACTCTTCACCTATCGTCAAGACACAAGATCGAGGCACTCACAGCGTTTAAATGCGAATTTGTTTTCGATCTTCACAAAAATACCCACGATGTAGTCGATAAATTCTGATTATTATTAATATTATTTTTTAAATCAATGCGTAAATATATTATGGAGGAATACCTAAAATCTTAACCTTGTATTTATTATATTTATAGAGATATTGATGGTTATTAGAAGCAACGTGTAGAAGATACCCAACACAGGGAAGGAAAGGTTAGCTGCCTAAAATAGGGTCTTTGTTGCTGTTATAATAACGATTTGGTACATTTAAGACCAAAAACAGTAATTTTATAAGCATGATTTCTCCAAGAATGACACACATGACAATATTGTTAGGGTAAATTGACGCATTTAAACTCAAATTCGAAAATTTTGGCTCATTAATGCATCAAATAACCAAGAAATGCGCTATACTTGAACCAATTGGGTCAATATAACCTCAGAAATTTACAAATATGAGAAAATAAGTAAAAATACCGCAAAACGTTTCTATCACACATTATTTTTGTTTCATTGGTAGTTCTAGCATTTTTGTACTAAAAATGGGGTTTTCACTATTTAAAATTAATTCAAACTGAAGAATATTGACACGAATGATTGAAATATCGCAAATTTAGAGCATTGGGACGAAAAATACGAAAACCTGTGGAACAAATAATATTTCTGTTGTGATTTTACACATATATTCGTAAGCTTGGCCGTCAATGGCAGTTTTTGGAGTGAAAAGTGTGAAGCTTCCGCCTTTTGCTAAAAAATGCTCATACTTATTTGGAAGGTTTTGACATTTCATACCATAATTAATGCAAATGCATTTACATCATACGTTTGTACTAATTCATTGATAATTCTAGCATTTTTGTAGGAAAATGGGTGTTTTGTTGGTTAAAAGTAGACAAATTCATTGAATTCGCATATTATTGATACAAATGTTTGAAAAATCACTAAATTACAGGTTTAGGACCAAAATCACGAAAACCTGTAGAACAAATAATAATTCTGTTGTGATTTTACACATATATTCGTAAGCTTGGCCATCAATGGCAGTTTTTCGAGTGAAAAGTGTGAAGTTTCCGCCTTTTGCTAACAAATTCTCATATTTATTTGGAACATTTTGACGTTTCATATCATAAATAACGCAAATGCATTTACATCATACATTTGTACTAATTCATTGATAATTCTAGCATTTTTATTGGAAACTGGGTGTTTTGTTGGTAAAAAGAAAGAAAATTCATTGAAGTCGCATAATATTGACGACTGTGATTAAATAATTGCAAAATTACAGGTTAAGGACCAAAACCACGAAAACCTGTAGAACAAATAATATTTCTGTTGTGATTTTACACATATGTTCGTAAGCTTCGCTTTGCTAACAAATATTCATACTTATTTGGAAGGTTTTGACGTTTCGTATCATAATTAACTCAAATGCATTTACATCATACATTTGTACTAATTCATTGATAATTCTAGCATTTTTGTACGAAAATGGGTGTTTTGTTGGTAAAATGTAGAGACAAATTCATTAAATTCGTATTATATTGTTACAAATGTTTGAAAAATCGCTAACACTACAGGTTTAGGACCAAAACCACGAAAACCTGTAGAACAAATATTATTCCTGTTGTGATTTTACAAATATATTCGTAAGCTTGGCCGTCAATGGCAGTTTTTCGAGTGAAAAGTGTGAAGTTTCCGCCTTTTCCTTACAAATGTTCATACTTATTTGGAAGGTTTAGACGTTTCGTATCATAAATAAATAAATAAATAAATAATAGGTTTTTTGATAGCAACATAGTATGTACAGATTATATTTAAATAACACTTATAAAACACATAAATTGCAGATAATACATTAAATACAGAAGCTATCAAAAGGTCTGGGTTCATCTAATAGCATCCCCTCGGCCAAGATACACCCCACCAATATAAGGCAAACCCAGCCACGGGGACACCAGATGTTTTTCAGCCCAAACCCTTGAACACGTAGAACAAGAATATATAAAAAAAATAAACACAGAAAATAAATCGATGACAAAAAAAAATACATTCAAGAGACAAGACACTAAAAGGTCCGGGCTCATCCCACAAACATTCCCCCGGCCGAGATACACCCCACCAATATAGGGCGAGCCCGACCGCAAGGGCATCAGGGGGCTTCCATCCCACACTCCCGCATATCTAGATAAAATAATAAATAGAAAAAAAAGAAAAAAAACAAAAACGTATGGTAGAAAACAAAATAAAAAGTAAACCCACATATACCACCTGAGGTTAACTGTCAGCAAGAGCGAAAAAAAAAAAAGAGTACAAATTTTACATAATGACAAATGGGAAGTAAAATAGTTGAGACAACATTGAAATATTTAGGCAGTTATGCATTGAAATATATAAGCAGTTTTAAAAGAATTAATGAGGAAATAACGCACAAATACGTATGCACAATCCTCGATTCACCACCAGCGAAAAGAGAGAAAAGAAAGAAAAGCAAACAAGAGACCCATTAACCCTCCGATCGGTGACAGTACCGGCGGCGTTAAAAAAGTGACAAGGTCTCTAGGGACCGTCAAAAAATTGTATGGTATTATCATCATGCAGTTGTGTCTTGATGGTTTTGTATGTAAGCTTATGGTTGTATAAGGTGCCTAAATGTATATAGAAGGATAAAATATAAGTATAAAGGCAAAAATATAAGTTTTTTTTTGGTAATTTAGGTTTTATTTGACAGGTAAAAAATAAAAGTTGTAATAAATGTATTATTGTGCTGCTTATTCATGGTCAGCTAACGCAATATTGCAGGTATCACACCGATACAATAATGCTGAATGCTCAGCACAAACTGCCTTATTGCAGGTATAGCAATATGATCTGGTTTTGCGCTGGCGTCCGTTCTGCGCACGATATAACTGGCACGATGGCCGATTCGTACAGATGCAAATGAAGGTGCAGCTCCTGATTTTGGTCTTGCTACTACCGGAAAATATAAAAAAAAATTAAAGATGTTATTTCTATGTTTGTGCGTTTCAATATTCAATTTCAACTTAATATTCAATTTCAACTCAATTTCAACTTAACCTTTACATCAAATGCTTTCATAGCAATTCGAATTTTGGGATAGCACATTATGCGTGTATGGTGATAATACCATACAATTTTTAGTTTATGGTTATGTAGCTTATGGTTATGTTAGCTTATGGTTGTACAAGGTGCCTAAATGTATATAGAAGGATAAAATATAAGTATAAAGGCAAAAAATAAGGTTTTTTTGGTAATTCAGGTTTTATTTGACAGGTAAAAAATAAAAGTGGTAATAAATGTAATATTGTGCTGCTTATTCATGGTCAGCTAACGCAATATTGCAGGTATCGCACCGATACAATAATGCTGAATGCTCAGCACAAACCGCTTTATTGCAGGTATAGCAATATGATCTGGTTTTGCGCACGATATAAGTTGCAAATGAAGGTGCAGCTCCTGATGTTAGTCTTGCTACTACCGGAAAATATAAAAAAATGTTATTTCTATGTTTGTGCGTTTCAATATTCAATTTCAACGTTACCTTTACATCAAATGCTTCCATAGCAATTCGAATTTTGGGATAGCACATTATGCGTGTATTGGTGGCTCGTTCTTTGATATTTGAAATTGCTAATTGTTTCGTCAACAATTGCAAAAACGAACGTCGCTTGTCTGTTTTTTGAACAGGCTTCATCTCATCGTAAATTACGAATGCGGTCAATGCAGCAATATCTATCATGTTGTAGAACATTGCAAGTGGCCAACGATTTGTTGAACGTTTGCATGAATAAGGGCCAAGCTGGGGTGGACACAATGGATCAGAATCCATTGTGTCCACCCCAGATTTATGGGCATTGTAGTCCATAATGACCATTGGCTTTCGCTTATCGGTTTCATTATCTACCGAACAACTATAATGCATTGTACTCGTACACAAGAGGAAGGACCGACTCATTCTTCTTCGGCACGGAAAACACAATTTATTTACGATTTCTTTCAATAATGGTACAATTCAGGTATAAGGTCCCTAAAGATCTTGTACCTGATCCCCGTACAAAATGTTTTCAAACCGTAATAAAACATGAACGAGTAATCTTACCGCTTTGAAACCGATTTTAATCGCTTCAGCATGTTTTTTTTTTTGAAATACATACAACATCACGTTTTCAAAACATACAAAGAGAAAGTTGTGAGCAAACAAAAATCGAAAATGTCCCCAGAGACCTTGTCACTAATCGGAGGGTTAACCACTGAGAAACCCATTAACCACCCAGAAGATAACGCTTTAGAGCATCTCTGAAGGTACAACTGTTCACCCGCTCCTTCAAGGCCTGGGGCAACTCATTCCAGCATTTGCTGGCTGAGTATGAGAAGGATCCCCTGAACAGTGTTAGGTTATGGTTTGGGATAAGTAAAAGAGTCTCTCTGCTTCTAGTTTCGTAGCCGTGAAAGTTTCTAGACCAATTCAGTTTTTCGAAGAGATAAAGTGGCATTTTTGTACTGGTAATTTTATGCATGAGTACGCTTAAGTGAAGAAACCGTCTTTATTTCATGTCAATAATTTTAAAAGCTCTCAAAAAAGGGGTGATGTGTCCTCTGGGGGGAATGTTGAAACAATACCTACATCAAGCATTTTGCAATTTCCCTTCGGTTCTCCTTAGAAGGCGCGGTCCATAGATGCAATCACCATACTCGACTATTGGGATAATGAGTCGTCGATTATATTCTACGTCTAGCCTCAATGGATAGGTTTTGACGGATGCGATAAAAAATTTTAAGCCGCAAAAAAGCCCATTATAATTTAGTTCTAACGTGAGCCTCGAATCTTAAGTCATATTCCATATACACACCTAAATTACGTACCACGCTCTCTGTAGGCACAGTCACGTTACCAATCTTTATTTCCAAAGGCTCGTTCAACTTTTCGACTTGTTGTCTTGTAACCATTACAATCATAACCAATTTTGTAGGGTTAAAGAGAAGCGCATGCCTCTTAGACCATATCATCAGCCGCTCGAGGTCATCATTTATGTGTTGAGTGGCAAACTGAACCTCATCACTTCCAAACGAATAATAAAGTTGAGTATCGTCCGCAAACATGTGGTAGCTACAGTTCCTTATCACATCTGGAAGATCAGATGTATAAAGGCTAAAGAGTAATGGACTCAGTATTGACCCTTGAAGGCATCCATTTTTAAGGATCGTGGGGTGGGACAACACCCGTAGTCCAGCCTGGTCTCTAGTGGTAACTCGTTGACTCCTACCAGTTAGGAAACTCTTTAGCCACTGGCATGCACTCTCTGAGAACCCCAAAAAGGACAGTTTAGAAACCAGGAGATCTGTATTGACAGTATCAAAAGCTCTTGAATAATCCAGCAGAAGCAGAGCAGTAACCTTTCCCTTATCTGATTCCCGCAATATGTCATCCACCACACAGCTCAGTGCCGTCGTTGTGCTATATTGAAGCCAGATTGATACTTGGGCAATAGGTCATTGGATAGAAGATAATCCGATATCTGAACGAACACCAATCTCTCCAAAATCTTTGATATGACTGGGAGAATACTTATTGGGCGTAGATCCTTAAATTCAAAAACGATAATTAACTCAAATGCATTTACTAGGTTAGTCAAAAAGTTTTGAAAGCGACATCTATGGAGCAGTAGAAAAACCAAATTTTTACGCCATTTTAATATTTCATCTTTCATAAGAACGTAATCAAAATTTCATTTCGATCTGTCAATTCATTCTATGTTTACAAGCCATTTGAAGTTGACGTGTCAGTGTATTTTTTAACAATGGAAAAATCCGAATATCGTGCAGTGATTAAATTCTTTGTTTTGGAAGGTTTATCGGCTACTGAGATCCATGCAAAGATGGTGAAAGTATTAAAGGAGTCTTCTCCTTCATTTCCAACCGTTCACCGATGGGTTTTGGAGTTTAAGCGTGGCCGTACAAGCGTTGAAGACGATCTACGCTCAGGACGTCCAAAAAGTGCATCAACACCAGAAATCATAGCGAAAATACAGGATATGGTCATTTTTGTAAGAAACTGGGTGTTTTGTTGGTAAAAAGAAAGAAAATTCATTGAATTCGCATAATATTGACGAAAGTGATTGAATAATTGCCAAATTACAGGTTTAGGACTAAAACCACGAAAACCTGTAGAACAAATAATATTTCTGTTGGGATTTTACACATATATTCGTAAGCTTGGCCGTCAATGGCAGTTTTTCCAGTGAAAAGTGTGAAGTTTCCGCCTTTTGCTAACAAATGTTCATACTTATTTGGAAGGTTTTGACGTTTCGTATCATAATTAACTCAACTGCATTTAACTCAAATGCACATCATACATTTGTACTAATTCATTGATAATTCTAGCATTTTTGTACGAAAATGCGTATTTTGTTGGTAAAAAGTAGACAAATTCATTGAATTCGCATAATATTGATACAAATGTTTGAAAAATCACTAAATTACAGGTTTAGGACCAAAACATGAAAACCTGTAGAACAAATAATAATTCTGTAGGGATTTTACACACATATTCGTAAGCTTGGCCGTCAATGGCAGTTTTTCGAGTAAAAAGTGTGAAGTTTCCGCCTTTTGCTAGCAAATTCTCATACTTATTGTATTTGGGACATTTTGACGTTTCATATCATAATAAACACAAATGCATTGACATCATACATTTGTACTAATACATTGATAATTCTAGCATTTTTGTAGGAAAACGGGTGTTTTGTTGGTAAAAAGAAAGAAAATTCATTGAATTCGCATAATACTGACACAAATGATTGAATAATCGCAAAATAACAGGTTTTGGACCAAAACCACGAAAACCTGTAGAACGAATAATATTTCTGCTGTGATTTTACACATATATTCGTAAGCTTGGCCGTCAATGGCAGTTTTTCGAGTGAAAAGTGTGAAGTTTTAGCCTTTTGCTATCAAATTCTCATACTTATTTGGAAGGTTTTGACGTTTCGTATTATAAATACCGCAAATCGTTTCTGTCACACATTTGTCTTGATTCATTGATATTCCTTGCAATTTTGTACGAAAAACGGGGTTTTTGCAAACTAAAAAAATTGTCGCAAACAATTGAAATATCGCAAAATACAAGGTTTGGGCTAAAAAACACGCATATCAAATAATATTTCTGTCGTGATTTTGTACGTATATTCGCAATCTTGGTCGGCATTGTGAGTTTTTCGAGGGAAAAGCTTGAACCTATTTCTTAGAAATGCCATTACATTTTTAACAACTTTCGACGTTTCATATAATTGATACCGCAAAGCGTTTCTGTCACACGTTTGTCTAGATTTATTGATAATTCTAGCATTTTTGTACGAGAAATGGGGTTTTCGCTATTTAAAATTCATTCAAACCGAAAAATATTGACGCAAATGATTGAAATATCGCAAAGTGACGACCTTCGTGGCCTGGTGGTAAGACATTTGTCTGCCGATCCGGAGGTTGCGGGTTCGATCCCCGCAGGAACCCAGATTTAAAAAAAAAGGATTCCAGTCTGGTTTTCCCTTAGGGCCTAGAAAACATATTTCATGCATCAAAAAACCATTATATGCACCAATTGGTTCAATATATGTTAACCTAAGAAATAGGCAAATTTGAGTAAATAGTGTATTATGTACCTAAAAGAGGCCCTTTGTCGCTGTTATAATATGATTTGGCACATTAAAGATCAAAATTTTGACACATTTGTGCGTGATTTCTCTGAAAATATTTGATACATTCGTGCGTGATTTCTCCAAGAATGTCACAAATGACAATATTGTTAGGGTAAATCGACGCATTTATACTCTAATTCGACCACTTTGACTCATTAATACATCCTAACATCATGAAATGCGCTTAATTTGCACCAATTGGGCCAATATAACCTCAGAAATTGGCAAATATGAGTAAATTATGTATTATATGCCTAGAAGCGGCCCTTTGTCACTGTTATAATAAGATTTGGTACATTCAAGAACAAAATAGTCATATTTGATACATTTGTGCGAGATTTCTCCAAGAATGACACAAATGACAATATTGTTAGGGTAAATCGACGCATTTATACTCTAATTCGACCACTTTGGCTCATTAATACACCCTAACATCATGAAATGCGCTTAATTTGCACCAATTGGGCCAATATGACCTCAGAAATTGGCAAATATGAGTAAATTGTGTATTATATGCCTAGAAGCGGCCCTTTGTCACTGTTATAATAAGATTTGGTACATTCAAGACCAAAATAGTCATATTTGATACATTTGTGCGAGATTTCTCCAAGAATGACACAAATGACAATATTGTTAGGGTAAATCGACGCATTTATACTCTAATTCGACCACTTTGGCTCATTAATACATCATAACATCATGAAATGCGCTTAATTTGCACCAATTGGGCCAATATAACCTCAGAAATTAGCAAATATGAGTAAATTGTGTATTATATGCCTAGAAGCGGCCCTTTGTCACTGTTATAATAAGATTTGGTACATTCAAGACCAAAATAGTCATATTTGATACATTTGTGCGAGATTTCTCCAAGAATGACACAAATGACAATATTGTTAGGGTAAATCAACGCATTTATACTCTAATTCGACCACTTTGGCTCATTAATACATCCTAACATCATGAAATGCGCTTAATTTGCACCAATTGGGCCAATATAACCTCAGAAATTGGCAAATATGAGTAAATTGTGTATTATATGCCTAGAAGCGGCCCTTTGTCACTGTTATAATAAGATTTGGTACATTCAAGACCAAAATAGTCATATTTGATACATTTGTGCGTGATTTCTCCAAGAATGACACAAATGACAATATTGTTAGGGTAAATCGATGCATTTATACTCTAATTCGACCACTTTGGCTCATTAATACATCCTAACATCATGAAATGCGCTTAATTTGCACCAATTGGGCCAATATCACCTCAGAAATTGGCAAATATGAGTAAATTGTGTATTATATGCCTAGAAGCGGCCCTTTGTCACTGTTATAATAAGATTTGGTACATTCAAGACCAAAATAGTCATATTTGATACATTTGTGCGAGATTTCTCCAAGAATGACACAAATGACAATATTGTTAGGGTAAATCGACGCATTTATACTCTAATTCGACCACTTTGGCTCATTAATACATCCTAACATCATGAAATGCGCTTAATTTGCACCAATTGGGCCAATATAACCTCAGAAATTGGCAAATATGAGTAAATTGTGTATCATATGCCTAGAAGCGGCCCTTTGTCACTGGTATAATAAGATTTGGTACATTCAAGACCAAAATAGTCATATTTGATACATTTGTGCGAGATTTCTCCAAGAATGACACAAATGACAATATTGTTAGGGTAAATCGACGCATTTATACTCTAATTCGACCACTTTGGCTCATTAATACATCCTAACATCATGAAATGCGCTTAATTTGCACCAATTGGGCCAATATGACCTCAGAAATTCGCAAATATGAGTAAATTGTGTATTATATGCCTAGAAGAGGCCCTTTGTCACTGTTATAATAAGATTTGGTACATTCAAGACCAAAATAGTCATATTTGATACATTTGTGCGTGATTTCTCCAAGAATGACCCAAATGACAATATTGTTAGGGTAAATCGACGCATTTATACTCTAATTCGACCACTTTGGCTCATTAATACATCCTAACATCATGAAATGCGCTTAATTTGCACCAATTGGGCCAATATAACCTCAGAAATTGGCAAATATGAGTAAATTGTGTATTATATGCCTAGAAGAGGCCCTTTGTCACTGTTATAATAAGATTTGGTACATTCAAGACCAAAATAGTCATATTTGATACATTTGTGCGAGATTTCTCCAAGAATGACACAAATGACAATATTGTTAGGGTAAATAGACGCATTTATACTCCAATTCGACCACTTTGGCTCATTAATACATCCTAACATCATGAAATGCGCTTAATTTGCACCAATTGGGCCAATATAACCTCAGAAATTGGCAAATATGAGTAAATTGTGTATCATATGCCTAGAAGCGGCCCTTTGTCACTGGTATAATAAGATTTGGTACATTCAAGACCAAAATAGTCATATTTGATACATTTGTGCGAGATTTCTCCAAGAATGACACAAATGACAATATTGTTAGGGTAAATCGACGCATTTATACTCTAATTCGACCACTTTGGCTCATTAATACATCCTAACATCATGAAATGCGCTTAATTTGCACCAATTGGGCCAATATGACCTCAGAAATTGGCAAATATGAGTAAATTGTGTATTATATGCCTAGAAGCGGCCCTTTGTCACTGTTATAATAAGATTTGGTACATTCAAGACCAAAATAGTCATATTTGATACATTTGTGCGTGATTTCTCCAAGAATGACACAAATGACAATATTGTTAGGGTAAATCGACGCATTTATACTCTAATTCGACCACTTTGGCTCATTAATACATCCTAACATCATGAAATGCGCTTAATTTGCACCAATTGGGCCAATATAACCTCAGAAATTGGCAAATATGAGTAAATTGTGTATTATATGCCTAGAAGCGGCCCTTTGTCACTGTTATAATAAGATTTGGTACATTCAAGACCAAAATAGTCATATTTGATACATTTGTGCGAGATTTCTCCAAGAATGACACAAATGACAATATTGTTAGGGTAAATCGACGCATTTATACTCCAATTCGACCACTTTGGCTCATTAATACATCCTAACATCATGAAATGCGCTTAATTTGCACCAATTGGGCCAATATAACCTCAGAAATTGGCAAATATGAGTAAATTGTGTATTATATGCCTAGAAGCGGCCCTTTGTCACTGTTATAATAAGATTTGGTACATTCAAGACCAAAATAGTCATATTTGATACATTTGTGCGAGATTTCTCCAAGAATGACACAAATGACAATATTGTTAGGGTAAATCGACGCATTTATACTCTAATTCGACCACTTTGGCTCATTAATACATCCTAACATCATGAAATGCGCTTAATTTGCACCAATTGGGCCAATATGACCTCAGAAATTGGCAAATATGAGTAAATTGTGTATTATATGCCTAGAAGCGGCCCTTTGTCACTGTTATAATAAGATTTGGTACATTCAAGACCAAAATAGTCATATTTGATACATTTGTGCGTAATTTCTCCAAGAATGACACAAATGACAATATTGTTAGGGTAAATCGACGCATTTATACTCTAATTCGACCACTTTGGCTCATTAATACATCCTTACATCATGAAATGCGCTTAATTTGCACCAATTGGGCCAATATCACCTCAGAATTTGGCAAATATGAGTAAATTGTGTATTATATGCCTAGCAGCGGCCCTTTGTCACTGTTATAATAAGATTTGGTACATTCAAGACCAAAATAGTCATATTTGATACATTTGTGCGAGATTTCTCCAAGAATGACACAAATGACAATATTGTTAGGGTAAATCGACGCATTTATACTCTAATTCGACCACTTTGGCTCATTAATACATCCTAACATCATGAAATGCGCTTAATTTGCACCAATTGGGCCAATATAACCTCAGAAATTGGCAAATATGAGTAAATTGTGTATCATATGCCTAGAAGCGGCCCTTTGTCACTGGTATAATAAGATTTGGTACATTCAAGACCAAAATAGTCATATTTGATACATTTGTGCGAGATTTCTCCAAGAATGACACAAATGACAATATTGTTAGGGTAAATCGACGCATTTATACTCTAATTCGACCACTTTGGCTCATTAATACATCCTAACATCATGAAATGCGCTTAATTTGCACCAATTGGGCCAATATCACCTCAGAATTTGGCAAATATGAGTAAATTGTGTATTATATGCCTAGAAGCGGCCCTTTGTCACTGTTATAATAAGATTTGGTACATTCAAGACCAAAATAGTCATATTTGATACATTTGTGCGAGATTTCTCCAAGAATGACACAAATGACAATATTGTTAGGGTAAATCGACGCATTTATACTCCAATTCGACCACTTTGGCTCATTAATACATCCTAACATCATGAAATGCGCTTAATTTGCACCAATTGGGCCAATATAACCTCAGAAATTGGCAAATATGAGTAAATTGTGTATTATATGCCTAGAAGCGGCCCTTTGTCACTGTTATAATAAGATTTGGTACATTCAAGACCAAAATAGTCATATTTGATACATTTGTGCGTGATTTCTCCAAGAATGATACAAATGACAATATTGTTAGGGTAAATCGACGCATTTATACTCTAATTCGACCACTTTGGCTCATTAATACATCCTTACATCATGAAATGCGCTTAATTTGCACCAATTGGGCCAATATCACCTCAGAATTTGGCAAATATGAGTAAATTGTGTATTATATGCCTAGCAGCGGCCCTTTGTCACTGTTATAATAAGATTTGGTACATTCAAGACCAAAATAGTCATATTTGATACATTTGTGCGAGATTTCTCCAAGAATGACACAAATGACAATATTGTTAGGGTAAATCGACGCATTTATACTCTAATTCGACCACTTTGGCTCATTAATACATCCTAACATCATGAAATGCGCTTAATTTGCACCAAATGGGCCAATATAACCTCAGAAATTGGCAAATATGAGTAAATTGTGTATTATATGCCTAGAAGCGGCCCTTTGTCACTCTTATAATAAGATTTGGTACATTCAAGACCAAAATAGTCATATTTGATACATTTGTGCGAGATTTCTCCAAGAATGACACAAATGACAATATTGTTAGGGTAAATCGACGCATTTATACTCTAATTCGACCACTTTGGCTCATTAATACATCCTAACATCATGAAATGCGCTTAATTTGCACCAATTGGGCCAATATAACCTCAGAAATTAGTAAATATGAGTAAATTGTGTATTATATGCCTAGAAGCGGCCCTTTGTCACTGTTATAATAAGATTTGGTACATTCAAGACCAAAATAGTCATATTTGATACATTTGTGCGAGATTTCTCCAAGAATGACACAAATGACAATATTGTTAGGGTAAATCGACGCATTTATACTCTAATTCGACCACTTTGGCTCATTAATACATCCTAACATCATGAAATGCGCTTAATTTGCACCAATTGGGCCAATATAACCTCAGAAATTAGCAAATATGAGTAAATTGTGTATCATATGCCTAGGAGCGGCCCTTTGTCACTGTTATAATAAGATTTGGTACATTCAAGACCAAAATAGTCATATTTGATACATTTGTGCGAGATTTCTCCAAGAATGACACAAATGACAATATTGTTAGGGTAAATCGACGCATTTATACTCTAATTCGACCACTTTGGCTCATTAATACATCCTAACATCATGAAATGCGCTTAATTTGCACCAATTGGGCCAATATAACCTCAGAAATTGGCAAATATGAGTAAATTGTGTATTATATGCCTAGAAGCGGCCCTTTGTCACTGTTATAATAAGATTTGGTACATTCAAGACCAAAATAGTCATATTTGATACATTTGTGCGTGATTTCTCCAAGAATGACACAAATGACAATATTGTTAGGGTAAATCGACGCATTTATACTCTAATTCGACCACTTTGGCTCATTAATACATCCTAACATCATGAAATGCGCTTAATTTGCACCAATTGGGCCAATATAACCTCAGAAATTGGCAAATATGAGTAAATTGTGTATCATATGCCTAGAAGCGGCCCTTTGTCACTGGTGTAATAAGATTTGGTACATTCAAGACCAAAATAGTCATATTTGATACATTTGTGCGAGATTTCTCCAAGAATGACACAAATGACAATATTGTTAGGGTAAATCGACGCATTTATACTCTAATTCGACCACTTTGGCTCATTAATACATCCTAACATCATGAAATGCGCTTAATTTGCACCAATTGGGCCAATATCACCTCAGAATTTGGCAAATATGAGTAAATTGTGTATTATATGCCTAGAAGCGGCCCTTTGTCACTGTTATAATAAGATTTGGTACATTCAAGACCAAAATAGTCATATTTGATACATTTGTGCGAGATTTCTCCAAGAATGACACAAATGACAATATTGTTAGGGTAAATCGACGCATTTATACTCTAATTCGACCACTTTGGCTCATTAATACATCCTAACATCATAAAATGAGCTTAATTTGCACCAATTGGGCCAATATCACCTCAGAAATTGGCAAATATGAGTAAATTGTGTATTATATGCCTAGAAGCGGCCCTTTGTCACTGTTATAATAAGATTTGGTACATTCAAGACCAAAATAGTCATATTTGATACATTTGTGCGAGATTTCTCCAAGAATGACACAAATGACAATATTGTTAGGGTAAATCGACGCATTTATACTCTAATTCGACCACTTTGGCTCATTAATACATCCTAACATCATGAAATGCGCTTAATTTGCACCAATTGGGCCAATATAACCTCAGAAATTGGCAAATATGAGTAAATTGTGTATTATATGCCTAGAAGCGGCCCTTTGTCACTGTTATAATAAGATTTGGTACATTCAAGACCAAAATAGTCATATTTGATACATTTGTGCGAGATTTCTCCAAGAATGACACCAATGACAATATTGTTAGGGTAAATCGACGCATTTATACTCTAATTCGACCACTTTGGCTCATTAATACATCCTAACATCATGAAATGCGCTTAATTTGCACCAATTGGGCCAATATAACCTCAGAAATTGGCAAATATGAGTAAATTGTGTATTATATGCCTAGAAGCGGCCTTTGTCACTGTTATAATAAGATTTGGTACATTCAAGACCAAAATAGTCATATTTGATACATTTGTGCGAGATTTCTCCAAGAATAACACAAATGACAATATTGTTAGGGTAAATCGACGCATTTATACTCTAATTCGACCACTTTGGCTCATTAATACATCCTAACATCATGAAATACGCTTAATTTGCACCAATTGGGCCAATATAACCTCAGAAATTGGCAAATATGAGTAAATTGTGTATTATATGCCTAGAAGCGGCCCTTTGTCACTGTTATAATAAGATTTGGTACATTCAAGACCAAAATAGTCATATTTGATACATTTGTGCGTAATTTCTCCAAGAATGACACAAATGACAATATTGTTAGGGTAAATCGACGCATTTATACTCTAATTCGACCACTTTGGCTCATTAATACATCCTAACATCATGAAATGCGCTTAATTTGCACCAATTGGACCAATATAACCTCAGAAATTGGCAAATATGAGTAAATTGTGTATTATATGCCTAGAAGCGGCCCTTTGTCACTGTTATAATAAGATTTGGTACATTCAAGACCAAAATAGTCATATTTGATACATTTGTGCGAGATTTCTCCAAGAATGACACAAATGACAATATTGTTAGGGTAAATCGACGCATTTATACTCTAATTCGACCACTTTGGCTCATTAATACATCCTAACATAATGAAATGCGCTTAATTTGCACCAATTGGCCCAATATAACCTCAGAAATTGGCAAATATGAGTAAATTGTGTATTTTATGCCTAGAAGCGGCCCTTTGTCACTGTTATAATAAGATTTGGTACATTCAAGACCAAAATAGTCATATTTGATACATTTGTGCGTGATTTCTCCAAGAATGACACAAATGACAATATTGTTAGGGTAAATCGACGCATTTATACTCTAATTCGACCACTTTGGCTCATTAATACATCCTAACATCATGAAATGCGCTTAATTTGCACCAATTGGGCCAATATGACCTCAGAAATTGGCAAATATGAGTAAATTGTGTATTATATGCCTAGAAGCGGCCCTTTGTCACTGTTATAATAAGATTTGGTACATTCAAGACCAAAATAGTCATATTTGATACATTTGTGCGAGATTTCTCCAAGAATGACACAAATGACAATATTGTTAGGGTAAATCGACGCATTTATACCCTAATTCGACCACTTTGGCTCCATTAATACATCCTAACATCATGAAATGCGCTTAATTTGCACCAATTGGGCCAATATAACCTCAGAAATGGGCAAATATGAGTAAATTGTGTATTATATGCCTAGAAGCGGCCCTTTGTCGCTGTTATAATATGATTTGGCACATTT